>LR738712.1:305683294-305794507 GCA_902687465.1 Secale cereale | reverse complement strand
AGGTGAACCTCGGTTGGGGGGGCATGCATTCATAGCTTAGGATTCCCTTCGGGCGGATATGAGGGAGGATGGGGGCTGCTTGCTACTTCACACTTTGCGTGGAGAACCTCGGTTGGGGGGAGGGGGCAATGCATTCATACCTTAGGATTCCCTTCATGCCGACACGAGGGGGGTGGGGGCAAACAATACCGTGCGCTCTGCGAGATAGGTGCCACATCAAAGTTGCATTTGGTATTTGAAAATCAAACCACCCTTTTCATACATAAATTTGGTCCACATGCAAGTGTGTTCGTGTTCTGGCCCTCTCCGGCGTCATTTTTCGCCAAATTTATGAACATTAGACAAGTCGGATGATGCAACACACACGGTTGACTCAAACTAACTGTGTGCCATGCTGGTGCCTCTGTCACACACACAATTGCACAGTAAATTGGGCTCCACAAGGCTCCCCCTCTCAAAAATATATGTCCGCCTCGAGGGTTTTTCTGTTTCATAACACTCCAGATCCCCAGCCCCATCCCCATCCCCATGGGAAAACGCCTGCTAAATGCCCCCTTTCCTACAGATCCTCATCCCCATCCCCCACTGCAGAGCATCGCAGCCTAATCCCGGCTACACTTCCCGTGGAGCTGGAGGAGCGACTAGCCCAAAAGAGGAATATCGCAGTATCTTCACCCGACGTTGCCGAGGAAGCTGACGAGCATTACTTGCGGCAAGCACTCAAGCAGTGGGCTAGAGTATGCGGGCATGTCTCAGCCACCGGCTATGACATCGAGGTCATCGATAGCGACGGCTTGAGGCAGGCTATGTCACAGGTTAAGTGGCGCACCCCAACCCCTCGGGTTCAACCACCGTCGATCTAATACATGGCCCCACCGCTGATCTCCTGTGGCCCGCTCTCAACAATTTGCCATCCTACATCGCCATTGAGCCCCTTTTGTCATTTCTTAAGGACACGTTCTGCGACACTGGCTTGGGATCCACAACTTCCAAGATAGACCTCATCGACGGTGGCCACGAGGAGGGCACCCTCTCCGGCTCTTCCAAGGGGAAAGAGCCCATCTGCTCTTCCAAGGGGAAAGCACCCGTCTGCGACACCAGGGATGGCACCCTACAGTCATGCTCTTCCAAGGGGAAGGAGCCCATCTACGACAACATGGAGCGCATCCAGGGTCCGTGCTCTACCCACGGGAACGAGCCCATGTGTGACAAGTGAGGAAACCCATGATTTTTTTTCCCGTGCCTCTTCACAGGGGGAAACCCATGCTTTGTTTTGTCGAGTCCATTTTGTAGTCTAGTGAGAATATGTCCAGTTTTAATTGCTATATCTGGTTGTTTGTAGTATGCCTCGTTTATTTCAGTTGTTCACAATGTGATGCTCTATATGTGCAATTATTTACTATGCAGTACATTTCGTCAATCCAGTTTTAAACATACCGATAGGAATGCATATATTTGCTTGTTGTTAAGCCTGTTATAGCTAGCATATGCCTCTTTTAAAGTTTTTTGGTTGTTCAGTTGTTTGTAGTTAGCATATGTCCAGTTTCAAATTCTATCTTTGGTTGTTCGTAGTATGCCTTGTTTATTCTAGTTATTCACAATGTGATGTTCTATATGTGCAAGTATGAATTGCGCAGTTCAATTTCATCAGTAACAGTTTCATCAATACCACTATGAATAACTACATTTGGTTGCTACATCTTGTTGTTAACACACATTTCCATTTTTATTTAACAATAACCAGTGTACTTAGACCGGCGCAATACCAGTTTGAATGACTATGTTTGCTTGTTGTTAAATGTTAGGTCTGTTGTAGTTAACACACCTTTCCACTTGTTTTGCTTTGGTAGTGTGCTTAAACCTGCACACTGAAGCTATCTTTTGGAGATTATTTTTTCTGCCATGGATAATTTTGCTTGATGTTTAGCCTATTGTGTTTAACATGCTTCTCGATGTACCTACATAGGACAATTTTGGGAATGACTGATGTTTTCCATCGAGGTTAGTTTCATCCCATGGCTTATATCTGCTCACTGTTCAGGATATCGGTAGCTGGTACCATATATGCCGGGGGCTGATAAGGGACTAATCGCTGAATCAGACTTTTAACGTAATATATCTGCAACCCATTTATCGTTAGGTTAACTCGGGCCATATGTAATATATCTGAGGCTACATAGCAACATGCACTGTACTTAATGTCTAAATATGCAATCCTAGGCTACATAGCAACAAGGAAGAGTGTTACATTAATGTTCTAATGATGTCTAGATATACGTGGAAGCGCAGCAGCAACAACAACAACAACAACAACATAGCCCTGTTTGGATACTCAAGTTTGCTAGAGGTTAGAGTTAGTTTCTAGCTCATGACTAACCCTGAACTAACTCCATCCAAAGAGTTGTTTGGATGGCAGGGTTAGATTGACAATAAATACACTAGGAGAACTAGCTCGAATTAGCACCTCTTAGGTTGGATTGCTTTTTTGGGTGGGTTATAGATGTAACTAGCTCAAACTAGTCCTCATGTTTGGATATACTTTAGGGCTATTTGAGCTCGAACTAGCTCAAACTAACTGTAACCCATGGATACAGCAGCAGTTAATCAACCAATAATTTGTAAGAATGCACTAAACTCCTTCCGGCCCATAATATAAGATGTTAATTCATCTAATATGTGAGTATATTGGATGTTATAAGATACTCCCTCCGTTCCTAAATATTTGTCTTTTTAGAGATTTCAAATGGACTACCACATACGGATGTATATAGACATATTTTAGAGTGTAGATTCACTCATTTTGCTCCGTATGTAGTCACTTGTTGAAATCTCTAGAAAGACAAATATTTAGGAACCGAGGGAGTATTATAAAATAGTGTTGTACTACATCTCTGTGCAATTGTTGTTTAGCTTCTAATAGTAACTTGGTGCTTTTAGGTACATATGTCATTGGTAAAGATTCGCGCTTTGACCCTTTCTGTGTATGGGGCAATGAGGTATCGTTGAACCAACATCAAGTGAGGAAGCTGATAAAGATTGTTAGTAAATTGTTTCCAAAGATTGCAATTAAACTATTTGTTTACACTTTATCCAAGACAACAATGAACTACAAGATGGTTAGTAAGAACTTTGTAGCCTTCTTTTTACGGCCCATAATGAGTTGTGTTAGATGACAATGTTTGAATCTTTTTCCTTTGCAATGGTTGACAAAGCAGTATACTCAATATTACCTCTCAAACTACATGATTGGTGGGTGTGCAAAGGTTAAAGTATTTCTACCAGAACATGATAATTATCTAGATGTTTTCATGAAGACCGTGAAGGATGGGCGGTTGGCCATCACAAAGGGTTGGACTAGAGTCGTGCGTGCCTTCTGCATGGAAGAGGGCACAATATGGGCATTCCGCTTCACCTTGTTCAGGAACCAGAATGTATTTCGCCTCTTTCTTTACCGTCTTCAATAGTACAAGTATACAACTATGGTTCATCATTCTTTATTTGGTTCTCATGTAATTCTTGAACATATGTACCTATTAATCGAATAATGCATTGGTTGTTTGAACCTGATGGATATGTATAAAGTTGTAGCATACATTGAAATTCAAATTCAAATCCGGTACAATTTGAAATAGCAGTAATTAAATTACGGTGAAATTACGCCCTCTAGGTTGTTACGGCACACATGGTTCGTAAAACACAAATTTTTGTGATATACACTATAATCCGTGATGGTTCACAAAGAGGAAATGTGTGCAAGCATGCACACAGTTGCCGTTTGCAAAGTGTGTGCGAAGTCAGAAAATATCACAAATAGTGCGGGTGAACTAAATGTTTGTGTTAGTTGCCTTATCGTACACGATTCGCAACCATGAACTGTTTCTGATGATGTATACATCGTAAACGTTGCACCAGAGAATAGTGTATGCGATAGTTGTTGTGTGCGACGATGTTACGACGGTCCTATGTTTCATAATCCGGTCCAACACTCGTACGAATATTAGCTAATCTTCTCAATTAGTTATCGCATACGGTTTGGGAAAAGTGAATGTGTGTGATTGTATGCTTATCATACACGTTCTATAATAGTGAACCGCTTGTGATGGGCCGTGCATCGTAAACATGGCACCACAGAATACCGACTGAGATGGCAATGCGAGCACAAACGAGTAGGAGTACTATAGGGTCCCTATCCCTAACGGTTTTTAGATCGTGTTGGATGGACCCCCCTATTGTCATCACTCACTAGGCGACGGTTCCAAATGCCATCGCGGAAAGGGATTAAAAACCGTTTGTATAGCACCGACGCGTACTAGTGGCTACTCAAGATTTGTCTAAGTTTTGTCCTCGTGTTGATACCTCAAAAGGCTCTATGAACACTGACTTGTCACAAGATAATAACAATGAGGTTATTGGTTCACAATCTTCTCATATTCCTGATTTTCCGCACATTACTTTCGGAGAATTTGATACAAGGCCTATCATGGATTCACGTGGAAATGGTTTGACTACTTTAGGAAGTTTCCAATATCCTTTATTGAGAGCGGTTAATCCGACCAAATTGGTCTTTAATGGACATAACTACAGATAGAATTACTGGGATTCCATTCTCAATTTTTTACTTTCCCATATTTTAGATTACAGACAAGTTGGTTATGATGATACGAAAATTGCGGCAACTTGGTCTCTGCATTTTGTCCCACCATCGGATTTTATTTATGGAAAGTTGAATAGATGCTCCATTTGTTTCCAGCTAGGGAACCTGGAATTTTCTTGCTCAAAAAATAATAATAATAATGGCTCCCCGGCCTCAATGGTTAACTATGTGGGTGTGAACATGAGTCAGGGTCTTTCTTGCCATGCTTCTGAGCCTATGAGCAACTTGGGCCAAGTTCAAAGTTATAAGCCCATCTGCTCCTTCTGCGGTTCGGACCAACACCTTTCTACTTCTTGCCCAGCCAGGGTTTATTATGTCAAATGTTCTTTCCTTGGCCACCTTGAGCTGCATTGCTTCTGTACCCAGTCGAAGTCTTGTTTTTGGAAAATAAACTCAGACACTATTCCTATTAATCATCTTGCGTTGGGGCACAAACCATATTGCCAGGCTCCTTCAATTATGGTAGCTAATTCAATCACATCACCACAAGTTGCAACCCCTCGGTTTATGAACCCTATCTTGGCAGGGGCAGACAAATCTTACCACTCTCGGAATCATATCCCCCTACCAAAATTGCTATTCCCGCGCGATTTCAAACCCAAAGCACGATAGCCATCCGATGCGATTTCTGTGGTATCACGGGACAAGTGGCATTCTCCTGTTTGGGAAAGAAACGAAAACTAGGCTGGGTTTGGATACCCGAAACAAAATCCCCAACAATATACGTCCTCTGGACACTTCCGCCTCTAAGCAGTCAGAACCCACCTCGAGCTCTGCTCCTCTGCGCTAAACAATGGCGAACTACCCAGTTAAGATCGTCCCTATATCCCCCCTGGGATGACCATCGAGCTTGGGCCGGCGGAACGCGTGGTACGCGGCGAGATGGTGGTACATCCGGTGCCACCCCTCAACCATGACTTCCTCGCCATTGCCGAGGAGAATTGACATGTCCCGTTTCACCAGAAGGCAGCGCTGTATCAGACCATCACATGTTTGCTGCAAGAATCCCACTTCATGCCTACGGAAATTGATGACCACCCCCTAGGGATTGCTATCTATGGTTTTTCCAATTCTTTTATCAGAGATAATGTAGTGGGAACCACGTTCGAGATAGATGCAGAGGTGGAAGGGGAGATGAATACTATAGTTTCTTTTGTGAGACATGATGATGCTTTGAATATGAGACTCACCTCATTCGGGCCTGAGATCGGGAATCTTTGTATTGGTTTTCCCTATGACTATCAAACACATCACTACCTACATAGATTAGTTGATAGATTTGGTGCTATGGTTCATTGGTACAATATGAGAGGTGATCAGAAGTTTGTATTGATCAAACCTCGTACTATAAACATGAGTCTTGTGCCTAAGAGTTTTGTAGTGCGCCAGCTTGGGGGAGCCAGGATGAGCTGGACTGTCTGTGTTACTATGCTTTGCGGTGTTGACTAGAATGCTCATCTGCCCAAGGTTCCGTTGGCCGGCGAGGACCAACCACTAGATGATGGTGTTCTTCATCCCCTGTATGGTGAAGGCCTCACGGTAGAACAACTTTATCAGCATCAACTGGATAATTGGATGGCACAGAATGGTGTAGGTAATGGTTTCAATGCTGGAAAGCAACAGGATGAGATGTTGTGGTTGATCAGGGCCTTCAGTTCCAAGATGTTTGGGGAGTCTAGCCCGCTCCTCCTCCACCTCCTCCACCACCAGCATCTCCTCTTTATAACTTTCATACTTGGCTTGCTTTAGAAGGGCTTCATGTTTAGGATGGCATTGTACCTGCAAATAATCTTCAAGACAACCCTGGTTTGGCCTGGAATGACTCAATTTATGTAGGTGATAGTCCTGGCTCTAGCACTGGCCTTGATAGGATGATCTTGATCCCTCTGAACATCTTCCAATCTCTTGTCAATGGACCACCTGTGCACAATAGAAGGGAGGAACAAATCCATATTGATATCTCTGTCTTAAGTGCTAGCATGCAATTCACTATGTCCTTAGAGGGGAATCTGGTCAATTCAATGATGTTCAATGAATTCATCCCAGTGATGCATATCAACAACTTTCTCTCCAAGACGCATGTGCTCTCTTTCATTGGCCCATGGGCAGACGATTATGGTATGAGATCTGTAGGTATTGACATTCAGTTCACTATCTCCCCAATAGGTTATTCCTTTCAGGTTGAGGCTGCAATTAATCGAACCAATTCCCAAGGTGATCCCTGTTCTAAGAACATATGTTGGGTGGTTGGTCAAGATGAAATAAATATGCAGGCTACCTCTCAGTCCACTGTGGTTATATCTGAAACAGATGGTAACAGCTAGCATGCATAGCAGACGTACACTGACACTGCAACAGCAAGATACATGCAACTCTCTGAACTTCTTGCAACATCCAATACCGCTCTAGTTCCTGTAAATGTTCCTCTTGCAGCACCTTCTGAACCTGGTCCATCTTGTGCTCTCACTGTCCGCAAAAAGGGCAAGCATAAGGTGCCGGAATGCACTATAAATGTGAGATGAAGTGCTAGAAACAAAAAAATATGATGGGTTCAAAATCCATAGTGTTATTAATGGCAAGGCTAAGGGATCCAAGGTAAAACCACGCATCACCTTGGCGGCTAGATCTTTTGTGGTGACGACTGAAATCTCTAATGATGCTGCTACTCTCCCACCGGCTACTGTGATCTCTATCATTCAACAGGTGGGCACCCAAAAGTGTGCCATTCCTCCGGAAGAGCTCTCTGAAGATGCTCTCATGGCTCCAAAGTAAGCTGAGTCGTCCTCTTCAACCTAGTTTCTAGTTATCTTACTTATCTTTATGGTTCTTCCGCAAAATTGGAATATTTTATGTTGGAATGTTCATGGCCTAAACTCTGATGAGAAACTTTTGGCGCTATCTAATGCTATCTCCTCTAGCGGATGTGTAGTTATCTGTTTGTAGGAAACAAAGAAACCTATGAATGATCTTGCTTTTGTTAAATCTTGCCGCCCTCGTCATTTTGATAAATTTGCATTTGTACCATCTCATGGTGCTTCTGGGGGCATTGCAACAATCTGGAACAACTTAGTTTTCCATGGCTCTATGGTTTACACCTAAGAGTTTGCTTTGGTAATTAAATTTCAATCAACCATTTCACTTCATTCTTGGACACTAGTCAATGTTTATGGTCCTTGCCAGGGGGACAATAGGGTAACCTATACTAATTGGCTCTAAAACGTAAACATCCCGGACAATGAGGGTTGACTTTCATTAGGGAACTTTAATTACATCTGAAGCCCTGAAAACAGAAATAAACTTGGTGGAAATTTTAATGACATGAACACTTTCAATGATTTAATCATAATACAATCCCTGATTGAATTGCCTCTTAAAGATAGGGCCTCTATCTTGATTAACATGCAGACACAACCTCTTTTAGAAAAATTAAAAAAGTTCCTCACATCCACTAATTGGACCAACTCTTCTCCAAACACAATGGTTAAACTCATGGGCAAACCAATTTCAGGTCTTATACCTTGCCGTGTAACAATTGAAACATATATACCCCATAGTAAAAATTTCAGATTTGAATCCTATTGGGTTGAGCACCCGGGGTTTGTGGAAATAGTATATAATGGTCCAAACAGATTAATACAACCAACCCGGCTAAAACTCTTTGTTAGAATTTAAAGAATCCGAGAGGAGCCTGAAAGAGATGGAGCAAACACATCTCCAAACTTTTAGTGGCAAATGAAAACTCAAATCTGGCACTAGCTAACTTGGATGCCCTGGAGAATAAAAGAGACTTCACTGTCCATGAATTTAATTACAGGAGAATTCTCAAGAAACACCTTTTAAGACTCCTATCCTATCAAAGGCAATATTGGAATAAACGATGCACTATACGATGGATCAAATTTGGGGATGAGCAACCAAAATTCTTCCAGGCCATGGCTTCAGACGGATATAGGAAAAAAAAACACTGCCTCCCCTGAGCTTGATGATGGCTCCACGGTACAAGACCATGCTGGCAAAGAGGCCATCATTTTTAACACTTTTAAGTCAAGACATGGGACATCAAAACCATATGAGTTGAAGTTTGATCTGTCCAACATCATCAAGAGAATTCAAGACCTAGACTAACTCATAGTTCCCTTCTCACATGCAGAAATCGACCAAGTTATAAAAGAGATGCTCGCAGACCGAGGCCCGGGTCCTGATGGATTCACTGGAACATTTTTGAAATCTTGCTGGCATATTATCTAGGAAGACTTCTACGCTCTATGATCACAATTTTTTGAAGGGGCCCTAAATCTTGACAGCATAAATGAAGGTTTCATCGCACTTATCCCCAAGATCAACTCGTCAGCGGGTATTAATGACTATAGACCGATTACATTGCTGAACTGTTGTCTCAAAGTGATCACCAAATTAGTTGCCAATCGGCTCCAAAAAATAATTCTGAAAATCATACATCACAACCAATATGGTTTCATAAAGGGGAGATCCATACAAGATTGCCTCGCATGGGCATTTAAATACATTTTTCAATGCCAAGACTCCAAGAAATAAATCATTCTCCTCAAGCTAGACTTTGCTAAACTTTTCGACACTATTGAACATGCAACAATGATTGAAATCATGAGGAACATGGGTTTTAATGACAAATTTCTTGGTTGGATACAAAACATTTTCTCATCTGCAAAATCTTCAGTCCTCCTCAATGGAGTGCTAGGCCGATAGTCCTTATGTAATTGTGGGGTGCGCCAAGGTGATCCACTGTCTCCTCTTATTTTTGTTTTAGCGGCTGATCTCCTCCAAGCTACATTAAATGAAGCCTAAAGACAAGGACACATTCAAATCCCTTTCCCCCGACCGGACTAAACAGATTATCTAGTCATCCAATATGCGGACCACACTATCATTATTATGCTTGCATGCCCCCACACAAGCAACAACAGTCAAAGATATCTTAACTGATTATGCAATCTCAATTGGCCTCAAAATAAATTTTCATAAATCAACTTTGATCCCAAATAATTGAGACAGCCAACTCAGTGCAAACATGGCTTAGATCTTCGGGTGCAATATTGATGAAATGCCCTTTACGTATCTCGGCTACCCCTCAGCACAACAAAACCATCGGTACATGATCTTATGCCCCTGGTTGCTCTGTGGAAAGAAGACACACGTTTACCCTTACCTTGATGTCCTATGGAGCAATGTTTTCCCTCTTAAATTCAGTGATCACATCTTTAATGATATTTTCTCTCTGCACATTAAAATTTCCACCTAGATCCTTGGACTGCTCGATAAATTACGTAGAAGATGCTTATGGACGAAAAAGATCCGGTCAAGGGGAATCTTGCCACTCCCTTGTTTCTTGGATAAAGTTTGCCAGCCAAAAGCTTGTGGAGGCCTTGGGATCATCAGCCTCCAAATACAAAGTGACGCTTTATTACTAAAATATCACCACAAATTTTATAACAAAATGGAATTACCATGGGTAGAGCTGATCTGGAATACCTATTACAACAACAAGATCCCACATGCATCGGACTCCAGCAGATCATTTTGGTGGCGTGATGTTCTCGAAATAGTGCCAATCTACCGTGGTATCACCAAAGTTATGGTGTGGGATGGAACTAATGTCTTAATGTGGAAAGGTCAATGGACGGATTTGATCTTGGCTGAATCACACCCATGCACATTATCCTTCACTTGAGACGAAGATGTTTCGATGAGGGATTTCTTCAGCATCACGACGCTAGGGGAGACGTTTGACCTTCCTATTTCCATCCGTGCACACAAGGATTTGCGTGACCTACAAGCCATCACGGCTGAGACCTACCTTCAGAATGATACCAATGGTACCTGGTGAAACATCTTGGGGGCTCAAAACTTCATGGCCAAGAGATACTACAGATTCTACTTCAGAGAAATCAAAGCACACAAGTCGTATCGTTGGCTATGGAAATCTAAAGTCACGATTAAAATCAAGGTTTTCGGATGGCTCTTACTCTCTGACCGCATAAACACAAGGAACATGCTCAAACAAAGACAATTCAATATTGGCGATAACTATAATTGCATTCTCTATGGGAGGAAAATTGAAGAAACCATTGAACATATGATCTTTCACTGCCATTTCAGTAAAAGTTGCTGGGACAAGTTCAACATCACGTGGCAAGATGATAGAACATGCCTACGCTTGATAGAAAAAGCAAACACTGCGTGGAACATTCCATTATTCATGGGAATCTTCCTCCAAGCAGCCTGGAGCATTTGAAAGGAACAGAATAATAAACACTTCACAGGCATTCCCCCAGCATCAGCTCCTGGCTTCAGAGATTTAAGGAACACCTGGAACTTCTCCAATATAGAATCAAGGAGACAATAAACCCTTCCTTTTTTAGCTTCTCAGATTCCCTCTAAATTTAACTGGTTTTATCTTCTCTATGTCTCCTATAACTGGTATAGGTTAAATAGCCTCTTACCTCAACCCCCACTCCCACCCATGTAATTTTAAATACCATGTTGGAATGAAATATACCGTAGAATAATTGTTCTACGGCCTTGGGTCAAAAAAAAGGAAGTAAATACTAAAAACAAAGCAAACGAGCAATTAGTTTTAGATATCTTTTTTTTAAGATTTCAAGATCTCGAATTTAATTATTATTTTTTGCAGGGAAAATTATGTTGGATTCTAAATTGATATAAATTTATTATTTTCAAATTAGTTTGAATGTGATTTCAAATTTCTGGATTAAAAATAGCTCGGACCACACTGAAATGTGAAAATTCGGTTAAATTTGTAACCGTGGCTAGAATATGGATTGTAATGGTAACAAAAAGAATATGGGCTTCAAAAAATCCTTAAGAATTAGCCAATGGGTTGCACATTTATTAGCAATAATGGCACATGGTTTGTATGCTATTTTCCACATATTTGAGGCTGACTTGTTAGCTTACTAGGTTGACGCGTACGCTTTCCTAAAAAAGGTTGATGCGCACGCAAGGCCGTGTCAACTTGTCAACACATGAGAGCAGTGACTATTGGATGTCCATCCAACGGCCGTTGTGCTTCTTTAACATCTGCTCTTCCTGCTCTAGCCGCTCAAACTCTGGCGCAGCCACTACTACGAGTACTACAACCTTGAGGGCGGCGCCGAGGACGAGGACGAGGACGAGGACACGGTCGACTTCAGCGGGGAGGACGCGGAGTCCACCAACGGTGGCATGTCGCCGGGACAAGTCATCGACGTCTCATCTCACACTGGCGATGCATAGGCCGGCGCGGTGGCGGATTTATTAAATTTTTGCATATTTAGGCTTTGTTTTTAATGCTGGTATTTTGTTAGAGCAATGTTTAGGTCAACCGGCTCTGTTTAATTACTAAAATTGCTCGATTCAGTAAGTGTGGTATGTCTGTTGTACGCTCTTTTGTGTGCCCAAATTAGCAAGTCATGTTAAATTATGCAATGACGTACCCGGGGAAATTTCCACCAAAACTTGAATTATCAAACTCATCCCATGAGCATAAAGCAGAAGAATCATTTGCGATGCACACAATCGTTCAAAGTGAATGGTCTGGCGGCACCGCGCGCTAAGTTTCCCTCCACATTTCCAAAATTTTGGCCCATCGACAAAATATGTACCCCCGCCCCCTCCCCCCTTCCCCACCCCTTTTCTCCCCGACCACAAGTCACATTTCCCCTGTTTCGTCCTTCCTACCTTCCTAAGCTATAGCCGCTTCCTCGCTTGCTTCCTCACTCTCGCCATCTCGCATCCTACCACCGGGGTCGCCATGGTCTTCTTCAAAGACCTCTCCAGCGATTCCTCTTCGGGCAACGACTCCTTCACCACCGAGGTATGCCTCTCTTCTCTCTTTCTCTTGAGCCATGACTTGGAATGAAGGATTTTTACCCGGCGGTCGATTTGAGTCATTTCTTCCTCTTGTAGCTCCCAAGGACCATTAGTGGCAACGAATGGAGCGGGGTGGCTGAAGATCTATCTGCTGTTGTCACCATCAATCTCCATGCATGAAGCTAGTTGCATTTGAATCTGTGGACAGTGGGAGGAAGTTTCTGGCATGTGCAGAGAAGGTTAGAGTCTCTTTCCTTGTTACAAATCATTTGTTAGATGTGACTTACACACTGTCATGGTCCCAACTCATTCATACCACACCTTCAACCAAACGCATCCTAAGATAGTGTCTCAATTTGTACCTAGCATCTAAAATTGTTGCCATCTCATCAGCGGTGCCATTAGAAAACTATTTGGCAGCGCTTCATCGGTTTGTGCAGCCAACTTTGGTCCACAAACCGAGCAGCCAAGCAAGATGTAGGTGCGGAGGAACTGGGCATCGGAGCAACTAGGTGCTCCGGAGTCTGGGTCCCTGATTTTTTTCCGCTGCATCGGCTTGCCAGTGCAGGGCACCAGAGCGAGATGTAGCAACAGTTGTCTTTACACCAGTTTTTGCATACATAGTGGACGGCCTTAGTGCTATTAGTTTTATGTTACTAAATTTGTGCATGTACACACCTATTAGTATCAATTTGCTGTCATTAAAATACTATCGCTATGCTATTGCAGTTATATTTACCTTCCTCATAAAATGTTCAATTTGTTATTTATTGTACATGAGTAAGAACTTGTAGCGTTGTTGTAGTTAATTATAGCTTCCGATGTTTCAGAATTTGGTTTTTGTCTCACTAGCAATTAATTCATTTGCAGATTGATCTTTTTGAGAACATATGCCATAATTAACATGATTATTTAGTTTTTCAAAATAAGCATTGGTGATTTTCTATGTTGCTATAAAACCATGTCCCCTACAATTTTTACTGACCTAGTTTTAAATATTATAGGATGAACGAAAGTGTTTTTACTTGGAGTGGGTTGATCAAGAGTGGGCACAGTCTTTGAAGATGTGCCTAGCAAAGCTCTGGAGCATGTATGAGGAAGAGAACAGAGGTAGGATTAGAGAAAGTGTTGTCAACGCTGAAGAATATTTGAAGATGCGGGATAAAAAGAGGAAGGTGGAGAATGAGCTCAGATTTTTTAAATCAAACTTTGCTAAGATGGTGTTGGCGAAGGAGGAGGCACTTTCCAAGTTGGCCTGTGCAAAACAGGTTCTTACTGAACTGAAAGCAGAGGTGGATAAAACGAGCCTAGATAATCTTGATTAGGGAATGAATATATTGTTCTTATGAAGTAGAACTAGCTATATGTTGTATTGTGTTGTTGTCATGTAGTTATCGTACTGTGATGTTATAATATATTTATGTGCCTGATATGAAATTGGCAAACAGCTATACGATATGAAATGTGAATTTGCGTAATACTGGAATTATTAATTGTAAACTAATAAACCTGCTAAATGTGTCATGGAACTTTGCAAAGGGTTCTAACAGTAAAATCGATTGTGATGGATATCCCAATGCAACACAGTTTTCTTCATCAAATCGTGTGTGCTGTAGTTGATAAAAGAAAATAGTTAACCAAGGCAGAGCGTGTGTGATAGTGACACCTTTCACACACGAGCCTACAAATAAAACTGTGTGGGGGTGTACATACAAACGGAAACGTTTTCCCTGGATTGACTGTGTGGGATGTACATAAGAACGGAAACGTATTCCTTGGATTGAGTGTGTGTGATATACATATGAATGGAAACGTTTTCCCTGGGTTGACTGTGTGGGATGTACATAAGAACGGAAACGTATTCCTTGGATTGACTGTGTGTGATATACATACGAACGGAAATGTTTTTCTGGGATTCACCGTGTGGGATGTACATACGAATGGAAATGATTGGGTTTTGATGCCTCGAACGATCGCACACGAGCTCATTTTTCCCCAGTGTGGGCCTATCCCCGATGGTTTCTGGGCCGTGTGGAAAGGAATCCCCTATCACCCACAGTAACTTGGCGACGGTTCCAAATGCCGTCGCGGAAAGGGGTTAAAAACCGTTCGTATAGCACCGACGCGTACCAGTGCTTGTTGATGAGCTCGAGGCCAGATTGGATGGTGATCGGCCAACAAGGTCCTCGGACGCAGTTCGGCTTATCCTCCTTCTGAAATAAGATAGAAGGCCAAATGTAACAATCCGGTCTTGCATCAGGGCACATACTGAAAACTATACCTCTTCGATGAAGGAGGGGGCTCGACGGCGCCCCCGTTTCTTTTCGCTTTGAGGACTCACCTTGCATAGGCACCGTCCCCTGGAAGATGCCCTTGATGCAGTGCGGCGTGCAGAGCGCCGACCCTTTGGAGCACGAGTCAGTGCAGTGGGTGAGCCACGAAGGGAAGGCTCTCTTTGAGTGTATGTCTACTGGGTACTTACATTAGAGGAGGGAAGAAGGCTAGGGTAATCGGCTACAATTGCCACTTCGGTACCATCATGGCTCGCCAGGTAGAAAACTCCGTCGATGAGTTCTATGAATATATCTGGGTCCTCTTCAAATCCAAGATCTTCATTGCGAATGTGGTCTTTTGGTTTCGGGGCAGGGTAATGAACCCCCTCGGTCACCTTCCTCCATGTCCGTTTTAAAACAGCGAAATATAGTTCGATCAGCACATCTCAATGAAAAGGATTGATAATGCTAGTAATCGAAAAAACTTACTCGGTCGATGGGGTAATACATGGAAAAACCTTCCTGACATTGTAAACGGACAAAGTCTTCTTTCTCCCCCTTGTAAACATCTACTAAGATGGCAGCCAAGGCAATTGGGGTATTCGGACCCTCGCTCTTGTAGCGAGACGCGTCTCCAGCCCGTTGTAATGACACATGGGAAACCCCATGGATTGAAGTGGTTGAACACATTGCTTTATCGCAATAGCCATAACTTCAATTATCGAGAGCTTGGAGTTGGCAAGTACCCTGATCTTACTGACTAGCCTCATAACTTCCTCGCTATCCCCTTGCTTAGGGCTCCGGGGATGGCAGTTGAGCCGTTTCTTCAAAGGGTCGCTGCAGAATTCAGGAAGACCGTGCCGAACTAGGTCCGGAAGGGCCACGTCCTCGATATAAAACCACTCCGAGGGCCACTCTTCGAGTCCCTTTTTAGGAGTTCCGGACAGGTAACCTATTCCTGCTATGCGCCATACTTCAGCGCCGCCCACCTCAAATTTGGTCCCTTTTGGGAGTGAGGGACGAGGCAAAAGAACTTTCTCCATAGTTCGAAATGAGCTTCGCAGCCTAAAAATAACTCGCAAAGAGCAACGAAACCCACGATATGCAGGATAGAACCTGGCGTGAGGTTGTGCAGTTGGAGCCCATAAAACTCCAAAAGACCTCTAACGAAGGAATGAATTGGAAATCCTACACCTCTCAGAAGGAAGACACAAAGCACACTTGCTCCTCTTTATTGGGGTTGGGGAAATTTCCGCCAAAGCCTCGCCCTCGATTGAAGCTAATCCAACCCGAACGGAGACTAGATCTGCGGGAGGAGGATATCCCTCTGTGTGTAGTCTGTTTAGCTAGGAATGGGACAACGAGCAGCTTCCCCAGTTTCTTGCTTGAGGGCCATGGGGGCACGAGGAGGATTCGGGAGGGCTTGCCATGTTGGGAGGATTTTTCGTGGTTTGTGATACATCCATATTGCATCATGCATTCATATTGATATTTATTGCATTATGGGCTATTATTACAAAATATGTTACAATACTTACGCCTTTTCTCTCTTATTTTACAAGATATACATGAAGAGGGAGAATGCTGACAGCAGGAATTCTGGACTGGAAAAGGGGAAAATATGAGATACCTATTCTGCACAACTCCAAAAGTCCTGAAGCTTCACAGAGAATATTTTTGGAATATATAAAAATATTGGATGAAAGAAGCACCAGAGGGGGCCACCATCCATCCACAAGGGTGGGGGGCGTGCCCTACCCCCTTGTCGGTACGAAACGACACCTATGGGATCACTGGAATCCCTTCTACAGTTGGCGGGCGCGAGGTTGTACAAAGAGCAGGTCTGAGAGTTAGTACAACAATCGTTTACCCAGGTTCGGGCCGCGAGGATGCGTAATACCCTAGTCCTGCTTTGGTGTATATTTGAGTGTTCTTGAGTTCTTGAGCTAGCTACGGTCCCTGTCCAGTTTTCCAGCATCCCAATCCTCCTCCAGTAAGTCGTGGGCCTCCTTTTATAGTCTAAAAGGGGCTGCCACAGTGGCACACAGGAGGTGGAAAGGTGTACAGTGTATAGGCTTATCCTATGCCATTACGGGACAAGGCACATTAAATGCGTTGCTTATGTGTCTATTTACTTTATGAGGGATGGAAAAGAAGCCCGTCTTGTCCGTGGCCGCTTTGTATGGTCACGAAGATCTGCATGCCACCACGCAGGTGCTTGACTAGCTGGCCTAGGAACCACGTATTGCCACGTGGGTGCCTACCTGGGCCAGCGGGCCGGCCGCCGAGCTGGGGCGGCGACGGGGCAGCATGGGCTTGCCGTAGTCTTGCTTCTGTTCCTGGCAAGGGCCTTGCCGGGGCCTCCGTGAGTATCCCGTGACAAGAGGCTTGCCGGTGCTCCGGGGTGTCTTCGGCAAGGAGCCTTACCGGGGCCTCGTGGGAATCCTCGGCAAGGAGCCTTGTGATCGCCGTGTCTGCTGGTTCTTATCTTGGGAGTCATAGATCTTTGTCTTAACAAATATCTGCATGCCATCACATGGGCGCTTCCCGAGCCTTGGCTCCAATGTTGTTGATACCGTTGGAGCCCATAGGCCTCAAGGGTGGCCGCGACTGAGGTGTCTGAGTGGATCGCCCCTGCAAGAGCCCTTGCCGGGGGAGAGCTTGTCGCCTTGCTAGGTCTTCTCGTGCCGTCGTCTTGGCTTTGTTCTGGTAACTCCGCGTTCCTGGCTTCCTCCCTCTGCTCTGTTATGTTTGGCCACAGGCATGGCTCTGACTGCCCGTGCACAAGTAAGGGTAAAGAAGAGCGCCCCTACTTTTGTGCACCGACAAGAGCCCCCGGGCCTGGGCCATTTATAAGCGCAACGCGTTGTTGGGCTAGGCCCAGAACGGTGCGCGGGCAGTGAGGTTGGATTCCCTTTTTTATCGCAGTAACTCCTCCGGTGATTGCGCTTCCCCACGACCTGCGCTGACGTGGGGGTCGTGCGTGGGGTGGTTTGCTGCGTGCTGGTGTCACGTCGCAGTAAATGGTAAGGGAGGGCGGCCCGCGCCTTCCCCATAAAAAGGTGAAAACCACAGGCACGCCTCTCATTTACCTCCTGCACTTCTCCAAGCTCGCGCTCGCCGTTCTTCTCCTTCTTCCCTAAGCCAGAGCCTTCGCCTCCGTCCACCACTGCCGTGCTCCCCTTCGCCTCCGATCCCTCTCTTTCTCCCACGGCTACAATGGCGCCCAAGTCCAGCAAGGGGAAGGGAGCGGTCGAGGACGCAGGGGAGAAAGAGCTTCTGGAGAGTGAGCTAGCGGTGCTTCAAACGAAGCACGCCTACTCCCCTCCGACGGTCGACGCGGTCCATCTCAGGGACTTCTTCAGGCCCTTGTAGGGATGTGAGACGACGGGGCATCTAGCCAGGCACGTCATCCCCGCCCAATTCGCAGAGGCCGGCCTAAATCGGTACCATTTCTTTGTTGACTACTTCTATTGCGGCCTCTGTCCTCGTTTCTCCGATTTCTTCAACGACATCATGCACACCTACAGCTTCCATCTCCTCGATTTCACGCCGAACGTTGTGGCGTGCATGGCTTTCTTCGCCCACCTCTACGATGGTTTCGCTGGGGTGGTTCCAAGCACGTCGCCCTTCCGCCATTACTTCTTCCCTCGTATCCAGGTGGGCGCCATCTTCGGCTGCGTCGCCTGGATTCCATGGGCCCAGGAGAAAGGGCACGTATCCGGATGGCGCGTGGAAGGAGAGGTGGGATGACTGGTGGAGCCGGTGGTTGTGGATAAAGGAAGAAGACCCACTCGAGTTTTTTCGTGTTTGTCGGTGCATGCCGGTCCGCAAAGGTGACTGGGGGCACGTCGACGCCAACGGCAAGAAGCTCTCGATCACCACCACTAGGATCCACCGTCTTGCCCAAGACGGGCTCACCCTCGAGATGATTGGGGCTGATTTCATCCGCCGCTGAATCACGCCACTGCACAACAAGGGGAGGCCGCCTTGGCTTTTCGAGAATGCGGCCGACGTCATGAGGCTTCGCCCTGGCCTGAAATACAACTTCATGGCAAAGGAGCACGCCCACATCTGCCAGAAGCTCTTTCAGTTTGACGTGGATCGCGACGGCAGGGCCGAGAGGACCGACAAGGCTGCCAAGACCGGCAAGGCCGTCAAGAGGCCCCTGTTTGGGTTGCCGGTGGGAGTGGTCCCGCTAAGCAATAACTCACGCCAGTCCGACATCATCGCCATGATGCCGGATTTCAATGCGCACGGCCTTGACCCGTCTTGGGTCGAGGCGCCGGTGGATCAGGTGCAGGAGTTCTTCGATACTTTGTCGGAGAAGCGCATCCACGATGAGCGGGTGCTCATCCACGACACCACCCATGCAGAGCTTGATTACATTGCCGCCAAGGCGGCGGAAGCGACGCTTGTCCTGGAGGCCGGCAGCGCCGGCCACGTGGAGGATGAGGCCAACGCGGCCGCTGAAGAGAAGGAGCTCGCCGAGTGAGCAAATTCTGCCGGGGAGGCCAGCCGCGCGGGCGCCGACGCCGATGCTCCCCTTGTCGAAGACGTGGTCGAGGAGTCGACCGACGAGGAGGCCGAGGCTGCCGACACTCCCGCCATGGTGAGGTGTCGGGTCCTGCGGCGAGCTGGTTCGGGCGAGCCGGTCCGGCCCGGCAGCATCGTGCAGCGGCAACAACCCCTAGAGCCGCGGCGGCAACAGCCCCCGGAGCAGCTTGTTCATGAGACGAGGTCGATGGCGGCCGCGGCGGGGAAGACCGTGGTGGAGAAGAGGACGGCGGCGGCTTCTTCTTCATCCAGGTGTGGCTGGACCCCATCTCTTCTCCCCCTCTCCCAGGCGTTGCTATGGACGTCGACTTTGACCTTGGGTCTCTTAGCCCAAGGAGGAAGAGGAGGAAACTAGAGAAGGATGAGGAGACAGAAGACAAGTAAGCACCTCGCCCCTCACGTTATCTCCTGGTTCCATCTCTGTATTATCTCTCTCTGATCCAGTGCCATCTCTGTAGGTATACGGAGATGCTGGCCCAGAGGGCGGTGAAGAGGGCCAGGGCGTCGTCTGCCGACAAGCCCTCGGCGAGTACTTTAGGCATGCTGCTGGTGGTGGAGACCAGCCCAGCCAACATCCCCCGGCATAAGTTCACTACTCACTCTTCCATGGATGAACACTAGGGCGTGAATTCTTGATGCTGACCTTGTCGGTGTTGTAGGTGGGGACCGGCAGCAGGAGGGCCCGCAGGGGGCCACCCCCAACACGCCACCCCCTTCAACTACACCGCCCCGAGGGGCGTTTCCGGCAAGGGCACCGACCGTCGAACCCACGCCCATGGAGGAGGAGGAGAGGGACTTGAGCGCCGGCGTCTCTTCCCCGACAACGGTTGTTGGCGAGGAGAGCACCGGTCCACCCCAGCCTGGTATGGATGATTTTCATTTGTTCTCCATGTTGAGTCTTGACCTTGGGCACCGCCTCACTTTTTCTTTTGACTTTTAGACCCTCCCTTTACGGACCAGGTGGATGTCGAGCCCACCGTGGAGGAGGTCTCCAAAGACGCCGAGGCCAAGGCCAACAGGATTGCTGCCGAGGAGGCCGCCAAGGCCACAGTAGAGGAGGCGGCCCAAGGGTCAGCCAGAGGGACAGGCGATGCCAGAGCCGAGGAGGCCGGCAACGGGCCCGCCGAAGGAACCAGCGACGCTGCTGCCGAGGAGGCCGGCAAGGTTGCCGCCGAAGACCAGCCTTCCTCCTCTGCCGCCTCTGGCTCGGGTCGTTACCTGAAGGTGAGTAATGACTTGTTTGTCCATCTCCCTTGGACGGCAAGTAGCAGGGCGCCAACCGAGGGGGAGGTGTTTGATGATGAGGCGCTCGCCGCCGCTGGTCTTGAGGTCGTCGACGAGCCGCGAGCCGGTGGTGACGATTCTCAAGAGGAGCAACTTCTTCGGGCCATGAGCGCCAGCTTCTAGAAGCTCCAAGTACTTTATCGTGCCCACCTGGACAAGGCAAAGTCCAGGTCGGCCATGGTGGATAAGGCGGAGGAGGACTTTCAGGAGCGCGTCGCCTAGACAAAAGTCTGGTTTGACGAGGCCCGGAGTGAGTTGAGGGCTTCCCAAGAAAAGCTGGACGAGCGCGCCCGAGACCTCATGGTGGCGTAGTCCGATTTTGAGAAGGCCCAGGAGGAGGCCAAGGAGCGAGCCACCAATGATGAGGCCGCCCACAACCAGCGCCATGCTCAACTGAACTCTCAGGAGGAAGACCTTGTCGCCCGTGATCAAGCACTCGCCACTACACTCCGCGGCAAGGATGAAGAGATTGACAAGCTTGTCACGCGGTGGACCCAAGAGCTGGAACAGAAGAACATTGAGGCTCTCAATGCTCAGGCTCGGGTCCATGCCGGCAAGGTAAAGGAGATGGATTGGAGCAGGATGGCCTGAACAAGCGGGTCCTGGGGCTGACCACAGAGAGGGACACGATCCATGCTACCTTGATGGATGTGTAGTCCGAGGTCCTCGGCAAGGCCGAACAGCTCTCCAAGGCCTGGGATTCCATGGAAGATCTGAAGCTGGAATTGGAGGGCCTCAAGGGGATGCTCACAAAGGCCAAAGCTCGGGCGGAGACTCTGAACAAGGGCCTGGAGGAGGAGAAGCGGCTGCGGAAGGATGACGCCGCTGGCTACGCACAGTACATAAAGGGTGAGAACCTCTAGATCAGCCACCTCGTCGCCGTCGCAGAGGAACTCACAGCGCAGCTGGCCACCATGGGCATGCCAACCTTCAGGTTCTCCCAGGAGGTGAACCTCTCCATCCATTCCAGCTTGACCGTGTTCTTCGAACGTGTTCTTGAGGCGCTAGGAAACCTCCACTCTGACTGGGCTGCTTGTCTAGACGACGAATCCCAGAGGCTCTGCCGGGGCGCCCTGACCATGGTCCTCAGCAAGATGGCCTACTGGAACCCCGACCTCGACTTCGACGCCGCGCTGGATAGCTTGTCGGATGATGTAGATCTCACGGCGCTCAAGGAGCGTATCAAGCCCATCATCGTTTGCATCGGCGGGATTCAGAGGATGGAGGGCCACTGTCGGGATTAGGCACCCCGTTTCTGGTTGCCGCTGCAAGTTCAGAACCGAGACAATTTTTTTCTTTAGTCAGAACCGCAGGAACGATTTATGTAATATAACTCTGCAATATTTTGTAGCGATGCATGTTATTTTCCTTTTTGATCCTTCTTTGTATGTCTACCCTATGCTTAATTCAGAGGGCTTGCCGGCGCGTAAACCCAGGCTATGGAGTTTTGAGGACGGATCCTTAATAGCCTGTCGGGTATGCTTGCTGCCAGGCAAACCACCTTACTGTTCTCAACACGGCCGTTTGAACTGTCGAGTTGACTCGAAACAGGACAAAAGCGTTGCTAGTAATGGAAACGCTTTCCTGCCGTTCTCGATGCGGCCACTCGAACTGTTGAGCGGACTCGAAACAAGGCGATGGCTTTGCGAGTAGTGGAAGGGCCCCATTGCATACATGTTTATCATATAGAGAGCAAGATCTCTAAGGAGAATAACCGTCATGTGAAAAGGAATTACTCAAAGTCGTGCGTGACTTACTTATTTTTTTGTCGCGTGGGCGTCCACTGTAGTCGCTGATGATGCCCCGCACTTGGTCATTTCCTTCTTGGGAAATCACGGCCATGAAGAACTGCTAGACCAGATTTTCACAACTATGCCCCCTACCTGGCGCGCCAAAGATGTCGGTACGAAACGACACCTATGGGATCACTGGAATCCCTTCTATGGTTGGCGTGCGCGAAGTTGTACAAAGAGCAGGTCTGAGAGTCAGCACAACAATCGTTTACCCAGGTTCGGGCCGCATGGATGCGTAATACCCTAGTCCTGCTTTGGTGTATATTTGAGTGTTCTTGAGTTCTTGAGCTAGCTACGGTGCCTGTCCAGTTTTCCGGCATCCCAATCATCCTTCAGTATGCTGCGAGCCTCCTTTTATAGTCTAAAAGGGGCTGCCACAGTGGCACACATGAGGTGGAAAATTGTACAATGTATAGGCTTATCCCATGCCATTACGGTACAAGGCGCATTAAATGCGTTACTTAGGTGTCTATTTACTTTATCGGGGACGGAAAAGAAGCCCGCCCAGTCCATGGCCGCTCTATCAGGTCATGACGCGCGTCCAGGCCAGCAAGGCAGGCAGCTGAGGTGGCGTCGTGGTAGGGCCTTCATGAAGATCTGCATGCTACCACGCAGGTGCTTGACTAGCTTGCCCAGGAACCACGTATCGCCACGTGGGTGCCTTCCTGGGCCAGCGGGTCGGCCGCTGAGCTGGGGCGGCAACGGGGCGGCAAGGGCCTTGCCGGGGCCTCTATGAGTATCCCGCGGCAAGAGGCTTGCCGGGGCTCTGGGGTGTCTTCGGCAAGGAGCCTTGCCGGGGCCTCGTGGGCGTCCTCGGCAAGGAGCCTTGTGATCGCCATCTCTTCTTGTTCTTATCTTGGGAGTCATAGGTCTTTGTCTTCACAAAGATCTGCATGCCATCTCGTGGGCGCTTCTCGAGCCTTGCCTCCAATGTTGTTGATACCATTCGAGCCCATAGGCTTCAAGGGTGGCCACGACGGAGGCGTCTGAGTGGATCGCCCCGACAAGAGTCCTTGCCGGGGGAGAGCCTATCTCCTTGCTTGGTCTTCTCATGCCGCCGTCTTGGCGTTGTTCTGGTAACTCCATGTTCCTGGCTTCCCCCCTCTACTCGGTTATGTTTGGCCACAGGCGTGGCTCTGAGTGCCCGTGCACAAGTAAGGGGTAAAACAGAGCGCCTCTACTTTTGTACAACGACACCCCTGGGCGCAGCCCCTACCTTGTGAGCCCACTAGAAGTCCCCCGACGTCCATCTTCTGCTATATTACGTGTTTTGACCTGGAAAAAAATCATGAGGGGGTTTTCGGAATGAAGCGTCGCCGTCTCAAGGCGAAACCAATCTAGAGCATCGGTAAGGTTGTTATGTCGGGGATACTTCCCTCTGGAAGGGGGAAATCAAGGCCATCGTCATCACCAACGATCCTCACATTGAGAGGGGGTCAATCTCCATCAACATCTTCACCGGCACCATCTCCTCTCAAACCCTAGTTTATCTCTTGTATCGAAGCTTTTTCTCAAAACCTTAGATTAGTACCTGTGGGTTGCTAGTAGTGTTGATTACTCCTTGTAGTTGATGCTAGTTGGTTTATTCGGTGGAAGATCACATGTTCAAATCCTTATTGCTATTCAATACACATCTGATCATGAACATGAACATGCTTTGTGAGTAGTTACTTTTGTTCGTGAGGACATGGGAGAAGTCTTGTTATAAGTACTCATGTGAACTTGGTATTCGTTTGATATTTTGATGATATGTATGTTGTCTTTCCTCTAGTGGTGTTATGTGAACATCAACTATCGTGCCTCCTACTGAACCTTTAGAACAATATTTACTAGAACATGAGAATGATATGTTTATAAATGAAAGAAGGGAAATAGATGAAATATTCTTTAAACAAGGTCCTATTCTGAAAAACAATTTGCTTGTTGAAATCATCGGGGATGCTCCTCCACCTAAAGGTGATCCCGTGTTTGAGCTTAAACCATTACTTGATACATTGAAATATGCTCATCTTGATGAAAAGAAGATATATCATGTTATTATTAGTGCCAACCTTTCAAAGCATGAAGAAAATAAACTATTGAATACTCTGAAGAAGCACCGTGCTGCTATTGAATATACTCTTGATGATCTTAAGGGCATTAGTCCCACTTTATGACAACACAAACTTAAGTTGGAGCGAGATACTAAACCAGTTGTTGATCACCAACGACGATAAAATCTGTAGATGAAAGAGGTGGTAAGAAATGAAATACTAAATGTTCTGGAGGCAGGTATTATTTATCCTATTGCTAATAATTAGTGGGTAAGTCATGTTCATTGTGTCCCTAAGAAGGGAGGCGTTACTGTTGTTCCTAATGATAAAGATGAATTGATCCCGCAAAGAATTGTTACATGTTATATAATGGTAATATATTTTCATAAATTTAATAAAGCTGCTAAGAAAGATCATTACCATCTACCTTTTATTGATCAAATGATAGAAAGACTATCCAAACATACACACTTTTGCTTTCAAGATAGTTATTCTGGTTTCTCTCAAATACATATGTCAAAAGAGGATCAAGAAACTACAACTTTTACTTGCCCTTTTGGTACTTTTTCTTATAGACGTATGCATTTTGGTTTGTGCAATGCACCTGCTACCTTTCAAAGATGTATGACTACTATATTCTCCGACTTTTGTGAAAAGATTGTTGAGGTTTTCACGAATGATTTTTCCGTTTACAGAACTTCTTTTGATGATTTCTTAAGCAACCTTGATTGAGTTTTGCAGAGATGTGAAGAAACTAATCTTGTATTAAATTGGGAGAAGTGTCACTTTATGGGTAATGAAGGTATTGTGTTGGGACATAAGATTTCTGAAAGAGGTATCAAAGTTGATAAAGCTAAAGTAGATGCTATTGAAAATATGTCGTGTCCTAAAGATATCAAAGGTATTAGAATTTTTCTCGGTCATGCTGGTTTCTATAGGAGATTTATGAAAGACTTCTCGAAAATTTCTAGGCCTCTCACTAATCTTTTGCCAAAATATGTTCCTTTTGTTTTGGATGATGATTATGTAGAAGCATTTGAAATACTTAAGAATGCCTTGATTTATGCACCTATTGCTCAACCACCTGATTGGAATTTATCCTTTAAAATTATGTGTGATGCGAGTGATTATGTTCTTGGTGTTGTGCTAGGACAAAGAGTAGATAAGAAATTGAATGTTATTCATTATGCTAGTAAAACTCTAGAAAGTTCCTAGAGGAATTACGCTACTACTAAAAAAGAATTCTTAGCAGTTGTTTTTGCTTGTGACAAGTTTAGATCTTATGTTGTTCACTCTAAAGTAACTGGTCACACCGGTCATGCTGCTATTAAATATCTTAAGGGAAGGAAAGATGATAAACCTAGACTTATTAGATGGGTTCTCTTGCTGTAAGAATTTGATTTGCATATTATTGATAGAAAGGTAGCTAAGAACCCCGTTGCAGATAACTTGTCTAGGTTAGAAAATGTTCTTGATGAGCCACTACCTATTGATGATAACTTTCCTGATGAACAATTAGTTGTCATAAATGCTTCTCATAATGCTCCATGGTATGCTGATTATGCTAATTATATTGTTGCTAAATTTATACCACCTAGATTCACATACCAACAAAAGAAAAGGTTTTTCTATGATTTAAGACATTACTTTTGGGATGACCCACACCTTTCAAAAGAAGGAGTAGATGGTCTTATTAGACGTTGTGTGCCTAAGCATGAGCAGGAACAGATCCTGTGCAAGTGTCACTCTGAGGCCTATCTAGGACACCATGCTGGAGATAGAACTGCACATAAGGTAGTGCAATCCGGTTTTTATTGGCCTACTCTCTTCAAAGATGCCCATAAGTTTGTCTTGTCTTGTGATGAATGTCAGAGAATTGGTAATATTAGTAGACGCCAAGAAATGCCTATGAACTATTCACTTGTTATCGAACCATTTGATGTTTCGGGCTTTGATTATATGGGACATTTTCCTTCCTCTAGTGGGTATACACATATTTTAGTTGTTGTTGATTACGATACTAAGTGGGTAGAAGCTATTCCAACTAGTAGTGCTGATCATAACAACTCTATTAAGATGCTTAAAGAAGTTGTTTCTCTAAGGTTTGGAGTCCCTAGATATTTAATGACTGATGGTGGTTCACATTTTATTAATTGTGCTTTCTATAAGTTGCTTGCTAAATATGATGTTAACCATAGAATTTCATCTCGATATCATACTCAGTCTAGTGGTCAACTAGAATTGAGCAATAGAGAGATTAAATTGATTTTGCAAAAGACTATTAATATATCTAGAAAGAATTGGTCTAAGAAACTCGATGATGCATTATGGGCTTATAGAACTGCTTATAAAAACCCTATGGGTATGTCTCCGTATAAAATGGTTTATGGAGAAGCATGTCACTTACCTCTTGAATTAGAACATAAGGCATATTGGGATATTAAATAGCTCAATTATGATTTCAAACTTGCCGGTGAGAAGAGGCTATTTGACATTAGCTCACTCGATGAATGGAGAACCCAAGCCTATGAGAACGCCAAATTGTTTAAAGAAAAAGTTAAAAGATGGCATGACAAGAGAATACAAAAGCGTGAGTTTAACCTAGGTGATCATGTATTGCTATATAACTCTCGTTTAAGATTTTTTGGAGGAAAGATTCTCCCTAAATGGGAAGGCCCTTACATTATCGAGGAGGTCTATCGCTCGGGTGCCATCAAAATCAACAATGCCGAAGGCAAAAATCCGAAGGTGGTAAATGATCAAAGAATCAATCACTATATGTCAGGTACTCCCATAAATGTTGAGACCAATATAATTGACACCGTGACACAGGAGAAGTACATAAGGAACACTGCCCAAACTATTTTAGACTCTGAAAAGGAATAGGTAAATGGTACGGTAAGTAAACCGACTCCAAAACGTTCTGAAAATAAAAAAAAAATCTCGGTTTTGGAATATTTAAAAAATTAGGAAAATTAAAACTAGTCCGGAAGAGACACGGGGTAGCCACGAGGGTTTAGGGCGTGCCCTACCCCCTAGGTGTGCCCCCCTACCTTGTGGCCACCCCGTGTGCCCTCCGGACTCCGTTTTCTTGCACGATACTTCTTTCCGTCGGTAAAAAATCATTATATAATCTCTCGATGGTTTTGACCCTAGTACCACGCCAATATCTCTTGTTTTTTTTTTCAAGTTGTTTTTCTGACATATCTAGATCTTCATGACGTCTGCAAGTGCACCCAAGGACAAGTTTTTTGAGAAGGTCATCAACCCCTACCTTTCGGGGGTGCTGCAACACCCTCAAACCATTGAGATGCGTGAGGGGGTGATGCACATCCGCGACGTTGATGGGCCAAAGAAGACCAGAAGCACAGAGACAAAACTCAAAGCAATGGAGCAGCAAGTTTTCAAGTGTCAAGGGATGGTGGAGCGTGGACTTAACGCCAATCACACGATGATTGTGGAATTCACTACTAATCACAAGCTGGAGGCCAAGCACATTGGGAAGATCATCTTCAAGCTGCAAGAGAAAATCGAGAATCTCCAAGCCCACATCTATGACCCGCAGAACCAAAACAGTGAGTATGAATTCAAGTGTAAGAGGATGAGTTTGGCTGCAGATTTGAGGATCCCGGAGACTAGTTCATCCTTCTATGATGGAGAGCCTATGCCTTAAAAGATGGATGATAATCCTACTTCATCAACAACTCCATCAACACCACCTCCGAAGAAAGAAACATAATACATGGGTATGGGCACTCCCCTTAGCAACTGCCAAGCTTGGGGAGGTGCCCCGGTATCGTATCACCATCACACCTTTATCTTTATCGTTTTTCTTAGTTCAATCCTGTTGGTTATATCTTGATCTAGTACAATAAAGTTTTTATTATGATTACTTTGAGTTTTGCTTTGATCTTTATCTATGTAATCGAGTCCTCAAGTTATATAATAAAGAATAGTTTTGAGTGAGCGCTTTGCTATGTTGCTATGATCTTGAGGGAAGTATTAAATAGAGAAAAGAAGGTAATAAAAAGAAATAAATAAAGATCATCTATTGATCTTATGTGAAGTATTGACTTCACATATAATGGCTATGATGATTTAAAGTTGTTGAGTGTTGACAAACATAGCTTTGGTCATTGTTGGAATTAATAGGAAGTAATAAAGAAAGAGAGGCTTCACATATAAATATACTATCTTGGACATCTTTTATAATTGTGAGCACTCATTAAAATGTGACATGCTAAAAAGTTGAAGTTGGACAAGGAAGACAACTTAATGGGTTGTTCTTCTTACATCCTAACAGAAGCTATATTGTTATAGATCCTCCAACATGTTGAGATTGCCTTTCCCTCTCATGCTAACTAAAATTATTTGCACCAAGTAGAGATAATATGTGTGATTCCAAACATCCCTTAAACCAGTTTGCCATGAGAATCCACCATACCTACCTATGGATTGAGTAAGATCATTCAAGTAAGTTGCCATCGATACAAGCAATAAAAATTGCTGTCTAAATATGTCTGATATATTAATGTGAAGAAAATAAGCTTTATATGATCTTGTGATGTGGAAGAAATAAAAGAGATGGACTGTATAATAAAGGTCCATTATCACAAGAGGCAATATAAAGTGACGTTCTTTTGCACTAAGATTTTGTGCGTCCAACCATAAAACCACATGACAACCTCTACTTCCCTCAGCGAAGGGCCTATCTTATACCTTTCCTTTTTACTTTTATCCTTTGGCAAGCACAATATGTTGGAGCTAGATCTAGATATATATACCCATGCGGAAGTACAGAGCCATGAACCATTATTGTTGACATTACCCTTGAGGTAAATCATTGGGACGTGACACTATAAGCCCATATCTTTCTCTGTGTCCGATTGAAACTTTGAACTCATTAGTATTGCGTGAGTGTCAGCAATTACGAAAGACTAAATGATGGTTGAGTATGTGAACTTGCTGAAAAGCTCTTATATTTGACTCTTTCCGATGTATAATAAATTTCAATTGCTTCAATGATTGAGAACATAGTTTGTTGGATATCAATAAAGTTTCTGATTCATACTTTACCTTGTGAATGAATTGTTACTTTGACATAAGAACCTATTTGACAAGTTATGCTGCTGTTCTAAAGATGATCATGATGCCCTGATGTTTGTATTTTATTTTTATTGACACCTCTATCTCTAAACATGTGGACATATTTTTCGATATCGGCTTTTCGCTTGAGGACAAGCAAGGTCTAAGCTTGGGGAGTTGATACATCTTTCATATTGATATTTATTGATTATGGGTTGTTATTAAACAATATGTTACAATACTTATGGATTTTCTCTCTTATTTTACAAGATTTACACGAAGAGGGAGAATGCTGGCAGCAAGAATTCTGGACTGGAAAAGGAGCAAATCTGAGATACCAATTCTGCACAACTCCAAAAGTCCCGAAACTTCATGGAGAATATTTTTGGAATGTACAAAAAATATTGGGTGAAAGAAGCATAGGAGGGGGGACACCAGCCACCCACCCCCTACCTTGTGGGCCCCCTCGCAGTCACCCACCTGGAAAAAAATCATGAGGAAGTTTTCGGGATGAAGCGCCACCGTCTCGAGGCGGAACCTGGGCGAAACCAATCTAGAGCTTCGGCAGGCCTGTTCTGCCGGGGATACTTCCCTCCGGAAGGGGTAAATCGAAGCCATCGTATTCACCAATGATCCTCTCAACGAGAGGCGGTCAATCTCCATCAACATCTTCACCAGCACCATCTCCTCTCAAACCCTAGATCATCTCTTGTATCCGATCTTTGTCACAAAACCTCAGATTGGTACCTGTGGGTTGCTACTAGGGTTGATTACTCCTTGTAGTTGTTGCTAGTTGGCTTATTTGGTTGAAGATCATATGTTCATATCCTTATTTCTATTCAATAACCCTCGGATCATGAACATGAACATGCTTTGTGAGAAGCTACTTTTGTTCCTGAGAACATGGGACAAGTCTTTTTAAAAGTAATCATGTGAATTTGGTATTCGTTCGATATTTTGATGAGATGTATGTTGTCTTTCCTCTAGTGGTGTCATGTGAGCGTCGACTACATGACAATTCACCATTATTTGGGCCTAGGGTAAGGCATTGGGAAGTAATAAGTAGATGATGGATTGCTAGAATGACATAAGCTTAAACCCTAGTTTATGTGTTGCTTCATAAGGGGCTGATTTGGATCCCTATGTTTCATGCTATGGTTAGATTTATCTTAATACTTCTTTCGTAGTTGTGGATGCTTGCGAGAGTGGTTACACCAGTCCACCCACATATCAAATTATCAAAGTATTGAACGTGAATCATATGATCATGATGAAAACTAGCTTGACAAGAATTCCCATGTGTCCTCGGGAGCTTTTTGCTTTATATAAGAGTACGTCCAGGCTTGTCCTTTGCTACAAAAAGGATTGGGCCACCTTTCTGCACCTTGTTTACTTTTGTTACTTGTTACTGGTTACGAATTATACTATCACAAAACTATCTACTACTGATAATTTTAGTGCTTGCGGAGAAAACCTTGTTGAAACCCGCTTATCATTTCTTTCTGCTCCTCGTTGGGTTCGACACTCTTACTTATTGAAAGGACTATGGTAGTTCCCCTATACTTGTGGGTCATTAGTTTGATTTGAGGGTTTCTACGCGATGTGGAAGACCGTCTGAGATCCAATCTCTTTAAATTGACGCCATCCTTGCGCGGCCAGTGGTGTATTTGTAAAAGTACGTGGACTGTTCGCATTCGTCTGACACGTGGAAGTTGAGGCGACGACGGGAAGGAACCATCAAGGCGGGGTATGAAAGTCATAACCAACTCTCATCGTTCCGAAGTATAACGAAGAATATTCCTTGCAATGCCGATGACATGTAGTCGGATACTACATCGTCATTAAAGGCAAGTTTGGGGGCTACTCAGGGAGTCCTGGAATCGGGGGTCCTCGCGTGTCCGGACTACTGAAGGTGGGCCGGACTGATGGGCCGTGAAGATAAAAGCTGACAATCATCACCCGTGTCCGGATAGGACTCCTATGTACGTAGAATGGCAAAATTGATGTCCGAATGTAATGATTCCTTCCTCCTTAAATCATCTTTGTACAACCCTAGGCCCCCTCCGGTGTGTATATAAGTCGGATGGTTTAGTCCGTGGAGGCTAATAGAATAATGATAGGCTAGACATCTAGGTTTAGCCATTACGATCTCGAGGTAGATCACCTCTTATAATCTCCATACACATCAAGTTCAATCTAGCAGGAAGTAGGGTATTACCTCTATCGAGAGGGCCTGAACATGGGTAAACATCGTGTCGTCGTCTCCCCCTGCTACGACCGATCCTCAGATACACAGCTTGGGCCCCCTGCCCAAGATCCGCCGGTTTTGACACCGACAACTGCTAGGCCGAATGACCGCCGTGGAGCGTAGTCTTTATTCTTCCACTCTTTCCAACATTCGGGAACGGCTTAACCGGAGTCGATCTTGTTCGCTGCTAGGTCTCGTGGAGAATTTTGCCTTTAAGCCGCCGCCCCAACCTAATATGCGAATATACTGGAAATCCCAAAGATCCACTACACTACAATCCCACTGAGTTGACTGAGAATGAAATCAACAAGACTATCAAGTCGCTCCTTGGCGAGTCATTGGCAAATTGCAGTAAGACGGGCCTAGCTCCATCTTATACTCTTAACCCGCATCCAGCTGTATGTACCCTTACACCTATACTTTTTATCAATCTATCTGGTGTCAATCTTATTGTTCATGTGTACCCTAGCTGACTCTTCCTTCTAGAAAAAAAGATACAAACCAGCAATGCTTTGGCAAAAAGGGTCAAAACAACCGGCCGCGGCCCGGGTGGTCCTAAGAAGCCCACAGCGCAAGAGCAACTTGAACTAGATGAGTGAGAGGTAGAACTTGACTCACTTGGTATTCTTTTTATGAAACTTATTGATGCTGATTCACCTTAGGAGGAAGTGGAGATAAGCCAAGAAGACGCTGTTGAGGTAATCCATGTCTCCTCTGAATCAGAAACCTTGTCAAGAGAGAAAACACGGCGGGTCGTCAGGAAAGTCCGGTTTTCCCATCCTCTTGTTCACTTCGATCCCAACTTTCCTTTGAAGAAACAACAACACGAGTCGAGACGACACACTCGAAACAGCAGCCAAGAGGAGCTTTGATATGACAGTCGACAGAAAAATGATGGCACCAATAATTTGCCTAATCTTTAACGGTTTTGTGTCACCTGAAACAACATGGCGCTCGCGATCTTGTAGATGCAATCATCACAACAACAACACGCAAACCTTGATAAAGAAGTATGTGGGCAATCCTCCAAGAATCAGCAGCAATTAGAGATGGCATCTCTAATCTCTCGCCCGAACACAAAGCAATAATATAAGCTTCTCAATCAGTACGCACAAATTAACTCGCCAAGGGAGCATATCCCGGCTTGGTAGTCTCTATTCGTCCGACAAAATAAAACCAAAACCTGCCCTCCTAACACGATCGATCCAAAAGATATATATAGGATGCCAGCAATCTAGCGGCCAAACCATACCAGGCTAGTACTCTAAATAAAATACCCTAACCGAATCCCTACACTTATTTAATTAATGATTAACAACCGGTCACTAGGCACGGCAATCAGGCACGTAGGCCTTTATCCTTCTAAGAAATACGTATACCTCCTAGAGTCTTTGCTTGTAGTAGTATTTTCCTTGGAAATGCACTTGGCGTCCTGAAGCATGGTTCCATCTCGTGGTGTGGAAAAATCACAAATGCCATCTTCCCAAACTGAAGTACAAAAGAATTTGTACGCTGGCTTCCAAATTCATTAGACTTCGCACTAACCTCGTTATGAACATTAGTTGTTCGATTCACCTAGACTTTCTAGTGAATATTTTGTGTCTCACTTTGTTGACGCAATGCCGGAACAATATACTTTGGTGTTTTGCGAGCAGCTTGCAAATTATCATTTTGAAAATTAGGCACAACCATATCATCCTCTCTTCCTTGAAAAGAAAGTAGGCTTCGGTTCCGGCCTATACCTTGCAGTTTCTTTCTTAAATACTTTGATTGTACTATGTATTTCTCTTGCATCCTTGGTAAGAATAGCATAGAACTCACCCTTATGCATAAAGGTGTACCTATTTGTTCATCCATGATGAATAGCATTAACATCGTGCTGCCACGGACGCCTCAAAATAAGATGACAAACATGTAGTGGCATAACATCGCATTCCACTTTATCAACATGACTATCAACACAAAGAGGCACCTTCACTCTATGTGTTACCTTCACTTTGCCCGCATCATTTATCCACTTCATATAGTATGGTTTCGGGTGCTCCCATGTTGGCAAAGAAAGAGAATCTACCACATCATTGCTAATCATGTTTCTAGCACTGCCGCCATTAATTATCAGTTTGCAAACATCTCCCTTGATGGTACATGTATTTTGGAAAATACTTCGCCATTGTCCTTGTTCAACAATGGCCTTGTCATCTTGCTGGACCTTATGTGCTAGCAAACTCTCCATATCAGGATCATCTTGAGGATAACATAGTATGGTATCATCATGACCTCTTTCAATTCTATCCTCTAACTTCATCTCATTTTCAGATTCTAAAATATATTTCGTATAAACAAGTAGAACCCTTCGTTGATTGGAACATTCATGATTCATGTGTCCACGTCCTCGACACTTGTGGAAAATAATATTGCTATGATGAGATGATGTCGCACTAGATGAAACCTGAGAAACCTCCTTAGGAGCAGACGCCACTTTGGTTTGCTCAATACTTCCGGACATATAAGGAGTCGGTTTAGTACTGAATCCACCATCAATAGGAGAAGAACCACGTCGCCCACTATTGTCAGTTGGACGAGTCTCTGAAGCTTGCTTCTCCAATACACAATGTTCTGCACGCTCCACTTGATGAAGCAACTCATGAATATCATTATATTGCATTATATCAACACAGTCACAAATCTTTTCTTCTAACCACTCAAAGAAACGTACCATGGTCGCCTCCGCAGACTCGCACATAGTTGTACGGATCATCAGAACTTGCATCTCCTTGTAGTACTCATCAACTGATTTCGTACCTTGCACTAGACGATGTAGTCTACTATGAAGCTGGCGAGTGTAGTAAGCAGGCACGAAACATTCCCTCATGATTCGTTTCATGTCAGCCCATGTCGCTGGTCGCTCGTGAGTACGGTTCTTATTATCCTACCATACAAGAGCATACTCTATAAATACCATTGATGCAACACGAACCTTCTTTTCTTCAGAATAGTTGTGTCCATCCAAAATCTGATTTATGCGCATCTCCCACTCGCAATATTTCTTCGGGTCAGCACAATGTCCCGAGAATTTAGGTATGGTTACTTTGATTCAACCCAAACCATCATCCTCATGGGCACCATTGCCGCCATAGTCACGGTGCCACCGAGCATGGCGGTGAGCCCCATCATGCCGTAGTCAGTGAGGTAAGCCTCCACGGGCATCAGAATCCTTAGAAAAATCACCATCATCGTCGTTGTCGTGGTCACGACACCGTCATGGTGAGCGGAACTGTCTGGGTGCCACATGTATCGCCTGAAGGCGCTGAACTGCAGCGATGAGCCTATTAAGACACTCAGTCACCACCTGTAGACTATCAGTTCGTTGTCGGTCGCTGGCAGTCAAAGGCTCGTTCAACATGTCCTCGACGCCAACAATATTTGCAGACAACTCCACAACCCTTGTCCCAAGCTTCTTGTTCGCACCCTTGATCAACATTAGATGGATACACAAATCATCACTTATCTCTAGATCCTCCGGAAGTTCATCGCCCTCCTCATGATCAGATTTCTCATACTGCGCGTTCACCATCTTTCAAACAATTAAATCAAATAGCAGAAATTTTTTACCGTCGTCAACCTTGCTCTGATACCACTTGATACGACAGTCGAGACAAAAATGATGGCCTGAATAATTTGCCCAATATTTGACGATACGGTGTCACCTGAAACAGCATGGCGCTCGCCATCTTGTAGATGCAATCACCACAAAAACAACATGCGCACCTTGAAAAATAAGTACGTTGACGATCCTCCAAGAATAAGCAGCAAATTAGAGACGGTGTCTCCAATCGCTTGCCCGAACACAAAGCAATAATATAAGCTTCTCAGCCAGTATGCAAAATTAACTCGCCAAGGGAAGGTATTTCGGCTTGCTAGTCTCTCTTCGTCTGACAAAATATAAACCAAAATCTGCCCTCCTAACACGATCGATCCAAAAGATATAGATAGGACGCCGGCAAGCTAGCGGCCAAACCATACCAGACTAGTACTCTAAATAAAATATCCTATATGAATCCCTACACATATTTAATTAATGACTAACAACCGGCCACTAGGCACAACAATCAGGCTAGGCCTTTAACCTTCTAACAAATATGTTTACCTCCTTGAGTCTTTGCTTGTAGTAGTATTTTCCTTGGAATTGCACTTGGCGTCCTGAAGCATGGTTCCACCTCGTGGTGTGGAAAAATCTCAAATGCCATCTTCCCAGACTGAAGTACAACAGAATTTGTATGCTCTCTTCAAAATTCATTATACTTGGCACTAACCTTGTTACGTACATTAGTTGTTCGATTCAACAGACTTCTGTTGAATATTTTGTGTCTCACTTTGTTGACGCAATGCCATAACATTATACTTTGGTGTTTTGCGAGCAGCTTGCAAAGGATCATTTTGAATATTAGGCACAGCCATATCATCCTCTCTTCCTCAAAAATAAATCGGGCTTCGGTTCCGGCCTATACCTTGCAGTTTCTTTCTTAAATACTTTGATTGTACTATGTATTTCTCTTGCATCCTTGGTAAGAATAGCATAGAACTCACCCTTATGCATAAAGGTGTACCTATTTGGTCATCCATGATGAATAGCATTAACATCGTGCTGCCACGGACGCCTCAAAATAAGATGACAAACATGTAGTGGCATAACATCGCATTCCACTTTATCAACATGACTATCAACACAAAGAGGCACCTTCACTCTATGTGTTACTTTCACTTTGCCCGCATCATTTATCCACTTTATATAGTATGGTTTGGGGTGCTCCCATGTTGGCAAAGAAAGAGACTCTACCACATCATTGCTAATCATGTTGCTAGCACTGCCGTCATTAATTATCAGTTTGCAAACATCTCCCTTGATGGTACATGTAGTTTGGAAAATACTTCGACGTTATCCTTGTTCAACAATGGCCTTGTCATCTTGCTAGACCTTATGTGCTAGCAAACTCTCCATATCAGGATCATCTTGAGGATAACATAGTATGATATCATCATGACCTCTTTCAATTCCATCCTCTAACTTCATCTCTTTTTCAGATTCGGAAATATATTCCGTATAAACAAGTAGAACCCTTCGTTGATTGGAACATTTATGATTCATGTGTCCACGTCCTCGACACTTGTGGAAAATAATATTGCTATGATGAGATGATGTCGCACTAGATGAAACCTGAGAAACCTCATTAGGAGCAGCCGCCACTTTGGTTTGTTCAATGCTTCCGGACATATAAGAAGGAGTCGGTTTAGCACTGAATCCACCATCAATAGGAGAAGAACCACGTCGCCCACTGTTGTAAGTTGGACGAGTCTCTGAAGCTTGCTTCTCCAATACCCAATGTTCTGCACGCTCCACTTGATGAAGCAACTCATGAATATCATTATATTGCATTAAATCAACAGAGTCAAGAATCTTTTATTCTAACCACTCAAAGAAACGTACCATGGTCGCCTCCGCGGAATCGCACACAGTTGTACAGATCATCAAAACTTGCATCTCCTTGTAGTACTCATCAACTGAGTTCGTACCTTGCACTAGACGATGCAGTCTACTATGAAGCTGGCGAGTGTAGTAAGCAGGCACAAAACGTTCCCTCATGATTCGTTTCATGTCAGCCCATGTCGCTGGTCGCTCGTGAGTACGTTTCTTATTATCCCACCATACAAGAGCATACTCTGTAAATTCCATTGATGCAACACGAACCTTCTTTTCTTCGGAATAGTTGTGTACATCCAAAATCTGATTTATGCGCATCTCCCACTCACAATATTTCTCTGGGTCAGCACAATGTCCCGAGAATTTAGGTATGGTTACTTTGATTCAACCCAAACCATCATCATCATGGGCACCATTGCTGCCATAGTCTCGGCGCCACCGAGCATGGCGGTGAGCCCCTACATCATATCGTAGTCAGTGAGGTAAGCCTCCACGGGCATCAGAATCCTCAGAAAAATCACCATCATCGTCGTTGTCGTGGTCACGACATCGTCATGGTGAGCGGAACTGTCTTGGTGCCACATGTCTCGCCTGAAGGCGCTGAACTGCTGCGATGAGCCGATTCAGACACTCAGTCACCACCTGTAGACTATCAGTTCGTTGTCGGTCGCTGGCAGTCAAAGTCTCGTTCAACCTGTCCTCGACGCCAACAATATTTGCAGACAACCCACAACCCTTGTCTCAAGCTTCTTGTTCGCACCCTTGATCAACATTAGATGGATACGCAAATCATCACTTATCTCCAGATCCTCCGGAAGTTCATCGCCCTCCTCATGATCAGATTTCTCATGCTGTGCGTTCACCATCTTTCAAACAATTAAATCAAATAGCAGATTTTTTTTTACCATCGTCAACCTTGCTCTGATACCACTTGATACGACAGTCGGCACAAAAATGATGGCCTGAATAATTTGCCCAATCTTTGACGGTACGGTGTCACCTTAAATAGCGTGGCGCTCGCCATCTTGTAGATGCAATCACCACAAAAAACACGCGCACCTTGATAAATAAGTACGTTGACGATCCTCCAAGAATAAGCAGCAAATTAGAGACGGCGTCTCCAATCGCTCGCCCGAACACAAAGCAATAATATAAGCTTCTCAGCCAGTATGCAAAATTAACTCGCCAAGGGAAGGTATTTCGGCTTGCTAGTCTCTCTTCGTCTGACAAAATATAAACCAAAATCTGCCCTCCTAACACGATCGATCCAAAAGATATAGATAGGACGCCGGCAAGCTAGCGGCCAAACCATACCAGACTAGTACTCTAAATAAAATATCCTAACTGAATCCCTACACTTATTTAATTAATGACTAACAACCGACCACTAGGCACAACAATCAGGCACGGCAATGAGGCACGTAGGCCTTTAACCTTCTAACAAATATGTTTACCTCCTTGAGTCTTTGCTTGTAGTAGTATTTTCCTTGGAATTGAACTTGGCGTCCTGAAGCATGGTTCCACCTCGTGGTGTGGAAAAATCTCAAATGCCATCTTCCCAGACTGAAGTACAAAAGAATTTGTATGCTCTCTTCGAAATTCATTATACTTGGCACTAACCTTGTTACGTACATTAGCTGTTCGATTCACCCGGACTTCTGTTGAATATTTTGTGTCTCACTTTGTTGACGCAATGCCGGAAAAATATACTTTGGTGTTTTGCGAGGAGCTTGCAAACGATCATTTTGAAAATTAGGCATAGCCATATCAAGCTGTTGGCCGGCTTACCCAACACACCGCCGGCTCGTAAACGTCGTCATGAGGTGCCTTATAGTCCTATTTCCTCTCTTTCAGGAGTTGGCCTCATACAACAACCGCTTAATTCTTCTGACTTGGCATAACAGTATACTTCTCACTCATCTGGCCACTCAAATGGGGCACAGCTCCCCACATTCGTGGTTAAACCGGTGTAAGTACTATTCCTTGGTGAATAAATTACCTTGCCCTTTCATACGTATCAGACTAGATAATTTTCATTATAGGGCCAAGGCAAAGATGGGAATAAAGCAAAAACCTGGCCCTTCCAAGACTCTTGAAGCTTCTGGACAAGAGAAACAAGTGCCGAAGGCTAGTGAAGCTCAAACCGAAGAACTTGAAGATCCTTAAAGTCGGCAAGTTGATCCGCCTCCTCAAGCTTATTTTGCCAATCCTGACTCGGCTGCGGATATAGAGGAAGACCTGGCGACCAATCAAGTCCCGCGAAGCCCTAAGTCGCTTTCTCCTGTCAAACATTCTGACAAGACTCCTGCTGATGATCAAACTGAAGAGGTGATCATCACCGGGTCAGCTTATCAGTCGCCCGGTGTCTCAACAGTGCTGAGTAAACATTCCACCAAAGATGAAGCACATTCGTCAAACAAAATTAAGCCCAAACTGGATCTTGAGAACTATTCAAAGCTAAATGCTGGTGAACTATACTCTGGTTATCTTAGCCGTCTTTACACAAGCCGCAATCTGGAGGCCAGCTTGGTCAATATGATGCGATAAAAAAATGAGGTATCAAGTCACCTCGACCTTTAATTTATGCTTATATATATGTACTTGTACAGCCCCAAGTCTCAACCATAGTAAAAGATCATTGGGTATGCTTAAGACTTTCAGCAACATGTAAGTGTAGATTTTCAGGTCATAGCCCCTTAGAACCAGCTTGCATAAGCCGTATTAATCATGTTGTTGTCAATATTCCTTTGCAAAATAACCCATTAGAATCCTCAGGGGCCTGCTTATCATGCAAGGATGAGCCGGGTCTTCTATATGATATTAAAAATTTCAAGTCATAGCCTCAAGGGTCGGCTTATGTTGAAAACATGGACTGGGCTATTGTATTAAGTCCAATTGAGAGCTGCCATTCGTAGCCCTCCAGGGCCAGCTTATCTGAGAAAGATGAGCCGCGTCTTAAGAATATGTAGTTGTAAAAAGAAACTTTGATATCCCTCAAGGGCTGGGTTATCTTTTGAGGATGAGTCAGGTCGGATGCACTAATTTTTTTAATAACTTCGTCGCACATTATCCCCCAAGTGCCAAGTATATTTCTTGCAATGTGCTTGGGACTTTAAAATACTCCTTATACCCATGCTAAAAAGTACTTTTGATCTTCAATGCTCACTTGCCAGGCACTTTAAGCTTTAATGACTCGTAGTTGGGAGAGTTAAGAATAAATCTCAAACACAAGGAGTCTGAGACACAGAAGGCTGAGACCAAGTTGAAACTTAGCTTGGAAGAAAATGAAAAGCTCAAGGACAGTTTTAACACCGAGGAAGCTGCCTGGGAAGAAGAGAAAATTTCATTACTGCAAAGGGCAGAGGCAACTGAATTTTCCTTGAAGAACACCACCGCAGAACTGTCTGGCTTAAACTGGCGAATTTCACAGATGACAGCTACTATCTTTGGTACGTAGCACTGAAATTTTAGCCTTTCACAACCCTTTTATTTTGACTCGCCTGGCAACTCATCTATATTTTTGCTCAACAGGCCCTAGAAGCTCCAGTCTTGGCCAGAATATGCTTGTGAAGTTCAAAGCCGCCGTGTATGCCCTGGTTGAGCAATTATATACTAGCACTCAATGTCCTCTTGTGGCTATCTCCAATGGGAAACAGGCGCCAACTGTCACCAAGGAGGTGCTAGCCCAATTGTCCAAAGTGCCCAAATAGGTGGCAGAAATGAAACTGTTAGCCACCCGCTCTTGTGCCATTACCACCCTTAGTCGAGCCAAGGTGTGGCAAGCGGAATTAGACCCGGATGAAATGGCCATTGGCTGTCCAGGCTTAAAAGATGATGGGTCTCCTTTTGATCAGACGGACTTTGCCAAATGCGTAAAGGAGATGCGTCCCTTGGCGTGCAAATTGGCCAAGGAGACAGATTTATCCAGGTTCAGACGGCTTACAGCATGGAAAATGCTAAGATCAGGGCGCCGACTTATTACGTCATGGATCTCACTCCTCCAACGCATAAGCATACTTTTACCCCTGATATTGATCCATCCCCGATTATCAATGATGAAGCCATCTTCGAGGCCTTAATGGGCATCGACTAGATGTCACGTGACATCCAGATGGGCGAACAAGAAGAGCAGGAGAAGGATGACCCGGAGTCATCAGGTCATCTAGAAGAAAATTGAAGACAACCCAGGCATCTCTCAGGCTTGAGCATAAGAATTCCTCTCTCAAAACACACTTTGCTCCGAACTTATGGGCGTATGATAGCCTTGTAATAAAGTAGCTTTTAAAACAATGATGTGTCATGCCGTCGTGCATGTTAGCTTTTAACTATTGAACCGCCAATTTTATATTTATGATCCACCTAATATGTGTACTTATATAAGCCATGCTGGTATTTATGTTTCCGTTGAGAATTTTGCATGTCCTGCACAAGATGTGAGTAACATATACCCTGGCGACTCAATGTCAAAAATCAGGGCGGGTAACAACCCAAATATCATATAGTCTTATGTAAATAGAACAAAGACTAAATTTATGGTCATGCAAGCCAAAATATACTAGCGGGCTAATCATGAAAAACCAAGGTGGGTTACCAAACCTCGCATAGTCATGTAACCAGGAAAAAATACCTATAGATTCGACTGATAATGTCAGCTCGTAATGGTGAGAACCCAAATATTTGTAAGCGCCTGACTTCGATTAGGCCTGCGGGTGCTACTGCTCGAGCTTGCGTTGTATTCCCTCGAAGAGGAAAGGGTGATGTAGCACAGTAGCATAAGTATTTCCCTCAGTTTTTGAGAACCACGGTATCAATCAAGTAGGAGACCACGCGCGAGTCCCTCGTACTTGCACAAACAAATAAGAACCTTGCAGCCAATGTGATAAAAGGGGTTGTCAATCCCTTCTTGGTCACTTACAAAAGTGAGATCTGATAGATAAGATAATATTTTTGGTTTTTTTGGTATAGAGATTGAAAGTAAATAATGCAAAGTGAAGTAAATAGTTGTTGGAAGATTAATATAATGAAACTAGATCCGGGGGCCATAGGTTTCACTAGTGACTTCTCTCATGATAGCAGATTTCTATAGTGGGTGAACAAATTACTGTCGAGCAATTGATAGAAAAGCGCATAGTTATGAGAATATCTAGGCATGATCATTGTATATAGGCATCACGTCCGTGACAAGTAGACTGAAACGATTCTGCATCTACTACTATTACTGCACACATTGACCGCTATCCAGCATGCATCTGGAGTATTAAGTTCATAAGAACAGAGTAACGCCTTAGGCAAGATGACATGATGTGGAGGGATAAACTCAAGCAATATGATATAAACCCCATCTTTTTAGCCTAGATGGCAACAATACAATACGTGCCTTACTGCCCCTACTGTCACTGGGAAAGGACACCGCAAGATTGAACCCAAAGCCAAGCACTTATCCCATTGCAAGAACTATAGATCTAGTAGGCCAAACCAAACCGATAATTCGAAGAGACTTGCAAAGATATTTAAATCATAAATAAAATATTTCAAAAAAGAATCCAATATTGTTCATAGATAATCTTGATCATAAACCCACAATTCATCGAATCTCCACAAACTCACCGCAAAAAGATTACATCGAATAGATCTCCTCGAAGATCGAGGAGAACTTTATATTGAGATCCAAAGAGAGAGAAGAAGCCATCTAGCTAATAACTATGGACCCAAAGGTCTGTGGTAAACTACTCATAACTCATCGGAGAGGCTATGGTGTTGATGCAGAAGCCCTCCGTGATCGATGCCCCCTCCGGCGGAGCTCTGGAACAGGCCCAAAGATGGGATCTCACGGGTAGAGAAGGTTAGGGCAGTGAAATTAGGGTTTCGTTGGTGTCTTCGATGTTTTCAGGGTATTGGAGTATATATAGGCTGAAGAGGCACGTCAGGGGAGCCACATGGGTCCCACGAGGGTGGGGGACGCGCCTACCCCCCTGCGCGCGCCCCCTGCCCTCGTGGCCGCCTCTCTTGCTTCTTGGCATGTACTCCAAGTCTTCTGTGTTGATATCATTCCAAAAATAACTCTCTCGAAGGTTTCATTCTGTTTGGACTCCGTTTGATATTACTTTTCTGCGAAACACTGAAATAGGCAAAACAACAACAATTTGCACTAGGCCTTGGGTTAGTAGGTTAGTCCCAAAAATAATATAAAAGTGTATAATAAAGCCCATTAAACATCCAAAACCGAATATATAATAGCATGGAACAATCAAAAATTATAGATACGTTGGAGACGTATCAAGCATCCCCAACCTTAATTCCTGCTCGTCCTCGAGTAGGTAAATGATAAAAACAAAATTTTTGATGTGGAATGCTAACCAACATAATTCTCAATGTAATTTTGTTTATTGTGGCATGAATGTTCATATCCGAAAGATTCAAGACAAAAGTCTATCTTGACATAAGAGTAATAATACTTCAAGCATACTAACAAAGCAATCATGCCTTCTCAAAATAACATGGCCAAAGAAAGTTATCCCTGCAAAGTCATATAGTCTGGCTATGCTCTATCTTCATCACACAAAATATTTAAATCATGCACAACCCCGGTTTCAGCCAAGCAATTGTTTCACACTTCAAATTTTCAAACCTTTCAATTTTCACGCAATACATGAGCGTGAGCCATGGATATAGCACTATGTGGAATATAGTGGTGGTTGTGGAGAAAACAAAAGAGGAAGATAGTCTCACTTCAACTAGGCGTATCAATGGGCTATGGAGATGCCCATCAATAGATATCAATGTGAGTGAGTAGGGATTGTCATGCAACGGATGCACTAGAGCTATAAGTGTATGAAAGCTCAACAAAAGAAACTAAGTGGGTGTGCATCCAACTTGCTTGCTCACGAAGACCTAGGGCATTTGAGGAAGCCCATCATTGGAATATACAAGCCAAGTTCTATAATGAAAATTCCTACTAGCAAATGAAGGTGACAAAATAAGAGACTCTCTATCATGAAGCTCATGGTGCTATTTTAAAGCGCAAGTGTGGAAAACGGATAGTAACATTGTCCCTTCTCTCTTTTTCTCTCATATTTTTTCTTTGTTTTTTTTTATTTGGTCCTTTTATCTTTTTTCTATTTTCCTTTTTTATGGCCTCCTTTTTTTCTTCTCTTTTTTATTTCTTTTCTTACGTCTGGAGTCTCATCCTAACTTGTGGGGGAATCATAGGCTCCATCATCCTTTCGTCACTGGGACAATGCTCTAGTAATGAATATCATCACACTTTCATTTACTTACAACTCGAAGCTAGAACAAGATATGACTCTATGTGAATGACAATGATGAAGCGTGTCATATGAACGAAACGGTGGAAAGTTGCATTGCAATATATCTCGGAGTGGCTATGGAAATGCCATGATAGGTAGGTATAGTGGCTATTTTGAGGAAGGTATATGGTGGGTGTGTCGTACTGGCGAAAGTTGCGCGATACAAGAGAGGCTAGCAATGGTGGAAGGGTGAGAGTGCGTATAATCCATGGACTCAACATTAGTCATAAAGAACTCATATATATTGAAAAAATCTACAAGTCATCAAAAGAAAGTATTCAACGCATGCTCATAGGGGAAGGGTTGGTAGGAGTTAACCATCGCGCGATCCCGACCTCCACACAAAGGATGACACTCAATAAATAAATCATGCTCTAGCTTCATCACATAACGGTTCACCATACGTGCATGATACGGGAATCACAAACTTTAACACAAGTGTTTCTCAAACTGAAAATTACTCTACTAGCATGAATCTAATATCACCATCCTCATATCTCAAAAAAATCATCAAGCATCAAACTTCTCATAATATTCAGTGCACTTTTATATGAAAGTTTTTACTATTCCCATCTTGGATGCCTATAATATTATGACTAGTTTTATAACCAAAGCACATTACCATGCTCTTCTAAGAGACTCTCAAAAAGATATAAGTGAAGCATGAGAGATCAATAATTTCTACAACATAAAACCACCACCGTTCTCTATAAGATATAAGTGAAGCACTAGAGCAAAACTATGTAGCTCAAAAGATATAAGTGAAGCACATAGAGTAGTCTAATAAATTCCGATTCATGTGTATCTCTCTCAAAAGGTATGTCTAGCAAGGATGATTGTGGAAAACTAAAAAGCAAAGACTCAAATCATACATGGCGCTCCAAGCAAAACACATATCATGTGGTGAATAAAAATATAGTCTCAAGTAAAGTTACTGATGGATGAAGGCGAAAGTGGGATGCCTTCCCGGGGCATCCCCAAGCTTAGGCTTTTGGTTGTCCTTGAATTTTACCTTGGGGTGCCTTGGGCATCCCCAACCTTAGGATCTTGCCACTCTTTGTTCCATAGTCCGTCAAATCCTTACCCAAAACTTGAAAACTTCACAACACAAAACTTAGCCAAAAATCTCGTGAGCTCCGTTAGTATAAGAAAACAAACCACTACTCAAAGGTACTGTAATGAACTCATTCTTTGTTTATATTGGTGTTAAACCTACTGTATTCCAATTTCTCTATGATTCATACCCCCCGATACTACTCATAGATTCATCAAAATAAGCAAACAACACACGAAAAAAAGAATCTATCAAAAACAGAACAGTGTGTAGCAAACTGTAACTTTCGAATACTTCTGTAACTCTAGAAAAATTGAAATAAATTGGTGGAAGTGAGGAATTTGTCTCTTAATCATCTGCAAATATAATCAACTAAAAAGCACTCTACAGTAAAAAAAATGGTAGCTAATCTCGTGAGCGCTAAAGTTTCTGTTTTTACAGCATGATAGCATAAACTTCACACAAGTCTTCCCAAAGGATCTACTTGGCACAAACACTAATTAAAACACAAAACCACATCTAAACAGAAGCTAGATGCAATATTTATTTCTAAAAAGAAGAAAAATCAAATAAAATAAAATTTGGTTGCCTCCCAACAAGCGCTGTCGTTTAACGCCCCTAGCTAGGCATGATTCAAGAATAGACCTAGGTATTGCCATCTTTGGTAGGTAATCCGTAAGTGGCTATCTTAATAGATTCATAAGGTAATTTGATTTTCTATTTAGGAAAGTGCTCCATGCCTTTCCTTAACGAAAATTGGAATCTAATATTTCCTTCCTTCATATCAATAATTGCACGAATCGTTCTAAGGAAAGGTCTACCAAGAATAATAGGACATGTAGGATTGGAATCCATATCAAGAACGATCAAATCTACGGGCACATAATTCCTATTTTCAACAATAAGAACATAATTAATCCTTCCCACAGGTTTCTTAATTGTAGAATCCGCAAGATGAAAATTTAAAGAACAATCATCAAGTTCATGGAAACCTAACATATCACACAAAGTTTTTGGAATTGTGGAAACACTTGCACCCAAATCACACAAAGCAAAGCATTAATGCTATTTAATCTTAATTTAAATAGTAGGTTCCCACTCATCATAAAGCTTTCTAGGGATAGAAACTTCTAATTCAAGTTTTTTTTCATAAGATTGCATTAAAGCATCAACTATGTGTTTGGTAAAAGCTTTATTTTGACTATAAGCATGCGGAGAATTTAGCACGGATTGCAACAAGGAAATACAATCTATTGAAGAGAAATTATCATAATTAAATCCCTTGAAATCCAAGATTCATTGCTATGTAAAGTTTTGACTTCTTCAATCCCACTTTTAACACATTTAGCTTCAAGATCTAAAAACTCCAAATCATTGGGATGCCTTCTAACTATGGTAGACTCATCTTCAGTCCCATATTTATCAAGATTCATACTAGAAAACAAGGATTTAATAGGATACACATCAATTACTTTTAGATCTTCATCTTTATTTTCATGAAAACTAGAAGAACACGCTTTCATAAAGCAAACTCTTTTAGCACGCATCCTAGCGGTTCTTTCTTTGCATTCATCAATGGAAATTCTTATGGCTTTGAGAGACTCATTGATATCACGCTTAGGTGGAATAGATCTAAGTTTCAAAGAATCAACATCAAGAGAAATTTTATCCACGTTTCTAGCAAACTCATGAATCTTAAGCAATTTTTCTTCAAGCAAAGCATTGAAATTCTTTTGCGAATTCATAAACTCTTTAACACTAGTTTCAAAATCAGAGGGCATCTTACTAAAATTTCCATAAGAGTTATTATAGGAACTTGTTGAAGATATTGACCACGGGTGTCCTCATCAACCACCCATGGTATTTTAAAGACGATTGGGGGCCGCATGTCACCCCCCGTCCACCTGCTCATCGGGCCACCTCCTGGGGCCGCAACATCCAGGAGCTGGCTGCCAACAGGCGGCGGGGCCTGGACAGGCGGCAGCCTAATGACCAGCATCCAGAAGATGGCCCCACGCCTCCCCCTCAGGAAGTGTGCTGGGGAACCACGACAAGGCTAAGACATGGCTACAGTTGAGCATGTCCTTAGAGAATCTATAAGGGTGTGGCTACAGTGAGGGCGTACCTTACGGACACTCCTTAAGCAGCGTATCACTGTAGCCATGTTGCCAATGACCTAGCCCCGATCAGAGGAAGCCATGATCCCACTACCCACAGGCGGCAAGGCCAGCAGACGGCTGGCCCCACCGGCCAGTGGGTCAACAAGAAGCATGCAACCTTTGGCAGGCGGCCTGATGGATGGGCCGCCTGGTAGCAGGCGGCTAACCGTGCCCTAGGGGTCTGAACCCCATCAAGATAATAAGACAGGACATGCTGGCAGTGCACGGCAGGAGGTGGCGGCAGTGTGGCCATTCCCCTCCTAACAATGCTGCCATCAGCAGAAGAGCACCCACAGTGAAAAGCAATCACGAGGGCCCGCAGACGGCGGGCCCCAACAAACAGGCGCGAAGGCCGGCACCCAAAGACGATGACAGCCGGGGGCCGTTCCGCCCAGATTACTGTTGTACCCCTGGGGGGTAGGCCTATATAAAACCCCAGGGTCCTCCATGTGGAGGAGTTGGACCCTAAGAAAGACAGAGAGAAAGAGAGAGATCGAGAGGGAGAAACCCTAGAAACCATTCCCATTCCCTAGAGAGAAGGTTGAGAGCTAGCCTTGCCCTTCTTGCTCCTCTAGACGACACAGCTCAAGGAGCAACCTTGTAGCTACCATATTGACATTAGTCATGACGCGGAGTCCCCGCAGAGCAGGACTAGGGGTGTTATCTCCACGGAGAGCCCCAAACCTGGGTAAGATTCGTAGGCGTCCTAAGTATCGCCTTATCCCGCTTCCAGGGCCCAGCGACGTTCTATTGTCCCCATGCATGATAAGCCATCCTTTGGCATATGTCGCACCAAAACCCTGACATTTGGCGCCCATTGTGGGGCAAGGTGCACCGTCATCCGGAGACATGTTCTGGACGGGAACTTTGTTCCTCCCTGGCGAGCACAGCTAGCCCGGCACGCCCGCACGGCTGCAGGCGTGGATGCCGGGATGCTTTGCGGCGCTATGGCCGCATGCGCCGCGAGCGGACTCGCCGACCTTCTCGACGGTGTCCACCTTCACGACGAGCCCTCTACAGTCATAGAACCAGTTGGCTCGGAGAGTTGCCTCGTCGAGCTCCTCGACAAGCTCCACATCGTCGACAAGCGTGCCTCTGACATGGAGTCCGTGGGTTCCTGTAATCCACTAGTCGACATGATCGTCGACCTCGACGCGGCGTCCTTCGATTCCTTCCCCGAGCACGTGGTGATCATCGATGATCCCCTCATATATGCAGCCTGCGGCAGTGGCATCAGCACCGTCACGGAGGTGCTGACCGCCAGCCACAACGAGCCTTCCAGCGGGTCTGGCCAGGACCCGCTGCAGGCGGCCATGCAGAGCCTCTCCGGCCCCATCGCTGCGGGAACGGACGGCGCGGCGCTGGAGGCACTCCGCGTCTCGCTCCTCGACAACGCCAACAAGCTAGCCGCCTCCCGGCACCTCACCGAAGCCTACCGCCATGAGATGGACCGTGCCATAGGCGGCACACCAGCTGCTGGTGAGCCCAGCCGAGCTGGAGCCGTTCGCGGTCGCGGCGGGGTGCTGGCCGACATGCTAGGGGGCCCACGGCTAGTATACCCCACCCTGTTGGAGAACCTAAGGGATGCCCATGCGGCAGTTGATGAGCTAGGCCACTTAGAGGGCGACAAGCTTCGCTACATGACTCAGTGCGTCTAGCAGCTCCTCGACGTGGCTGCCATGCAGCAAGAAGCCCGTCGTCGGGCCTTGGAGGCCGACGGGCAAGCGGATAACCGCCCTCTTCGGCGGGGGCAAGGGGCTACGTCCCGTTCACCAACAGTCGGCACTCGCAGCCGGCGTGACTCAGATCAAGACAGACTCGCATCACCATCGAGCACGATCAAGACGGCCGCCCAAGGGTTGTAGAGCGGCAAATGAGCGCATGCCTCCTCCTCGCCGGGAGAGGCGTGTGTCTCCGCTGCCTGTCGACCATCCTTCTCTCGGAGGCCGCTTGGGCCGCCACGACTGAGTTGGGGAGAATGATGCCCGCCACCGGCTCGATCAACTGGCCCGGTCCCAGGCGGTCGAAGAAGAAGATGCACTCGGCCGAGCTAGCTTCGGCCGCCGCATCCGTTACGAGCCTTTCCCCAACGGTTTCTCACTCCCAGAGACATCCCCAAGTACAACCAATCGGTGAATCCGGAGGACTGGTTGGTGGACTACACTACGGCCGTCAGCATAGCAACCGGCAACAAGCACGTTGCGGTGAAATATGTGCCACTCATGCTCCAGGGCACGGCCCGGACGTGGATGAACAGCCTCAAGCCCAACAGCATCAACAGCTGGCTGGACTTCACCGACGTCTTCACTCGCAACTTTACTAACACCTACAAGCGGCCTCCCAAGCCGCGCCAGCTCTCCTTATGCGTCGAAGGTCCGAACGAGTTAGCTCGTCATTACCTGACGCGTTGGGAAGAGCTGCGCAACTCTTGCGAAGGAGTGCACGACATACAAGCTATCGAGTACTTCACGGCCGGATGCAGGGAAGGCACCTTGCTCAAGCACAAGCTCCTCTGCGATGAGCCCATCACATTGGACGAGCTGCTAAGCATAGCAGACAAGTATGCCACCGCGGATTCCTCCATGAAGTCCGAGCTGCATGTGGATGCCTCCGGAAAAATGGCTCCACCGGCTCCTAGAACGCCGGCTGGAGAGTCCAATCGACGCCAGCAGCACACTGATCACAAGCGCAAGGCCCACCCACCGGCCTCCAGCAGCCGGCTGGTGGCAGCAGTTGATGGACAGCAGCCAGAAGCTCACGCAGGTCCCAAACTCCAGAGGGGCGGGAAGCCAGCATGGCAGCCCGCTTTCTCCTTTGATCAAGCTCTGGATGCTCCCTGCAAGTTTCACAGTGGCGCGAAGCCCTCCAATCACACCAAGAGTAAGTGTCACTGGCTCACGCGGATTGCCAGAGGGGAAGCTCTGCCACCGCCGCCTTCTGGGCAGGCGGCTCTGCCTCCAAAACCGTCGGCTGCTCGCCCAGGCGGCTAGGTCGAGGACGAATAACCAGAAGAGAATGGAGCTTACGTCATCATCATGAGCCAGGCGGACGATAGGCACAACCGCCGCCAGTAGCGCACAGAAGTCAACACCATTGCCTCCGAAGCCCCAGAATTCATGCACTGGTCCGAAAGTCCCATCAGCTGGAGCCGTGAAGATCATCCGGCTGTCATGCCTTTGCCAAGAGCTTACGCCTTGGTTCTGGATGCAACTCTCTCCACCGACAGGCGGGCATGTCGTTTCTCCCGAGTGCTGGTAGATGGCGGCATTAGCATCAACATCGTGTATCGTGACACCATGGAGAAGTTGGGCAACAAAGTGAAGCAGCTTCAGCCTACCAGGACTGTATTCCACGGCATCGTCCCCGTCCTCTCTTGCTCACCAATTGGCAAGGCCAAGATTGATGTCCTGTTTGGTGATGAGAGGCATTTCTGGCGGGAGCCAGTCTGCTTTGAAGTGGTGAACCTGGAAAGCCCCTATCACGTGATATTGGGCCGGCCAGCTCTTGCAAAGTTCATGGCAGTACCCCATTACGCCTACCTCAAGATGAAGATGCCAGGCCCCAAAGGAATAATCACCATAGTCGGGGACTATGAGAAGTCCGTCGCATGTGCAACTGCCAGCAGCCGGCTGGCCGGGTCCCTTGTCGTAGCTGAAGAGAAGCGCTGCCTTGATCGGTTGGTGGCAATGGCTAGCAAGCAGCCAGCCGTACCATTCGATCCCAGGGAGGCGGAGCCGGAAGGGTCGTTCCAGCCGGCAAAGGAGACGAAGAAGATTGTTTTGGACCCGTGTCACCCGGAGCGATTTGCTGTCATAGGGTCAAACCTAGACAGCAAATAGGAAAGCGAGCTCGTCAATTTCCTCCGTGAGAATCGGGACATCTTTGCATGGTTCCCCAAAGACATGCCGGGTGTTCCAACGGACTTCACCGAGCAAAAGCTACATGTGAGAGAAGACGCAAAGCCTGTCAGGCAGCCACTCCGCCGCCTGTCGGAAGAAAAAAGAAGAGTTGTTGGAGAAGATGTCGGCCGCCTGCTAGCAGCCGGCTTCATTATGGAAGTGTTCTACCCTGAGTGGCTCTCCAACCCAGTCCTAGTGCTGAAGAAGAATAACAAATGGCGCTGTGCATTGATTACACCAGCCTCAACAAAGCTTGCCCTAAAGATCCATTTGCTCTACCGCAAATAGACCAAGTGATTGACTCCACAGCCGGATGCGAGCTGTTGTCATTCCTTGATGCCTATTCCGGATACCACCAGATCGAAATTGATCCGGCCGACCGCCTAAAGACCGCCTTCCTCACGCCATTTGGGGCCTTCTGCTACCTGACTATGATGTTCGGCTTGAGGAATGTCGACACCACCTTTCAGCATTGCATGCAGAAGTGTCTCCTCAAGCAACTTGGCAGAAACGCCCACGTTTACGTGGACGATATCATGGTAAAGACGAGAAGAGGGGAACTCTCTTGGAAGACCTCCAAGAGACCTTCGAAAACCTACGCCGCTTTCAGATCAAGCTAAACCCAGAGAAATGTGTCTTCGGGGTACCAGCAGGCTAGCTCCTTGGTTTCCTGGTATCTGAACGCGGCATCAAGTGCAACCCCGCGAAGATCAAGGCCATTGAGAGAATGGAGAGGCCAACTCGCATACAGGACGTCCAGAAGTTCACCGGGTGCCTGGCATCACTCAGCCGATTCATCAGCCGGCTTGGCGAAAAGGCACTCCCCATGTACCAACTGATGAGGAAGACTACTTGCTTTGAGTGGAACAACAAGGTGGATGAAGTCTTCCAGCAGCTCAAGAAAATGTTGTCCACGCCGCCTGTCCTGGCGGCGCCAACAGACAAGGAACCCAGGTTCCTTTACATAGCCGCCACCAGCCGGGTGGTCAGCACTGTGATTGTGGTCGAGCGCCCAGAAGACGGCAGGGCCTTGCCTGTCCAGAGGCTGGTCTACTAATTGAGCAAGGTGCTATCAGTCCCCAAGCAGAACTACCCCCATTACCACAAGATGTGCTATGGCGTGTACTTTGCCGCCAAGAAGCTCAACCAGTACTTCCAAGAGCATCCGATCCCTGTCATATGCACGGCTCCGCTTGCTGAGATCATGGGTAACCGAGATGCTTCAGGCAGAGTGGCAAAGTGGGCCATTGTGCTGGCCCCCTTTTCCATCTTTTACCAGCCCCGCACCACCATCGAATCACAGGTGCTGGCCAACTTCCTCGTTGACTGGGCCGAGACCTAGTACCTACCGCCTGCTCCAGATTCAACCCATTAGCGGATGCACTTTGATGGATCAAAGATGCGCACTGGCTTGGGAGCCGGCGTCGTCCTCACCTCTCCCAAGGGCGACAAGCGCAAGTACACCCTGCAAATCCACTTTGTCGCCTCCAACAATGTGGCCAAGTATGAGGCACTCTTTCACGAGCTCCGAATGGCCAAAGAGATTGGCATCCGTCGGGTGCTGTGCTATGGTGACTCAGATTTGGATGTCCAGCAGTCATCTGGTGACTGGGACGCCAAGGATGCAAACATGGCAAGTTACCGTTTCCTTGTCCAGCAGATTAGCGAGCACTTCGATAGCTGCGAGTTCCTCCACGTGCCATGAGCCGACAACGAGAAAGCCGACGCCTTGGCATGAATTGGCTCCACCCGCTAAGCAATACCAGCCGACGTGTCCCTCCAATGCTTGCGCAAGCCGTCTATCCAGCCATCACGAGAGTCAGAGTCAATCTTCATGCCAGTCGATCCTAGGGCAGACGGCCCAACAACCTCAACAGCCGGCCCAGGGACTGGTGCGCCAACACCTGGCCTGGGGACTGCTCCAGCAGGCGGCCAAGAAACTTCAGCTCCAACACCCGGCCCGGGGACTGCTCCAGCAGACAGCCAAGAAACTTCAACTCCAACAGACGACCTAAGGATTGCTTCACCAACACCTGGCTCGGGGACTTCAGAGCCTGGCCCGGGGACCGCTGCAGCTGGCCTGCGGACTTCAGAAGCACAGCAGGCGGCTCACACCAGCCCTCCACCTCCCGGCCCAACCACCCTGGTTTCAGTGGAAGAAGTAACAGCAGTCTCAGCACCGTCTTGGGCACAGCCAATCCTTAGTTTTCTGCTCAGAAAAGAGTTGCCAGCAGACGAAACCTTGGCACGGCAGGTTCAACACCGAGCTTCAGCATATACAATAATAAACAGAGAGCTTGTCAGACGAAGTGAAACCAGCGTCTTCCAGCGCTGCGTGGAAGCAGAAAAGTGTCCAGCCATTTTGAGAGATATTCATCAGGGCGAGTGCGGCTACCATGCAGCTTCAAGATCCCTCCTCGCAAAAGCCTTCTGCCACGGTTTCTTCTAGCCGACTACTTTGGACGATGCCAAAGATTTAGTCAAGAAATGCAACGGCTGCCAGTGCTTCAGCTCCAAGCAACATTTGCCGGCTTCTGCACTCAAGACCATTCTGATCACTTGGCCGTTTGCAGTTTGGGGACTGGACATGATGGGTCCTTTCAAGACAGCCCGCTGTGGCTTGAGCCATTTGCTTGTGGCCGTGGACAAGTTCACCAAGTGCATCGAGGCGAAGCAGATCAAGAAACTCAACGGCCCAACTGTTGTGACCGTCATCGCTGATATCACAGTCCGATATGGCATACCACACAGCATCATCACTGACAACAGCACAAACTTTGCCAAAGGCGCATTGGCCCATTTTTGTGCAACACAGGGCATCCGACTAGACTTAGCGTCCATTGCCCACCCGCAGTCAAACGGTTAAGTTGAGCACGCAAATGGCCTCATCTTGTCCGGCATCAAACCCCGGCTAGTCGAGCCCTTGGAATGATCGACCGGCTACTGGATCGAAGAGTTGCCTTCTGTCCTCTGGAGCCTCAGGACAACTTCAAACAAGTCAACCGGCTTCGCTCCCTTCTTCCTCGTCTACGGGGCCAAGGCCGTCATCCCAACAGATGTCGAATTTGACCCGCCTCGCGTCACCATGTACACTGAGGCCGAAGCAAAAGAAGCACGAGAAGACGGCATGGACCTGCTGGAGGAGGCCCGGCTGGTAGCACTCCGCCGGTCCGCCATCTACCAGTAGGGTCTCCGTCGCTACCACAGCCGGCGAGTCAGGCCACGTTCCTTCCGCGAGGGGGATCTTGTGCTCCGGCTGATCCAGCGAACAGCCAGCCAGCACAAGCTCTCAGCCCCTTGGGAAGGACCATTCATCATTAGCAAGGTACTAGGCAACGATGCCTACTACCACATCGATGCGCAGAAGCCAAGAGCACGCAAAAGAGATGACTCAGGCAAGGAGTCGGAGCGCCCGTGGAACGCAAACCTCCTTCGCCGCTTTTATAGCTAAAGACAGTACACGTCGTACTATCTACTATATTTTGAGAAACAATGGGACCCCCGAGGAGTTCTCGGGGACTGTCCCCCCTTTATCTATATGATAAGATTTATGCCTATGAATTAGTATTTCCATTCCTTCGCCCGGCACCGGGACCAAGCAGACGGCCCGGGGGCTTGCCGCATGGCCCTATGTTTAAAACATTTTCTTCAACAGTTGGACAAGTAATGTGCCGGCATCCAAGCCCTCTCCCACCTACAGTAATAGACTCGCAGAACGCGGCCGTCTGGCTGGCGAGAGTCAAAGGCAGGAAGTGGTGCCCACATGAAAAATGGCTAAAGAAAAATAAACATAGGGCAAGACGTCCCTTCATACAAGTTGGCCGGCTTCTAGCTTAGCCAAACCACGTTCCAGAGGGCGGGATACTTGCCTATCCAGAAAACAGCTAAGTACCTGACCCAGTCACAAACCACGGAGTGGCTGTCGGGCTGGCAGGACGGCAGTTAAAGGAGACAGCAAAAGAAAAAACGCGTGAAGGAACAAAAGACGGTGCTAACTCTAGAACCCGGCAAACAGCATAGACATATGCAGAATTAAGAGAATATTTATAACAGAAGGCCTCGAAGGCCGCCTTCCAGCAATATCTTACGAATACACCCAGTGGGTGGAATTTTTCGGGACTAATTCTACCAAGTCTTAAGAAAAAATAGGAAATGAAAGTTACACGAGGCCGCCTAAGCTAGAGGTGCGGCACGCGGAGCAGGTGGCACGACGGGATCCACGGGGCCGGTTGCTGAGGGGACCGCCCGATGGGCTTCGGCCTGGCCGCTTCCCGTGGCAGATGGCACCATCCAACAGGGCCCACTCGTGGAGGTCTGGTCAGGCTGGTAACGAGCAGACGGCTCCGCCTCCTGGGAGTCAGCTTCCTCATCGCCGTCCTCCTCGCCTTCGCCGTCGTCGCTTGAGGCAATCTCCTCATCTAGCTCCTCCGGCGCGGCCAGGTCTAGCCCAAAGTTATCGGGTGGCACCACATGGCCGTTTTCATCCAACTCCGGGGTGAAAACGGCAGTGTCGGTGTAGTCGGCGAGGGAGGCGGCGCGCTTGATGAGATCTCCTCGCACCGATGCTAGTTCGGGCTCGGCTTCCAGGCAGAAGGTCGCCAGCTGGGTGAGGTCCAGGTCCGGATACCAACCCTTGGCGAAATCTAGGGCGGTCCGTGCACCGGCCCTCGCCACGGCGCCCTTCCAAGCCTTGAAGCGGCGGCCGGCCGCCTCCAGCCAGTCGGCGGTCCGTCTAGGAGTGCGGAGTACTAGGACGTCTGGCCAGAGGGCAGCCAGTACCTGGGACCCGGCATGTTGCAAGTAGTGGAGCAGGCGATGGGCCAGCTGGAGGCGCGCTTTGACGGCGAGAAGTTGTTCATTGGGAGTCCGGGGAGCGTTGGGTGCAATCACCCGGCCCGCCCCGCGCTTCTCGTCGCGCTGGGCCTCAATAGCCTGACTGGTGGCTACAGAATGGCCCGGAAAGAATTCTGCGCCAAGGATAAGACAAAGAATCAGAAAAAAGAAAGCGGCCGTAGCAGACGGCAAGCACGTGAAAGCAGGGGAGGCGGCTTACAATCGACCATGTCCACAATGGCTCCGTAGCAGTCCCGCAGGGCCGTCTCCGTCTCGGCCCAGTTCAAGCATTCAGTTTTGAACTCGGCCCGAAGGAGCTCCTCAGCGTCCGCCAGCTTCCCGAGTTCCGCCTTGTGTGTCGCCACCTGGTCTGCCAGCTCCTTGGCCTGGCGGTCACGTTCTTGGACGGCGAGGCTGTGCTCCTGCTCCTTGGTGGCGAGTTCGGCCTAGACCCCGCCCAGCTGATTGCAGAGGTCGGTCGCGGTTGCTGGCAAGGAAGGAGAAGGAGCATCAGCACCAGCAAGAAGACAAGACAACCTTGGAGTTCCTGGCCGCCTGCTCAGCAGCCGGCCCGGAACTCGGGGACTACACCCAGCGGGTGCGCTGACGCGCCTCCACAAGGAGGAAAAGAAGATACTTACTCCGGCTTTCGGCCAGGGCAGCCCTCAGTTGAGCCACCTCCTGACACTGGGAGTTGAACGCCACCACCCAAAGATTTTGGTAATCCTATAGCAAGAAACAAGTTAACCCACAAAGTAGCGCCTTGGAGTTCCAAGCCGCCTGCTCAGCAGCCGGCTCGGAACTCGGGGACTGCACCCAGTGGGTGCGCTGACACGTCCCCACAAAAGAAATTGAAGAAATAAAAATAGAAGCAAGGAGTAAACATACCCGGACAGAGGTTTGCCTAGCCAGGAACTCCCGCAAGGCCGTTTGCATGACCTCACCCAGAGAGTTGCAGCAGTTGAGGACGTCTCGTGACGCGTCGTTCAGCATGCCGCCACCACCGGGCGTCTAGCCTGGTGGTGCTGCGCTGGTGGCCTCGTTATCTGGTGATGACGAGCTGGCGGCGCCGGCCTCTACTTGTCGTGGCGCTGAGGCCACCCTCGCAGGACGCGGACGGGCGGGGGCTCGGGGGGGTTGGCAACGGGCCTGCCACCAGCACGCCTTCTGCGGGCGGCACCTCCGCTCCCACGGGCCGGCTGTCCTGCGTCCCAGTGGGCGGGGTGGGAGGGATTGCTTCCGCCTCCATGGCACCATGGCCGTCCTCCCCCTTATCAAGAGCCAGCTGCTCGCGAGCAGCCAGCACTTGGACGGACGGCTCCGGAGGGCCCATGTCCTGGGGATTGGCATGGTGCGCCGGCTGCTGGAGGCCCGCCTCTTGTTCCTGGGCTTGGGCGGCGGCATCTGCCTGGGCCTTGGTGGCTGCCTCGGCTTCAGCCTTGGCTGCGGCGTCGGCCTTCGCCTGCTCGAGGGTTGCGGCCTCCCGCTCTTCATGCGCCTCTCGGGCGTTCCTTTCCGTTGCCTCTCGGAGCGCGGCGGCAGGATCCACGCGGCGTGGCGCAGAAAGGGGCATCTGTGCTCCCAACTACAGAGCACACAGGCGCGCGCGAGAGAGAAAGCGGGGCACTCTTCGGGTATTCCCAAGAAGACTGTAAAATCAGCCACGAGGAGGGCGAAAAAATTAGAACAAATATAGGAAGAAAAGAGGATGCAGCTCTTATGCGGAAACGCCCGTCCTGGGCTTGGGAACCCTAGGAAGGGCTGCTTTGGCGGCCGCCTCCTGGCGTTTGGTGGCGGCGGCTGAGACCTTGAGCTTCTTGAGCTTGCCACCAGTCGGCCCGACAGAAGGCCGGCGCTTCACTCTGCCAATTGCGGTTGGCGGCGCCACCAGGTAGCTGCCGCTCTCGAGCGGGTTCGCCTCTTGGACGCAAGACGGCGCTTCCTCCCCCTCGTCATCATGTGGCCAGTCCTCGACACCGCCTCCCGACGAGCCGCCTGCTGGCTGGCCTCCGCCGCCTGTCACCTCCTCTTCTTCCATGGCGGCAACCCCTAGATCGGGGTCGCTCATGTCGCTCTGAGAGTGGTCTGGTGGCAGAGGGCGGCCCGGCTGGTCGGAGCCCGGCTCTGGTTGGCCGGGGAAGATCTACAGGTGACACAAGGGTCAGCCGGCTGGGAAAGGCGGAGGAAGGAAAGAAGAAGAAAGAAAGAGGGAGCTCACCGCAGACGGCAGGTTACTGCGGCTGTACGGGGGCTTACCAAATGCCTAGCCCGAGTGGGAGAGCTTGCAGTTGGAGACGGAGTTCACCAGAAGAGCCACCTCCCTGTATGGCATCTTCTTGGTGCAAGTCCGGCTCAGGTCCCGGTGTCCGCTCATATCACAGATCAGATGCGGGCGGGATTGCAGCAGCAGCACCCGGCGCTCCGCAAAGGTGATCAGAAGGTCCGAGAACACCAGGCCTTCATTTTCCCTCATCTTCGGGAAGTGCCGCACGATGATGGAGGCCCCGGGTGTGAGGGAGATGGGCCGGGACTTCTAAGAGGCGCGGGATTCGACAGGCGGGGCGGCTGCGAAGTCCGGCAGGTTGATGAAGTCGTGCGCTGGGTCGACGTTGGAGACATAGAAATACGTCTTTTGCCATAACTTCACCGAGTACACGAGAGTAGGCGGCGGGAAGTAGTTCTTGGCCCCGGTGCTCTTCACGGCAATGCATCCACCCCACTGGGCCGCCACGCCTTGGACTGCGGTGGCGAGCTTCAGATAGAAGACCTCGGTCCACAGCCTGATTGTGGGGAGTATCCTGAGGTACCCCTCGCAGAGGACGACGAAGGCAGACAGCGTCACCACCGTGTTCGGCGTGAGGTGGTGAGGCTGCACATTGAAGAATTAGAGAAAGGAGCGGAAGAAGCCGCCGGCGGGGAGCCCGAAGCCGCAGGGAAAGTGAGAGCGGAAGATGACCCGCTCGACGAACCGCGGCGCCGGCCTGATTTCCTTCGCCGGCGCCATACGCACGGCGACCTTATCGATAGAGGACAATTTCCGCGCGCGGTGGAGGTAGAAGATGTGCTCCTCAAGGACCTCGCTGCCGTCCCACACGCCAGAGCGGTTGGCCTGCGCCTCCGCGGCCATGGATTGAGGCAAGAACTCGCTCCGACGGAGCGCTACGAGCGGCGGTGGCGAGGTGCGCGAGAGACAGCAAGGAGGAAGAGGAGAACGGAGCGGGGGTGTGTGCGTGAGCGCACTGACCCCCTCCCGGGCCTACTTATAGGCTCGGGGCGACGAAGCCGAGGGGGCAAGGGCGTGGGATTAACTGTTCCACGCCCCGCATGATCCCCACCTTTTTCGCGCCTATACGCGCGCATTAAATGTGCATGGGGAGGGCAATCGATTGCCTCTGCCGCAATGGATCTGCGCGCGCATCAAGGCCCTGTAGTGGCGGGCCCCGGCCCGCTGCTACATCCCGTCGCGCGCGTGGGCTGGCAGGCTGGCTTGACAGGGCGATGACGCATGGAACACCGCCAATGAGCGGCAAGCCCACACCACAGCCCGCCATCCAGGCAGTATCTTCTCCCCGAAGATTAGAAGACAGAGGCCCGGCTGCCAGAAGCCGGCCCTTTCCAGAGGACGGGCAAGAAACACCACCAAATCTTACTTGGAGTGGGAAGCCACTGGAACCCCGCAGCCCCTCGCGACCAGAGAGTTCCACCAGCTTCGGGGACTACTGTCGGAGATATTGACCACGGGTGTCCTCATCAACCACCCATGGTATTTCAAAGACGATTGGGGGCCGCGTGTCACCCCCCGGCCGCCTGCTCATCGGGCCGCCTCCTAGGGTCACAACGTCTAGGAGTGGGTTGCCAGCAGGCAGCGAGGCCTGGACAGGCGGTAGCCTAATGACCAGCATCCAGAAGACGGCCCCACGCCTCCCCCTCGGGACGTGTACTGGGGAACCACGACAAGGCTAAGGCATGGCTAGAGTTGAGCATGTCCTTAGAGAATCTATAAGGGCGTGGCTATTGTGAGGGCATACCTTACGGAAACTCCTTAAGCGACATATCACTGTAGCCAAGTTACCAATGACCTAGCCCAGGTCAGAGGAAGCCATGATCCCACTACCTACAGGCAGCAAGGCCAGCAGGCGGCTGGCCCCACCAGCCAGTGGGTCAACAAGAAGCAAGCAACCTTTGGCAGGCGGCCTGAGGGACGGGCCGCCTGGTAGCAGGTGGCTAACCGTGCCCTAGGGGTCTGAACCCCATCAAGATGATAAGATAGGACGTGGTGGCAATGTACGGCAGGAGGCGGCGGCACTATGGCCATTCCCCTCCGGACAATGTTGCCGTCAGCAGAAGAGCGCCCATAGTGAAAAGCAATCACGAGGGCCCGAAGACTGCGGGCCCCAATAAACAGTCGTGAAGGCCGGCACCCGAAGACGCTGACAGCTGGGGGCCATTCCACCAAGATTACCTTTGTACCCCTGGGGTAGGCCTATATAAACCCCCCAGGGTCCTCCATGTGGAGGGGTTGGACCCTAAGAAAGACAGAGAGAAAGAGAGAGATCGAGAGGGAGAAACCCTAGCAACCATTCCCATTCCCTAGAGAGAAGGTTGAGAGCTAGCCTTGCCCTTCTTCCTCCTCTAGACGACACAGATCAAGGAGCAGCCTTGTAGCTACCATATTGACATTAGTCATGACGCGGAGTCCCCGCAGAGCAGGACTAGGGGTGTTATCTCCATGGAGAGCCCCAAACCTTGGTAAGATTCGTAGGCGTCCTAAGTATCGCCTTATCCCGCTTCCAGGGGCCGGCGACGTTCTATTGTCCCCATGCATGATAAGCCATCCTTTGGCATATGTCGCACAAAAACCCCGACATCACTACCATAATTGTTAGAGGAATTACTAGGGAAAGGCCTAGAATTAAAGTTTCCTCTATAAGCATTGTTACCAAAATTATTCCTACCAACAAAATTCACATCCATAGATTCATTATTATTCTCAATCAACGTGGAAAAAGGCATATCATTAGGATCAGAAGAAGCACTCTTAGTAGCAAATAATTTCATATGTTCATCCATCTTTCCACTTAAAACACTAATTTCTTCAATATCATGTACTTTTTTACTAGTAGATCTTTCGGTGTGCCATTGAGAGTAGTTAACCATAATATTATCTAGGAGTTTGGTAGCTTCTCCTAAAGTGATTTCCATAAAAGTGCCCCACGTGGCCGAATCTAAAAGATTTCTAGAAGCAAAATTCAAGCCGGCATAAAAAATTGTATAATCATCCATAAGTTCAAACCATGTGTAGGGCAATTACGTATCATTAACTTCATCCTCTCCCAAGCTTGTGCAACATGCTCATGATCTAGTTGCTTAAAATTCATAATATCGTTTCTAAGAGAGATAATCTTAGCAGGAGGAAAATACTTAGAGATAAAGGCATCTTTGCACGTATTCCATGAATCAATACTATTTCTAGGCAAAGAAGAGAACCAAGTTTTAGCACGATCTCTAAGCGAAAACGGAAATATCTTCAATTTAACAATATCATTGTCTGTATCCCTCTTCTTTTGCATATCGCACAAATCAACAAAGTTGTTTAGATGGGTAGCGGCATCTTCACTAGGAAGGCCAGACAATTGATCTTTCATGACAATATTCAACAAAGCAGCATTGATTTCACAAGATACAACATCAGTAATAGGAGAAATCGGCGTGCTAATAAAATCATTATTGTTGGTATTGGAGAGGTCACACAATTTGGTATTTTCTTGAGCCATAGTGATAAGCAAGCAATCCAACACACAAGTAAACAAGAGGCAAGCGAACGGTAAAACACACGGAAAAAGAAAGGCGAATAAAACGGCAAAGGTGAAGTGGGGGAGAGGAAAACGAGAGGAAAATAATGTAATGCGAGGGACAAGGGTTTGTGATAGGTACTTGGTATATGACTTTTGCGTAGATATCCCCGACAACGGCGCCAGAAATTCTTCTTAACTTCTCTAGCTTGCCTTGTATTCCCTCGAAGAGGAAAGGGTGATGCAGCACAGTAGCGTAAGTATTTCCCTCAGATTTTGAGAACCAATGTATCAATCCAGTAGGAGACCACACGCAACTCCCTCATACCTACACAAACAAATAAGAACCTTGCAGCCAACGCAATAAAAGGGGTTGTCAATCCCTTCTCGGTCACTTACAAAAGTGAGAGCTGATAGATAAGATAAGATAATATTTTTGGTATAGAGATTGAAAGTAAATAATGCAAAGTAAAGTAAATAGTTGATGGAAGATTAATATGATGAAAATTGACCCGGGGCCATAGGTTTAACTAGTGGCCTCCCTCATGATAGCAGATTTCTACGGTGGGTAAACGAATTACTATCGAGCAATTGATAGGAAAGCACATAGTTATGAGAATATCTAGGCATGATCATTGTATATAGGCATCACATCCGTGACAAGTAGACCAAAACGATTATGCATCTACTACTATTACTCCACACATCGAGCGCTATCCAGCATGCATCTAGAGTATTAAGTTCATAAGAACATAGTAACACCTTAAGCAAGATGACATGATGTAGAGGGATAAACTCAAGCAATATGATATAACCCCCATCTTTTTATCCTCGATGGCAACAATACAATACGTGCCTTGCTGCCCCTACTGTCACTGGGAAAGGACACCGCAAGATTGAACCCAAAGCCAAGCACTTCTCCCATTGCAAGAACTATAGATCTAGTAGGCCAAACCAAACAGATAATTTGAAGAGACTTGCAAGGATATTTAAAACATACATGAAAGATTTAAGAAAAGAATCCAATATTGTTCATAGATAATCTTGATCATAAACCCACAATTCATTGGACCTCGACAAACACACCGCAAAAAGATTACATCAAATAGATCTCCTCGAAGATCGAGGAGAACTTTGTATTGAGATCCAAAGAGAGAGAAGAGGTCATCTAGCTAATAACTATGGACCCGAAGGTCTGTGGTCAACTACTCACAACTCATCAGAGAGGCAATGGTGTTGATGTAGAAGCCCTCCGTGATGGATGCCCCCTCCGGCGGAGCTCCGGAACAGGCTCCAAGATGGGATCTCACGGGTACAGAAGGTTACGGCGGTGGAATTAGGGCTTTGTTGGTGTCTTCAATATTTTCAGGGTATGGGAGTATATATATAGGCTGAAGAGGCATGTCAGGGGAGCCACAGGGGGCCCACGAGGGTGGGGGGCGTGCCTACCCCCTGGGCGCGCCCCCTGCCCTCGTGGATGCCTCTCTTGCTTCCTGACGTGTACTCCAAGTCTTCTTTGTTGATATCATTCCAAAAATAACTCTCCCGAAGGTTTCATTCCGTTTGGACTCCGTTTGATATTACTTTTGTGTGAAACACTGAAATATGCAAAAATAGCAATTTGCACTGGGCCTTGGGTTAGTAGGTTAGTCCCAAAAATAATATAAAAGTGTATAATAAAGCCCATTAAACATCCAAAACAGAATATATATATAATAGCATGAAACAATCATAAATTATAGATACGTTGGAGACTTATCAGCTCACGACTCAAAGTCCCTAACCAGGGTAGGTTACCAAACCCAAACTACTCAAACATGAGTCATATAATGAGGGCTGCATGTCCTAAATTGTTAAAAACGCATTTTAGAACAAAAAATCTTTAAGGGACACAAACCCAAAATATGCAGAAGAAAAACCCAGAAAAAATCTCAAAGAGTTACATGGCCGACTCACCAAAGCACGGCCAGACTGGCTAGCAAAGCCATGTGCTTTCACAGGCCGCACATGCTTAGAGTTAATCCTAGCTCACTGTAAGCCAGCCTTCACGTGACAAAAAACCGCCGTTTTAACCTTAACAAGTTCAGGGTCTTCAAAAAGATTGACAGTTAAGAGTACAGCGGGTCACTCAGGATTACCTGGCGGAGTGGCAAGTTGCTAACAGGCAGGATAACTCAGGATTCGCCGTCCACGCCTGGTCAATAGGGTATGAAAGCTAAACCCGATGGGTTGGAAGCCCCCAAGTGACCTTATGAACAAATAATAAAGACCTAGATGCTTAGAAATGAAATGACAGAGGCCCTGAATTATTAGGGATGCCAACTTTTTTATATTGATCATAATATATACATTGATATGAGTATGTACAACGATAGGAGCCGGTGGCTCAAGTGTAATAAGGCCGAAGATGAGCAATATTCCAGGGCCGGCGGGTCTCCTCCTCCGACTTGCGCGAGTCCTTGTGTTCTCGTATATTAATGTGGTAGTATGATCCGTTGTTTAGGTTCTTTCTGACCACAAAAGGTCCTTCCCAAGGCGGGGATAACTTTTTCATACCTGTTTGATCCTGGATTAGCCGGAGCACCAAGTCACCTATTTGAAATGTTCGAGTCCTGACTCTGCGGCTATGATAGCGATGCAGGTCTTGCTGATATATTGCCGAATGAGCCACCGCAAGGTCATGCTCCTCATCCAACACATCAAGTGCATCTTGACGTGTTATCTCATTAACAGCTTCAACATAAGCCACTACACGAGGCGAACCATGGCGGATATCGCTTCGACGAGTCGCCTCTGCCCCATAAACCATGAAAAAAGGCGTATAGCCTGTTCACCTGTTGGGGTGGTGTTGTTGCTCCAAAGTACTGAAGGTAACTCCTTGACCCAACAACCCACCATGCGCTGAAAAAGAATCATAAGCCGAGGCTTGATACCTCTCAATATTTCTTGATTGGCCCTCTCAGCTTGACCATTAGACTGTGGATGAGCCACAGAGTAGACATCAAGACGAATATGCTCTTGTTGACATAAATCTCTCATACCACCCTTAGACAGATGAGTGCCATTATCACTTATGATACTATGAGGATAACCAACACCAAATATCACTTTCTTTATGAACCGAACTGTCATCGCTGCATCGCACTTGCTAACCGGCTCTCCCTTAACACACTTGGTAAACTTATCAACAGCCACAAAGAGGTGGGTTTTCTTATCCTTAGATATCTTGAAAGGTCCAACCATATCAAGCCCCCAGACTGCAAACAACCAAGTAATTGGAATCATCCTCAATTCTTGATCTGGCACATGAGCCCATCGAGAAAATTTCTGACATCCATCACACTTACGAACAAGATCCTCTACATCAGCATGAGCTGTCAACCAATAAAATCCATGATGAAAAGCTTTAGCCACAAGAGACTTACAGCCGGCGTGATGACCACAATCACCTTCATGGATTTCTCTTAAAATCTCACAGCCCTCAACGCTGGAATACACCCATGACACTGGATCGGTGTAACTCGCCATTGACAATAGTCATGGACTTAGATCGCCTGGTTATCTGTCTGGCCAAAGTTTAATCCTCGGGTAACTCGCCCCGGGTCATGTAAGCCAAGTATGGAACTGTCAAATCATGAAGAGTATGGAGAGCCGCCACCAACTGTTCCTCCGGTATCCTCTTCTGATGGCAATTTGACTAAGGGATTATTCAACACATCAAGAAATACATTAGGAGGTAACGGCTTACGATGGGACCTGAGCTGGCTCAATGCATCTACCACCTCATTCTTTCTTCAATCAAGATGCTCCACCTGATAAACTTTGAAATGACTAGCAATATTGTCAACCACCCGACAATAAGCCGCCATGAGCAGGTCTTTGGAATCCCAAGTGCCTGACACCTGCTGAGCCACCAAATTTGAGTCGCCAAAACACCTGACACAGCTTAAAATCATCTCTTTGGCCATCCAAAGGCCATGGAGCAGAGCCTCATATACAACTGCATTGTTATTACATGGAAACATCAACCTTAAAACATAACAAAATTTGTCACCTCGTGGGGAAGTCAAAATAACACCAGCCTCGAGCCTTCTAATTACGTGGACCCATCAAAGTGAATAGTCCAATATGTGTTATTCGGCCTCACCTCAGGCGTCTGCAACTCCGTCCAGTCATTGATGAAATACATAAGAGCCTGAGATTTGATAGCTGTCCTTGGCACATACACTACTAGGAAAAGAGCTATAGATGATATGGCCACTAATGGCGCACCACACATGTGGTGCGCCATTAGTATATACTAATGGCGCACCATGTGTTGGTGCGCCATTAATGTCCAAATACTAATGGCGCACCAGACATTCGGTGCGCCAGTAGTAACAACTTCTTTTTTTAATTTTTACAGACATACTAATGGCGCACGGTGGCACAGTGCGCCATTACTAGTTTAACTAGTAATGGCGCACCTCCAACTCAGTGCGCCATTACTTTTTATTTTGCAAAAATACTAATGGCGCACCTCTCACTAATGCGCCATTAGTAACACTTGTTACTAATGGCGCATTGATGAGTGGTGCGCCATTAGTAATGTGGGACCAGCTAGATATTTTGGACCGCCACACCTACACACTCACTTTTCCCACTTCATTCTCTCCACCTCCTCCTCCAAGCTTGTGTCGGCTGCCTCCTCCTCCTCACGTCATTTGCACCATAGATTCATCAAAATTAAGTGGTTAAATTACCTTTTTTGATAGGTAAGTAAGGGGGGGAAAGCTATCTTTATGTTGTAGATCATTTTTTCTCCCTCGAGCTCCAACAATCGTGCACATGCACTTTTTATGGCCTAGCTAGATGAATGTATGTTTGTAGTGTTGCATATGTTTGTGGTGTTGCATATATGTTTGTGTTTGCATGTACCGGTATTTGAAATGCGATAGTTGCCAATATTTTGCCGAAATGTTGATTCATTTCCGTTTCGGCGAGAATTTTGGCACTATGCATTTTTTTGGGTCCTATTTTTAGGGAAAGTCATGCCAAAATTTTTCTTGGATCTAAAATATCGTTTTGCTCTACCCCGCAGGCGACCATGGTCCACACGATGACCTAAGGCATCGTGAATAAGTTTTTGAGCTCCGCGAAGGCCGAGATGCTTCAAAAGAATGAGACAGAGATAAGAACTCCGTGTCGAAGATGCAAGCTGAAGAGCTTTATTGCGGACCCGGATTCCGAGCAGGTGCGGGACCACCTGCTCTTGCGTGGTTTCATGGATGGCTATCGGTGGCAAGGTGATGAAGATGACTATGAAGTCGTCCATGGCCGGGCAAGAAATGAGGAAGGGTAGCAAGACAACCACCGCGGCGAGGGCGGGCGAGAAGACGAAGAATCTACAGGACATGATCACTACGGTGATGTTGTACACAGTAATCATGTAGAAGATGCCGGACATGATGATGAGGAAGATCAAGACAAAGGGCATGATCATGATCTAGATGAAGATTACGAAGCAGACGACGATGGAGGCTGGGTGCAGGACCCTCATACTCAAGAGCTGCTTCTCAAGCAGACGGATAACGCAAGAGCTGTCGCCCGAGAGAAAGCCAAGATGTATCAACTGGAGATAGACGTGGTTACTCCATTGTATGAAGGATGGAGGCCCGAGGATACCTGCCTGAAAGTAACGCTCAGGGCTCTGGAGATGAAGGTAAAACACAAAATGATTGACGCATGCTTCGACGAGAACATGTCATTCTGGCACGAACTTCTTCCCAAGGGGAACAAGTGCCCGACCAGTTTCGAGGAGGCGAAGAAAATCATGTGTCCTCTGGATTTACCGCACGTGAAATACCATGTGTGCATGAACAATTGCATTATTTATCGGGACGAGCACGCGGAGTCTACCATATGTCCGGTGTGCGGCGTCACTCGATACAAGAAGCGGAAGAAAGCTCCTCGAAAAGTGGTGTGGTACTTTCCGATCACTCCTCGTCTGCAGCGGTATTTTGCGGACCCTAAGGTAGCAAAGCTCCTGCGATGGCACACGGATAGGGAGGAGAAGAAGCGAGAAGATGACGGAAATGATCCGGAGATAAATAAAAAAGACAAGATGCTGAGTCACCCTAAGGTTGCGAGCCAGTGGCAAGCGTTGAACTTCGAAGACCTAGAATTTGGGAACGATCCAAGGAACATCGTGCTGGGCGCGAGCACCGATGGAGTCAATCTGTTTGGCAGCCAGAGAAGCACACATAGCACCTGGCCTGTGTTTGTGTGGATGTACAACCTTCCCCCTGGTTGTGCATGAAGAGGAAGTACATTCACATGAGTATGCTAATTGAAGGGCCGAAACAACCAGGGAACGACATCAATCTGTATCTGGGGCTGTTGAAAGATGAGCTAAACACACTGTGGAAAACGCCAGCCAATACTGGGGACGCCGCAGAGAAAGAATATTTCCCAATGAGAGCCGCACTGATCACGACGGTGCACGACAATCTCGGTTACAGAAATGTCGCGGGGCAGGTGGTCCATGGATTTTGTGGATGCGTCAGGTGCATCGATAACACAACGTCTCACCAGCTAGATAGAGATCCTGGGTCTTCGAAAACCGTGTTCATGGGGCATCGAAGGTGGCTTCGCAAAGATGACCCGTGGAGGAAACGCAAGGCTCTATTCGATAGTGAAACCGAACCCCGAAGACGCCCGCATACAAGGAGCGGCGAGGAAATAGACGAGCTGTTGAAAAATTGGAAAGATTGCCCACTGCCGGGAAAGAAGCAACAGGCACCAGAGCCGGGAAAGAAGCGAAAGGCGCCAGAGCCGCTACTGAAGCTATGGAAAACAAGGTCTATTTTCCGGGACTTGCAGGACTGGAAGATCCACCGTGTGCCTCACAGCATTGATGTCATGCATATCACGAAGAATGTGTGTGAGAGTCTGCTTGGTACCCTTCTCAACATGCCAGAGAGGACCAAAGATGGGCCGAAAGCAAGGGCAGACATGAAATCAATGGGCATCAGGCAGGAGCTTCATGCTAATGATGATGATGATGATGATGAGGCGAAGCAGGACACGGAAAGTGGTCGCAAAGGAAAAAAGGCCAAGAAGACCGGAAATGACTACCCTCCCGCGTGCTTCACTCTAAGTTAGGAGGAGATCGAGCAGTTTTTCACTTGCCTCGTAGGAGTAAAACTTACTTACGGTTATGCGGGGAAGATAAGCAGATACCTAGACCCAGCAAAGCAGAAGTTCAGCGGGATGAAGTCTCACGACTATCACATGCTGATCACGCAGATACTTCCAGTTGCAATCCGAGGGATCATGGACGCGCACGTCCGTGAAACTCTATTTGGCCTATGCAACTTTTTCAACATCATCTCTCGGAAGTCGGTTGGCGTGAGGCAACTCAGAAGGCTACAGGAAGAGATCGTGGTGATACTATGCGAGCTTGAGATGTACTTCCCGCCCGCATTCTTCGACGTTATGGTGCATCTGCTGGTCCATATCGTGGAGGATATCATCCAACTCGGGCCAACGTTCCTACACAGCATGATGCCTTTCGAAAGGATGAATGGTGTCATCAAAGCATACGTTCGCAACATGTCACGTCCAGAGGGAAGCATAGCCAGGGGCTTTCTGACCGAAGAGTGCATCTCCTACTACACTAATTATCTAGGCATCGAGAACCCCGTTGGTCTGCCCGTCAACAGGCACCTCGGCAGGCTCGCTGGATGGGGTCACCGCGAGGGTCATCGCGAAATGCATGTCGACTTCAAGGGTGCAAACCTAGTCGCGCTACAACACATAGACGTGGTCGATCCTTGGGTGGTAGAGCACAAAACCTTTATTGAGAAGACGTACAATGACCGAGGCCAACAGAGGACGGACGGAGATATAATCAAAGAGCACAACTCATGTTTCACGCGTTGGTTCAAGGAGAAGCTTCTGTCGTACCCATTACTTGAGGATTCTTCCGCAGAAGGAAATCTCATATTCGCCTTGTCACAGGGTGCCAAGCACAACCTGATGACCTATGAGGCGTACGATATCAACGGGTTCACGTTCTACACCGAGGACAAGGACATGAAGAGCGATGGTTATTAGAACTCCGGGTTAACGATGGAATCCTACACCGGTAATGACAAGGACATATACTATGGAAGGATCGAAGAGATATGCGAGCTGAGCTACGCTGGAGAGAAGGTCCCGATGTTCCGTGTCAGATGGGCCAAGAGCGTCCTAAAAGAAGATCGCTATTTCACCACCATGGTTATACCCGAAGCCAAATCCAAGACCGCGGGCACAAACGTCACCGCAAAAAATGAGCCATGGGTACTAGCTTCCCAAGTGGACCAATGCTTCTTCATTACCGATCCGTCAAAGCCCAGTCGTGTTGTCGTGAGGAGAGGCAAAAGTAAGATCATCGGAATGGATGGAGTCGCCAATGAGCAAGACTTCGACAAGTACGGTGACCCGAAGATGGAACATAACAACGACGATGAAGTGCCATACACCACAAGAAGAAGCAGGACCACCCTACCTAAAGGACGTCCGTTCAAGAGAAGAACTCCATTTGCGAAAAAGAAGGGCAAGAAGATTGTGAACAGATAGCTAGCTAAGCTTGATTATATTTAAATTGTAGCCTTCATTTCTCGATCGTATTTCCACATATTTATAAAAAAAATCATGGGCACTTTTTGAATTCATGAATATTTTTTTCAAATTCAATGATATTTTTTCATATTCATAAATGTTTTACCAATTCACAAATGAATGCAACTAAAAATCCAAAAAAAAAGACTAGCTGTGCTTGGTTATATGTTACTCCCAAAAGCATATAAAGTTTGTCAAATTTGGAGCTATGGATATTTAGTTATGATTTAAACAAGTTTGAACATATTTAAACACAAATAAATATCAAACAACATTTTAAATGTTGTTAACATGGCAACAAACTGCATATTATTTTTCTACATTAAATTCTCAGCATCAAGCATATGTGACATGTTATATTTGGATGCATGGATAAAAAGATATGTGCAAAGAAAAAAATGCATAAAAACAAAAATTGGGGAGCATGGGAATCAAACCCAGGACCTCCTGGTGTGTGCGCTGCGTGCTGACCAATCGGGCTACTAGATGGAGTTTGGTGTAGATGGGGTTTGGTGGAAGATAACCTGTGGGCTCGAACAGAAATTAAAAAAAATACTAATGGCGCACCACGAGGAGGTGCGCCATTGCTATAGATGTACTTATGGCACACCAGGGGGAGGTGCGCCATTAGTATTCTGCCCCCATCTATACACTTCTCTCCTCTGGCCTCTCTCCCTCGCCCTCGCTCGCCAGATCCCCTTTCGTCCCTCTCCCTCGCGCTGCCCCGACGCCGCCGCCCCGACCCCCGCGCGCTGCCTCGACGCCGCCGCCCCGACCCCCGCCGGACTCCACCCCCGCCGCCCCCGCGCCCCCACCACCGCAGCTCCCCCGCACTGCTACGTGGTCCCCGTCGCCACCCGCGCGCGCTACCTACCGCGGGCCACCTTCCTCTACGCCGGCTTCGACGGTGACGACGCCTTCCCGGAGTTTGACCTCTACCACGGCGCCACCCGCTGGTCCCCCATCGTCGTCTACGACAGCGCGTGCCTCTCCAACGCCTCTCCAACGTGCAATCATCTCCGTCTGCCTCTCCAACGCCACCACCTGGTCGCTGTACTGCATCGATGCCGAGGCCCGCGCCTTCCTCGCCCTCGCCGCCCGCATCAACTTCGGCGCGCCATCGCCAGATCCGGTCAGGTACTATTCGGCTACCGCTTCTTCTTTCTTTCCCTTTTATTCTTCTGCCTCTGTACTGTAGATTCGAAAATGTAATCAGAGCACTCTGTTGGTCATGTCATGCATGATGCCATTGAGATGGGGCGGCCGAATATTCGGGATTGTCTTGACAAGCTAGTCTAACAAAAAGCTACATTGTCCTAATCACAAATATCGAGTCCAGATGATCAACTTTCAACGAAAAGAAAAAAACCTTTTAGATCAATTATCCCCTTTTTAGTTTATAATCTCTGTTAAGAAGGGTGACATGGGTATCTTTCTAAAAGCAGTTTCCTGTTTCATTGTGTACCACAAATTGGAGGTGAGGAAAGTGGCATAGCTCACCACCGTTATTTTTTTCAAAAAAAGCTACACTTTCCAGTTTCCAGTTTCTGTACCCTACAATGCAAGATTTCCTCTATGGTTCCCAATCATATATTAAGGAAGAAAACCTAATGGAACTGCATTGTGATCTAATTTTGCAAGACAAAATAGTGTGGTACTACTACTAGATAAGATGGTAATGTAACTAAATTTACTGATATTTAGAGTTTTTTTATAGACAAAATAGTGTGGTACTGCACTAGAATGGTTTGGATTCGCTTTGGTCCATTACCACAGAATCAATCATCAGTTTTCCAAACCAAACCCATCTCAATGACATCCATTGCTCAAACCAAACCCCCAATTCATAATCAGAGCACTCAACTTGATCATACATGATTTAGATATACACAGTTTTGGCCTTGTGGGTAAGGTCACATGGTGTCTGACAGGCCGCATGTTCGCCACTTGATCTTAGCTGACTTGTTTCCCATTAACAGAACACTGTAAACCGTGGCTAAGACCTGGATCTATCTGTTTAGTGCTTGCCAAATTTGTTCTTGCCTTACTGTCAAGTTAGACCTTGGATCCGTAGCGACCGATGGATGAAAGGGCGGGGCTTCACAATCACAACACTCTCACCAAATATAGAAGTGATTTCTTATATCCATGTGCGACACTGTAAACTTTGAAAGTCTGAATTACCAAGTGTGTGCTACACAGCAGGGTCCAGCCGTACGTGTTCTCTTTCCCAAGAAAATCTTTCTAACAAATCGACCTTATTCAGTTTGCAAGTTTGCATCACCAAAGCTACAGCAGTTGGGTGGAGCAAGTGTCTGTCTCTCTTATATATTTTGTTTTCTCTCTTATATTTCATAAATAATAAGGCCACGCATACATTTATTTTTTGTTTGTTGCAGGGAATGCAAATCTGGCTCATTTTATTGAGATAATACAGCAGGTGTTTCTCTTATATATGTGTTGTTATTAATAGTGGGTAATTAACCTAACTATTCATTTTTCCTTAGGTTAATATAAAAATGTCCACTGGGCACATATAAATTCCTTTTACCTATTGTCTTGTATATATATTTGAAAATGATTGCTGCTAGTTGTTAATTTGCTGGTACTAGCTAGAATTTGGCACTGAAAAGCAAAAGCAAAAGCTAATTAACTGCTAGGTAATAGCACTAGTACTAGCTAGCTAGAATATGTGTTGTTATTAACAGTGGGTAATTAACCTAATTAACTGCTGGTACTAGCTAGAATTTGGCACTAAAAAGCAAAAGCTACAATTAACTGCTGGTATTAGACATGCTTGACATTATATATCAGTTTGTCTGGTTCTTGTTTTGGTAGTAGTAGTTTGCTTTGCTTATCCATGAGTATCAGTCAATTGGTGAACCTGGAGCAGTTTTTTGCTAGGTTTTGTCTCCGACCATCGTGTCGTGATGATTTTGCAGGTACCCCGAGAGGCCCTTGAGTTTGCTGGAATGTCGATTAACTTCCGTTCCGGCAAATTCGGGTACTCCATATGTCCTATTTTCAGCAAAGGTCATGCTGAAATTTTCCCTGAATTTTAGCATGACTTTGCTAAAAATAGGACATATGGGGTACTCGTGACTAATGCATGGGCCGTGGTATCTTAGTACTTAATTAAGTATGATCAACTGCCCCTTTATTCTTGCTGCATTAAACTATAGGCGGCAATAGAGCCAACTGATTAGGCCCAACTTAGAATTCTCCTTCCCAGCTTAGCTTTTAGGATGCCTCGGTGTCGACAAACCATAAATTATAAAACCTTGGCTTTTAGGGTGCCTCGGTGTCGATAAAAACTGAAATGATGAAAGCTTAGGCTTTTAGGGTGCCTCGGCGTCGAAAAACCCTAAATGATAAAAGCTTAGCTTTTAGGATGCCTCGGTGTCGACAAACCCTAAATGATGAGACCATGATCTTGTTCCTTGACAATAACCAACTTTTTGACCAAACTTTTTTCCTATTTAGAGAGAAACATGGCCCACAACGATGAGGCCGGTGGTTCGGGCGGCTAGGCATTCTGGGAGCTGTCCCAGGAGATGGTGGAACAAAATCACTTCTATGAGGACGCCGCGAAAGACACCGATCCTGACACCACTGATGGTGCCGCCGAGGATGACCCCACTGATAGTGCCGTCGGGGATGACACCACTGATGGTGCCGCCGAGGATGCCACCACTAATGATGGCGGCGCACGCACAGATGGCAGCCAACCGAAGAGGTAACGGAAGGACCGGCGCTCGACCGTGCTCCGCATAGTCAAGGAGGAATTTACTGAAGTGGACTCCGACGGGAATCCAGCGGCACCCAAAAAAATAGTCAAGGGGTACTTGGTTCAGCTTGGTTGCATTCTCCGGTGCACCGTCTCGATCAACACCGAGAACCTAAGGCATAAGGACCGAGGGAATTTGCGCAACCTCCTCTTCACGAAGCTGCACGAACGATACAAGTTCCCCGCTAAATTTGAAAACACAAGCCTCACAGGGAATAAAGTGAACAATGCTGCCCTCACGAGGATGAGCACAACCCTGTCTACTTGGAGAAGCTCGGTGAAGAGAATGATTGACAAAGGTTTTAGTTATGAGAAGATCAAGGAGAAAAATCCTTCGATCACCGAAGATGACTACAAGGAGTTCAAGATCAAGTGCGAGAACACCGCAACCTCCGAATCAAGTCAGTGGGGGAAAGAAATGCGGTAGTTGAACTTAGGGGAACACACACTCGGTCCTGGCGGTTATAGAGTGGCAGAGCCTATATGGGACAAGGAGGACGCGGAGCGTGCCGAGGAAGGCCTCGCGCCCCTCTTCGATAAATACGGTGACAAGCAGACCAGGAACTTTGTCAGGGCCCGGTACAAGGAGGACCCGGTAACAAAGGAGCTCACCACGGATCCGAAGACCAGCTCCCTTGAGATTGTTCTGGTAAGGAATACACCCCGCGTAATTAGCTCCATATGGTTGCATTCTAATTAATGAAGCCAAATTTCTAAATGGTTCACATTCCTTCCGCAGGCAACTGAAAGCAGTAGCGCGGGGTCGACTCAGAGCACCCCTTGGGACACCACTCTAAATAGGGCGTTGAATGTAATGAAAAAAAAGGATAAGCTCAGTAAGCTGACGTCAGCTGGTCGTGTGGCTGGCAAAGGCTTGTCCACAAAATGGTCGTCATACTATAACGCTGGTGGGCGAAAGGAGGAAAAGTCCAGCTCGGAAAGCCAGGCACGCGAGGTTCAAGAACTCAAGGCACAAGTGGCGCGGATTCCGGAGATTGTCCAAGAGCAAGTGCAACGACAACTGGGATCAACGCTCACCGGCATTATGCCTACCTTGATTCAGGGGCTGACGACGTGGATTGTGGGCAACCAACAGGGGCCGCCCCCGATTCCCAGCTTCACGGCCAGCAACTCGCAGAACGCGTAGACGGGGCCATTGGTGCCTTCGGCGGAGGCGGCATTGGTGTCTCTGATGCCGGCACGGGTATTGGAGCTTAATGCACCTGGGTGTACGCCGGCCGGCACCTCTGCAGCAAGCGGCCCCTCCGTCAATTGCACGCCCGCCGCTGGCGGTGCCTCAACATTAGCCGAGCTCGATGCCATCATCACGGTAACTAATGAAGCCTATCGGCCGAGGACTTCAGCTCCTTGCCTCTGACTGGGCATCCCTGACGCCCTACATGTTTTCGCAGGGCACCGCCGACGTTCCGTGCACTCTCCTGCACTTTGTGAACGACGAGTTGGTCGATGTTGCCAAGGGAAGAATCGTTCAACCGGGCAATCCCATGTTCCACGGTAATCCGATGCCACCCACCGTGTATAGGGTTCAACTGGTTCGGGTGCTGCCAGGCTGCGACGAGTTGTTACCTCCGATTCGACCCGCCAGGGCCAATGAAGATGATGTGATGACCCTCAGCGACTGCCTAAGCTGGCCCCTGCTTTGGCCGAAGAGCCAGATTCGTTTGGGGGTGGGGGACCCACCCCAAATACAACACCGCCAGTCTTGCCGGCGCCAAGCCATGGCAAGACTGCCGCAACGCTGCCGGACATCCCCATGGCACAGGATCCGAACATGCATATGGCACAAGATCCGGACGACGACGACGACGACAACGATGACGGTACATTTACCAACGTCGATAAGTACTTTGACGATCATGGGTACGATGGCGAATTCATGGGGCCTCCATCTCAAGAACCCAACCCTACAAAAGATGATCGCGATCTAGCTGGTACCGCGGAGAAACCAAGTTGCAACAGGCGTCATCTCGCGTTCAGTTCTCAGGAGACGCCTCCAGCTGCCGACTTCACCGAGCCTCAGATAGCCGAGGTGCGAAATATTATCAGCCCCAACACACTCAAGAAGGCGGTCTGTGAGCAGAACTCGGTCCCATTACAGGAGAAGAAGAAGGCACGTAAAAGAAAGAGTAACAAGGGTGCGAGCCAGCCGGCACCGAGTACGATCCGTGCTCAGGACGGGCCACCTTCACCTAAGGATATAATGAGGAGGGTGCATGTGGCGGGTAGGCCGATGCTACCGACTAATATGCTTAATGCTGCAACCAGTGCTATGCGGAGTCTGCATGATAGTGTTCTTTCTTTGGAGAAGCGGCATCTCAGAGAGAAGGATGTGGCATACCCGGTTTTCGCGGCCAAGGTGCCAGAGGGAAAGGGCTTTGTGGATAACTCCATCGGGGGTACGATCGTCCTGCGGTTTGATGACATTTTCGCTATGTTTAACCTTCATCCGCTGCACTACACCTTCGTTCGGCTATTTTCGCTGAGTATAGAGATGCGGATCATTAGAGACAAGACCCCGGACATCGTGATAGTTGACCCCTTCTACATGCATGCCAAGATCTTGGGCAGCGCTAGGGACCGGAAAGTTGCGAGTTCTTACCTCGAAGGCGTCATTCTGGCAAACCAAGATAAGGATAACTTCCTCGTGCCTTACTTTCCCGAGTAAGTCGTCCCCTCAACAGCCCCGTAACATATGATTTCTTAGATTTCGATCATTTTTCTTTTAACATTCTGTGTTTTGTGCAGTGACACACATTGCACACTCATCCTCCTAAGCCCGAAATATTCCATGGCCACGTATTTCGACTCGGACCATCAGTCGAAGGTAGACTACACAAATGTCAAGAAAGTTCTTGATGATGTTCTCCCCGGCTACGCCAAATCTGGAGGCACCTTCACCAGGACAGTTCGTAAGTACGGCAAGCACATGTTCGCCCACAATACGACGTTCTGCTGCGTCAAGCAGCCGCTTGGCGGTCAGAAGGGTGCCTACTACACCATCCATCACATGCGGGCGATCGTACGGGACCATCATCACCTTCTGCTACCAGATAAACTCAAAGATTGGGCCGCGAGCTTATCGGCAATCCAGGGCGCGTACATTAGACAAGAATTCTTTTGCATCCAGTCGGAGTTTGCGGAAATCATCCATCAAGATGTCCTTCATACCTCGGGGCAGTTCTACCTCAGAAACCAACCGTCCAACAGTGACATAGACACAATGCTACAAATGCAGGCTGACAACGCCTGCGATTTCATGACTCCCACGATAGACGGCGGCTTCATCGACGCTCCAGTCCCTTGAGTCGATTCGAAAGTAGTGATGCTATGTCTAGTTCTGAAACATCGATTGGCTCATGTTGTAATTAAACTGTAATGAACTTGTATGTCTCTTTGGTTTGGACAGTCGTTCAACTTAGATGTAATCGATGCTATTAATGTCTTGCTTTTCTCTTCCGATCCTTTTGTTGCATACTTATATATTGCTTATGTATTGTCTGTGAATTGGTACTAACGTTTCGTTTGGCTAGTGCATAGCGATGCCGTCGTATGTTGTGTACAAGGGTAAGGTTCCTGGACTCTACGACGACTAGGAGGAGTGTTGGAGACAGGTTCACCGTTTCAGCGGTAACAGTTACAAAGGGTACACCACTAGGGCGGAGGCGGAATCTAGATACATGCGCTATCTAGCGGGAGAGAGGAGGGAGCGTTGGAGGAACCGGATGAAGACGAGTTTCATCGCGATGATGCTCATCTGATGACCGCAGCTCTCTTCTATGTGATGGTAGTTTAGATGATCGATATCAACTTGTAATGTGAAGACAAACTCGCTCCTCGCGGTCTCGGGAATGTAATATAATGTTCTATCTTTGTTCGGTCTTATGAATTCGGAGACTAATATGATGAATTGTATTCGGAGACTAATATGATGAATTGTATTCGGAGACTAACCTTCTATTGTATTCGATGAATCTGGTGTTGCTGTCTGGTGTTGTCTAAATTATGTCCAATAATATATTTTGTATCCTGCAAAAATATCAGAAAAGAAAAAAAAAATCCCTAATATTCATACTAGTGGCGCACCACTCAAGATACTAATGGCGCACTGTCCAGATGAAACTAATGGCGCATCACCCATCAGTGCACCATTAGTATGCCAAAGCACATGGGTACATATGGCCCCCTGGGAGGCATACTAATGGCGCACTGCCTGGTGCGCCATTAGTGCACCAGATACTAATGGCGCATCAGGGGTGCGCCATTAGTAAATAAATCTAATGGCGTGGTGCTAGTGGCGCACCACTAGTGCGCCATTAGTAGGCAAAAGTGGTGCGCCACTAGCATGCCTTTTCCTAGTAGTGATACTTCAAACCATGGGGTCTGAGCTCAATGGACCATTTAGCTACCCGGCATGTAGCCTCTCTATTCTGAATAATAACCCCCAAAGGGGCAGAAATGACCACTCTAATGGGATGGCCAAGAAAATAGTGCTTCAGCTTACGACTGGCCATGAACACCCAGTATACCAGTTTCTGCCAATGTTGGTAGCGTTGTTTAGACTCAAATAACACCTCACTGACATAATAAGCCGACCTTTGGACTGGGTACTCCTTACCCGTCTCCTTATGTTCACTACAATCGCCACACTGACAGCTCTGCTGTTAGCCTCCACGTATAAAACCAAGGGTTCTTTCTCAATGAGAGACGCAAGGATGGGCAGCTTAGCTAGCTGCTTTTTGAGTGCCTCAAACACCTCATTAGTTGCGTCACTCCAAACAAAACGGACTGTTTTCTTCATCATCTAGAATAAAGCGCTTGTTTTCTCTACCAGGCGGCTTACGAACCGGCTTAAAGCTGCAATACGACCTGCCAAGCATTAAACGTCATTGACACACGCCGGCTTAGCCAATGCGGTGATAGCCTTAATTTTCTCTTGGTTAGCTTCAATGCCTCACTCTGAGACAAGGAAACCCTAGAGCTTGCCTGTAGGCACACCAAAAACACACTTGGCTGGGTTAAGCATCATTTTATAGACCCGGAGATTATCAAAGGTCTCTTTTAAATCATCCAACAGAGTCTATTTCTTCCTGGATTTGACAATAATATCATCCACATAAGCATGCACATTGCACCCAATCCGGTTATGGAAACAATTTTGGACACAATGTTGATAAGTCGCATGGGCACTCTTGAGCCCGAAAGGCATAGATACATACCAGAAAGCCCCAAAAGGCGTAATAAAAGCCGTCTTCTCTCGGTCTTTAACTGCCATGTTAATCTGATGATAACCAGAATAAGCATCCAGGAAGCTCAAACGCTCACAGCCTGTCGTGACATTTATGATCAATACGGGAAGAACAAAAGGATCAATTGGATATGCCTCATTGAGGTCTACATAATCCACACACATACGCTAAGTGCCATTTTTCTTAAGTACTAGCACCGAGTTAGCCAACCACTCAGGGTGAAAAACTTCAACGATGAACCCAGCCGCCAAGAGCCAGGCAACCTCTTCTCCAATAGCCTTACATCGCTCTTCATTAAATCGGCGAAGGAACTATTTCACCGGCTTAAACTTAGGATCAATATTGAGGGTGTGCTCAGCAAGTTCTCTTTGTACAGCTGGAATGTCTGAAGGCTTCCATGCAAAGATGTCCCGATTCTCACGGATGAACTCAATGAGCGCGCCTTCCTATTTCGGACCCATGTTAGCACTGATGGTGAACTGCTGAGATGAGTTGCCAGGAACAAAGTCAATCTGCTTGGTGTTATCAGCCGACTTAAACTTCAATAAAGGGTCTTGCTCAGTGGTCGGCTTTTTCAAAGGGGTCTTGTCAGCCGGGTCTACATTATCCTTATAAAATTTAAGCTCCTCCGTGGCACAAGCAGACTCAGCATAGGCAGCATCACCTTCTTCACATTCCAAATCAATATTTCTATTACCATGGACTATAATAGTAATCTTACGTCCTGGCATCTTAAGCTGCAGATGCACGTAACAAGGCCGTGCCATAAACTTGGCATAAGCCGGCCATCCAAACAAAGCGTGGTAAGGGATCTTGATCTTAACCACTATAAACCATAACGTCTTTGCCCTATAATCATAATCATCGCCAAAAGACACTTCTAACACAATCTTACCAACTCGATATGCCGACTTACCAGGTACCACACCATGAAAGACTATAGAGGATGGCATAAGATCTTTATCAGTCAAATTCATTCGGCGAAAGGTATCATAATATATGATATTGATGCTTCTTCCACCATCCGTTTAGACTTTAGTGAATTTGTAACCCCCAACCTGAGGAGCTACCATCAATGCTAGCTAGCCCATATTATCAACCTGGGGCGGGTGATCTTCTCCACTCCATGTAATTGGCTGCTCTGACCACCGTAAATACTGAGGTACCGCCGGCTCAACTGAATTAACTGTGCGCTTATGAACCTTGTGATCTCTCTTGCAAAGACTTCTGGTGAAAACATGATACTGGCCACTGTTAAGCTGCTTTGGATTACTCTGGTATACTAATTGTTGTTGCTGGTTACCATGACTGGGTTGTTGATTATAACCGCCCTGATTGCCCTATCCTTGGTATCCAGAATTTGTGCCGCCGCCCCAAAACCGGGTCCGTGTGAGCCGGACCCTGACCCGCCAGGCGGGCCATTATTACTAACATGATTCTGATGAAAGCCGGAATTCTTGTATTCCTTCATAACGAAACATTCCTTCCACCAATGAGTTGCTGGCTTGTTGGGCAAACTGTGTTTCGGAAAAGGTTCGTTCAACATAGCCTCAAGATTAAATCTCGGCCCTCCAAAGCCTAGCTTACCGCGGCGCTGGTTTTTATAACCAGTATTGGTGTTAGCTACAAGATTTGACCCACCGTAGGTTGGTTTGCGCTTACCACCATTACCTTGATTATGACCATTATGTCCTGCCACATTCTGCTGCTGACCCTTACTATTTCCACTCTTCTTCCCCTTGTTGGATTTTTCCTCATTAGATCCAGGGTCCTTAGTATTGTCTGAGTCAGCATACTTGATGAGTGCCTCCATGAGCTCTCCCATGTCATTGCAGTGATGTTTAATCCGCCCCAGCTTCTGCTTGAGAGGTGTGAAGTGGCAGTTCTTCTCCAAGATCAAAACAGCAGAGCCTACCGTAATGCTATCCGATAGCTGAAACCCAGTGGACCCAATGGTGGGCCGGCTCATCCTCTCGTGGCACACAAGAATCCAAATCAATGATCAACAGAGGTTGTTTACATGTGCCTTTAAAATTCTGAATGAAACGGGTCTTCGGCTCAGCCCATGAATTGATAATCTTTTCAAACAAGTTCGAACTGGCCCGTCCAGCATCATCGTGAAGTACTTGGCACATACTGCATCATTAACATCCAACATCTCCATAGCTAGCTCGTAACTCTCAATCCAAGCCTCGCGATGGAAGATCAACTGTGTAATTAGGCACCTTACGGGGGCCCTTGAAATCCTTAGTCAGACGCACATTGCGTAGAGCCCATGGTACGCACGGTACACAACTATCCTGGAAGTCATCCGAACTTCCATAGACGCTAAAGGGTTTAACTAAAGCTGCTGGTGAGCCGCTAATTCCGCCTCGCGACATGCTCTAGCCTGATCCACAAGGGCATGAGCATATCATCACGGGGCGGGTTGTCATTGCGAGGTGGGTTACGATGTTGTTCACTGCTGGAAACCGCCGGCGACTCAATGCGCCGGCTATAACTTCGTCTTTGGCACGGTGTTGAGTGAATTCGCTCGCGACTATATGATTAAGACGCCTGCTGTGCCATAGCTATCAGGAGATGTTCCACGGCATTCTGGGTCTCTACTGCAACTAGACACTCACCCTCAATTGGAAGAGCCGCCAATTGTGAGGCCGCACCAATCATATTTTCCAGCAGGTTGGAGTGTGACTAGAAGGTGTCGGTACCCGTTGAGGCGGGGTCAGGTCCATGCGAGCCGAGTCTGGCACACGAGGCTAAGCTGCCGCCCTGTTCATAGGCGCCTCAGCAACCCTGGGCATTCCGGGCGGGTTACTTGTTCCTGCTCTAGGCGTGTTAAAGAGATCCCGCACCTCAAACTGCGAAGTTAAGCGGTTCTGGTGCCTTTTTCGGAGAACAACATTTGACGTGTTCAGATCCAGAGTTAAATGAAAAGCTTCCGCCCTTATCTGTTGTGACTCGGCCTCCAACGCATATCGCTCTGTCGCCATCCTGGTATTATCTGTATCGAGATCCTCCCGTGCTTTACCCACCTCATCCCACAGCTTTGCAACCTCCGCATTATGTTGCACTTAATTCGCCGGAGTTACCTCTACGGCTAACAGAGTCGCCAAAGAATCCAAAAGTTCAGATAAGACTTGAGTTGGTGGACGCATAAAGCCGCATGCCTCGGCCGTCGCAGCAGCAGTTGAGCCGGCTGTCATGGCTGTGGCAGTTGAAGAGTTTAACACTGGTTGTGTGCCAGCCATAAAACAACAGCCCTGCTCGGCGGCTCCTAGGGGTCCAGACTGCTGTCGCCATCGGAATAGCCATCAGGCCCGTCATCTTGAAGTTGATAAATGGACTCAGTTTCACTGGTTGAAGTTTCATCGCCTGAATAGATCCGTCCTCAAGATCCGCCACATGAATAAAGCCAACAAAGGTGCGCTTCCGGCCGGGTTGAACCCTAGCGCGTTGCGCGCGCTGAGCCATCTCGATGATGTCGATGCAGTTATCCGGCTTAGGCTCTGACTCGCCGATCTTGCCGATGAGTACGTGAATTCCGCCAAAGGGGAGCCGGTACCCGTACTCAATTCAGTCGGCCTCGGGGCCCCAACCAACATCGTCAATGTAGATCTTGTCGTGGCGACTCTTGGTTATCCCTCCTACAACATATACTTTGATCCCTCAGAAGCTGACATTCAAGAACTCAAAACCATCGTGCCCTAGCCCCACGGTGGGCGCCAACTGTCGTGTTTTTTGTCACGGCAGATGCCCTAGTGAAAGGACTTAGGTGTGGAGCTATCGCAACGCAGGTTAGCTTGAAGGGGTTGAACGCGACAAAGGACACGAAAGATTTACCCAGGTTCGGCCCCTCATAACGAGGTAAAAGCCTACGTCCTGCTTCTAGTTGTATTGCTTGAGTTCCGATTACAGTGGAGCAAATACGCTTGACCTAGTTCTCGATCAATTGTTTCTTGAGTTAACCCGCCGACGGGTCTCACCTTTATATACATAGGTCAAGGCTCGGTGGCTTACAGGAGTCCGGGTCAGATCACAAAACATAACCGATCATGTCTCTAAGTCATCTTGCCTTATTAGGCAAGCTATCATCAGGCGGCTCACATCTTTGAGTCTTGAGTCGCCTCTGGGTCAAAGACCTTCAACAAGCCTGCTTATAAGCCGCCTTCGGTCTTCTCATCTTATCTTCTTAGGCCTTATTGGGCCTTTACTTTTAAGTCGCCAATAATATGACCCGACCCCTACTCGGCGGGTCATACCATGGGGTTTTATCCCCAACAACCCTCGAAGCTTTGTGGGAGGGCCAGAAGAGCCACGAGCAGGGCACAACCAACCGAGGCGCGCCTGGATCCAAACCCATGCCCCGGTGGGTTGTCCTCACCTCGAGGCCCATCTTCGCGTGAAACCGACGCCAAAAAATCCTATAAATAGAGAAACCATCATAAATAACCCTAGATCAGAAGTTCCGCCATCGCAAGCTTATGTAGTGCTTGAAAAACCAATCTAGACCCATTCCGACACCCTACCAGAGGGGGAATCATCACTGGAGGCCATCTTCATCATCCTGGCGGCACCATGATGAGGAGAGAGTAGTCCACCCTCGGGGCTGAGGGTTTGTACAAGTAGCTACGAGTTTAATCTCTCTCTCTCTCTTGTGTTCTTGAGATGGCACGATCTTGATGTATCACGGGCTTTGTTAATACAGTTGGATCATATGGTGTTTCTCCCTCTCTATCTTTCTGTGATGAATTGAGTTTTCCCTTTGAGATTTTGTACTTATCGGATTGAATACTTTTATGGATTTGAGAACACTTGATGTATGTCTTCCTATGAATACCCATGGTGACAATGATGTATCATATTGATTCACTTGATACGTGTTTGGGCACTTAACTCATGGATTCCTGAGGTGACATTGGGGTAATCTATGCATAGGGGTTAATGCATGTTCTCATCTTTGTTTCTCCGGTTGAAATCTTGGGGCACTCTTTGAGGTTCTTTTTGTTGGATTGAGTATTATGAATCTAAATTTGGTTTGGTGTTATTTTAGTACGAACTCTTAATAGATCGATCGGAAATAATAACTTGTCTTATTTTAGTATGAACTCTTGATAGATCGATCGAAAAGAATAACTTGGTGTTATTTTAGTACGAACTCTTGGATAGATCAATTGGAAATAATAGCTACAAACAATTCCTTCTTATGTTCTCCGCTAGATAGGAAATTGGAGTGATTCTTCATCGCATGTTGAGGGATGGTTATGTGATCCAATTATATTAGCATTGTTGAGAGATTGCAGTAGGGAAAGTACGAACCCTTGTCCTTATTTTCAGGCATTGCAATACCATTTGTGCTCACTTTTGTTACTTGTCACCTTGCTGTTTTTTATTGTTACTATTAAAAAAATCAATATCTACTACCCATATTACACTTGTATCACCATCTCTTCGCCGTACTAGTGCACCTATACAATTTACAATTCAAATTGGTGTGTTGGGGACACAAGAGACTCTTTGTTATTTGGTTGCAGGCTTGTTTGAGAGAGAACATCTTCATCCTACGCCTCCCATGGATTGATAAACCTTAGGTCATCCACTTGAGGGAAAATTGCTACTGTCCTACAAAACTCTGTGCTTGGAGGTGAGTGCTTGAAGGTATATACTTAGATCTTGCAATCGAATCTTTTAGTTTCTTGTTTTATCACTAGTTTGGTTTATTAAAAGGAAATTACAAAAAAATGGAATTGAGGTGGCCTCATATTATTCGTCTTTATCATGTCTTTCTTGAAAATGGTGGAAAGGAAAATTGTGCTTAATTGATAGAAGAAGAATTCGATTAAATGTTTGGCATCAATCATGAGCATGATTGCAATGTTGCTAACATGAATTATTTGAATATCCATGATGATATGTTTGATGAACATGATATTTTTAGTCCCCCAAAATTTGATGTGCAAACTTGTTATAATGGTAGCATGCCTCCTATTTATGATGATTATGATGATGACATGTATGCTATAGAGAATAATGATAACCATGAAACTTGTCATGATTTTAATGCTCAAATTGATTATGCCAATCAAGTGTCACGTGATAGTTATTTTGTTGAGTTTGCTCCCACTACTATTCATGAGAATAAATTTGCTTATGTGGAGAGTAATAAAATTTCTATGCTTGTGGATCATGAAAATAATGCTATATGTGATAGCTGCATTCTTGAATTGATTCATGATGCTAGTGAAAATTATTATGAGAGAGGAATTTATGCTTGTAGGTATTGCCATAATTTCAAGTTTCCTCTCTATGTGTTGAAAGTTTTGAAGTCATGCTTATTTTCTTTTCTATGCTAGTTGATTCTTGTTCCCATAAATTCTTTGCTCACAAAATACCTATGCACAGGAAGTGGGTTAGGCTTAAATGTGCTAATCATATGCTTCATGATGCCCTCTTTGTGTTTCAATTCATAACTCTTTATGTGAGCATCATTAAAATCATCATGCCTAGCTAAAAAGACATTAAAGAAAAATGCTTGTTGGGAGACAACCCAACATTTACACCTACTGTTTTGTGTGTTAACATAATTAAGCTACTGTAGTAATCCTATTTTGTGTCTTTTCTTAATGTGCCAAGAAAAGCCTTTGGGATAGTGTGGATGATTGTTGAATTGATTCTGTGCAAAAACAGAAAGTTTTGCGTTCTGTTCCAGAATTGTTATTCTGTACTGGAACATGATGAATTTCTGATTTTTATACATAGTGTTAGGATGCAAAAAAAAATTACATTGTCCTAATGTTTAAGAATTTTTTGAGTTACATAAGTATTGATAAAAAATTGCGTCATTACAGACTATTCTGTTTTTGACAGATTATGTTTTCAATGCATAGTTTGCGTGTTTTCTAGTTTCCATGGCTTATATTGGTCAATATAAATTGTAGAAATGATATCTTATAGTAGGAATTGTGTGAGAACAATTACGAATCTTGTCTTTGACAGTAACCGAAGGGAATGATTTGTTTTATCACACTAACCCATCTCACAAAGTTCCGTTAAGTTTTGTGTGATTGAAGTTTTCAAGTTTTGGGTGAGATGTCGGTATGAGGAGAATAAGCAGTAGCGAGACCCTAAGCTTGGGGATGACCAAGGCACCCCAAGGTAATATTCAAGGAACAACCAAGCAACTAAGCTTGGGGATGCCCCGGGAGGCATCCCCTCTTTCGTCTCCAACATAATCGATAACCTTACTTGAAGCTATATTTTTATTCCTCACATGATATGTGTTTCGCTTGAAGCATCATTTTATTTTGTTTTGATTTTCTTGATGGTATTTAGAATAATATTTTCAATATTTTATTTCAAAAAATGTCAAGTATAGCCTTTACCATGCTTATTTTGCAAGTCTATATGTTGCCGATTGAAAACAGAAAGTTTTCTATCATTGTCTGAATTCTTCTAAAAAGTCAGAATGTGATAAAATCTTGAAATTTTTACATAGTGAGCATTAGTAAATTCTCGGTAACGTGGTAACTTTTCATAATGTTTTGAGCTAGAGAAGTATGAGTAAAATTACACTCAATACATATTGTCATGTTTAGACAGATTGTTGTTATGTTTGCATTGTTTGCATATGTTTGCGTGCTTAATGATTCTTTTTTAGGATAGGACTATTATATATACAGAGGCATTTAGTATGCAATGTAAAATTGTAATTTTAGTGATTTGCTATAGTAGAGGATCATATGGTTATACATTGACTTATACTAACTTATCTCACGAGTTCTTGTTGAGTTTTGTGTGGATGAAGTTTTTGAGATTTAGGAAACTGTGATATAAAAGGAATTAAGGAGACAAAAAATCTCAAGCTTGGGGAATCCCAAGGCATACCAAGATAATATTTCAAGAAGTCTCAAGCATGTAAGCTTGGGGACGCCCCGGTAGGCATCCCACATTTCTTCATCAACAATTATCGGTTAGTATCGGTTGAGCCTAAGTTTTTGCTTCTTCACATGGGTTGTGCTATTCTCGAAATGTCATTTCATTTTGTTTCGCTTGGTGTTTGAATAAAATAATTAGATGTGAAAGTTTTTAAATAAGAGAGAGTCTTCTGTTAGCTACCCATTTACTTAACTACTCACTTGATCTTCACTTATATCTTTTTTGAGTAGTTTGTCATTTGCTCTCGTGCTTCACTTAAATTTATTTGAGAGCTTGTTAGTAGCAATTGTAATATATAAATTTAGTCCCAAAGTTCAAGGGGATATAATAAAACATTCATGTATATCATTGGACATGATAAGTTTGATTCCTTGCAATAGTTTTGCGATATGGAGATGATAATATGTGAGTCATGTTAGTGAGTAATTATGGTTTAGTAAGAATATTGGTGTTAAGGTTTGTGATTCCCTATGCATGAATATTAAGTCAATAATTATGCAATTAAATTACATCGTACTTGTGTTGTATTATTCAGTGTTTGTTATGTTAAATGTTCTTTTATGATGGTTTTTGTAACACCCTGGATTTTGCCCTCTTCCTTTTTCTGATAATTTTCTTGTGTTTATTGATTTGAATTGCTTTTCTGTGGTGGTTCTGAAACTTGGGACGATCATGTCTTCCTAGGTTTTATAGTGGCTTCCTAATAACCCACAAGTGTAGGGAATCGCAACAGTTTTCGAGGGTAAAGTATTCGACCCAAATTTAATGATTCGACACAAGGGGAGCCAAAGAATACTCTTAAGTATTAGCAGCTGAGTTGTCAATTCAACCACACCTAGAAACTTAGTATCTGCAGCAAGGTAATTTAGTAGCAAGGTAATATGGAAATGGTGGTAACAACAATAAAAGTAACGGTAGTGTTTTTGTAGTTTTTGTAACAGTAGCAACGGAAAAGTAAATAAGCAACAAGCAATATGTGAAAAGCTCGTAGGCATTGGATCGGTGATGGAGAATTATGTCGGATGAGATTCCTCATGTAATAGTTATAACCTAGGGTGACACAAAACTAGCTCCAGTTCATCAATGTAATGTACGCATGTATTCCGAATATAGTCATACGTGCTTATGGAAAAGAACTTGCATGACATCTTTTGTCCTACCCTCCCGTGGCAGCGGGGTCCTAATGGAAACTAAGGGATATTAAGGCCTCCTTTTAATAGAGTACTGGACCAAATAAGACATAGTGAATACATGAACTCCTCAAACTACGGTCATCACCGGGAGTGGTCCCGACTATTGTCACTTCGGGGTTGCCGGATCATAACACATAGTAGGTGACTATTGACTTGCAAGATAGGATCAAGAACACACATATATTTATGAAAATATAATAGGTTCAGATCTGAAATCATGGCACTCGGGACCTAGTGACAAGCATTAAGCATGGCAAAGTCATAGCAACATCATTCTTATAATATAGTAGATACTAGGGATCAAATCCTAACAAAACTAACTCGATTACATGGTAAATCTCATCCAACCCATCACCGTCCAGCAAGCCTACGATGGGATTACTCACGCACGGCGGTGAGCATCATGGAATTGGTGATGGAGGAAGGTTGATGATGACGATGCTGACGATCTCCCCTCTCCGGAGCCCCGTACGGACTCCAGATCAGCCCTCTCGAGAGAGATTAGGGCTTGGCGGCGGCTCCGTATCGTAAAATGCGATAATTCTTCCTCTCTGAATTTTTTATCCCTGAAAGTGAATATATGGAGTCAGGGTAGAAATCGGTGGAGCAACAGGTGGCCCACGAGGTAGGGGGGTGCACCCAGGGGGAGGGGGCGCGCCCCCCACCCTTGTGGATAGGGTGTGGGCCCCGTGGCTTGGTTCTTTCCACAGATATTTTTTATATATTCCCAAATAATTCTCCGTTGAATTTCAGGTCATTCCAAGAACATTTATTTCTGCACAAAAATAACACCATGGAAATTCTGCTGAAAACAGCGTCAGTTCGGGTTAGTTCCATTCAAATCATGCATGTTAGAGTCCAAAACAAGGACAAAAGTGTTTGGAAAAGTAGATCCGTTAGAGATGTATAAACTCCCCCAAGCTTAAACCTTTGCTTGTCCTCAAGCAATTCAGTTCATAAGCTAAAATTGATAAAGAAAAACTTTGACAAACTCTGTTTGCTCTAGTTGTTGTAAATATGTAAAGCAAGCATTCAAGTTTTCAGCAAAGATCATGAACTAACCACATTCACAATAACTTTCAGGTCTCATGTCTACTCATATCAATGGCATAATCAACCAGCGAGCAATAATAATAAACCTCGCATGACAACACTTACTCAAAACAATCATAATATGATATAACAAGATGGTATCTCGCTAGCCCTTTCTGAGACCGCAAAACATAAATGCAGAGAAACTTTAAAGATCAAGGACTGATTAGACATTGTAATTCATGGTAAAAGAGATCCAGTCATAATCATACTCAATGCAAATTAATAGTAATACATACAAATGACAGCGATGCTCTCCAACTGGTGCTCTTTAATAAGAGGATGGTGACTCAGCACAATAGTAAATAGATAGGCCCTTCGCAGAGGGAAGCAGGGATTTGTAGAGGTGCCAGAGCTCGATTTTTAAATAGAGATGGATAATATTTTGAGTGATATACTCTCATTGTCAACATAACAACCAAGAATCTCGATATCTTCCATGCTACAGACATTATAGGTGGTTCCCAAATAGAATAGTAATGTTTATACTTCCTCAACTACTAACAAGCACACTCCACGGCCATCCGAATCCATGGGGTACCGTCCAAACAAGCAAAAGCCCTGGGGGAGTTTTGTTTAATTATTATGATTTGAGCATGGGACTGGGCATCCCGATTACCAGCCATTTTCTCATGAATGATAAGCGGAGTCCACTCATCGTGAGAATAACCCACCTAGCATGGAAGATATAGACAGCCCTAGTTGATACATGAGCTGTTCGAGCATACAAAACAGAATTTTATTTGAAGGTTTAGAGTTTGGCACATACAAATTTACTTGGAACGGTAGGTAGATACCGCATATAGGAAGGTATGGTGGACTCATATGGGATAACTTTGGGGTTTATGGAAGTGGATCCACAAGCAGTATTCCTGCTTAGTATAGGTGAAGGCTAGAAAGAGACTGGGAAGCAACCAGCTAGAGAGCGACAACATACATGAAAATGCATTAAAATTAATCAACAATGAATGCACGCATGAGTAGGATATAAATCACCATGAACATAAATATCGTGGAGGCTATGTTGATTTTGTTTCAACTACATGTGTGAACATGTGCCAAGTCAGACCACTTGAATCGTTCAAAGGAGGATACCACCCTATCATACCACATCACAGCCATTTTAATATCATGTTGGCACGCAAGATAGACCATTATAAACTCCTAGCTAATTAAGCATGGCATGAGCAGCTATGATCTCTAATTGTCATTGCAAGCATGTTTCATTCCTAATAGGCTGAATTAGGAACGATGAACTATCATATTTACAAAAACAAGAGAGGTCGAGTTCATACCAGCTTTTCTCATCTCAATCAGTTCATCATATATCGTCATTATTGCCTTTCACTCGCACGACCGAACGGTGTGGATAATAATAATAGTGCACGTGCATTGGACTAAGCTAGATTCTGCAAGCATTTAATACAGGAGAGAAGACAAAGTAATATGGCTCAAGGTTAAATCAACAATAAAGCATATGAAAGCCACTAAGCATTTTCAATCATGGTCTTCTACTCTTGACCTCCAAAGAAAGAAAATAAACTATTTACACGGGAAAGCTCCCAAACAAGCAAAAGAAGAACGAGAAATCTTTTTGGGTTTTCTTTTAATTACTACTACTACAAGCATGGAAAGTAAACTAGCTAAAAAGCTACAACTAAATATTTTCGTTTTTCTTAAGGTTTTTCTAACTCACAAGAAAAAAGACAAAGAAAAGAAAGGAAACTAGCATGGATAGTACATTGAAAGAGTGTGAGCACCGACTACTGGAATAAGTGTGTGAACATGAATGTAATGTCGGTGAGAAACACGTACTCCCCCAAGCTTAGGCTTTTAGCCTAAGTTGGTCTATGGCCAGTACTGTCCTGACGGATATCCAAAGTCGTAGTTGGGGTTCTACTGAGATGCAGTGGCTGCTGCCTGGCGAGCTGCATCCTGGAGACGTGCTGCTCTCATTATCTCCTTATACTCATTTGCCTCCTCCCTGGATATAATATATCTCCCTTTTGCCAAAAAGTCAAAGAAGGTAGGAGCAAGGAGAGCAATATGGACAGTGTGACGTTTGTCAATGATTAGTCGATACTGGAGGGATTGTTCATCCCTCTCTACAAACCGATGGCTAACCATAGAATTATAATATAAATAGGCAGGTGGTAATAGTTCATCATTTTCATGTATAGGCACACCAAGACGATGGGCTATGCTAGTGGCATAAATCCCACCAAATAAATCTCCATTTATACCATTGTGATGTAGCCTACGTGCAACAATGGCCCCCAAATTATATTGTCTATCTCCTAATATTGCACTCTTAAGAACACTAAGATCCGGGACACACATGTGGCAAGCCTCATCTTTACCATTGATGCATCTACCAATAAAGAGAGCAAAGTAATGAATAGGAGGCAAATGAATGCTTCCTATGGTAGCTTGTGTGATCTCTCTAGATTCCCCCACAGTGATACTAGCAATGAAGTCTTTATACTCAGATTTGCGAGGTTCACTAATATTGCCCCACTGCGGGAGCTTACAAGCATCATTAAAATCTTCTAGGTCCATGGTATAACATTTATCGTAAAGATCGAACAGGACAGTGTGAGAATTATGTGAAGATGTAAATTTAAACCTTCTCACAAAGGAATCAGTTAAGTAACGGTACTGAGGACACTTATCTAGCATGAAGCCCTCGTGGTCAGCATTACGCACATATGCGTCAAACTCCTCCTTAATGCCTGCCCGAACCATAAACTCCTCTGACGGCCATTCACAAGGTGGCACTTGAGCTTCCCTTGGTAATTCATTGTCCTGCTCATGCATCACGAGCCTTGGTTCTTGCTTCCTTGAGGAACCACCTTGGAAGATTTTCCTATGTATTTTTCTGAAATTTTCTGAATTTTTTAGTAACTCAAAATAAAAGTGAACCAAACTCAACAAGATTGATAGCAACCACTCCTACAAGTGTCTAGAGACTATATCATGCATTAGAACTACTTGGGACCAAAGAAATTTAACATGCAAGCTCAAGAACAAGGTCACCACAGCAGCAAAAATTTGCAATAAATAAAGCACTCGAACAAAAACTAATTCGACGAATGGAGGAGTCACATGCCAAGGAACAATCTCCCCAAACACTTTTGTGAATGGAGCTTTGAGCAAGGAGATCAAAAATGGCAACAAGATGAGCTAGAACTCGTGCTTGAGCTGGATAGTGATTTTTTGGGAGGAAGAAGGAGTGTGTGGGTGCAGGAATAAGTGGAAGGGGCAACATGAGGCCCGCGAGGCAGGGGGCGCGCCTAGTGAGGGTGGGCGCGCCCTGGACCCTCGCGGCCAGGTGCTGGCTCCCCTTGCTGTGTTCTCAGTGCCAAATATTCTCGAATATTCTAGAAAAAAATCATATTTCATTCTCACGGCATTTGGAGAACTTTTATTTTTGGGGTTTTTTTATTGCACGGATAAGTCTGGAAACAGATAGAAAATACTATTTTTGCTTTATTTAGTCTAATTAACGGAAAGTAAAAGGAGGGTACAGAAGGTTGTGCTATCTAGATTCACCCATCTCATGCTCGTCAAAAGGAATCCATTAACAAGGTTGATCAGGTCTTGTTAATAAACTCTTTCCGAATAACTTGAAACTGGAGAATTTTCGAATAACATTAGGTTACCTCAATGGGGATATGTATGTCGCCAACAATAAGAATATCATATGTCTTCTTGACAGTAGGAAGAGGAAATTCAAAACCTCCAATAGTAATAGTTGAAATTTTTCCAATAGAATTGATATTGTGGACCTGAGGTTGTTTCGTCGGAAAGTTTATCGTATGCTCATTACCATTGACATGAAAAGTGACATTGCCTTTGTTGCAATCAATAACAGCCCCTGCAGTATTCAAAAAGGGTGTACCAAGGATAATAGAAATACTATCATCCTCGGGAATATCAAGGATAACAAAGTCCGTTAGAATAGTAACATTTGCAACCACAACAGGCACATCCTCACAAATACCGACAGGTATAGAAGTTGATTTATCGGCCATTTGCAAAGATATTTCAGTAGGTATCAGCTTACTCAAGTCAAGTCTACGATATAAAGAGAGAGGCATAACACTAACACCGGCTCCAAGATCACATAAAGCAGTTTTAACATAGTTTCCTTTAATGGAGCAAGGTATAGTAGGTACTCCTGGATCCCTTATTTTCTTAGGTATTCCACCCTTAAAAGTGTAGTTGGCAAGCATGGCGAAAATTTCAACTTCAGGTATCTTTATTTTATTGGTAATAATATCTTTCATATACTTAGCATAAGGATTTGTTTTAAGCATATCAGTCAAACGCATACGCAAAAAGATAGGTCTAATCATTTCAGCAAAGCGCTCAAAATCCTCATCATCCTTTTTCTTGGATGGTTTAGGAGGAAAAGGCATGGGTTTCCAAACCCATGGTTCTCTTTCCTTACTGTGCTTCCTAGAAACAAAGTCTCTCTTACCATAACGTTGATTCTTTGATTGTGGGTTATCAAGATCAATAGCAGGTTCAATCTCTACATCATTATCATTGCTAGGTTGAGCATCATCATGAACATCATCATTAACATTATCACTAGGTTCATGTTCATTACCAGATTGTGTCCCAGCATCAGAAACAAAGATATCATTGGGATTCTCAGATGTGTCAGCTACAGGTTCACTAGAAGCATGCAAAGTCCTATCATTTTTCTTTTTCTTCTTCTTAGAAGAACTAGGTGCATCTAAATTAGCGCTCTGAGAATCTTGCTCAATTCTCTTAGGGTGGCCCTCGGGATACAAAGGTTCCCGAGTCACTTTACCCCCTCTAGTTGCAACTCTAACAACAAAGTCATTATTCTTGCTATTTCATTCATTGAGCAAATCATTCTGAGCCTTAAGTACTTGTTCTACTTGAGTGGTAACCATAGAAGAATGTTTACTAATGAGTTTCAATTCACCTTTAACTCTAGACATATACTCACTCAAGCATTCGATCATATAAGCATTACGTTGCAATTGTCTACCAACATAAGCATTGAAGTTTTCTTGTTTCACAATAAAATTGTCAAACTCATATAACGAGGAATACCACCTTCATCAAATCTATAAAGAGAATTTACCATTACTACCTCTGTCGGGTTATCAAGATAATGTATTTCTTCAATAGGTGGTAAATTCTTAACATCTTCAGCTTATATACCTTTTTCTTTCATAGATTTCTTTGCCTCTTGCATATCTTCGGGACTGAGAAACAGAACACCTCTTTTCTTCGGAGTTGGCTTAGGGGCTGGTTCAAGAAGTGTCCAATTATTTTCATTGGCCATCATATTATTGAATAGTAATTCAGCTTGATCAAGTGTTCTTTCCCTGAAAACACAACCAGCACAACTATCCAGGTGGTCTCTGGAAGCATCGGTTAGCCATTATAAAAGACATCAAATATTTCATTGCTCTGAAGAGGATGATCAGACAAAGCATTAAGTAATTGGAGAAGCCTCCCCCAAGCTTGTGGTAGACTCTCCTTTTCAATTTGCACAAAATTATATATTTCCCGTGAGGCAGCTTGTTTCTTATGAGCGGTAAAATATTTAGCAGAGAAGTAATAAATCATATCCTGGGGACTACGCACACAACCAGGATCAAGAGAATTAAACCATGTTTTAACATCACCCTTTAAGCAGAACGGAAATACCATAAGGATATAGTAGTAACGAATTTTTTCCTCATTGGTGAATAGGTTGGCTATATCATTCAACTTAGTAAGATGTGCCACAACAGTTTTAGCTTCATAGCCATGGAAAAGATCAGATTCAACAAAAGTAATTAACTCAGGATCAACAGAGAAATCATAATCCTTATCAGTAACATAGATAGGTGAAGTACCAAAAGCAGGGTCATATTTCATTCTACCATTCAAAGACTTTTCTTTCAGCTGAGCTAATAATTTATTAAGATCATATATATCGTTGCAAGCAAGAAAGTCTCTAGCAGTTTCTTCATCCATAACATAACCCTCAGGAATAACAGGTAATTCATATCTAGGGGGAGAATCTTCATCATCATTTTCATAAATATTATCAGTTTCAATATTTGCATTCTCCCTAACCTTAGCAATTTGTTCATCTAGAAATTCACCTAGTGGCACAGTATTATCAAGCATAGAAGTAGTTTCATCATACATAGCAGAAGTAGCATCATCCAGAACATGCGACATATCAGATTCAATAGCAGGAGTAGGTGTCACAAATTTACTCATAACAGAGGGTGAATCCAGTGCAGAGCTAGATGGCAGTTCCTTACCTCCCCTCATAGTTGAGGGAAAGATCTGGGTTTTTGAGTCCTTCAAGTTCTTCATAGTGATCAACATACATCAATCCCAAGTGACTTAAAGAATATAGCCCCCTCCCCGGCAACGGCGCCAGAAAATAGTATTGATAACCCACAAGTGTAGGGGATCGCAACAATTTTCGAGGGTAAAGTATGCAACCCAAATTTATTGATTCGATACGAGGGGAGCCAAAGAATACTCTTAAGTATTAGCAGCTGAGTTGTCAATTCAACCACACCTGGAATCTTAGTATATGCAGCAAGGTAATATGGAAATAGCGGTAACAATAATAAAAGTAACGGTAGTGTTTTTGTAGTTTTTGTAATAGTAGCAACGGAAAACTAAATAAGCAACAAGCAATATGTGAAAAGCTCGTAGGCATTGGATCGGTGATGGAGAATTATGTCGGATGCGATTCCTCATGTAATAGTTATAACCTAGGGTGACACAGAACTAGCTCCAGTTCATCAATGTAATGTAGGCATGTATTCCGAATATAGTCATACATGCTTATGGAAAAGAACTTGCATGACATCTTTTGTTCTATCCTCCCGTGGCAGCGGGGTCCTAATGGAAACTAAGGGATATTAAGGCCTCCTTTTAATAGAGTACCGGACCAAAGAATTAACACACAGTGAATACATGAACTCCTCAAACTACGGTCATCACCGGGAGTGGTCCCGACTACTGTCACTTCGGGGTTGCCAGATCATAACAGATAGTAGGTGACTATTGACTTGCAAGATAGGATCAAGAACACACATATATTCATGAAAGCATAATAAGTTCATATCTGAAATCATGGCACTCGGTCCCTAGTGACAAGCATTAAGCATGGCAAAGTCATAGCAACATCAATCTAAGAACATAGTGGATACTAGGTATCAAACCCTAACAAAACTAACTCGATTACATGGTAAATCTCATCAAACCCATCACCGTCCAGCAAGCCTACGATGGGATTACTCACGCACGGCGGTGAGCATCATGGAATTGGTGATGGAAGAAGGTTGATGATGAAGATGCCGGCGATCTCCCCTATTCAAAGCCCCGAACGGATTCCAGGCCAGCCCTCCCGAGAGAGATTAGGGCTTGGCGGCGGCTCCGTATCGTAAAACGCAATAATTCTTCCTCTCTGATTTTTTTCTCCCCGAAAGTGAATATATGGAGTCGGGATAGACGTCGGTGGAGCAACAGGGGGCCCACGAGGTAGGGGGCGCGCCCAGGGGAGGGGGTGCGCCCCCACCCTCGTGGACAGGGTGTGGGCCCCCTGGCTTGGTTCTTTCCACAGATATTTTTTATATATTCCAAAATAATTCTTGGTTGAATTTTAGGTCATTCCAATAACTTCTATTTCTACAAAAAAAAATGACACCATGGGAATTCTGCTGAAAACAACGTCAGTCTGGGTTAGTTCCATTCATATCATGCAAGTTAGAGTCCAAAACAAGGGCAAAGGTGTTTGGGAAAGTCGATACGTTGGAGACGTATCACTTTCGAACCTCATCATCGTCTCAAGATCATGTCATTTTCATCCTTGACCCAATTCCAATATTCTTTTTCTAAGGAATATTCCTTTTCTATTAAAGGAATAACCCTTCAAATTGTAGGTTGTGAAGCAACCTATCTTTCTGCCACTCCATAAATCCTCAAATAACTCCCATAATTTTTTGGGGTCCTATTTTGCTCAAATATGGCAAAATATTTCATTGCCGTGTTCATAAATCATCCACCAATAATTATTTTCCTATTCTATCCTAAATAACACTTTACAAACAAGTGCTATTTATATTTTCTTGATTGCCTCCAAACTTTTTGGACACCTTTTCCTATCCATATCATCGCCCTGTGCCAAATTTCAACTTCATTTGCCTAGTAAATATTTTTAACAATTTTCCAAAGTTTATGTCTAGGAAGGAACTTTGTGAAAGAGGTATATTCTAGGCATGTCCAAATGATTTGAAGCTTGGTCACACCCTTCATTTGATCAAATCATGCCTCTCCACCAAATTTGAGCTCATGTAACTCATCTATGTGAGCCCAGCTCCAAATCTTGGTTTCTGGTCAGATTTTCACTTTGTGAAGCAACAATATTTTATATTTATTCATTTGAGCTGAAAATTTACCAGGACATTCTCCTAACTATATCAAATCCCTCCACCAAGTTTTTGCCCATTTAATTTAACCAATTGCCCTCTTTAATTTTTCCAATTTTCTATCTAGAGAGATGCTTTATGAGGCAAGTGCTAGTTTGGTTAATCCAAATGGCATGAAACTTTTTGAGCATCTTCATTTCTCCAAATCATTGGGCCATGACCATTTTCAGATCATTTCATGCACTTAAGTGAGTTCTACTTCATCATCTCTTATTCTGTCCATCAGGGCACTTTCTACAGCAAGTACCCTGTAAACCTCTCTTCTCAAGCTGATATTTGGTGATCAACATCATCTTAGCATGTGATCATCACCAAACAAACCCATTCCTTTGTGGCTAAGCCTGGGCCCCTCTGCTCAGCACAAACACTTTGCTACTATTCTGGTTTAGCTCCTCCTGCAAATCTCTTCTTTGCCCCTGAGATATTTTCTTTCTTCATTGCAACTAAGGGCACTAAGGACTATCTAGTAGACATGATGTGGCCACGGGCCACTCCAGCCAAATCTTGTGCTCTGTCATGTTGTCGCCCTGTTGCCGTCATTTCCCTCAGCGTCTCGACGCCTCTTCTTGTCCAAGAGCTCCCCCATGATCGACTGCATCGCCTGGTGCCTCTGCCCAGCCCTGAATCGTTGCGGTCGTGTCGCCATCGCCATACCCGTGACGCATCCGGCTCTTGTCTTCCATTAGGGCGCAGCTCGAGCTCGCTCGTGAGCTCGCACGTGAGCTTTAGAACCCTCTTCCTCGGCTATATATAGCACCCCTGAGTCTTTCCACACCTCACCCACTCCTTCCTCGCCTCATTTTCTCACCGGAGTGCTTCTCCTCGCCGTTTTCTTCTGAGGCCGCCACGGACATCGCCAGAGTTCGCTCCTCCCCAGCCGCCTCAAGCCTCCACTCCTCCTCCCGAGCCCTCCACCAGATCCCCCACCTCCGAGAGCCGCCCCACCCACTTGCCCCCTCACTGGATCACCCAGATCTCCGGAGAGCCTCGCCGTCCGCCTGTCGCCGCTCCTCCACTCATCCCCGGCGCCATCCAATCCTCTGCACGGGACCCCCTCGCCGCCCGCACCCGCCGGTGTGCTTGGCCGGGCCGGAGATGGCCTAAGCCGATCGGCACCCCCTCGCCGCTCCCTCCTTTGTTCCCCTCCTCTGCTCACCGGAGAACAGGAGCGGGAGGAAGAAGATGAGTTTCGCTTGACCCCCCTGCCCCTGGGCCCGCGCGCAAGTGGCTAAGGCCATGGGTCCATGTGGATAAGTGAAAATGTATATCGGTTAGTACATTTTCTGTTTCCTAAAGCGTATTTCTTCCTTTCTTTTATCTAAAGTATGTTTTCCATTTTGGAAGTGTATTACTGTCTACTGTAGCCTAATATACACTTTCTTTTTCATAAAATGTATTCGGGCTGTGCGCTTTCAGTTTTTTCTCCCAAGGACTTGTTTATAGTAACTTTTATTACACATTAGTCCCTCTCCTTATTCACCTCGTATCTTTATGACCGTAACTCCGATCGAGGTGAAACAAATGCTCACTCCTTCGTCTCGATGAGACCTATCTGTTGGTACCATTTTCACTAGGTGGTCCGATACGTCTCGATCATATCTACATTTCCAAACTCTTTTTCCCTTGTTTTGGACTCTAATTTGCATGATTTGAATGGAACTAACCCGGACTAACGATGTTTTCAGCCGAATTGCATTGGCGTTATTTTTGTGCACAAATAAAAGTTCTCCTAATGACCTGTGGGGACCCCGACTTAAGAGTCGAGATCACCGAATGCACGTGTACAGTGATCCCAGAGATCAATGCTCACTGAACACACAGAAGCTGAATAACAAGAGTCTTACATCCATACATACCGTCTTACACAAATTATGGCCGTTATGGCCAAGTCTTACACAGATAAAGCCTCAAGGGCTGAATAGCAAATAACTCGAATAGCGGAAGTCTTCGAAGATAAGTAGAACCCATGCCATCTGCCTTAACCCTACAGGCATTCTGACTGGGATAGCGTCCTAGTTCGCATGTTCGTCTCCATAGAATTCTTCTTCACATTCCTGTTCCTCCATGCCTGGCCAATTAAATAACCAGTGGCAAGCCAATGAGTACTTTGAATGTACTAGCAAGCAACCCATGATTTGGTTCAAGATAATAATGCAATTATACAACAATGAGCAAACTAGCTACGAGCTAGTACAAATATCCTACCATCAAGTATATGCATCAATAAGTTCAAGTAACCTCGAGGACAGGTTACCGATATCAACATGAATAGGATTCAACTCAATGAGTCAAGTCACCACCTTGACTCAACACACACACACACCGGGTTTTACAAATATTGGACGTAGCCCAAGAGCGGTTACCCAACTGTCCTTGACCGTGGACACGGCTATTCGAATAGTTTTACACACTGCAGAGGTTGCGCACTTTACCCACAAGATCCGGGAAGCTTTCATGTCACCCACGATCCCGCAGTACCTCAAGTACTTGGGGGAAGCACCCGGTCATTATCTTTCCCTAGACGACACTAACATAGGGTCCACTCGTTGGTGCACAGCCCTCGAGTACAAACAATAGATCATGGGACTTGCCCTTTTTTCAATGTCACGCGTACACGAAGGGACCAACGGTGTGTCCGGTGCCCTGTGAAAATTGTCATGGTCGCCTATCCGAGCACGACCCCGTCCCGGGAAAGACCTCAAGTCTTCCCGTCACTAGTAATGTGGGCACCATGCTAGTATCTGCCTAAGTAATCAATAATGCCCCGTCCCATAAGGGGTAGAGTGGTTGCACATGTAAGGTTGGAATAACGGTCGCAACTTAAACCAATCCGTTTGAAAAACATCACACACACTTGTCTTGGTATACCACTTCGTCATCAAATGGTTACCCATCTCATCTTTTTTCCCCGGGCATAAGTGGCACCCGATGGGGTCTTAAAAAGAATGCAACCACGAAGGTATCATGGCACACATGCATCTCTAAGCATCACTACCAGTCATTTGCAATGCATCTAGCACATAGCAAGATTATGAGTAAAGCATGCATCATGTGGTGGTTCTTAACTAGGTCACCACCGTCATTCTTATCATCATGCATTCGGAAGTAAATGGGTTCCGAAGAACACAAGTGTATCATGGTCAAAGGGCTGCTTGCCTGGATTGGCTTGGTCTTCAAAGTCTTCAAATCGTTCCCCTCCTTCTTCTTCAGCAACCTCGTCAAATACGGTATCTAATCGTCGCAATAACAACGGGAAAAACAAGACCACAATAAAAACAGAAAAATCAAGGTTCTCAGAAAAATGTCAACTTATTTTTGTTAAATACTAGAGGGAGAACTAAGATGGCAAAAATTCTTAGTTTGAGTTTTGGAGTGGCAGAATGAGGTACATGAATATTTGAACAGAAGTTTTATTGTTCAAATATGAATTGAAATTTGAACAGAACAGAAAAGGTCCATGCACATGTGTGAAAGTGACATCATTAATTAGGTTGGATTTTTACAAGTTTTTAGGAACTGGAATTAATTCATTTGGATATATATTTAATTCTGTGAAATTATTTGAAATTCCACACAAAAGAAAAATGAAGAAGGGCTCTGTGCCACTGGGCCAGAACGGCCACAGTGCAACGGCCCAGGGCGAAAACAGCCCACCGCACGGCGCCAGTGCGCGCCAGGGTTTTTTAAACCTGACGGGCGGGGCCCGGCGTCAGTGAGAGGAGAGAGGAGCAAGGGCGAGGGGAGGCTGACAGGTGGGGCCCGCCTGTCAGCCCTAACCCTCCGGCAGAGAGCCGGCGAGCTCACCGGCGACGTTTCCGGGCACGGCGGGGCGAGCTACGGGCAGGAATGGATCCTGCGGAGAGTCCCCATTTTGGTGGTGGTGGTGCGGGTCGCCGGAGTGGCCTGGGTCGCCGACGGCGAGGTCACGCGGTGGAGAAGCTTCGGGCGGATGCTGCTCCGGTCGATGCCGGCAGCTGCAGAGAGGGGAAAGAGGGGGAAACGCATCAGTGACGTGTTGTGGTGCTAGATCGTGCGAGAGGGAAGGCTAGGGCGGCCTATACCGACCGGGCGACGGGGAGCCGCCACGGCGGAGCTCGAGCTCGATCTCGAGCTCGGGCTGGTCTAGAGTGGGGGCGAGTGGCTCTGGGGAAGATTGAGAGAGGGAGAATGCGACTGGTGAGGAGAGGAGGGGCTCGGGGAGCCTATTATAGGAAGACGGCGAGGTGCCGTGGACCTGTGCGCCGGCGAGCCTCTGCTCGTCGCCACAGTGCACGGGAGGCGCTGGGGAAGTGTTTGCGGGGTTGCTGGACGAGGTCCAGGGCAGAGGGAAGGAAAAGAGGGAGCGGGAGAAGCTTTTGGCGCTGTGCGCGTTTGAAACCGACGACTGGAGCTCGTGGGCGGCCGGCGCGCGTGCGAGGACGTCCACTGGAGGGAGAAGGAGGAGGGGGACATCGCTGGGGGGAGTTGCGGACGCCGAGGCGCATTGAACGGCGCGAGGGGGAAGCACGAGGTGGTCGGGGGCGACGGACTGGGCGAGGCTACAGTGCGGGTGCGCACTGTAGCGCGCTCTGGAGCATGCTTACTGCATGCCACGGCATGCCGTTGGCTAGCTGGGTGCGTCCGCCGTGTCTCGGGGGTCCAGCATGAAGTAAACAATCTGGTTGTGGCCTTGGATGCCTTGGTTGTCCAGTGAGAGAGGAGGGAGGCTGGGAAATGGTAAGAACTGGGCTGTCCAGCAAGGTAAATTGGGGTTTTCACCCTTCAATCATTGAGCTCTGGTTCTAGTGAAGTTACTGGGGGTAGAAGGTGACTAGGTGAGGCTGTGGTAGAAAGTTGAAGCAAAAGTAAATAGTCAAAGAGGCCAAAACAGTGGTTTTGGTAAATTGGCAGAAGGTGTGTTTGATCATGTTTTGGGCAAGCAAATGATCTCCACTAGCCATGACACTTAACAGGATTGAATGTCGTATGGAAATAGGGTGTTTCACCAAACTTGGGCTCATTTGAAGAAACTTGCCAATGTAACTTTGGTGAACCCTAGAAATCAACAGAAATGGTTTCACCATGTTTAAGTCAAGCTAATCATCTCCCCTTGATGCACCACTTGGTGTAGTGTCATCATTTGGGGTTATGATCAAGCCCACAAAGTTTGAAGCCCCTAGTAAAAAGTTGGTAATGTAAAGTTGTTTAAATTTGAATTTGAACAAAAATGGTTTTGGGGTATTCTGATCAAGCTACCCTTCTCCAAAGCTGGTGCCATTTGGTCTAGATGCCTTATTAGACCATTCTAGCATGTGCACCAAGTTTGAGGGCATTTGGATAAGTTTGGCAATGTAAAGTTGCTCAAACTTCAGATATGGATAGAATGGTTTTGAGGGGTTTTGATGATGTTATCTTGCTTCCCAAGGCATGGGGCTTGGCAAGATCATCAAATATGGCATGTATGACATGATAGAATTTCCCTGGAATTTTTAGAGAATATTTCCTGTGTAAATATTTCAAAAGCTTGAAATATCCAGAAAGGGTTTCTGAGGGATTAGCCCAATATATTGAACATGACCAAGTGTTGAAACTCTTATATATGGACAATATATGTCCTATGAGTCTCCCTAAATTTTGGCAAATATATTTGTAATAATTAAATAATTCTTCCCTATTAAAGACCATTTCTGGTCTTAAGAAAAAGCTTTTAAATAAAATAGGAAAATAACTTTTAAAATTATACTTTTGTAGTTTCTGGGAGTCCTATATCTACTAGGTTTCAAATATTCTATTTTAAATAATTTTCTCACCCTAAATCAAGCACTTGCAGTGCAAATCTCAATTTAGGGGTTTTTGGAATACTAATTTTTGAAAATACATTTTGGCCAAATTAATTTTATAAGAAAATACCATATTGCTATAAACACTTGGTATGATCATTGGGCAGAAGTTTTGGGTCAGGAGATGAGTTCTAAAAAATGTAGTAGTTGACTTTAATGAGCACATGAAAAATACAGGAAGAAAAACTCAACTCCAAATAAAAGCCAAATGATGCCAAAAAAAATTGCTGGTCCAAATTTTCATGTTTCATTGTTGCAAAAGACATGTTACAAAATGCAGGGTGTGACAGACCTACCCCCCTTACAAGAATCTCGTCCCCGAGATTCCTAAACTTGGTCTTAAAAGAGATCGGGATACTCGGATCTTAGATAGTCTTCATGTTCCCAGGTTGCTTCTGCTTCCGTGTGGTTGCTCCACTGGACCTTGAAGTACTTGATGGTGCGGCTTTGCGTCCGTCGTTCTGCTTCATCCAAAATGCGAATGGGCTTCTCGCGGTAGGTCAAATCAGGCTGGAGATCAATGGCTTGGTGATCAACATCCTTGTAGAGATCAGGCTTGTTCGGGACTTGGAGACATTTCCGGAGTTGTGACACGTGGAATACGTTGTGCACATCGGACAGATCAGGTGGTAGTTCCAACTGGTAAGCCACTTCTCCTCGTCGGTCGGTGATCTTGAAAGGGCCAATAAATCTTGGTGCAAGTTTCCCCTTGACGTGGAAACGCTTGGTTCCTTTCAGAGGAGTTACTCGCAAGTACACATGGTCTCCGACACGGAAACTCATGTCTCGGCGACGAGTGTCAGCATAATTCTTCTGCCTTGATTTGGCGGCCTTCAAACATTCTCTGACTAGTTGGACTTGCTCTTCTGCTTCGCGGAGAATATCTGGTCCAAAGACTAGCCCTTCTCCAGTCTCTCACCAGTTGAGGGGTGTGCGACATCTGCGTCCGTACAACACCTCAAATGGTGCCATCTGAAGGCTCGACTGGTAACTATTGTTATAGGAGAACTCGTCAAAAGGGATGCAATCTTCCCACTTGGCTCCATAGGCCAAAACACAGGCTCGGAGCATGTCTTCGAGAATTTGATTTACTCGCTCTGTCTGACCTCCGGTCTATGGGTGAAAAGCTGTGCTGAAAGACAATTTGGTTCCCAAGGCTTCTTGGAATCTTTTCCAGAACCTTGATGTAAACTGGGTGCCTCGATCTGACACAATTTCTTGTGGAACACCATGGAGGCTCACGATTCGGTTGATACAGAGTGTTGCCAACTGGTTGCCTGTATAGGTAGTCTTAACAGGAATGAAATGGGCTACTTTGGTCAAATGGTCGACTATGACCCAGATGGAGTCATGTCCTCTATTCGACCTTGGTAATCCAGTGAGGAAGTCCATTCCGACTTTATCCCACTTCCACTCAGGAACCTTGAGTGGTTGGAGCAATCCAGCGGGTCGCTGATATTCAGCCTTGACCCTTTGGCACACATCACACTTTGCAACATAGGTTGCAATCTCTCTTTTCATCCCGTGCCCCCAGAATCTTTCCTTCAAGTCTTGATACATCTTGGTTCCTCCAGGGTGGATGGAATACGGAGTGTCGTGGGCTTCTTGCAGGATCAGGTTCTTCAGCTCCATCTTGTTTGGTACGCAGTTGCGACCTTTGTACCAAACAATCCCGTGCTCGTCCTCGGAGAATCCTGGGGCCTTGCCTAGCTTCATCTTCTTCTTGATGCCTTCAATGCTTTTGTGCCCACCTTGTGCCTTCTTCACTTCGTCCATCAGGGTTGGTTTGACTTCCAGATGATCCAGAAGTCCAGGGGTGACCAATTCCAAACTGAATTGTTCGAGTTTCTTAAACAGGGTTGGCTGCCTCTTTTTAATAATGGCATTCAAGGAGTAAGCCTTTCTGCTTAAGGCATCGGCCACCACGTTAGCCTTCCCGGGGTGATATTGAACACTGAGGTCATAGTCTTTGATGAGTTCCAACCATCTTCCTTGCCTCATGTTCAATTCCTTTTGGGTGAAAATATACTTCAGACTTTTGTGGTCTGTGTATATCTCACACCGTTTCCCTAGGAGGTAATGCCGCCATGTCTTCAAGGCATGAACCACTGCTGCTAACTCAAGATCGTGAGTAGCGTAGTTCTCTTCATGAGGTCGTAGCTGCCTGGAGAGGTAAGCTATGACTCGGCCTTCTTGCATCAGAACGCTTCCCAATCCGATTCGAGAGGCATCACAATATATCACGAACTCCTTGTGAATATCAGGTGTTGCCAGAACTGGGGCGGTGGTCAATCTATTCTTGAGCTCTTGGAAGCTCTCTTCGCAATTTGGCGTCCACTCGAACTTCTTGTCCTTCTTGAGGAGCTGAGTCATCGGTCGGGCAATGCTAGAGAATCCTTCCACGAATTTGCGGTAATAGCCCGCAAGTCCGAGGAAGCTTCTGACTTCCTTGACGGTCGTTGGAGATTGCCATTAGGTCGCAGCTTCGATCTTCGCGGGATCAACTGACAATCCTTCTTCGGTCAAGACATGACCTAAGAATCCAACTTTATGTTGTCAGAACTCACACTTGCTGAATTTGGTGTATAGTTGGTGCTCTCGAAGCTTGTCTAGGACCATCCTCAAATGTTGCTCGTGCTCTTCCTCCGTCTTCGAGAAGACAAGAATGTCATCGATGAAGACAACAACAAACTTGTCCAAATATTCCATGAAGACTTTATTCATGAGATGCATGAAGTAAGCTGGGGCATTGGTTAACCCAAAGGACATGACCGTGCACTCGTACAGGCCATATCTGGTTACGAATGCCGTCTTCGGAATATCTTGGGGTCTGATCTTCAGCTGGTAGTACCCAGATCTAAGGTCGATCTTGGAGAACACCTTGGCTCCGCTGAGCTGATCAAACAGGTCTTCAATCTTGGGAAGTGGATATTTGTTCTTGATTGTAACCCCATTGAGCGAACGATAGTCAATGCGTAAGCGGATGGTACCGTCCCTCTTTGCCACAAATAGAACAGGTGATCCCCAAGGGGAGGCACTTGGGCGGGTAAATCCCTTCCTCAACTGCTCTTCCAGTTGCTTCTTCAACTCGGCTAATTCTTCCGTCCCCATTCTATAAGGCTTCTTATAGATGGGTCCTGCCCCGGGCACGAGCTCGATGATGAACTCAATGTCACGGTCAGGGGGCATTCCCGGTAGCTCATCTGGGAAGACATCGGGATACTCGCAAACTACCGGTACTTTCTCCAGCCCAACTTCAGACAGACAGTTGACTTGAGCGGCTTGAGCGGAAGAGGAGTTGGAAGCAAACTTAACTTCGACTCCTTTGTCATTGGTCACAGTGACAGTCCGATTGGCACAGTCTAATAAGCCTTGGTGCTTACTGAGCCAATCCATCCCTAAGATCACATCCAAGCCTTGCGATCTTAGAATGATGAGGTCTGCTAGGAAGTCTACACCGTTAATGGTAATACTGACTCCTTTACAGCCTATCTTGGCTCTCATCTCTGCTCCGGGGGTTTGTACCACCATGGGGTTATTCAGGGGTGTAGGGTCATGCCACTTTTTAATGCAAATCTTTGAGTGACAAATGAATGCATGGCTCCAGAATCAAACAAGACAGTTGCAGGTGCTGAGTTGACAAGGAACGTACCCAGCACGACGTCCGGGTCTTCCTAGGCTTCTTCAGCAGTGACGTGATTCACACGCTCCTTCCCATGGTTAGGTGGGTTGCGAGGAGCTGGGTTCCTTGGTGGCATCCCGCGGCCTTGTCCTGGGTTCTGCGCATTGAGGCGCGGGGCATCAGGCTTCTTGTTGGGGCACACCCTTGAGATGTGTCCTGACTGACCACATCCAAAGCAAGTGACTTGGTTTGGATTATTGATCTTGTTGCCACCACTGTTATTGGGGTTGAATGCTGGCCTTGGGTTGGCATACTGCTGAGGCTGATAGTTGGTGCGAGGTGCAGGAGCTCTTGGTTGCTAATTGGTTGGCTTGACCGGGGCTGACTGCCACGGGCGAGGTTTCTGGTTGCTGGAACTTCCCTTGCTGACCATCTTGCGCTTGCGAGTGTCTTCCAGAGCACGCCGCTTGTCTTCAAGCATGAGTGCTTTGTTCACCAGGTCAGGGAAGGTTGGGCAGTCGCATACGACAAGCGAGTACTGCAGAGTTTGATTAAGGCCTTCCATGAAGTGCTCCCTTTTTGCAGCATCAGTGCTGACATCTTCAGGGGCATACCTTGACAGAACACTAAACTTCTGCATGTACTCCTTGACAGTGCCACTTCCTTGCTTCAGGGCTCGAAACTCACGCTTTTTGATAGCCATGATTCCGGAAGGAATGTGGGCTTTGCGGATTCTGCCTTGAAGTTGTCCCAAGTGATGTCTTGCCCAGCGTGCATGACCTTGAATCCATCCCACCAAGCTCTAGCAGTCCCCCTGAGGCAGTGGGCTGCATAAGCCACCTTCTCGCGGTCTTCGGTGCATCCGACTAGTTCCAGCAAGTCCTCAATGGTGCGGACCCAGTCGTCTGCATCCAGGGGTTCAGCAGTCTCGATGAAAGTTGGCGGTGCATGCTTCTTGAACTCTGCCAACGTGGAACGTCCATTGACATTCCCCGCCGGCTGGCGGTTGTTGGTGACAGCTTGAGCAATCAACTGAAGGGCTGCGGTGTTGGCTTGGCGTTCCTCTCGGAAAGCTTGGAGAAGCTGAGCCATGTCCATGTTCGGAAGAGGTGGTGGTGGTGGAGCTTGGTCGTTGGTTTGGTCGTGGCCTGCCTCTGATTGAGCGGATGCTCCGGCTTTAGGCTGCTAGGTAGAGGTACCAGTACGAGTTACAACAGGCATCCTGTTGGAGCGGTAAAAGGTCTCATGATTGGAAGAGGGAAAGCAATAAAGATGGGTGCCTAGTAAGGGGGTGGGTGTGACACTTAATCAAATCATGCAAGGGCCGTAAGGCCAAAACACATTCATTAAAATTAAAATGGGTGATGTAGTCGTTTACATATTCCCGAAGGAAGAATACGACATACATCCAAACACAACAAAAGCAACACTAGATGGTTTCATATGAACCATACAAGGACTCGACTGCGCATACGGGTTACACGACCTATCCTACCGTAGAGGCCACGAACTGGCATATCCGAGTTGCGAATAATGCCTAAGCGGCGGAATGCTCGGTCGCGTATTCCGGCTCTTCTGGGTCTTCCTCCTTGTCTTCATCTGTCTGGGCCCCCTTGTCACTTGAGGGTGTGGGGGAGTGGAGGAGTTGGATACGACGGTGCTTCGTCGGTGGTGCAGGGAAAAGCTTGTGTTATTCCCTTGCCGTCATACGGCGTCGCCGAGGTGGTTCTTCATCCTTGGAAGATACATCTCCTGAGGGTCTTCCGCCTCGGTATGCGATAGCGGACTGTCCGGGAGGCACACCTTCCTTCTTGATCCTATCTGTCTTCTCTTGTGCTCGACGAAGAAGTGCCTTGGTCTTGTGAAGTTCTTCCCGGAGCTTCATTGATTCCGAGGCCAAATCTTGTGCCAAGCTGTCGGCACATAGGCTGAAGTAGGTCTGGAATCGAAGCGGGAGTCCTTCCTTCAGTGGAGGGGCTAGTGCGCTGCTTTCATCTTCACCTTCCTTCCGGTAAGGCAAGAAGCGGGTTGTCATGTTGGCTGCCATCTTCGGAAGAAGCTCATGGAGACGGGTTAGTGCCTTGAGTGCAGCAGCCTCGACAGCGAGAGGCAGTGTTGCCATCTGGGGTCCCTTGAAGAACCAACTTGTGGGAGGATCGTTTGCCTTCACGATCACTTCCACATGGTACTCCACCTCAGTGTCGCTAACCCAATGCTCGAGGTAGGTGAGGATGGGTGCTCGGTGGAACTGGCACTCCTGGAGGCTATCCTCGAGAAGCAAGGGAAACCCAGTGGTCAGGTGCTCTTCAGGTACAGCGGCCATCTACAAAGGGTGAATAGGAGAGGTTAATAAGCCGATGATATCTCAGGTTGGTAAGGTTTAGAAAAGAAGAGAGGTTCTGAAGGTTTTCGAAAAAGGGGTCACATCTAACTAACGCCCATGCTAACTAAGGCTTCCTATAGTCAGGATGGCTCTGATACCAGCTCTGTGGGGACCCCGTCTTAAGAGTCGAGATCACCGAATGCACGTGTACAGTGATCCCAGAGATCAATGCTCACTGAACACACAGAAGCTGAATAACAAGAGTCTTACATCCATACATACCGTCTTACACAAATTATGGCCATTATGGCCAAGTCTTACACAGATAAAGCCTCAAGGGCTGAATAGCAAATAACTCGAATAGCGGAAGTCTTCGAAGATAAGTAGAACCCATGCCATCTGCCTTAACCCTACAGGCATTCTGACTGGGATAGCGTCCTAGTTCGCATGTTCGTCTCCATAGAATTCTTCTTCATATTCCTGTTCCTCCATGCCTGGCCAATTAAATAACCAGTGGCAAGCCAATGAGTACTTTGAATGTACTCGCAAGCAACCCATGATTTGGTTCAAGATAATAATGCAATTATACAACAATGAGCAAACTAGCTACGAGCTAGTACAAATATCCTACCATCAAGTATATGCATCAATAAGTTCAAGTAACCTCGAGGATAGGTTACCGATATCAACATGAATAGGATTCAACTCAACGAGTCAAGTCAACACCTTGACTCAACACACACACACA
>LR738712.1:305634273-305682294 GCA_902687465.1 Secale cereale | reverse complement strand
CACACACACACACACACCGGGTTTCGCAAACATTGGACGTAGCCCAAGAGCGGTTACCCAACTGTCATTGACCGTGGACACGGCTATTCGAATAGTTTTACACTCTGCAGAGGTTGCGCACTTTACCCACAAGATCCGGGAAGCTTTCGTGTCACCCACGATCCCGCAGTACCTCATGTACTCGGGGGAAGCACCCGGTCATTATCTTTCCCTAGACGACACTAACATAGGGTCCACTCGTTGGTGCACAGCCCTCGAGTACAAACAATAGATCATGGGACTTGCCCTTTTTTAATGTCACGCGTACACCAAGGGACCAACGGTGTGTCCGGTGCCCTGTGAAAACAGTCATGATCGCCTATCCGATCACGACCCCGTCCCGGGAAAGACCTCAAGTCTTCCCGTCACTAGTAATGTGGGCACCATGCTAGTATCGGCCTAAGTAATCAATAATGCCCCATCCCATAGGGGGTAGAGTGGTTGCACATGTAAGGTTGGAATAACGGTCGCAACTTAAACCAATCCGTTTGAAAAACATCACACACACTTGTCTTGGTACACCACTTCGTCATCAAGTGGTTACCCATCTCATCTTTTTTTCCCGGGCATAAGTGGCACTCGATGGGGTCTTAAAAAGAATGCAACCACGAAGGTATCATGGCACACATGCATCTCTAAGCATCACTACCAGTCATTTGCAATGCATCTAGCACATAGCAAGATTATGAGTAAAGCATGCATCATGTGGTGGTTCTTAACTAGGTCACCACCGCCATTCTTATCATCATGCATTCGGAAGTAAATGGGTTACGAAGAACACAAGTGTATCATGGTCAAAGGGTTGCTTGCCTGGATTGGCTTGGTCTTCAAAGTCTTCAAATCCTTCCCCTCCTTCTTCTTCAGCAACCTCGTCAAATACGGTATCTAATCATCGCAATAACAACGGAAAAAATAAGACCACAATAAAAACAGAAAAATCAAGGTGCTCAGAAAAATGTCAACTTATTTTTGTTGAATACTAGAGGGAAAACAAAGATGGCAAAAATTCTTAGTTTGAGTTTTGGAGTGGCAGAATGAGGTACATGAATATTTGAACAGAAGTTTTATTGTTCAAATATGAATTTAAATTTGAACATAACAGAAAAGGTCCATGGACATGTGTGAAAGTGACATCATTAATTTGGTTGGATTTTTACAAGTTTTTAGGAACTGGAATTAATTCATTTGGATATATATTTAATTCTGTGAAATTATTTGAATTCCACAGAAAAGAAAAATGAAGAAGGGCTCTGTGCCACTGGGCCAGAACGGCCACAGTGCAACGGCCCAGGGCGAAAACAGCCCACCGCACGGCGCCAGGGTTTTTTAAACCTGACGGGCGGGGCCCGGCGTCAGTGAGAGGAGAGAGGAGCGAGGGCGAGGGGAGGCTGACAGGCGGGGCCCGCCTGTCATCCCTATTCCTCCGGCAGAGAGCCGGCGAGCTCACCGGCGACGTTTCCGGGCACGGCGGGGCGAGCTACGGGCAGGAATGGATCCAGCGGAGAGTCGCCATTCTGGTGGTGGTGGTGCGGGTCGCCGGAGTGGCCTGGGTCGCCGACGGTGAGGTCACGCGGCGGAGAAGCTTCAAGCGGATGCTGCTCCGGTCGATTCCGGCAGCTGCAGAGAGGGGAAAGAGGGGGAAACGCATCAGTGACGTGCTATTGTGCTAGATCGAGCGAGAGGGAAGGCTAGGGCAGCCTGTACCGAGCGGGCGATGGGGAGCCGCCGCGGCGGAGCTCGAGCTCGATCTCGAGCTCGGGCTGGTCTGGAGTGGGGGCGAGTGGCTCTGGGGAAGATTGAGAGAGGGAGAATGCGACTGGTGAGGAGAGGAGGGGCTCGGGGGGCCTATCTATAGGAGGACGGCGAGGTGCCGTGGACCTGTGCGCCGGCGAGCCTCTGCTCGTCGCCACAGTGCACGGGAGGCCCTGGGGAAGTATCTGCAGGGTTGCTGGACGAGGTCCATGGCAGAGGGAAGGAAAAGAGGGAGCGGGGGAAGCTTCTGGCGCTGCGCGCGTGTGAAGCTGACGACTGGAGCTCGCGGGCGGCCAGCGCGCGTGCGAGGACGTCCACTGGAGGGAGAAGGAGGAGGGGGATAGCACCGGGGGGAGTTGCGGACGCCGAGGCGCATTGAACGGCGCGAGGGGGAAGCATGAGGTGGTCGGGGTGACGGATTGGGTGAGGCTACAGTGCGGGTGCGCACTGTAGCGCGCTCTAGAGCGTGCTTACTGCATGCCACGGCATGCCGTTGGCTAGCTGGGCGCGTCCGCCGTGTCTGGGGGGTCCAACATGAAGTAAACAATCTGGCTGTGGCCTTGGATGCCTTGGTTGTCCAGTGAGAGAGGAGGGAGGCTGGGAAATGGTAAGAACTGGGCTGTCCAGCAAGGTAAATTGGGGTTTTCACCCTTCAATCATTGAGCTCTGGTTCTGGTGAAGTTACTGGGGGTAGAAGGTGACTAGGTGAGGCTGTGGTAGAAAGTTGAAGCAAAAGTAAATAGTAAAAGAGGCCAAAACAGTGGTTTTGGTAAATTGGCAGAAGGTGTTTGATCATGTTTTGGGCAAGCAAATGATCTCCACTAGCCATGACACTTAACAGGATTGAATGTCGTATGGAAATAGGGTGTTTCACCAAATTTGGGCTCATTTGAAGAACCTTTCCAATGTAACTTTGGTGAACCCTAGAAATCAACAGAAATGGTTTCACCATGTTTAAGTCAAGCTAATCATCTCCCCTTGATGCACCACTTGGTGTAGTGTCATCATTTGGGGTTATGATCATGCCCACAAAGTTTGAAGCCCCGGGTAAAAAGTTGGTAATGTAAAGTTGTTCAAATTTGAATTTGAACAGAAATGGTTTTGGGGTATTCTGATCAAGCTACCCTTCTCCAAAGCTGGTGCAATTTGGTCTAGATGCCTTATTAGACCATTCTAGCATGTGCACCAAGTTTGAGGGCATTTGGATAAGTTTGGTAATGTAAAGTTGCTCAAACTTCATATGTGGACAGAATGGTTTTGAGGGGTTTTGATGATGTTATCTTGCTTCCCAAGGCATGGGGCTTGGCAAGATCATCAAATATGGCATATATGACATGATAGAATTTCCCTGGAATGTTTAGAGAATATTTCCTTTGTAAATATTTCAAAAGCTTGAAATATCCAGAAAGGGTTTATGTGGGATTAGCCCAATATATTGAACATGACCAAGTGTTGAAACTCTTATATATGGACAATATATGTCCTATGAGTCTCCCTGAATTTTGGCAAATATATTTGAAATAATTAAATAATTTTTCCCTATTAAATACCATTTCTGGTCTTAAGAAAAAGCTTTTAAATGAAATAGGAAAATAACTTTTAAAATTATACTTTTGTGGTTTCCGGGAGTCCTATATCTACTAGGTTTCAAATATTCTATTTTAAATAATTTTCTCACCCTAAATCAAGCACTTGCAGTGCAAATCTCAATTCAGGGGTTTTTGGAATACTAATTTTTTTAAATACATTGCCAAATTAATTTTATAAGAAAAATACTATATTGCTATAAACACTTGGTATGATCATTGGGCAGAAGTTTTGGGTCAGGAGATGAGTTCTAAAAGAGGTAGTAGTTGACTTTAATGAGCACATGAAAAATACAGGAAGAAAAACTCAACTCCAAATAAAAGCCAAATGATGCCAAAAAAAATTGCTGGTCCAAATTTTCATGTTTCATTGATGCAAAAGACATGTTACAAAATGCAGGGTGTGACATGACCTGAAACTTCACGGGGAATATTTTTAGAATATATAAAAAATATTGATGAAAAGAAATACTGGAGCGGGCCCACACCCTGGCCTGAAGGGTGGGGGCGCCCACCCCCTAGGGTGCGCCCCCCAACCTTGTGGGCCCCCTGGTCCTCCACCGACATGAACACCAACTCCATATAGTCTCTTTCAGGGAGAAAAAAAATCAGAGATAAGATCCCATTATGTTTTACGCTACGGAGCCGCGACCACCTCCTGTTACACCTGATTTGGAGTCCGTTCGGGGCTCCGTAGAGTGGAGTTCGTCGTCGTCGTCATCACCAACCATCCTCCATCACCAATTTCATGATGCTCACTGCCACGCGTGAGTAGTCCCATCACAGGCTTGCTGGACGGTGATGGGTTGGATGAGATTTCTCATGTAATTGAGTTAGTTTTGTTAGGGTTTGATCCCGAGTATCCACTATGTTGTGAGATTGATGTTGCTATGATTTTGCTATGCTTAATGCTTATCACTAGGGCCCGAGTGCCATGATTTCATATCTGAGCCTATTATGTTTTCATGAATATATTTATGTTCTTGATCCTATCTTGCAAGTCAATAGTCACCTACTATGTGTTATGATCCGGCAACCCCGGAGTGACAATAGTCGGGACACTTCCTGGTGTTGACCATAGTTTGAGGAGTTCATGTATTCACTAAGTGCTAATGCTTTGGTCCGGTACTCTATTAAAAGGGGGCCTTAATATCCCTTAGTTTGCATTAGGACCCCGCTGCCACAGGAGGGTAGGACAAAAGATGTCATGCAAGTTCTTTTCCATAAGCATGTATGACTATATTCGAAATACATGCCTACATTACAATGATGAATTGGAGCTAGTTCTGTGTCACCCTAGGTTATAACTGATACATGTTGAATATTATTAAACACCTATCATTGCCAATCCATTGCCTACGAGTTCGTTCCATATTAATACCTGCTTCGTTACTTTCGTTACTACTGTTGTCACCATCACTACAAAACTGCTATTATTACTTTTGCCACTGTTACCGTTACTTCCATACTACTTTGCTACTAAATACTTTGCTGCAAATATTAAGTTTCCAGGTGTGGTTGAATTGACGACTCAGCTGCTAATACTTGAGAATATTCTTTGGCTCCCCTTGTGTCAAATCTATAAATTTGGGTTGAATACTCTACCCTTGAAAACGGTTGCGATCCCCTATACTTGTGGGTTATCAAGACCTTTTTCTGGCACCGTTGCCGAGGAGCATAGCTCTATTCTCTGAGTTACTTGGGATTTATATCAGATGATCACTATGAGGCCACTAAAGGATGATAGAATCAAGATCATTCCCTCTTGAACGAGGGGAGGTAAGGAAGTGTCATCTAGCTCTCCACTTGACTCGCCATCAGTTTTGAGTAAACTTGCGACACCTACACCTGCTATTGATTCTGATATGTCGCATGATATTGATAATGCCACTTCTGCTATGAATGATGCTACTGCTATATTTGATAAAACTATGCCATTGGGCGAATTACTTGATGTACATCTTGTTGGAGCCAGTACTATTGATTATGCTGGAGATGATGATATTTCTGAAACTGATGAAATTATTGATACTGAAAATTTTGAAACACCGGTTAGACCTGCTTCCCCTAGATATAAACTGCCTATTGTTCCCGAGGGATATGTTATGGAAGGAGAAGTATCTAGGGAATTTCTTGCTTGTGAGGATAGAAATGATCTTCAGAAATTAATACGCAAGTGGAAAGAACAATCTATGAATGCTAGAATGCAATATGATCCTGAATTTGCTACTTCAACTACCCGTGTTACTGATAAGGATTGTGAATTCTCTGTTGATCCTGAGTTAATTACTTTGGTTGAATTTGATCCTTTTCATGCTTATGAATCTGAAACTATTGTGGCACATCTTACTAAATTAAATGATATAGCCACCCTATTTCCTCATGAAGAAAAAATTCACTATTACTATATTCTTAAGTTGTTTCCTTTCTCATTATAGGGTGATGCTAAGTTATGGTTTAATTCTCTTGCTCCTGGTTGTGTGCGTAGTCCCTAGGATATGATTTACTACTTCTCTGCAAAATATTTTCCTGCTCATAAGAAACAAGCTGCCTTACAGGAAATATTTAATTTTGTGCAAATTGAAGAAGAGAGTCTCCCACAAGGTCGGGGGAGGCTTCTCCAATTACTTAATGCTTTGTCTGATCATCCTCTCAAGAAGAATGAAATGGTTGATATCTTTTATAATGGACTAACCGATGCTTCTAAGGACCACCTAGATAGTTTGCTGAATGTGTTTTTAGGGAACGTACTGTTGAGCAAGCTGAAAAGTTATTGAATAATATAATGAGTAATGATAATGATTGGACTCTACCTGATCCAACTATGAAGCCAACTCCGAAGAGAAGAGGCATTCTATTTCTCAGTACCAAAGATATGCAAGAGACAAAGAAATCTATGAAAGAAAAAGGTATTGAAGCTGAAGATGTTAAGAATTTACCACCTATTGAAGAAATACATGGTCTTGATAACCCAGCACAGCTAGTAGAGTTAAATTCTCTCTATAGATTTGATGAAGGTGATATTCCTCAAAATAAGTCTGCTAGCCAATTCTTAGATGAGTTTGGTAATTTCATTGTTAAACAAGAAAATTTCAATGCTTATTTTAGTAGACAGCTGAAACGTAATGCGTATATGCTTGAACGCTTGGGTGATCTTGTGACTAGAAATTCTATTGATCATAAACTTATTAGTAAACATGCTTCCACAGTTTCCACTCAAGTAGAACAAGTACTTAAGGCACAAAATGATTTTCTTAATGAGTTGAATAGTAAAAATAATGATAATGATGTTATGGTTGCTACTAGAGGTGGTAAGATGACTTGGGAACCTTTGTATCCTGAGGGACATCCTAAGAGAATAGAGCAAGATTCTCAGAGAATTAATATTGATAAACCTATTCCTGGTACTAAAAAGAAAAAGGAAACGGATAGGATTTTGAATGCTTCTAGTAAACCTATTGTAGACACACCTGAGAATCCCAATAATATTTCTATTTCTGATGTTGAGACTCATTCTGGTAATGAACATGAACATAGTGATAATGTTAATGATGATTTTTATTCCGATGCTCAACCTAGTAATGATAATGATGTAGGTATTGAACTTGCAGTTAATCTTGATAACCCACAATCAAAGAATCAATGTTATGATAAAAGAGACTTCATTGCTAGGAAACATGGTAAAGAAAGGGAACCTTGGGTTCATAAACCCATGCCCTTTCCTCCTAAACCATCCAAGAAAAAGGGTGATGAGGATTATGAATGCTTTTGAGACATGATTAGACCTATCTTTTTTCGTATGCATTTGACTAATATGCTTAAAATGCCTCCTTATGCCAAGTATATGAAAGAAATTGTTACTAATAAAAGAAAGATACCGGAAGCTGAAATTTCCACCATGCTTGCTAATTATACTTTTAAGGATGGAACACCAAAGAAACTTGGAGGTCCGAGAATACCTACTATACCATGCTCCATTAAAGGAAACTATGTTAAAACTGCTTTACGTGATCTTGGAGCCGGTGTTAGTGTTATGCCTTTCTCTTTGTATCGTAGACTTGAATTGAATAAGTTTACACCTACAAAAATTTATTTCCAAATGGTTGATAAATCAACTACTATACCTATCGGTATTTGTGAGGATGTGCCTCTTGTAGTTGCAAACGTTACTATCTTAACGGACTTTGTTATTCTTCATATTCCCGAGGACGATCGTATGTTGATTATCCTTGGTAGACCCTTTTTAATACTGCAGGGGATGTTATTGATTGCAACAAAGGAAATGTCACTTTTCATGTAAATGGTAATGAGCATATGGTACACTTTCCGAGAAACAACCTCAAGTTAATAGCGTCAATTCTATTGGAAAAATTTCAACTATTACTATTGGAGGTTTTGAATTCCCTCTTCCTACTGTTAAGAAGAAATATGATATTCTTATTGTTGGGGACATGCATATCCCAATTGAGGTTACATAGTGTTATTTGAAAATTCTCTGGTTTTATGTTATTCGAAAGATGTTTGTTAATGAGACTTGATCAACCTCATTGACGGATTCCTTCTGATGAATATGAGATGGATGAATTTAGAGAACACCACCTTCTGTACCCAACTTTTACTTTCTGTTATTTAGATTAAACAAAGCAGAACCAGTGTTATCTTCCTATTTTCTCAATTATCCATGCAATAAAAAATATCCCGAAAATAAAAGTTCTCCAAATGCCCTAACAATTTAATATGATTTTTTCTAGAATATTTTAATATTTTTGGCACTGAGAATGCACCAGGGGCTGCACCAGTGGGCCACAAGGGTGGAGGGCACGCCCTACCACCCTAGGCGTGCGCCCTTGTCCTTTTGGGCCCCACATGGCCCCCTCCACTTATTCCAGCACCCATCCTCTCCTTCTTCCTCCAGAAAAAATCATTCACCATCACAAACCCATGTTCTAGCCCATCTTGCTGCCATTTTCGATCTCCTTGCTCAAATCATCATTTGGAAAAATTGTTTTGGGGGATTGTTCTTCGATATGTGACTCCTCTAGTGGTCCAATTAGTTTTTGTTCTAGTGCTTTATTTATTGCATTTTTTTGCTGCTGTGGTGACTTTGTTCTTGAGATTGCATGTCAAATTTATATGGTCCAAAGTAGTTTTGATGCATGAGATAGCCTCTAGACACTTGTAGGAGTATTTGCTATCAATTTGGTTGAGTTTGGTTCACTTTTATTTTGAGTCACTAGAAATATCAAAAAAATTCAAAAAAAGGAAATGTCTAGCAGAACATATCAAGGGACCCTTAAAGAAAGCAAGCACCAAGGCTCGCGATACACGAACCGCACCTTGAACCACCAAGAGATGCTCAAGTACGGCCTTGTGAATGGCCCTCAGATGAATTTATGATTCGCGCAGTGTTCAAGGATGAGTTTGATACATATGTACAAAATGTCGGCCTTGAGGACTTCGTGTCAGATAAGTGCCGACAACACTATTACCTCACCGATTCCTTTGTGCGGAGGTTTGAGTTTTCATCTAAGCGCAATACTCATATTATGTTGTTTGATCTTTATGATGAATCTTATAGTATGGACCTAGAAGATTTTTGTGAAGCATGTAAAATCCCGCAGTGGGGTAGTCTCAATGACTCTCACAAATCTGAATACCGTGATTTCTTTAATAGCATCACCGTGGGGCAAACTAGAAACATTACACAAGCAACCATAGGGAGCATTCACTGTCCTGCTATACATTATTTTGCTCTCTTCAAAGGTAGATGCATTAATGGTAAACATGAGCATAGCCATCTTTGTGTTCCATATCTTAGTATCCTTAAATGTGCGGTGTTAGGTGATATGTGATATAATTTGGGGGCAATTATTGCAAGGAGGTTACACCTTAATGCTAAAGAGGGAGATTTATTTGGAGGGATATATGCAACTCCTTTAGCTAATTATTTAGGTGTACCCATAAGAGGATATGATCTTGAGTTACCACATGCTTTTCTAGATTATGAAGCCATGATACATTATTAGTTTCTCGAGAGGAATGAGCAGCACCTTCAGTACCAACTAATCTTTGACAGATGGCGTGCCGTCCATATTACTCTTCCTGCTACTACTTTCTTTGACTTTTAGGCAAAAGGGAGAAAATTTATAACCAGAGAGGGGGCAAACGCATATGAGAGAGAGGCGCAGACTGCTCGCCTTCGGGAGGAAGCTCGCCTAGCAGTAGCTGTCGCAGCACAGTACAACCCCAACTATGATTTCGGATATCATCAAGGCCAGTGGTGGCCCTAGACCAACTTAGGCAAAAGCCTAGGCTTGGGGGAGTATGTATTGTTGCTCACCGACATTACATTCATGTTCACACATTAATTCCAGTTGTCGGTGTTCATACTTTGTCTTTGTATCATCCATGTTAGTTTATTTTTCTCGATCTCTTCTTGGGTGCTTGAAAAACTTTAGAAAACCCAAAAATATTTCTCGTTTCTTTTTGTCTTTTCTTTCTTGCTCGTTTCTTAGTAGTTGTTATTATTAAAAGAAATCCAAAAAGATTTCTCCTTCTTCTTTTGTTTGTTGAGAGATTTCCCGTGTAAATAGTTTTTCTTGTTCTTGTTTCGTTCTCTTCACAAAAACAAAAACTCCAAAAATATTTCGGTCTGTTTTTTTTTAATTCTTTTCTTTTTCTTTGGGGGTCGAGAGGAGAAGACCATGATGAAATGGCTCTCATATGCAATATTGTCGAACTAACAAAGAGCCCATATTACCTTGTCTTCTCGTTCGAATAAATGTTGCAGATTCCAGCTTAGTGCAATGCTTGTGCACTACTATTATTATTCACACTTTTCGGTTGTGTAAGTGAAAGGTAATAATGATGATATATGATGAAATGATGAGATGGAGAAAAGCTGGTATGGAATTGAACTATTATTTTTTTGTAAATATGATTAGCTTGTCATTCCTGATTGTGGCACCCTGGCTCAGAGAAACCGGAACGCCCCGTATTCTAGCCTAGAGGTCGAGATAAAGTCTTTTGGAATACGGCACTGCGTAGCATAGAACAAACCATCTCTCTATTACAACATGACTACGAATACAAGGTCTCTGATATTACAATGAATAACACCGGCACGGCGACGCTACTCCAACCACAGTTGCTCTATGCAAGCAACATAACAACACGAGGCAGCAAAACATCTACTGGCAGTAGAACAACGAACGATGATGATGGACTCCAATCCGCAGGGACTCTCGCTGGAACGTTTATCCTAGCTCACGTACATGGGAACCACACCAAACAAGCAAGCAATCCAGGCACGACCTGCAAACTAGCATGACATGCTAGGTCAGTACATTGAATGTACTTGCAAGCTCACAATAAACCAAAAGAAGTTAAGACAAACAACAACATGGCATTAGTAGGTTAATTCCATCATGAACATGATACTAACAGAACAACATGGCATGCACCAACTGAACATGATACAACCAGAACAACTTTAGCATGCATGAGCATATGAACTTGATGATACTACATGCGACAGGTTAACATTTTCATGCACCAACTTACTCTGCTCGGGTTACGAACCAATTCCTGCACCAACTTACCATTATGGACATCAACCGATCATCTTAGGATCGAATCAAGCTTGGTATTACCATACCGTAGAAATCATTACATGACTACAATGAGGTTGACTTTTACCCTTGACTCTCGCATAATACCACAAATATCCAACAACTCGGTATCCACGATACCACGGTGATCCTTTCACGATCACAATAGAAACCATTCACGGATTTCATCAACACGGTGATCATTCACGGATCACAACGGAAACCATTCACGAGTTTCATCAACAATCTCATCATCGCACCAGGTTATTATTATTAAGCACATTATTATTATTGTTGGCTAATAGTGTGACCGACTATGAACTGGACCCTTATCCGCGGGCATGGCTATTGATAGATTAAACACTCTGCAGATTTAGTACATTGTACCCACACCACGGAACCCATGGCCTCGTACTCCCATACGTGTGGACCAACGACATTTCGACGAAACCGATCTACCACCATGACACTCTCCCGGCCACTCCGACAAACTCCCCTTTGGGTCATGGGTGGCCCCGATGTCAACCCGTGACATCCACGGCCACCGTCGTGGCAAAACATAAACGGTCCCAAACGGGAAAAGGGTACCATAACAACAAAACAAAAACAACAACAACAACAACAGACACCCAAGGCTTATTGACGCCTACCTGATCAGGGTAGCGCGCGCCCATAACCTTCCCTCGTTGGAGGCACCGGCGAGAGGCATGACAATAGACCCAGTTAGGACCTTTCCATAAAGGTAAGTGTGGCTGCACTGGTCAGCTCGATTTGGTGGCACCATAACTTAGCCAATAGTTGTTCAAGTTCATTATTATCCGGTTAAACATGAATTCAATAAGCTGAGTCATAAAAAAATAACATGATGCGTCTACAATGTATGAGCATGATACCAACATGAGCATGGATTTGCAACCATAATAAATCATCTTGCATAACAACCATGAAGCATCTATCCAACTGAGCATGGCATACTGACGAGCATAACACCATCCATGATCATAGCATGACCACTATCATCATAAATAAATACTATACATGAACATAGCAAGAACAGTACCAAGTAAGCATGTAACCAACTAGTTGTAACGAAGCATGCATAGCAACGGTACTTGACAGACGACAAGCATTCACCAGGATGAACATCACTACTACTAGCATGTACTTCTACTACCAAGAATAACATGTGAACATGATACTAGCAAGTAGTACAAGATAACAAGATACATCGGAACATAGCATGAAGGTGAACATGAAACAACGACACCAGTAGCAAACAAGCAGGCAGAGAATGGACAAACTTCTATTAAAGATTCAAATATAAACCATGGCTACTGCATGGCTATCATGCAAGTGGCTGTTTTGGCTTGCCTGGGGGTGACGGAGACTTCGGGGAGAAGTGCGGTGAAGCCGTGGAACGAAACGTTGGACGGTTCTCTCTCGGAGGGGGCTGAATAGGGCAAGGGCGTCATGGTCATTTTCACAGTGTGAACACATAGTGAGAATGTTACCAACAGAACGGGCTTGACGCGACGAAGAAGTGAGCGTTGGTTTCACCTGAATCGGAGTTACGATCGCGGAGATATGAGGTGAAGAAACGCAGGGACCTTTTTGCAAAAAGAAACTCTACAAACCAGTCCCTGGCTGAGAAAACAAAAAGCGCCTTCGGGATAATACGTCTTCTATAAGAGAAAGCGCACTTTCAGCAGAAGTAGAAGAAGAATACATTTTCAGAAGAGGAAAGCGCATTCTTGAATTACGCTTCCACTTAAACACGTGGACCCAGGGGGAGACACTTACGCATGGGTCCCAGGCGTAGGGGGCGGCAACTGGATCGTCGTCTTCCTCCTCGCTGCCTCCCCAATTGGAGACAGAGGAGCGACAGGGAAGGGCGGCACCGGTGGTGGCCCGGCCGGCTCCGGCCACCATTGGCCGAGGCGAGACTACCGGGTGGCGCGGGGCGAAAGGCCACTCCTGTTCAAGGGACACACGGGCACCAGGGAGGAGTAGGAAGGCGGCGACGGGTGGTGGTTGGAGGTGCCAGAGGCGAACTAAGGCGAGGGGGCCGGCCAACTCCAGTGGTCTCCGGCCATGCTGAGGCCACCTGCGGATGCGCAGCAGCGAGGTGCACCCGTTCAGAGGAGAAACGGCCACCGGGGATGGATAGGAGGGAAGGGGCAGCGCCAGGAGGAGGCAAAAAGTTTTTGGGGCGGTGGTTTCTCGCGCTGCGGCAGTCTCGAGTGAAGGGCGGGTAGGTGGGTGGCTCAGTGGGACGAGGGGGAGCGGGTGGAGGTGTTGGGAGGAGGAGAGGAGGCCTGGGCTCACCGGAACCGAGGAGGAACCGCGGCGGCCATGGCGGACAGAGGCGAAGTGAGCCGAGGTGTGGCGATTCCAATGGGCTAGATAGGCGCGGAAGAGGCTGGTGAGGTGCGGCAGGACTCGGGTACTCCTTATATAGACCTGAGGAAGGCTCTGGAGCTTCACGAGCGATCTCAAGCCAAGCTCTAATGGAGGCCAGTGGCTGGGCACGGCACGGGCACAACTCTAGCAGCGCATTTAAGGTGAACAACGACGAGGCAGAGGCACATGGTGACTCAAACGAGCACGGGGGAGCTTCTGGACAACGTTTGAGGTCGAGGCGACGAGGGAGGGGACGAACACAGTGGCTGGATTGTTCTAGAGCTTGCAATCTGAATGACGCCAGTGTGATCACCACGGGCACTGGCGCAAGCGGTGCGCTTTGGACGGAACGACCGTGGCTGGTAGATACTCTTTGGTGCCTTTAGGTGCAACAATGGAAGAAAAGATCCTAGGGGCAAATAAGAGATTTCATATGGCCCCAAAGCAGACCAACAGCCAAGGGTTTGTGCTGTGAAGTGGGGACACCAGCTTGGGAACAAATTAAAGGATTTGTCTGGTGATGATCAAATACTAAGATGATGTTGATCACCAAAAATCAGCCTAAGAGGAGGAGTGTAGATGAAGGTTACTGTAGAAAGTGCAAAACTGGACAGGTCAGTACACTATGAAGTTGCACTCACATAGTAAATTGTCATGAGCTGAAACTTGGAGGACTGGGGTTATTTGATCATATGAAGCTGTTGTAAAAGTTGCATGCCATTTGAAAATACCAAAGTGGCACTTGCTTCACAATGCTTCATTCTGACCAGAAACTTGGAAAATTTGCACAGGGCAAATGGCTAGATGAGTTGAGACAAAACTTGGTGGAGGGAGTTGATATAGATAAGATAATGTCTTGGAAATTTTTCATCTTAAATGAAGCAATATAAAATAGGGTTGCTTCACAAAGTGAAAATCTGGCCAGAAACCAAGATTTGGAGCTCGGCTCAAATAGATGATCTACATAGGCTCAAATTATGTATAGAATCATGATTTGGTCAAATGAAGGATGTGGCAAAGTTTCACCTCACTTGGACAAGCCTAGAATATACTTCCTTCACAAAGTTCCTTTCTGGACAAAACTTTGGAAAATTGCTGAAAAATATTTACTAGGCAAGTGAGGTTGACATTTGGCACAGGGCAATGATATGGATAGGAAAAGGTGTCCAAAAAGTTTGGAGTCAATTGGGCAAATATAAATAGCACTTGCTTCACAACGTGCCATTTAGGACAGAATAGGAAAATGATTACTGGATAATTATTTTTGAACATGGCAATGAAATGTTTTGCCATATTTGAGCAAGATATGACCCAAAAAAAATTATGAGAATTATTTGCAAATTTTTAGGATGAGAGAGATATAGGTTGCTTCACAACCTAGGGCAAACAGAATTATTCCTTTAATAGAAAAGGAATATTCCCTAGGAAAAGAATATTTGGATTAGGTCAAGGATGAAAATGACAGGGTCTTGGGATGATGAGGAGGAGGGAAAGCCACTGTAAAACCTAGGAAGACATGATCTTCCCAACTTTCACAACCACATAGCCATAGAAAAGCAATTTAAATCAAAAATCCAAAGGAAATCATCAGAAAAAGAAAAGGAAAAAATCCATGATGTTACAGACCTCCCCCCCTTGAACAAATCGCGTCCTCGAGATTGTGTGCTTAGGGAAGAAGCAAATATTCTGACTTGAAGAAACTGTTTCCAACTCGGGTTTCTCATATTTTTGTTCCCACTGAATTGGATCTGACTAACTGCCTTGATCTAGGGTGGTTTGCTTTACTGTACCTGATATTTTGGCAGGACTTGCCTCATATGTTCATGTTCATACTGGCTCAAATTTTATTTCATATCTGTTGGCTTAGCTGGGGTCCAAAAAATTATATTTGCTGACATAGGTGTCCTTCCTGATATTAATCCTTGAGAGAGGTATTATTCTGTAACGAGTACTGAGAATATTCCACGGAGTTGGGAATACCTTCACGAAGAACAAAGAATTCTCTTTTATCCAGGCATCGGGTTCTTTGAATATATATGCATAACTTCTGGGTTCAAAACAGTGATGTGAACCATACATGTTCTTCTTGATAGCTTGCAGGAGTTTCTGAGTTATCTTGGTTGGCTTTACAGTCTTGAGTATCCAATAGTTTGACTGTTGCTTGACGTGTCTGTTATAAAAATGCACTCTCTCCTGATGATAATATTTGCTGACTTGACTAACAATGATTTTGGCAATGAATCCCACTCACGGAAGGCTATTATTTAATCTATTCCTATAGGTGAGAGATAACAATCCTCAAAGTATGTGCTCTCACACTAATTCTTCGTTATCATTTTCTTTATCCGGATCTTTAACTTAAAGAGTGGGGCCGTATCTTTTCTTGACTATTTTTGCAGCCCTGAGTACTACCATGCGAAATATTTTGCAATTCAGCCTTTTGTCTCGAATCTATGAATATTTATCCGGTTCACGTGTGCTTATACAAATCTCGTTACGGTTGTTGACTATGTCAGACAGTGACAGGATTAATTACATCACCTTGTCGGATGCGCGGACTGATCTCGATATTTACTGCTGAGATGGTGTATCAATGTTGTCTTTCTTCAAGACTTGTCAATTCTTGCATCACCCACTGGTTTTCTATCCCTTGAATAACCGGTGAGGTGGTGAGATGCATGTTGTGAATTCTTCATCGTGTGAGAGACTTGCATGAACTTGACAGTATTCTTACCGTATCCAGAAAAAACTGATTCTCGAGGCATACCTTTGTGCTGACTGATTCTTGTTTCCGACTCAACTATTGCAGATGTGACGCTTGGAATGCATTGCCTATACTAACAACTCATGGTTCATACCTGTGTCGTACTGAAGAAGATTGGTCAGCTTGCGTCGGAAGCCACCGGGATATCGTGCTGAGGAAGATTGGATGGCTTGTGCTCGAAGCTTTCGGTGGATAGCTTGTTAAGGAAGGCTGGATAGCGTACCTTAGAAGCTTCCCCCCTTAAAGACTTACTAGGGAAGACTCGATGCATTATGTTAGAAGCTTTTGCAGTACCTTATCGAAGAAGACTGAATATCTTTCACTGGAATTCATTTGTACCTTGGTGATGCAGACTGGGGAATCTTGCCTTGTACGCTTCGCTCATAAATTATGAAGAAGGACTGGACTAGTTTTCTTTGTGAACGGAATAGCATATTTATATTCTTGTCATTCCGGCTACTCATTACTTGTATGAAAGGAATTGTCTGACTGTCCTTGCTGAATTCATTGCATTTTTGGACTAACTTCTGGGTGTCGCACATCTTAAATCTAACTGGCAGAATCAATTATTGGGTACGGATCATACCTTTGACTTGAAATGTGTGTTGGACTTGGATTCAATTTTGTTCTCCCGCTGGTTTAATTATTGCTGCAATAAAGATGAATTTCTGACGGGGAACTTGTTACTGAAAGTCTGAGCAGAATATAATTTGTATCCAGATCAGATGTCTGCAATACAATGTTGTCAGCTAAAAATCTTATTGCCTTTAACTGAGTGCCTTGGGGTATATCTTTGATTCTCATGGCTTATTCTGATCCGGTGTTGGTTGGTGAGAAATTTGCCATAAGTGGGTAACACCGAGGATTCAAAACAAAGAAGCACAAGAAAAACGATCGATTGCAATAAAGCACACAGCAACCAAGCTACAAAATTATTCCACCAGGTACACACAAGCATTATACCAGAGCAAATGCACATGCACTACACGCATGACTACACCCTACCCTTGAGACAACGCTCGGGAGCTGATGGAGTAGCGAGTGGAACTACTGACTCCGAAACTCCGGATGGATGAGGCGGAGGGGTTGGAGAAGCTAGCGGAGACTGAGGTAGAGCGGCACCAAGCAACCTCCTGGCTCAAATGGCGTCTCGGACTAGCTCGGAAATAAGAATCCACTCGGCCGTCATGTAACGAGACATAGTGATTATAGACGGGTCATCTTGAGGGTTGACAGAAGGAAACCAGATTCGCCTAGGATTCTCGATGATGGTGGGATAGTACTAATAAGCACGGTTCTCTTGCACCATGCTCTCTTGCTGACGAAGACCGGTGATTCATGCTATTGCGGCAAGCTGAATGTCACGTTCGGGAGAAGCGCCGTAACCATCGTCGAAACTATATGTGCGCTTACCAATAGGAATCGAGGCGGACAGATCGACATGAGCAACATATTCCAGCATTCTTCCTCTAGCAGAAAACTGGAATACTTGGTAATGCGATGGATCTCCTAGGTGATAAATGCTACGCCACATATTGCCAAGGAGGGTGGCAAAGCTGAGAGGTGCAGTTGTGGGTCTGAATGCAATAGGAACAGCACCGGGAGCTCTGGGGAGGGCACTGAACTCATGGAAGTTGACCGCCATCTACGCACGAAACAAGGGTTAGACGTAATCGAATAAGACTGTATGCAGGAAACAAATACAACAACCAAATGCAGCAAGCAAGGGCAACAACCAGACCCTATACTACCATTTTCTAACGTTCCAGCGGACTAGGATGATCTACAGCCAGACCTGCTCCGATACCAACAGTTGTGGAACCCCGGCGCAGAGAAACTGAAACGCCCCGTATTCCAGCCCAGAGATCGAGATGAAGTATTCTGGAAGATGGCACTGCTTAGCATAGAACAAACCACCTCTCTATTAAAACATGAATATGAATACAAGGTCTCCCATATTACAATGAATAACACTGGCACGGCGAAGCTACGCCAACCGCAGTTGCTGTATGCAAGCAGCATAACAACTCGAGGCAGCGGAACCTCTACTTGTAGAGGAACAACAAACGGCGATGATGGACTCCAATCCGCAGGGACTCTGGCTAGAACGTTTATCCTAGCTCGCGTACACAGGAACCACACCAAACATGCAAGCAATCTAGGCATGACCTGCAAACTGGCATGACACGCTAGGTCAGTACATTGAACGTACTTGCAAGCTCACAATAAACTAAAAATAGTCAGGACAAACAACAACATGGCATTAGGAGATTAATTCAATCATGAACATGATACTAACAGAACAACATGGCATGCACCAACTGAACATGATACAACCAGGACAACTTCAGCATGCATGAGCATATGAACATGATGATACTACATGCGACAGGTTAACATTTTCATGCACCAACTTACTCTGCTCGGGTTACCTCGTAACCAATACTTGCACCAAGTTACCATTACGGACATCACACAATCATCTCGGGATCCAATCAAGCTTGGTATTACCATACCATAGTAATCATTACATGACTACAAGGAGCTTGACTTTTACACTTGACTCTCGCATAATACCACAAATATCAAACAACTCGGTATCCACGATACCACGGTGATCCATTCACGATCAAAACAGAAACCATTCACGGGTTTCATCAACATGGTGATCATTCACGGATCACAACGGGAACCATTCACGGGTTTTAAAAACAATCTCATCGTCGCACCGGGTTATTAATATTAAGCACATTATTATTATCGTTGGCTCATAGTGTGACCGACTACAAACTAGACCCTTATCCGCCAGCACGGCTATCGATAGATTAAGCACTCTGCAGAGGTTAGTACACTGTACCCACACCACGGAACCCATGGCCTCGCGCTCCCATACGTGTGGACCAACAACATTCCGACGAAACCGATCTACCACCATGACACTCTCCCGGCCACTCCGACAAACTGCCCATTGGGCTAAGTCATGGGCGGCCCTTATGTCAACCCATGACATCCACAGCCACTGTCGTGGCAAAACATAAACGGTCCCAAATGGGGAGAAGGTACCATAACAACAACAACAACAACAACAATGGGCACACAAGGCATATGTCTGCCTACCTGATCAGGGTAGCGCGCGCCCATAACCTTCCCTCATTGGGGGCACCGGTGAGAGGCATGACAATAGACCCAGTTAGGACCTTCCATAAAGGTAAGTGTGGTTGCACTGGTCAGCTCGATTTAGTGGCACCATGACTCAGCCATTAGTTGTTCAAGTTCATTATTCTCCGGTTAAACTTGAATGCAATAAGCTGAGTCATAACAAAATAACATGATGCATCTACAATGTATGAGCATGATACCAACATGAGCATGGATGTGCAACCATAATAAATCATCTTGCATAACAACTGTCGGTGTCAAAACCGGCGGATCTCGGGTAGGGGGTCCCGAACTATACGTCTGTGGATCGATGGTAACAGGAGGCTGGGGACACGATGTTTACCAAGGTTCAGGCCCTCTCGATCGAGGTAATACCCTACTTCCTGCTATATTAATATGGAGGAATGTGAATACAAGAGTTGATCTACCTCGAGATCGTAATGGCTAAACCCTAAGTCTAGCCTATGGAGATATTGTGATTCTGTTCTTCTAGCCTCTATGGACTAAACCCTCCGGTTTATATACACACCGGAGGGGCCTAGGGTTTGTACATGTCATCTTGCAGAGGAAGGAAAATCTACACCCGAACCTAAAACTTGCCACCACAGGAATACGGGAGTCCCATCCGGATACGAGAGATGATCTTCTATTATAATCTTCACGGCCCACCAGTCCGTCCCACCAGGAGTTTATTCGGCCACATGAGGACCCCCCCCCCGATCCAGGACTCCCTTAGTAGCCCCTGAACCTGTCGTCGATGACGATGAGTTCGGCTTCCGTCTTGTCTTCGGCATTGCAAGGCGGGTTCCTTCTTCCAAATATATCTTCTGGAAAAAGTTGTATTGTGTTCGGCTCTGCAAGATTAGTACAACCCTTAGCCTCAAAGGCAAGGCTCTTAAAAGAAAATGAATAATGTGTCTCTACTGACATCTTTTGGGTGAAGCATCGCGTCCAACCCACTAACACATCAAACCATTTTATTTGGTCCTAGTTTAGTGTTTCGAGGTATATCCTCATTGACACGTCCCATCAGAATAAAGATCGTGACCGCTTATTGTGGCATCCTTATCAACGTGATGTGAGCCCCCATGCCGCGCATTACGCACGACCGCTTTGGGAACCGGCGAGGTTAATGGCTAAAGTGGGGGGACGTTTAGTATCCGCAGCGTTATAAAAGGACACCGATCCCTTTCATCAGCCCCACGCCTTCCTCAAGCTCGAGCTCTCCAATCTCCCTAGCCCATCTATTCTCATCTCCTGCGCCCACCGCTCTTCATTCCTCAACCACTACTCCTCTTCCCAGCAATGGCTGGATCCGGTGCCAGAGGCAAGTTGGAGGCTTCCACGGTCCCTGAAAAGACCGTGGAGGATCTACGCAGCGCGGCGTACCTCGTCGGCGACATCGCACGCCGAGTCCCCCCTAAGGGCCAGGTGATTTCCGTTCCTAAGGTGGGTGAGAGGGTGGTTTTTACCACTCACTTGGTTAGGGGGCTAGGGTTTCCACTCTACCCGTTTATTCGGGTCTTTTGTTCTTCTACAGGCTAGATTTCCATGATCTAGCCCCGAACTCAATCCTCCACATATACGCTTTTATAGTGGTATGTGAGGCCTTTCTCCGCATCCCCCCACACTTCGGCCTATGGCTTAAGTACTTCAACATGAAGCTGAAGGTGGTGGACGGGGAACACGCGGAGTGCGGGGGCGCTATGATTAGCAAGCTCCCGAATGCAACTTGGCCCAAGGGCTCATTCATGGAGATGAATAAGTTCTGGCAGCAGGAGTGGATCTATATCACCGAACCCCGCGACGCCCAGTGGGCGGCGGTGCCTACTTTCAGATCCGGGCCCCGAGAAAGGCTGACCTCCCGGACCAATAAGGGTCTGAACTGGGGGTTGCGTACTGATGTGATGACTCTCGTGAGCCGTCTTTCCGGCATGATCTCCGAGGGGCACCTGCTCTCCTCCGTGGTTCTGGTGATGCTGACCCGGCTTGTTCTCCCTTGCCAAAGCCGGGACTACTCCCTATGGGAGTTCGATCCGGCAGGAGACAAGCCGTTGAAGCATCCCGTCGGCTTTACGCACAAGGAGATCTGGAAGCATATCTTCAAGATCCAGAAGGAATGGCCCGAAGAGACCGAGGATGAGGGCTACAGCACTGTGGTCTCCACCCCAGAGGTAATAGAAATCCTTGCCGAACACTTACCCTTTCCCTTATTTCCTCCACCATAGAAGGTGCCGACCAAGAAGCCCAAGAAGACAAAGGACAAGTGGGCCGAAGACAGCCCTCGTTCTGCGGGCAAGAAGCCCGAGGACCTCCACATCCTCTCCTCAGACGAGGTGGAGGAAGATGATGAGAAGGAAGAGGAGGAAGAAGAAGTGCCCCCTGCGCAAGGCAGGAGGAGGAAGAGGGGGCCATTGCCGACGCGGGTACGGACGCGCCCCGGAGGAAACTAAACATCAGAGCTAGGTCGGATTAGTCCTAACATAGCTTTGTGGTGAAGCCCAGGGAGAAACCCCTGCCCGAATTGTAAGTCAATCTGGATTCAAGTGTTGCACCTTTGTTTATTCTGTATTTACTTAGTATTTCTTTCCTGCTATCCTACAGCCCTCCCGGTGGACAACCTGCTGCTGTCTCATCGGAGGGGAACTCTCTTGCGCCTGGAGAGACGGAGAGTGACCCACCGGCCCGAGATCCATCGCCCATGATCGGCGGGGACAGCGAAGTGTCCTCCCAGCGGGTGTCCTCCGCCCAAGGAGACGAGGGCGGGGTAGGTGACGGGGCGGCTGGAGGTAATGCCTCGGCTGCTGCCGACCATGGGGAAACAACCCCCATGGAGATCGAAGACCTTGGGCCCAAACAATCCAGGGCCCCACCAAATACTATCCCGGGGCCTAGTGCGGCTCCGGGGTTCGAAGACCCAACTCCTCCATCAAAGGAGGATACGGCAGCACCCGGCGTTAGTCCGGGGGCACCGAATTATATGGAGGGAGTACTACAGAGTGCTCTCGTCATTGAAGAACACCGCACCGTGATGGGTGCGGTGATGAAGAAGATTCCGTCCATCAAGGGCGGACTGAATGAAGCCTTCAACAGCCTTTTAACAGGCTTTGAGGTAATCAATGTAATGCTTTTTATAGAATTTTTATTTTTAATGCACGTACATAGCCTGTAGCCCCTGATGCTTTGTGCGATTCTGAAATGAATCGGACGAAGTATCCGTAGTATAGCATGATTAGAGAGCTGAACTGTTGTGCATGCTTCATTAGTTACGGCAACTGCGCGAGACGGAGAGGTTGCCAAACTAAATCGGAAGCTCGAGGTGGCCAATGCGGACCTTGACCGCGTCAATCAGCATTTGGATGAAATGCAGGGTATGCAGCTTTATAAAATGTCAATAAGACTTAAATAATTGAGTATGTTTATAAACTCTGATGTGATATTCTTTTTACATAGTTGGCGCCACTAAGCTCAAGGCCCTCAAGGGTGAGGTTGCCAAGGCCAAGAAGGAGGCCCAGGCGAACAAGGTGGCTGTTGACAAAGCGGCCACCGAATTGGAGGCCAAAAAGGCTGAGTGCGAGAAGCACAAATCTCGGGTGTCTGAAGTCGAGATTGAACTTAACGACGCCATCTGGAAGTGTGAGGTGTTGGAGAAGAACACTTCGAAACAAGCATCCGAGCTATCCACGGCAGTAAAGTCTACCCAGGACGCGCGAGGTGAGGCGCGCAACGCCTGTGTGGAAATCGAGCAAGCGCGACAGATAGCATCTGGTAACACATTTATCTTACACAACATCTTTGGAGGGCAGAAGTACATTGGGCTGACACGATTATGGAGTTCTCCAGGCGTGTTTGCTGATCTTCCGAGGAGCAGCGCAGACGCCGCCCAATATTTTCGAGCCCTGGAGGGGAACAACACGGAGAAGCTGTTTTGGTCGTAGTTCTATGCACCAAAACATCTGTGCCCCTCAGCGACCAGATGAAGCAGTTGGTCGAGCTGCACAACATGGCGGGCTCGACCATCAAGGACTTAATAGTCTGGCTATGGCCCGCTGAGCCAATCCCAAGTAGCTACTTCGGATTGATGAAGCGGCTCGTCGATGCGAGTCCACGGGTCGACGTGTTAACGCGGTCGGCCTGCATAGAGGGTGCTCGGATGGCCTTCGCTCGTGTCAAAGTGCACTGGGCGAAGATGAACGCAGTGCATATAGCTACTGCTGGCCGGCCCGCGGGCAAGGAACACCGCAAGCCGGAGAAGTACTTCGAGGACGTCATCGAAGGCGCCCGCCTTGTAGAAGGCCAGTGTTCGAACGATGTTGTTTTCGATTAATTGTATCCGGATGTAAAGACTATACTTATGAATCCGATGTATATAACTTTTGCGCTATTTATAATATCAGCGTCTTTTACCTCCTGTGTGACTGTTTATTTAAATCTGAAAGTTTCCAATCATTGGCTTCAGCTCCCAAGTACATAGTACTGGGGTGTTCAGTCGTATGCATATACACTCTTTATCCAATGTCTTGGTCCGTATAGCAGGTGTATGCGGAGTGAACCAGGCAATCAGACTATGCGGCGTTATTGCTTTCACTTAGTCCTAGGAGTTTGACATGTGGGGCTATGTACTAGCCCCTGGTGCGGATGTAATATTCCTTACTTAAGGCATCCAATTGCACCTGGTTGGGCGAAGAACTAGCCCTTCGTATAACACGGGGTAGATCTCTATCGATCGTAGTATAAAACTAAGACACCGGATTGCAGAGCAGGTTCTCGCTTATCATGATAGTCAGTTTTCAGCTTTCTCTACTGAGGTACTTGACCGGACTAGCCAGAAGTACAATCGCAGTAGTTCTCCCTTTACACCCTAGCCGAACAATCAAGAACGTAGGGGTAAGCACAGGAGCCGGGCAACCCAACTATTGACGCAAGACATGACTCGGAACTGATGCATATAAGGCAAACGTCCAGGACGCCGAACACTCCCTATAGGTGTTCGGTCTTCTCGACATATACCTGGGCTGAATACAGCCCCTGGTAATAAACCCTTATTGACAAGGCACATATGGAAATCTGATACGGGAAGAGAACATTTTATGGTGAGAGAATAAAACTCCTAACATAATGCAAATAAAGCTGCTCTATTAATATCCCTCTATTGTGCGGCGAGCTGCAAACTTATAGATAATGCCGAGAACCTTTTGTGGACATTTTACATGCCAATAAAGTATATAACAGGAAAGAGAAAAAAGGTTTACACACGGTCTTAATCTAAAAAAGAAACCTTAAAGAGCCGAATACAACTTCCAACGTTAAAGAGCATGTGCATCGAGCTTCAACGCCCGGTATCACTCCTTTAAAGGTCGTGCTGCTTGGCTTGATTCTTGATGGGTCGATCCCCATCTTGCGTACAATATCCTGGTATATCAGATTGAGATTGCTACCGCCGTCCATAAGGACTTGGGTTAGATGGTATCCATCGATTATTGGGTTGAGCACTAGGGCAGCCGAACCCCCATGCCGAATACTAGTAGGATGGTCTCTGCGATCAAAGGTGATCGGGCAGGCTGACCATGGGTTGAATTTGGGGGCGACAGGTTCTACGGCGTAGACATCTCGGAGTGCGCGCTTGCGCTCCCTCTTTGGGATATGAGTGGCATATATCATGTTCACTATTTTGACCTCCAGTGGAAATTTCTTATGCCCCCCCTATATTCGGCTGGCGAGGTTCATCCTCGTCTTCGCTCTGAGGCTCCTTCCCTTTGTGTCCGGCGTTTAGCTTGTCGGCCTGCTTAAAAACCCAGCAGTTGCGGTTGGTACGGTTGGCAGGTTTCTCTTGAGTGTCATGAATTTGGCAGGGCCTATCTAATACCATTTCCAAACTTGATGGACCATCTTTGTTGCCTTTAAATGGCTTCTTCCGTTGACCGGGTCTGGAGCCACTGAATCCGACGTTTACCGTTGTATCATCTGGGCTTCCAGAATTGTTTCGACGCTTGTTTTTGTTACGTCGTGGCTTTCCATTGTCATCCATGACTTTAGATGTTCCAGGGTCACCGGTACTGCTACGAGCTAACCACCTATCCTCACCCGCACAAAAGCGAGTAAAGAGTGTAGTTAGGGCTGCCATTGTCCTCAGCTTTTCCTGTCCAAGGTTTCTGGCTAGCCATTCGCCGGGATACTGTGCTTGAATGCCGCTAAGGCTTCATCGTCCGGACAGTCGACGATCTGATTCTTCTTAGTGAGAAACCGATTCCAAAGCTTGCGGGCTGACTCCCCGGGTTGTTGGATGATGTGACTTAGACCGTCAGCGTCCGGGGCCGGACATAAGTCCCTTGAAAATTGGCCCGGAAAACATCCTCAAGTTCTTCCCAACTCCTAATGGAGTTCTCTGGAAGGCTGTTTAGCCAATGCCGAGATGGTCCTTTCAGCTTGAGGGGTAAGTATTTAATGGCGTGGAGATCATCTCCTCGAGCCATGTGGATGTGAAGAATAAAGTCTTCTATCTAGACGGCGGGATCCGTCGTTCCATCGTACGCTTCGATGTTCACGGTTTAAACCCTTCTGGGAAGTCATGACCCAGCACCTCATCGGTGAAGCACAGAGGGTGTGCAACTCCTCTGTATCTTGCTATATCGTGGCGTATGTCCGATGGTTGTGGTGTTCGGTATTAACCCCGAACTTGCATGTCACCGGCGCGATTGGCTTGATAGTCGCCGTCCCGTGCGGAAGCCCGATCCCTAGGTCCGTATATAGACCTGGTCCTGCTAGCTTTTTTGTTCAGGTCCTCACGCAGACCGTGTTTTCGGACTTGTGCCGCACCCTCATTTCCTTTACGGAGAGGTGGTGCGGGCTTGTGTACGCCATTGCTAGCTAATCTATCCCGTCCGCGAGGTGGTTGGTCCGGCTTGTCGGTGGTGTTATTCTTCGGTGGGACGGGCGCAGCGGCCTTATCGTCGATTTCGGGCAACAGCTTACGCTTAGGATAGCCTTTGGTTTGGCCATTATAGACATGCTTCTGTTCAGCGTCTAGCACCTCGTTCCATCTATCATTAAGTGTGTCCTGTGTGGCTCGAAGCCGTCTCTGCTGCTTTTTCAAGCTCCTTGCGGTGGCAATAAGCCTCCACTGGAAGCGTTTTTGTTCTGAGGGTTCTTCAAGGACAATAAATTCATCGTCGCCCAGGCTATCCTCTTCTTCAGAGACTGGTTCATAAGTACCGTCTTCGGCATCGCTGTCATCGGACCGCGGCTTCGGACTCTATTCGCCATCCTCTCGCTCCTCCTGATCTATCGCTGGGTCTGCGGGGTCTTCGGCTTATTAGGGAATGTCACCGTCATTAGTCACAGTGTTGCTGTCCTATCCTTTATGGGATTTAGTTCGGTGTTTAGGACGCCGGCGCTTGGGAGGTTCTTCGGCGGGCTTCTCCTCTACGGGATTGTTTTCGCCATCGCCCTTCACCTCTTTGGGTGTATCCACCATGTACACGTCATACGAAGACGTGGCCGTCCACAGCCCGGTTATGGGCCGGCCTTGGTCTGGACCCGCTTCCGTTTCGAGGTCCATCCGTTCGAAGTCTTCGGAAGCAAAGTCAAGTAGATCGGTTAGATCTTAGATAGTGGCTATCAAGTGGGTGGTGGGTGGGGAACGAAATTCTCCATCAGCCTCCAGCTCAAACCAGATATAATCCGACTGGGTGTCCTCCTCTAGGGAGAGGTATCTTAACGACTTTAACATGTCGCCAAGGGGGAGTGCTGGAATATATCCGTAGCACTGAATTCGGCGATAGACGCCTGGTCGGGTTTTAAGGGCGCGGTTACGCCCAATTTGGAATCAGAGGCCGAAGTCGAGTCCGGGGTTCCGGTAACACAGACCCCGCCCGTAGTTGGGTCCGTGTGCGGCTCCAACGCCGTAGAGTCTTCGGCTCCCGTGGTGGGGTTGAGCTTCCCGTCTTCGGGTTACGCGATCTGTTCTGGATCTAGGGCCAGAACTATTGCAGGTGCTATTTCCTGATCCGATGATAGAGTTAGGTCATGCTCATCGGGGTGACAAAGAGAGGCTGCCGCTGGCTCAAATCCGGCGAAGATCAAGTCTTCACAGATTTCAGTGATGTAGTTCAAGCTTCTGAATCTGACGTGATGGCCAGGGGCGTAGCTCTTGATCTGCTCAAGGTGGCCTCCAGTGTTGGCACGGAGCGCAAAGCCGCCGAACATGAAGAGTTGGCCGGGAGGGAAAATTCCCTCGGCATCGCCGTTGCAGTTGACGACGTGATCCATCAGTCCTTCCATCGATGACATAGTGGAACTCTCAATGAAAGCACCAATGTCGGTGTCAAAACCGGCGGATCACGGGTAGGGGGTCCCGAACTATACGTGTGAGGATCGATGGTAACATGAGGCTGGGGACACGATGTTTACCCAGGTTCAGGCCCTCTCGATCGAGGTAATACCCTACTTCCTACTATAATATGGAGGAATATGAATACAAAAGTTGATCTACCTCGAGATCGTAATGGCTAAACCCTAAGTCTAGCCTATTGAGATATTGTGATACTGTTCTTCTAGACTCTATGGACTAAACCCTCCGGTTTATATACACACCGGAAGGGCCTAGGGTTTGTACATGTCATCTTGCAGAGGAAGGAAAATCTACACCCGAACCTAAAACTTGCCATTACAGGAATACAGGAATCCCATCCGGATACGAGAGATGATCTTCTATTATAATCTTCACGGCCCACCAGTCCGGCCCACCAGGAGTTTATCCGGCCACTTGAGGACCCCCCGATCCAGGACTCCCTCAACAACCATGAAGCATCTATCCAACTAAGCATGGCATACTGACAAGCATAACACTATCCACAAGCATAGCCTAGCCACTATCATCATAAATAAATACTATACAGGAACATGGCAAGAACACTACCAAGTAATCATGTAACCAACTAGTTGTAACGAAACATGCATAGCAACGGTACTTGACAAACGACAAGCATTCCTCCGGATGAACATCACTACTACCAGCATGTACTTCTACTACCAAGCATAACATGTGAACACGATACTAGCAAGTAGTACAAAATAACAAGATACATCGGAACATAGCATGAAGATGAACATGAAACCACGAGCATAATCGAAACAATGACAGCAGTAGCAAAACAAGCAGGCAGATAACAGACAAACTTTTATTAAATATTCAAATAGAATCCATGGCTGCTGCATGGCTATCATGCAAGTGGCTGTTGTGGCTTGCCTGGGGGTGACGGAGACTCTGGGGAGAAGTGCGGTGAAGCCCCAGAAAGAAACGTCGGACGGTTCTCTCTCGGAGAGGGCTGAACAGGGCAAGGGTATCATGGTCATTTTCACAGTGTGAACACCTAGTGAGAATGTTAACAACATAACGGGCTCGACGAGACGAAGAGGTGAGCATTGGTTTCACCTGAATCGGAGTTACAGTCGCGAAGATATGAGGTGAAGAAGCTCAGGGACCTTTTTGCAAAAAGAAACTCTACAAACCAGTCCCTGGCTGAGAAAACAGAAAGTGCCTTCGGGATAATTCGTCTTCCGCAAGAGAAAGCGCACTTTCAGCTGAAGTGGAAGAAGAATACGTTTTTAGAAGAGGAAAGTGCATTCTTGAATTACGCTTCCACTTAAACACATGGACCCGGGGGGAGACACTTACGCGTGGGTCCCATGCACAGGGGAGGCCGACTGGATCGTGATCTTCCTCCTCGCTGCCTCCCCAATTGGAGACAGAGGAGGGAAGGGGAAGGGCGGCGCCGGTGGTGGCCCGGCCGGCCCCTGCCACCGTTGGCCGAGGTGAGACCACCGAGCGGCGCGGGGCGGAGGGCCACTCCCGTCCAGGGGAGACACGGGCACCAGGGAGGAGTAGGAAGGCGGCGACGGGTGGTGGTTGGAGGTGGCAGAGGAGAACTGAGGCAAGGGGGCCGGCCAGCTCATGCGGACTCCGACCGAGCTGAGGCCACCGGCGGATGCGCAGGAGCCAGGCGCACCCGTTCACAGGAGAAACGGTTGCCGGAGAGGAGCGAAGAGGAGGGATCGGGCGGCGCAAGGAGGAGGCAGAAAGCTTCTGGTGGCGGTGGTTTTCGGCACTGCGGCCATCTCCGGCGAAGGGCAAGTAGGTGGAGCGGATCAGTGGGATGAGGGGAGCGGGCGGAGGTGTTGGGAGGAGGAGAGGGGGGCTGGGCTCGTCAAAACCGAGGAGGAACCGCGGCGGCCATGGCGGACAGAGGTGAAGTGAGCCGAGGTGTGGCGATTCCACTTGGCTAGAGAGGCGGGGAAGAGGCTGGTGAAGTGCGAGAGGACTCGGGCACTCCTTATATAGACCTGAGGAAGGCTCTGGAGCTTCACGAGCGAGCTCAAGCCAAGCTCTAATGGAGGACAGTGGCTGGGCGCGGCACGGGCATGGCTCTAGCAGCGCATTTAAGGTGAATGACGAGAAGGCAGAGGCACAGGGCACGCAAACAAGCACGGGGGAGCTTCTGGACAATGTTTGAGGTAGAGACGACGAGGGAGGGGACGAACAAAGTGTCTGGATTGTTCCAGAGCTTGCAATCTGCATGACGCCAGCGTGATCACCACGGGCACTGGCGCAAGCGGCGTGCTTTGGACGGAACGTCCATGCCTAGTAGATAGTCTTTGGTGCCCTTAGGTGCAACAAAGGAAGAAAAGATCCTAGGGGCAAAGAAGAGATTTGCAGATGGCCCCAAAGCAGACCAACAACCAAGGGTTTGCGTTGTGAAGTGGGGACACCATCTTGGGAACAAAGGAACGCATTGTCTAGTGATGATCAAATCCTATATACCTAAGAGATTCATCCCCACTACTCTATTTATCTTAACATGTAGCCTATCCACCTCAGCAAGCTTGCCAAATCATCAACTCTAAACATGCAAATGTGCCAGGTCATTCCCTCGGTTTCCATTTGTGCGCAACCCACGGAAGCCAACCCTTTTCTGGTGTTTTGTTTCCTTCGCTAAACCACTTGGCCTACTACTGCATATGCATGCTTCCAGGCCATTAGTTAATACTTTAACAAGCGCACAGATTGCATTCCAACTACCAGACCACCGCTTCTTCTATGGTTCTACCTTAAAAATCCACCGATGATGTTTCATCCCCCCTGGACTGGTGCCATTACAGCCTTTCCTTTCAACTCCCTCATTTCACCCAGCTTCTTGCAAACTGCAGCATCCAATCCTGCCAAATCGATGATTAAAAGCAGACTCAGCTCCGTCTAGATCACCTGATCTGAGGAATCCGTACGGAGCGGAATATGGCCTAGGGCGTCACATTCATCTTCGTACCCCGAATCGTTTTGGTTGCTGCTGTAATTGTTGAAGGGGATGAGTATGAACACCTCCATCGTATTTTAATCGCATCGCCTGGTGCCTGGTGCTACCCCATGTCTGCTCCTTGCAGTAACGTTGTGGTGTCATCTTCAGCGTCTCCACCTCGTATCTCTTGACGTTGCATCATGGACAAGTCCCCTGGAAGACCTCACCTATAAGCAGGTACCCAACCCCTGGTGTTTATCCTTTGATCATATCTCCTAAATTATTCTCGCATCGTCGTTAATTTTCTTCATGCACATCCGTTTCTGCTCATACAGATTGTAGTGGTCGGTGAAATTTTGAGTCTCCATTGCCTGCAGGCCATCCCCCTCATAGCATCTGTAGCACGCATCAGGCTATCATGATTGCTCCATTCCTAATCCTCCCTACTTTAGCATGATATTATCATACTATATGATTTTCTTATTATTCTTTGACATGCCTTCTGTAGTTTTGTTCATATATGGACGAAAAGATCGTATTATTTGTAACCCCAAGGATGCATGCTTATTGGTTTGCTTTCTGGACTGTGGTCAAATTTTGCAATATGATATCTTATTTCAGATTAACAAAGCATAGATGATTAAGGTACATGGAGGGCTGTAGTCCCACAATTTATTGACTTGAAACAGTACGACATCTTATACCATTTTTTTGCCAATTCTAAATAAATCATTTTACCATGCATACAGAAATGCTACTTTTATTAAATATAAATTAAAATTATATAATAAATCAATTTTATATTTGATATTAGTTTTCATATTATTAATCCAAAAAAGCATTCATTCCCTAAAAATTCATGTTTCATACAATCAAACGATATTAGTATATATTACAACCTATTCCGCCGCAACACGCGGGGTATTGTCTAGTACTAAGATGATGGTGATCACCAAAAATCAGCCTAAGAGGAGGAGTTTAGATGAAGGTTGTTGTAGAAAGTGCAAAACTGGCCAAATCAGGACACTATGAAGTTGCACTCACATAGTTGATTGTCATGAGCTGAAACTTGGAGGAGTGGGGTTATTTGATCATATGAAGTTGCTGTAAAAGTTCCATGGCATTTGAAAATACCAAAGTGGCACTTGCTTCACAATGCTTCATTTTGACCAAAAACTTGGAAAATTTGCACAGGGCAAATGGCTAGATGTGTTGAGCCAAATCTTGGTGGAGGGAGATGATATAGATAAGATAATGTCTTGGAAAATTTTCATCTTATGAAGCAATATAAAATAGGGTTGCTTCACAAAGTGAAAATTTGATCAGAAACCAAGATTTGGAGCTGGCTTCACATAGATGATCTAAATAGGCTCAAATTAGGTATAGAATCATGATTTGATCAAATGAAGGATGTGGCAAAGTTTCACCTCACTTGGACATGCCTAGAATATACTTCCTTCACAAAGTTCCTTTCTGGACAGAAAATTTGGAAAATTGTTGAAAACTATTTACTAGGCAAGTGAGGTTGAAATTTGGCACAAGGCAATGATATGGGTAGGAAAAGGTGTCCAAAAGAGTTTGGAGTCAATTGGGCAAATATAAATAGCACTTGCTTCACAAAGTGCCATTTAGGACATAATAGGAAAATGATTATAGGAGAATTATTTTTGAACATGGCAATGAAATGTTTTGCCATATTTGAGCAAGATATGACCCAAACAATTTATGAAAATTATTTGGGAAGTTTTAGGATGACAGAGATATAGGTTTGTTCACAACCTAGGGCAAAAATAATTATTCCTTTAATAGAAAAAGAGTATTCCCTAGAAAAAGAATATTTGGATTAGGTCAAGGATGAAAATGACAGGATCTTGGGATGATGATGAGGATGGCAAGCCACTATAAAATCTAGGAAGACATGATATTCCCAAGTTTCAAAACCACATAGCCACAGAAAAGCAATTTAAATGAAAAATCCAAAGAAAATCATCAGAAAAAGAAAAGGGAAAAATCCAAGATGTAACACTGATTCAGCCCATTATGAATGGAACATGTTTGCAATGACAATTAAAGATTATAGTTACTCATGCCATGCTTAATTAGCTATGAGTTTATAATGGTTTACCTTGCGTGCCAACATGCTTTAAAAACGGTTGTGATGTAGTATGATAGGATGGTATCCTCCTTTGAATGATTTAAGTGGCTCGACTTGGCACATGTTCACACATGTAGTTGAAACAAAATCAACATAGCCTCCACTATATTTATGTTCATGGTAAATTATATCCTACTCATGCTTCCACTCAATGTTGGTTAATCTCAAGGCATTTTATGACCGTTGTTGATCTCTAGCTGGTCGCTTCCCAGTCTCTTTCTAGCCTTCACCTGTACTAAGCGGGAATACTGATTGTGCATCCACTTCCATAAACTCAAAGTTGTTCCATAAGAGTCCACCATACCTACCTATATGCGGTATTTACCTGCCGTTCAAAGTAAATTTACATGTGCCAAACTCTTAACCTTCAAATAAAATTATGTTTTGTATGCCCAAATCGCTCATGTGTCGACTGGGGGCTTTCTTTATCTTCCATGCAAGGTGGGTTATTCTCATGATGAGTGGAGTCCGCTTGTCATTCACGAGAAAATTGCTGGTAACCGGGATACCCAGTCCCATGATCAAAAGACAAAAATCAAATCAAAATATAATTAAACAAAGCTCCTCCAGGACTGTTGTTGGTTTGGATGGTACCCGTTGTTTCGGATAAGCCTTGGAGTGTGTTTGATGGTGGAGGGGGGGGGGTCAAATTGTACCATTCTATTTGGGAACCGCCTATAATGTATGTAGCATGGAAGATATTGAGAAGTCTTGGCCATAGCGTTAACAAAGAAAACATATCGCTCGAAATTATATTCATCTGTGATTTAAAAACTTGAGCTCTGGCACCTTTGCAAATCCATGCTTCCCTCTACAAATGGCCTATCTATTTACTTTTATTGTTGAGTCATCATCCTCTAATAAAAAGCACTAGTTGGAGAGCACCTCTGTCATTTATATGATTTTTTATTAATTGTTATTGAGTATGAGTGTGACTGGATCTCTTTAACCATGAATTACAATGTCTAGTCAGTCCTTGATCTTCTTAAGTGCTCTGCATTTATGTTTTGCGGTCACCGAAAGGGCTAGCGAGATACCACTTTGTCATATTATATCATGATTGTCTTGAAAAAGTGTTGTCGTGCGAGATTTATTATTATTGCTCGCTAGCTAATTATGCCATTGATATGAGTAAACATGAGGCCTAAATATTTTTGTGAATGTGCTTAGTTCATAGTCTTTGCTGAAAACTTGAATGTTGGTTTTACGTATTTACAACAACAAGATCAAACAGAGTTTGTAAAAGTTTTTCTTTGTCACTTTCGATTTATCAACTGAATTGGTTGACGAAAAGCAATGGGTTAAGCTTGAGGGAGTTGGTACGTCTCCATCGTATCTACCTTTTCAAACTCTTTTGCCCTTGTTTTGGACTCTAATTTGCATCATTTGAATGGAGATAACCCTGACTGATGTTGTTTTCAGCAGAATTGCCTTGGTGTTATTTTTGTACAGAAATAAAAGTTCTAGGAATGACTTGAAACTTCCCGGAGAATATTTTCAGAATATATAAAAACTATTGACGGGAAGAAATATCGGAGGGGCCCCACACCCTGTCCACAAGGGTGGGGGCCCCCCCCCTAGGGTGTGCCCCCCTACCATGTGTACCCCCTGGACCTCCACCGACGTCAACTCCAGCTCCATACAATCTCTTTCGGAGAGAAAAAAAAAGAGAGAAGATCCCATCACATTTTATGATACAGAGCTGCCCACACCTCCTGTTCTTCATCGGGAGACCTGATCTGGAATCCGTTTGCGGCTCTGGAGAGTGGAGATTGTCGCCGTCGTCATCACCAACCATCCTCCATCACCAATTTCATGATGCTCACCGCTGTGCATAAGTAATCCCATCGTAGGCTTGTTGGACGGTGATGGGTTGGATGAGATTTATCATGTAATTGAGTTAGTTTTGTTAGGGTTTGATCGTCAGTATCCACAATGTTCTGAGATTGATGTTGATATGACTTTGCTATGCTTAATGCTTGTCACTATGGCCCGAGTGCCATGATTTCGGATCTGAACCTATTATGTTTTCATGAATATATTTTTGTTCTCGATCCTATCTTGCAAGTCAATAGTCACCTACTATGTGTTATGATCCAGCAACCGCGGAGTAACAATAGTCGAGACACTTCTTGGTGATGACCATAGTTTGAGGAGTCCATGTACTGACTAAGTGCTAATGCTTTGGCCTGGTACTCTATTAAAAAGGGGCCATAATATCCCTTAGTTTCCATTAGGACCCCGCTGCCACGGGAGGGTAGGACAAAAGATGTCATGCAATTTCTTTTCCATAAGCACGTATGACTATATTCGGATACATGCCTACATTACATTGATGAATTAGAGCTAGTTCTGTGTCACCCTAGGTTATAACTGCTACATGATGAATATTATTCAACACCTATCATTGTTGATCCATTGCCTATGAGTTCGTTCCAAATTGATACATGCTTCGTTACTTTCGTTACTGCTACTATCACCATCACTACAAAACAGCTACTATTACTTTTGCCACTGTTACCGTTACTTCCATACTACTTTGCTACTAAATACTTTGCTGCAGATATTAAGTTTCCAGGTGTGGTTGAATTGACAACTCAGCTGCTAATACTTGAGAATATTCTTTGCCTCCCCTTGTGTTGAATCAATAAATTTGGGCTGAATACTATACCATCAAAAACTGTTGTGATCCCCTATACTTGTGGGTTATCATGGTCCCATAGTGAAAATGACCATTTTCCCTTGCTTCTAATCAACCCTCTCCGAGAGAAAAGCACGTTCGGAGTTTCGTTCTGCGGCTTAACCACACTTCTCCCTGGAGTCTCCGTCAGCCCCAGACAAGCCACAACAGCCACTTGCATGATAGCCATGCAGTACCCATGGTTTCTACTTGAATATTTAATAAAGGTTTGATCGTTAACTGCATGTTTGTTTGCTACTATTGTCGTTGTTTCGGTTATACTCGTGGTTTCATGTTCACCTTCATGCTATGTTCCGATGTTTCTTGTCATCTTGTACTACTTGCTAGTATTATTCTCACATGTTATGCTTGGTAGTAGTAGTAGTACATGCTAGTAGTAGTGGTGTTCATCCGGATGCATGATTATCGTCTGTCGTTGCCATGCATTTTCCTTTGTATCTAGTTGGTTATAGCTTACTTGGTAGTATTATTGATATGTTCTTGCTTGGTATTTATTGTAGATGCTAGTGGTCATGTTATGCTATGAGTAGTGTTATACTTGTGATATTTATACTCATCAGTATGCCATGCTCATTCAGTATATGATTTATTGTTGTTGCTATGCTTGATGATTATGTTGTACCCCCATGCTTATGTTGGTATCATGCTCATATGTATTGTAGTTGCATCATGTTATTATGACTCGGCTCATTGCATTCAAGTTAAACTGGACTTAAATGAACTTGAATAACTGTTGGCTGAGTCATGGTGCCACCAAATTGAGCTGACCAATGCAGCCACACTTGCCTTATGGGGGGTCCTAACTGGGTCTATTGGCATGCCTCTCGCCGGTGCCTCCAACGAGGGAATGTTATGGGTGCGCGCTACCCTCATCAGGTAGGCGTACATAAGCCTTGTGTGCTCATTTTTGTTGTAAGGTACCTTGTCCCCGTTTGGGACCATTTATGTTTTGCCACGACACTGGTCGTTGGATGTAATGAGTTGACATCGGGGCTACCCAGGACTTAGCCCAAAGGGGAGTTGGTCGGAGTGGCCGGGGAGAGTGTGCTGGCAATAGATCGGTTTTGTCGGAACACCGTTGGTCCACCCGAATGGGAGTGCGAGGCCATGGGTTCTGTGGTGTGGGTACAGTGTACTAACCTCTGCGAAGTGTGTGTTAAATCTATCGATAGCCACGCCCGCGGATACGGGCCCGGTTCGTAGTAGATCACACTATGAGCCAACTATAATAATAACTTGATTAATAATAACTCCAGTTCTATGATCATGAGAGGATCACGACGGTAACGTGGATACCGAAGTTGGTATGTGGATGTGTGAGATGGTTACGAGGTAACCGCCGATCAAGAGTAAGTTGGTGCATGAGAATGTTAACATGTTGCATGTAGTATTGTCATGTTCATATGTTCATGCCGTGCTAATGTTATTCTAGTTGTATCATGTTCACCTTGTACATGTCATGTTATCCTGATGATTGCTGTAACATGTTAATGTCATGGTATTGTTTGTCTTGACTACTTTTGGTTATTGTGGGCTTGCAAGTACAATCAATGTACTAACCTGGTGTGTCATGCCAGTTTGCAGGTCGTGTCTGGTTTGCTTTATTGTTTGGTGTGGTTCTCGTGTTCGCGAGCTAGGATAAACGTTCTAGCCAGAGTCCCTTCGGATTGGAGTCCATCATCGTCGTTCGTTGTTCCGCTGTCAGTAGAGGTTTCCCTGCCTCGAGTTGGTATGTTGTTTGCATAGAGCCACTATGGTTGGCGTAGCGTCACCGTGCTGATGTTATCCATTGTAATATCGGAGACCTTGTATTCGTATTCATGTTGTAATAGAGAGCTGATTTGTTCTATGCCAAGGCTTGGTATCAGAACAGGTCTGGTTGTAGAGCGTCCTAGTTCGCTGGAACATTAGAAAACGATAGTATATGTTCTGGTTGCTGTCTTTGCTTGCTGTATTTGGTTGTTGCATTTGTTTGCTGCATATAGTCTTATTTCGGTTACCCCCAACCCTTGATTCGTGCGTAGATGACGGTTGGCTTCCATGAGTTCAGTGCCCTCCCTAGAGCTCCCGGAGTTGTTCCTATTGCATTCAGTCCCACTCCTGCACCTCTTAGCTTTGCCATCCTCCTTGGCGATATGTGGCATAGCAATTATCCCCGCGGAGATCCACCTCATTATCAAGTATTCCAATTCTCTACCAGAGGAAGAATCCTGGAGTATGTTGCTCATGTTCATCTGTCAGCCCTGACTCTTGTTGGTAAGAGCACCTGCAGTTTCCACGGTGGTTACAACGCTACTCCCGAGCGTACCGTTCAGCTTGCTGCAATGGCAGATGATGGTGTCATGGACTAGGGGGTACTCACCACGTTGTCTCCCGATCAGCTGGATCGGGTCGAGGACCCCCATGGCGATTGATTCATGGGCCACTCTGGGCGGCCCATGCCGCATACAAGAAGATTTCCGCAAGACTTGGCGCCCAAGACAAGGACTCTCCTAAACCCCAGGCCTCCGATGTGTAATATAAACCGAGGCGAGGCTAGTCAATAGAACATCTGATATTCATTAGATCAATCTCGTGGTAGACACATGTACTCTATACTACACCTCATATGAAAACAATCGAAAGCGGGATGTAGGGTTTTACCTCCATCAAGAGGGCCCGAACCTGGATAAAATACCGTGTCCGTGTTACCATCACACCAAGACGCCTAGCTTAAGACCCCTACTACGAGATATGCCGGATATTGAACCGACATTGATGCTTTCATTGAAAGCCTGTTGGACGATCGTCATGGATTGATGGGATAAGTAGGTGATATTTTTTCGATTAGATCTGTTGCGCATGACTTGTCTTTTTTCCGCAAATTATTACCGTCGTCTCCGGATATTCGTTCATAGCGCTAGATGAAGACCAAGGATTTGTTAATGGCCGCTAGTAATATCCGGCAATGGGCCGTACGCCAGATCCAAACCTCGCTGTGGCTACTGACAGGACACTCATGCAATTGCTTCCACGTACCGTGGACAATCTTGAAGAAGCACATGCATAGAGTAGCCAGTCTTACCTGGATCAATGCAGAGGAAAGGTCACAATCCGTCAGTACGCACATGATTAGATTGTACGCGGAGTCAGGAGCAACCATGCCCAAGCAGCAGCGGCGGCCGAGGAGATTCGTTTTCCTCTTCTTCTTTTATTAATTTGGAACGCAGATTACTGTTCGTTCCGTACTATATGTCTTCTCCCAAACTACAAGTACTACTAATGAAATTGAATTAGCTTTGCAGCACGGCCGACCAAACCTGGTTGGCGAATTCTAATAATTCAACTAGTAATATTGTTGAATATATTTGTATAGGCAATATATTGCATGTATATGTAGGATCATTTCCTACCTAGTCCTGCCTCTAGTTTCCTTGTATAGCCGAGGCCATGGGCCACTCCTTGTATATATATACGTGCGTGTATGCACCCAAATTAATTGAGAGTTGCATTGCCAAACAATTTGGTATCAGTTTCCTTTCCACGATCCTATTCCTAAAAGCTTCCGCTCCTGCCGCCGCCGCGCCCTAGGCTGCCGCCGCCGCCGCCGCGCCCTAGGCTGCCGCCGCCGCCGCTCCTAGTTCGCCGCCGCCTCCCCTTCTAGCCGCCGCTGCCTACCTCCCCTAGCCACCTCTCCCCTAGCCGCCGCCATGGCCTCACCTCGCTCTTCCAATTCCGGTTCCAACAACAATCCCTTCGCCGGTCCCGATCCCGTTATCATCCGTGACCTCGACATCCATCGCCGTGTCCCCGTGTGCCTCGATCACTCCACCTCCATCTACTATGCCTGGAAAACCTACCTCAACCTAGTGTTCCGCGAGTATCATCTTCAGGATCACATCGATGGTTCCGTCGAATCTCGCGAGATGGCGGGTGATGAAGAGTGGACGACCATCGATGCTACGCTTATTCGTTGGTTCTACTCCGCCATCTCCAAGGATCTCTTCCACACGGTGGTCACCGACGGGGATGATGCCCTCGCCGTTTGGACTAAACTCAACGGGCTCTTCACCGACAACCAACTCCAACGCCGGGTTTTTCTTCAGCAAGAATTTTTTGGGTCTCATCAACTTGATTCGTCTATCGATGATTTTTGCATGCGTCTCAAGAAACTTGCAGATGAGCTCCGTGACCTTGGCGAGATCATCTCCGACGAACTCCTCCTCAGCACTCTCACCGCCGGGCTCAATGAGGAGTTCGGCAACGCCGCTTCAAACCTCACCTTGATCCCGAAGCCGACTTTTCCGAAGGTCGTGGCTTATTTGCGGTTGGAAGAGCGTCGCATGAAGATGGCCAAAGCCAGGGCCACCCACACCGCCCTCCACGCCGGGACGTCCCGCGGCGGTCCGCCACCGCCGCCCTCCCAGGCGCCTCCGGCACCGCGGTTCCCTCCACCGGCGGCCACCTATGGCCAGTACCCGCACCCCGCGGCGGGCTTTCCCCAGCCACCGTTGCCCCAGCTTGCCCCCTCTGATCGCCGCCATGGTGGGCGTCGCGGTCGGAAGGGCAACGGCCAGGGCGGTCCGCCCCGTCAGCAGCAGGCCGCCGCGCCTTGGGCCGCGGCCCAAAACCCATGGACGGGGCTGGTCCATGCGTACAGCATGCCTGTACCCCGCCCGCCCGCTCCTGGCCTTCTGGGCCCGCGTCCGGCCTCTCACCAGGCGATGTTCGCCGCTCCCCAGGCGCCGTAAGCAGCGCTCCCTCCAGCGCCGTACGTCGCACCCCCTCCGGCGCCCCATGCCGCGGTGCCCTACGTCGCACTGCCGCCGGCTTCCTACACCGCGGCGCCATACGCCGCCCAGCCTTCGGCGCCTCCTCTTCCGCCGGCTCCGTGGGATCCCGCGCTGCTTGCGGCTCTTCACTCCGCCCCCTCGCCGGCCAACTATACGGGTGGCGGCGACTAGTATATGGACACCGGCGCCACCGCTCATATGGCTGCCAACCCTGGTACTCTTCATACCTCATATCCAGTTGCTACTGCCAACCATATTACTCTCGGTGATGGATCATCACTTCCCATTACGCATATAGGCCATGCTTATTTTCCGTCTACATCCACACCGATATCTTTATCTAACATACTTGTGTCTTCCCATCTCATTAAAAATCTTGTTTCCGTTCGTTCTCTTACTCGTGACAATCCCGTTACCGTTGAATTTGACATGTGTGGTTTTTCTGTCAAGGATGCCCGTACCCGGATGGTGCTTCACCGATGTGATAGCCCCGACGAGCTCTACCCGGTCCACCCACCCACCTCCACCAACACCTCTCCGGTCGCCCTCTCCGTCGGTGTGGACCTCTGGCACGCTCGGTTGGGCCATCCCAACGACACCACTCTTCGTCATATTCTTCGGAGTTTTTCCTTCACTTGTAATAAGACCGACGGTCACACTTGTCATGCATGTCGTCTAGGCAAACATACTCGTCTTCCTTTTGGCACGTCATCCTCGGTTGCATCGTATCCGTTTGAACTACTTCATAGTGATGTGTGGACTTCTCCAGTTGCGAGTAATACATGCTATATTTACTATCTCGTCATTTTGGATGATTTTTTGCACTATGTGTGGACCTTCCCGTTACGGCGGAAATCCGACGTTCTTTCCACTCTCACCGCATTTTATTCATATGTCATCACACAGTTTGGTCGCCTCATCCATGCCATCCAAACCGATAACGGGAAGGAATTCGATAACCTTGCGGTTCGCAATCTCCTCGCCACACATGGGACGATTTTTCGTCTCACTTGCCCCTATACCTCGCAACAAAACGGGCGGGCCGAACGGGTCCTACGCACTCTTAACGATTGCGTTCGCACCCTACTATTCCATGCTAATGTGCCACCCCGTTTCTGGCCCGATGCCCTCGCCACCGCATCACTTCTTATCAACATTCGGCCATGTCGTGTTCGCGGCAACTTTGCACCGCACCACCTGCTTTTTGGGAGCCCACCATCTTATGACGATCTTCGCATCTTTGGGTGCCTCTGCTACCCTAGCATCGCCTCCACCACCCCTCATAAGCTAGCTACACGCTCTCTCGCATGCATCTTCTTGGGCTACCCTCCCAACACCAAGGGCTACCGATGCTACGACCCGATCTCCCATCGTGTTTTCACATCTAGACACGTTTACTTTGATGAAAGGGTTTTTCCGTTTCAGCAGGTGCCACCGTCTGACTCCTCGACGACTACACCACCGGCTCCTGGACCCTCGACATCGGGCTCTCTTGGTGTGCATGCGCGCCCTCGAGCCCACCTTGGGCCGCCTCCCGGCTTTGGCCCGCTGCCCCGCTCGACGGCTGCGAGCTCGAGGCCCAGCCCCGCGGCTTCGGTCGACGCTCCGGCGTCCCCGACGCCCTCCTCCGCAGCGACGGCTACGTCGGCGCCAGCATCACCCTCCGCCGGCTCTCCCGCGCCAGCTTCTCCAGCGGCCTCAGCCGCAACGACAGCGCCGGCCTCTCCGGCGGCCTCGGCCGCGCCGACCACGCCGGCCTTCCCTACGCTCGGGTCGGCATCCTCAGCACCCGGGTCATCCGGGTCCGCGCCGGTCTCTTCGGCGCCCTCGGACAGTTCGGCCGCAGCGGGCTCTTCATCAGCCTCGCCCGCCGCCGCCCCGGACTCGCCACCTCACCGCATGGTGACTCGCGCCCGGACTGGAGCGCTCCGCCCGAGTCAGTGGTACTCCGCCGACGAGTACCTTCTCGCGGCCTCCACCTCGACACCCTCACCTCTCCCATCGTCGGCTCGAGCGGCCCTTCGTGACCCTCATTGGCTCGTCGCGATGCAGGAGGAGTTTGATGCGCTTCAGCGCAACCGCACCTGGCAGCTGGTGCCTCGGCCGCCGCATGCTAATGTGATCAACGGCAAGTGGGTCTTTCGGCACAAGACTCGACCTGACGGGACCCTCGAGCGATACAAGGCTCGTTGGGTCGTTCGCGGTTTCCGCCAGCGTGCGGGTGTGGACTTCACCGACACTTTCGCCCCGGTTGTCAAACCGGGCACCATCCGCACCGTTCTGCATCAGGCGGTCTCTCGCGCCTGGCCCGTCCACCAGATGGATGTCTCCAACGCGTTTCTTCATGGCCATCTTACCGAGCAGGTCTACTGCCAGCAGCCTATCGGCTTCGTCGACGCCACCCAGCCGGATCACGTGTGCCTGCTGTCGCGCTCGCTCTATGGGCTCAAGCAGGCCCCTCGTGCATGGTACCAGCGTATTGCCGCCTTCCTTCAGCAGCTTGGTTTCCAAGCTACTCGCTTGGATGCTTCTCTGTTCGTGTATCAGCACACCAGTGGGACGGCCTATCTGCTGCTCTACGTCGACGACATCATCCTGACCGCTTCCTCGGCCGAGCTTCTTCGCCAGCTCACAGCTCGCCTCGGCATCGAGTTCACCATGAAGGACCTTGGTCCTTTGCACTACTTCCTCGGGATCGAGGTGGTACGGCGTGCCGATGGGTTCTTTCTTCATCAGCAGCAGTACGCCCACGAGTTGCTCGAGCGCGCCGGCATGCTTAATTGCAAGCCTGCACCTACGCCTATCGACACGAAGGCCAAGGTCTCCGCTCTTGAGGGTACTCCGGCACCGGATGCCGCCTTCTACAGGTCCATCGTTGGTGCTCTTCAGTACTTGATGCTCACTCGGCCCGACTTGCAGTATGCCGTCCAGCAGGTGTGCCTCCATATGCACGCTCCGCGTGACTCTCATTGGTCCCTGGTGAAGAGGATCCTTCGTTACATCTGCGACACCATGGCCCTGGGCCTCACGCTGACAGCGTCATCCTCCATTGACCTGGTGGCCTACTCAGACGCCGACTGGGCTGGCTGCTGTAATACCCCGGATGTAATACTTTCCCTTTTGGGCATATAATATATCTCCGGCTTCATCACTTCCATTCCGCGTGCTTTGTCTTTTTGGGTTTTCGCCGTTTTGTCGTGTTGCGTGTGTGGCGTTCATTTATATCATGTAGTCATGTGCATCGCATTGCATTTGTTTTGTCGTTTGCTTCCGGTTCCACGCGTTCCTTCCCGTTGTCCGTTTCGCGTTCCGGAGCTCCCTCACGTGTCCATGGCGTCCCGAGGCCTACTTTGGTGTTTGGCCGTGTAACGTTACCGGTTTGGCGCGAGACTTGTCGTGTGTTGTTGTTTTGGTGTGTGTAACCCGCCTGTCGAATCTCGTCGCGTTTGGAGTCCGTTTGCTACCCCAACAGTTATTCTCGTGGGCTCAAAGTGCCTCCACTTTGAGGCCCAAGACACCCCTCCAACAGCCCACCAAACCAGCCCAAACCCCTCCCTTCATCTAGGCCATCCAATTCTAATCGCGTGGCCGAAAACCACACCTCATTTGGACAACCCTAGCTCCTTGTGCCTATATATTTGTCCAACCTCCCCCAAATTTTGCCCTAGTAGAAAACCCTAGTAGTCACCCCCTTCCTCTCCTTCTTCTTCCTCCAGCCGCCGGAGCTCGCCGGAGCTCGCCGGAGTCCCGCCGGAATCCTCACCGCCGGCATCTCCTCACCGCGGGGCCCTCTCCGTCGGCGCCGCCGTCCTCCGCCGCCGGCCGGCGCCACCACCTCGCCGGCCAGCCGCCCCGCCGTTCGCCTCTTCTCCCTCCGGCGTCACCTCCCCTGCGCCCTCCGCCGCCGAGCCATCGAGGCCTCCAGCCGCCGCCGCGCGCTGGGGTCGGGAGGCTTCCCCGACCGCGCCTCGTTCCCGATCCGACCGGGTGGGTCGCGCCCCGGCCCGATCCGTCCCTCCGCCGGGCTGAACCCTAGGCCAGCCGGGCCCCTCCACCGCTCCACCCGCCTTCGGGCCACAAGGCGCAGCGGCCCACTTGCCGCCGATCTGCCAGTGCGGGCCGTCGTCCAGCGCCTTCCTTCGCGGGCCCAAGCCGAAGGGAGCCGGCCTCGTCCAGCGCCGCCCCTGGCCAGATCCCGGGCCAGATCCCAGGCCCAGCGTCGGTCGCCAGGCTCAATCGGGGGATCCCCAAGCGATCTCCCCGATCCGCCTCTCCCTCCGCCTGCAGCCCGATCGGGCCGACGCTAGGGCCCGTTAGCGCCGGCCAGATCCGATCCGCCGCGCCCGTTGACTCGCCGCCCGGTTGACCCGCGTTGATTCCAGACCTGACCCTGAGGTTGCCTCTTATTTCCTCTAAGTCCCTGTCTATTTAGTTCCTGATGCAGTTTTATAATAGTGATAACTTTGTGTGTGATGCTCCGATTTGAGTGAATGAGATGTCCAGACGTTCGTGGAGACATGTACTAAATTTCATTCCATTGTGCCATACATGTTTGAGTTCATCTAGGTGCTTAAAATTCTGTTGCAAGAGTGCATCGTGATAAAAACTGTTGTTAGTATTGTTTTTCATGCCACCTTTGCATAGCGATAACTTGGTGCTCGTTTATCCGAATGATGCAAATGAGATGTCCACGTGTTCGCCTTGTCATGCTCTACATGATGATTGCTTAGTCTTGCATGATAGATTTAATCTTTCCATGTTTATCTCCGTTGCAAATTGCTATGTGGCTGTGATGTTGTTTAACTTGTTATGAAATGCCAACTTGAGGAGCTCATTGCTATCGTTGTGTTTATCTCCATGATGCATGCTTAGGTGTTTTGGAATCACCATCATATGTACTTTGCTGTGGTTCTTACCACTTGCCATGTTTAGTTTTGAGGTGACTTAAACTTGCTCTTAAAGATGCCATGATGAAACAGCTGTTTTAACACTTAGTGAAATTTCACTAAGTCTGGAATCTGTAATTTCCAGATGCCATGTTTGCTTGTTGTTCTAGGCCAAACCATGATTGTTTTGGGGTGACTCTTGATGATTCCTTGCTGTACATATTGTTGGCTATCCATTCATGCTCTCACATGCTTATTTGAGTGGCTGTAGCATATTCAACTTTTGCTCCAAAGTTGCAATCAAATACTGCTGTCAGGATTTTGTTGTCAAGTTCAATATGTCCAAGCTTGTTGCTATTGATCCGTGGCTCCTTTGGGGGTGCACCAATGAAATTATTTGCTGTAGGATATGTCTAGTTTATGTTCATGCTCTTTGCATGATGTTTGAGTGTTGTAGCTTATTTATCTAGTGCTCCGAATTTGCTATGTTGCTGTAATTTTCAGCTTTCGCCTGTTTATTGTTTTGTGCATAACTTTTAGCCCGTAGCTCCGATTGCAGCAAGTCTTATATGAATCTTGATTGATTTTTCGTGTAGATTCATAATATCCTTTTGTTTTCATGTTTTGAAGCTTTTGCTTGATTGCATATTGTCATGCTCCGTGTGCTCCCATAGTGCATTAGTCATGCATCCAGCATATTTTGAGTGCGCATTGCATCTTGTTGATTTGGTGCCTTGTGTGTTTGTGTTGATTAGAGCCGGAAGCTGAGACCGAGTACGAGTACGAGCACGAGGTTACTACCGAGCTTGAGAACGAGGACCCCTCTTACGATCCTATCGACAACTCTTCAGGCAAGATGACCGAACCCCGATAACACTACTATCTTTGCCTATTGCTAGAGTATCGCTCTATAGTTTTGCCTCGATGCCCATGTCTTTCCTGTCAGCCTCCTATTGTAACCATGTTCATGTCTAACCACCCTACCTATGCAAACCGTTGAATGGCTAAGTATGCTTCGCTCAGCCCCTCTTATAGCATTGTTAGTTGCAGGTGAAGATTGAAGATGCTTGCTTCATGTTGAAGTTTGTTGGGTCATATCACACTATATAAATGCTTAAAATGAAATCATCTATATATTGGCAATGGGTGGAAGGCTAAGCCTTTTGCTTGGTGATTTGTTCCACTCATGCCGCTAGGAACCGTATAAACCGGTGTTATGTTCCTTGATTATGCGTTCCTCATACGGTTGGGGTTATGGGGCCCCCTCGATAAACCGCTAAGTGCTAAGTCTTTTCCAGCAAGTCCCAACATTTGGTACTATTTGCCTAATAACTAATTAAACTTGCATAGGGAGTAATTAACCCTCTTTCTTAATCAACAACCCCGGGCCAGTGCTCCACATGAGTGTTGGTCCGAAACGGGGAGTCTGCGGGGCCACCACGAGGAAACTCGAGGTTTGGTAAAAACCTGTAGAATCGCCCATCCGGTCGTGGCCTGGGACTAGATACGCGCGGCTATTGTCAGGGTGTCGGCACGCCGGGAGGATTTGCTGGATTAGCCCTACCTTAGTTCGGAGTATCTTGAGCACGGGATTCCGAGAATACTCGGGTCTTCCCACTTTGGAGTTGCGACTCCGCGGATCGTGGGCTTGTCATGGGCCAAGTTGGAACACCCCTGCAGGGTTATGAACTTTCGAAAGCCGTGCCCGCGGTTATGTGGCAGATGGGAGCTTGTTAATATCCGGTTGTAGAAAACTTGACACATTGTTCTAATACACTACCGGCGTGAGTACCGTGACTGTCTTTTTCCGAAAGGGGTTTCGGGAGATGAACACGGTGGGGTTATGTTTGACTGGCTTTAGTTAGGATCACTTCGTGATCATCTCTCGACCGAGGCGCCTTCTCTTCTCGCTCTCTTTTGTGTAAGCTAGGCTAGTGCTGCTGCAACCACTTATTCTTATTCTTTCTTCAGCCTTGTTCCACACCCAAGGCTTAGATAGTCATGTTACCCGGGAACGGGATTGCTGAGTCCTCTATGGCTCACAGTTACTTCACCACACCAGATGCAGGTCCGATGGTGAGCTATCCAGGTGATGGCACCGAGCTAGACTGGGAGTACGACGAGGAGCGTAGCCGTTACTATGTTCGTTATCCCGATGATCAGTAGTGGAACTTCTACTAGGATTCGATCCGACCTATAGATTTAAATTATGTTTGATATCTTGTCATTTGGATTTTACCCTTAGATGGGTTGTGAAGTTTTATTGAATGATGATTTGGACATGTAATGTATTTGTGTGACGTGGCGAGTGTAAGCCAACTATTTTATGTTTTCCATCCCTATCTTTTACATGAGTTGTGCAAAGATACCAAACTTGCGATCATTCCAGCATGGGGTTATGTCTCTAAGTCGTGCCTCGACACGTAGGAGATATAGTCCCATCCTGGGCATTACAGCTGCCCCGACACTCGCCGCTCCACCTCCGGCTATTGCATCTACCTCGGGCCCTTTCTCATATCGTGGTCGTCTAAACGACAACCCACGGTGTCCAGATCGAGCACCGAGGCTGAGTATCGCGCTGTGGCCAATGCTGTGGCCGAGTGCTCCTGGTTGCGGCAGCTTCTCCAGGAGTTGCATCTCGTTGTGGCCAAGGCCACCGTTGTCTACTGCGACAACGTTTCTGCAGTCTACCTCTCCGCCAACCCCGTTCATCATCGTCGCACGAAGCACATCGAGCTCGACATCCACTTCGTGCGTGAGCAGGTGGCTCTCGGACACATACGAGTCTTGCATGTTCCCACTGCTCAGCAATTCGCCGATGTTATGACCAAGGGTTTACCGACGACTCAGTTCGAGGAGTTTCGGTCCAGTCTATGCGTCACAGATGCCGTATCGACTGCGGGGGG
>LR738712.1:305606501-305634231 GCA_902687465.1 Secale cereale | reverse complement strand
GGGGGTGTTGAATATATTTGTATAGGCAATATATCGCATGTATATGTAGGATCATTTCCTACCTAGTCCCGCCTCTAGTTTCCTTGTATAGCCGAGGCCGTGAACCACTCCTTGTATATATATACGTGCGTGTATGCACCCAAATCAATTGAGAGTTGCATTGCCAAACAATAAATATTACTGGGTGTTTAGGTGAATCCTTGTGCATAGATCAAAATGATCTGACTCGCGATGTCAGTTCAGTACGGAACTACGGATGAATTCTTCCCGCGTATGATGTGATCATCTTTTTTTTTTTGAAACGGGGCAAAAGATTTGCCATTTCATTGATTAAGAAGGAAGTTGTAGACAGACGCCCGAAGGCGGCAGAAAGAAAAGAAAAGAAAAGCAAAAGAGGTCTACTCTCGCGGCATTAGACTACTCATGTGCTTCGCGCTGGCCATCGCCCAAAGAGACACCTCTGCTTTGATCTTATTGATTAGAACTGTGGAAGGGATGACCGTGTTTCTGAAGACTCTCGCATTGCGCTCCGTCCATATCTCCCATGTGGTCATCGTCCATCGCTGTTGGACAGGTTTTATTTTCCTAAGTTTCATTCGGCATGTAAAATTATTGCAAAGGATATTTTTTGATGGTTCGTATTGCACTATTTTTTCAAAGATATTTTACGTCAGGGCGGTCCCAGCCTCTCATCGTCGTCAGGATTGGCCGACCTTTGTTGACATCGTCATGCCACAACACCAAGCGCATTTGGCGCTGGCTTCGCGTGTTGTACACAGTGCTGGGTCCAGAGGAGCATACGCCTAGGACAAGCATATGCGGAGCCGAGGACGAGGAGACTCCGGCACAGGCAGTGGCCATCCAGGGAGATTCGATAATTTTTCTTTGCTTTACTCAATATTTAATTATATGTGGAGGTAGTATGCGTTTTTGACTAGTAGTTTGTTCTCCGTCTACTTTTTACTTAGTGGCCTACACCTCTTACGTGCTAGCATATGAATGATCAAAACGTGCTAACTATTTAACAATTTGGAGCGTGAATTCCTATCTGCAGGTCGACGGACGGTGCCCGCGCAGCATGGTCTACATTGTGTATCGAGATTTTGCCATAGCATCAGCACAACGCCTCGACGCCGTTCTCCCCTGAACTTCAACCTGCGTTGACATCTCTGCGTTTCCGACCCAACCTCAACACACTGGCTATAGTCTTCGAATTATTTGCTTTGCGTAAAACAATGGTGTAAAGGAAAAAAATTTACTTCAGTTTTTGCACCGTCATGCAGATAAAAACAAACTACCGAACAATGTCACCATCTCGGTTGGACGACCCAGGGTTCGGATAATCGTAGCCAATTCAGACGGTCTCTGTTGCAGGCCAGGGCAAATACTACTACAACTCTGCGTGATGGCCGCTGGAGCAGACGCAAAGTGCTAGCCTAGCAATACTAATGGAGCACTCCTCCCGAGGTTTCGGTCTAGCTATTTCATCTGCAGCCGGACAACCTTTTTTGTCAGATTTTGCACTATCTGTCTTTAATACGGCTAGCCTCGTATTACTACCAGGTGTTACCTGTCTAACTTATCTTTAAAAAATACCTTTTTCATCTCTCTTGAGAATTATTACTTCGGCCAGTGTTATCTTCTGTACACATAGGTAGATGATTTGGATCGGGCAACGCTGTTACCATGCCGTCACCTTGCTAGCGTGAGGGCTCTGTCATCACATTACCGACCTGCTCGGTTACCTCGGCTGGACCGAGGGCTTCTCCATCGCTTCATTAACCCATTCCAGGGATTTCGCCCTCACATCGCCAGCTTGCTCCGTCGCCTCCGGGGGTTCCACCTGTTGGAATTTACTAGTATTTACTAGTCCAAATAAATTCGGAAATTCTCATTGACACATTATTATTTTGTTAATTGGGAAAATTAATGAGTCATTGATTAATTAGTAACGGTCGTGTTTATTGGGGCTGTTTCTATTTCATTAACAGACGCGGTTATTACGACCGTTTCTGACTCATTAACAAACGCGTTTATTGTTACTGTTTCTATTTTATAAACGGACGTGTTAAGTACGGCAGTTTCTAAATCATAAACGGACGCGTTTATGGCGGCTGCTTTGACTCCCAACATACACTATATAAACCCGTACCAAGCCAGCCTTGGGAGTAGGTTTTTTCGTATGGTTTCTCACCGTTCCAAAATATTGCGCCGCCACTCAAGCCTTCTTCATCCCTCCTTACGGCGTGCACCAGAAGAAGGGACAGCAGGCCTCCGGAACCCCGCCTCTTGCGATCCTGTACGGGAGAGGGGCGATCAGGTTTTTGGGGAGAGCTCTCGCTCGACTGCTGACAACGATCACTTCCCCAACGACGACTTCTTCCCCGACATCGGCAACCTCTTCCTCGACGACGACATGGCCCAGACCGGGGACAACACAGCCGCTACTACAGCTGCTGCAACGTATGCATCTCTCTCTCATCTGTATCAGATCTCGCTACAATTTCTATGTCTAGTACTTGCCGTAGATTGGATCTGTTTTCCCATTGTACTAGATATTTGCATGCTCGCTTTAGTTGCTTCTGTCATGATTAATTTTATTATATTTCGGATTAAACCATATGATGAATTGCTAATATATTCAACAATCCAAAAACCTGATTATACGCAATTTGCTACACCTGCTTTTCTTACGTCGACAAAGCCCGATCGGTTCAAGGGTGTGAACTATAAGAGGTGGCGCACGAGAGCAGTGTTGTGGTTTCAATCCATGAACTGCTATGCGGCCACCAAGGGCATGCCTGAGGACGATCTTGAACCTGCACAGCAGGAAGCCTTTGAAAGGGTTGATATTATGTTTAAGACAGCCCTCCTCGGTATTATTGATGATTCCATTGTGGATCCTTATATGTCGTTTGATAATGGCAAGGACATGTGGGCCGCGCTCGAGGCCAAGTTTGGGGTCTCGGACGCTGGTAGCGAGTTGTACGTCATGGAGCAATTCTATGACTACAAGATGACTGATGAGCGTTCTGTTGTTCAACAGGCTCATGAGATACAGTCACTCGCTAAGGAACTTGAGCACTTTAAGTGTAATTTACCGGACAAATTTGTGGCCGGTGGCATCATTGCCAAGCTTCCACCTTCGTGGGGAACCTTTGCTACTTCTCTGAAACACAAGAGACAGGAGTTTTCCGTTTTGGACCTCATCGGATCTCTTGATGTGGAAGAGAAGACGAGAGCAAAGGATACACGTGCTCGGGTTGCTGAGGTAGGTTCTGCTGCACACATGGTGCAGAAGAAAAACTACCAGCCCAACAAGCCTAAATATAACAAGAAGAAATACGAGGGTAAAGGCAAGCCTGACAACAAGTTTAAACCATCGTCCTCTACCAACTTTAAGAAGAAGAAGGGATCATGCCACGTTTGTGGCGACCTGAGCCATTGGGCTCCGAGATGCCCCAAACGGCATGAGCTGCAACAGCTGGAGAATAGCGGCAAGACCGCTAATGTTGTCATGGCTGACACCGAGATGAAGGATATTGGGTACGGTATAATTCCTACCATTCTTTCAATTTGTCATTCTCCTGATTGGTTGATTGACACAGGTGCCAATGTACATGTTTGTGCTGATGCCTCCATGTTCTCTTCTTACCAGGTCACAGGGACTTCCCCCGTGCTGATGGGGAACGGGTCACATGCCACTGTTCGTGGTGTTGGTACGGTCGATCTGAAGTTTACTTCGGGGAAGATCGTGCGACTGAAGAACGTGCATCATGTGCCCTCCATCAATAAGAATCTCGTCAGCGGTTCGCGTTTATGTCGAGATGGTTATAAGTTGGTTTTCGAGTCCAATAAAGTTGTAATTTCCAAGTATGGACAATTTGTTGGTAAAGGCTATGAGTGCGGAGGCTTGTTCCGCCTATCTTTGTCAGACTTATGCACTAAAGTTATTAATCATGTTTGCCACGATAATGAATCTGATATTTGGCATTCACGACTTTGTCATATTAACTTTGGTTGCATGACGCGGTTAGCAAACATGAGTTTAATTCCGAAATTTACTACTGTGAAAGGTTCCAAATGTCAAGTGTGTGTTCAAGCTAAGCAACCTCGCAAGTCCCATAAGACTGCGGAGGTAAGAAATTTAGCACCACAGGAGCTTATACATTCTGATCTTTGTGAGATGAATGGCGTGTTGACAAAGGGTGGAAAGAAATACTTTATGACACTCATTGATGACTCCACTAGATATTGTTATGTGTATCTTCTGAAAACAAAAGATGAGGCTTTAACTTACTTCAAAAACTATAAGGCCGAAGCAGAGAACCAACTTGATCGTAAAATTAAACGGCTTAGGTCTGATCGTGGTGGAGAGTATTTTTCAAATGAATTCAATTCGTTTTGTGCGGAACATGGTATTATCCATGAGAGGACGCCTCCCTATTCACCTCAGTCAAATGGGGTGGCTGAAAGAAATAACCGAACTCTGTCTGATTTGGTTAACGCCATGTTAGACACTTCGGGTCTCTCCAAGGCATGGTGGGGGGGGGGCGCTAATGACTGCATGTCATGTCCTAAACCGAGTTCCCACAAAGAATAAAACCATTACTCAATTTGAGGAATGGGAAAGGAAAAGATTAAAACTCTCTTACTTACGTACTTGGGGTTGTTTGGCGAAAGTCAATATACCAATTCCCAAGAAGCGCAAGCTTGGACCTAAAACCGTAGATTGTGTTCTTCTGGGCTATGCTTTTAATAGCATCGGTTATAGATTTTTGGTAGTAAAATCTGAGGTATCTGACATGCATGTCGGTACGATTATGGAGTCGAATGATGCGACTTTCTTTGAGAACATATTTCCTATGAAGGATATGGCTAGCTCATCAAATCAGGAAATACCTATTTTATCAAGTCAGGAAATAACTGAGATTCCTGAACCCACCATTCCAATAGAACACGTTGAGAATCCCTTGGAGGATGACAATAAAGTTCCTGTTAGGAGCAAGAGACAGAGGATTGCAAAGTCCTTTGGTAATGATTTCATTGTGTACCTCGTGGATGACACACCTAGGACTATTTCAGAAGCCTATGCATCTCTTGATGCTGACTACTGGAAAGAGGCTGTCCGTTGCGAGATGGATTCCATCCTGGCTAACGGAACCTGGGAGATCACCGATCGTCCCTATGGGTGTAAACCTGTAGGGTGTAAGTGGGTGTTCAAGAAAAAGCTTAGGCCTGATGGTACAATTGAAAAGTACAAGCCAAGGCTTGTGGCCAAGGGTTATACTCAGAAAGAAGGTGAAGACTTCTTTGATACTTACTCACCTGTGGCTAGATTGACCACTATCCGAGTGCTACTGTCTTTGGCTGCCTCGCATGGTCTTCTCGTTCATCAAATGGACGTTAAGACAGCTTTCCTTAATGGAGAGTTGGATGAGGAAATTTATATGGAGCAGCCAGACGGTTTCGTAGTGCCCGGTCAGGAAGGAAAAGTGTGTAAGTTATTGAAGTCATTATATGGCCTAAAGCAAGCTCCTAAGCAATGGCACGAGAAGTTTGAAAGGACTTTGACTTCTGAAGGCTTTGTTGTAAACGAAGCTGACAAATGTGTGTACTATCGCCATGGTGGGGGCGAGGGAGTTATTCTTTGTCTATATGTCGACGACATACTGATATTTGGAACCAATCTTGATTTAATTAAGGAAGTTAAGGATTTCTTATCTCGTTGTTTTGAGATGAAGGATCTAGGAGTGGCTGATGTTATCTTGAACATCAAGCTGCTGAGAGATGATAATGGTGGGATTACACTGCTTCAATCTCACTATGTGGAAAAGGTCTCGAGTCGCTTCGGGTATAGCGACTGTAAGCCTTCTCCAACTCCATATGATCCTAGTGTGTTGCTTCGAAAGAATCGACGGATTGCTAGAGATCAACTGAGATATTCTCAGATTATAGGCTCGCTTATGTATTTGGCGAGTGCCACGAGGCCTGACATCTCTTTTGCTGTGAGTAAATTGAGCCGCTTTGTTTCCAATCCAGGAGATGATCATTGGCGTGCGCTTGAGAGAGTTATGCGCTATTTAAAAGGCACAACGAGCTATGGAATTCACTATACCGGAAACCCGAGGGTTCTGGAAGGCTATAGTGATTCTAATTGGATATCCGATGCTGATGAGATTAAGGCCACTAGTGGCTATTTATTTACATTTGGTGGTGGCGCTGTTTCTTGGAAGTCTTGCAAGCAGACCATCTTAACGAGGTCAACTATGGAAGCAGAACTCGCAGCATTAGATACAGCCACTGTTGAAGCAGAGTGGCTTCGTGAGCTTTTGATGGACTTGCCTGTGGTTGAAAAAACAATACCCGCGATCCTAATGAACTGTGATAATCAAACCGTGATCATCAAAGTGAACAGTTCTAAGGATAATATGAAGTCATCAAGGCATGTGAAGAGGAGATTGAAATCTGTCAGGAAACTAAAAAACTCCGGAGTTATTACAGTGGATTATATCCAAACGACTATGAACTTGGCAGATCCCTTCACAAAGGGTTTATCATGTAATGTGATAGATAATGCATCGAGGGAGATGGGTTTGAGACCCACGGTATGAGTTGTCCACAGTGGTAACCTACTCTATGTGATCGGAGATCCCGTGAATTAGAAGTAAGAGACAAGCTGTTGGTCAGCTGAGAGGAGAGTATTCTTATATTTTATCCCACTCCGTGAAGATGCAATATTCTCCTAATCTGTATGGTAGGTTGACATTTGTCTTAATGTGTTCCAAGTGGTTTACTTATATAAGCGGAGATGTGTCCTACAGAGCATCTCTTGAGGAACTCACCTATATGAGCTTGATTATTGAACGTCGCAATCTGTGAGAATTGGGTGTTCTCTAATAAACTCATGAAAGGCCTTCGGAGTATGACGCATAAGCTCCAACCGCGGGGAAGCCTTGCGGCAGCCTAGTATCGGTCTAGACGTTGTGTGAAACTGGTATCACAGCAAACTTGTAGTTCAAGGCATAGTCCACTATCCAAGTTGTGAATTAGTGTAACATAACATTCTAGGTGGAAGTTCAACTTAATAGTCTCCACTAAGTACCGGTATATAAACAATGCTTTGGAACTTAAAAATGAGGAGATGTGTCTATGAGATTTTGTGGGGGATTGTTGGAATTTACTAGTATTTACTAGTCCAAATAAATTCAGAAATTCTCATTGACACATTATTATTTTGTTAATTGGGAAAATTAATGAGTCATTGATTAATTAGTAACGGTCGCGTTTATTGGGGCTGTTTCTATTTCATTAACAGACGCGGTTATTACGAACGTTTCTGACTCATTAACAAACGCGTTTATTGTTACTGTTTCTATTTCATAAGCGGACGTGTTAAGTACGGCAGTTTCTAAATCATAAACGGACGCGTTTATGGCGGCTGCTTTGACTCCCAACATACACTATATAAACCCGTACCAAGCCAGCCTTGGGAGTAGGTTTTTTCGTATGGTTTCTCACCGTTCCAAAATATTGCGCCACCACTCAAGCCTTCTCCATCCCTCCTTCCGGCGTGCACCAGAAGAAGGGACAGCAGGCCTCCGGAACCCCGCCTCTTGCGATCCTGTACGGGAGAGGGGCGATCAGGTTTTTGGGGAGAGCTCTCGCTCGACTGCTGACAGCGATCACTTCCCCAACGACGACTTCTTCCTCGACATCGGCAACCTCTTCCTCGACGACGACATGGCCCAGACCGGGGACAACACAGCCGCTACTACAGCTGCTGCAACGTATGCATCTCTCTCTCATCTGTATCAGATCTCGCTACAATTTCTATGTCTAGTACTTGCCGTAGATTGGATCTGTTTCCCCATTGTACTAGATATTTGCATGCTCACTTTAGTTGCTTCTGTCATGATTAATTTTATGATATTTCGGATTAAACCATATGATGAATTGCTAATATATTCAACACCACCTCGCCACATTGGTCGTGCTATTTCGCTACTTCGAAGTGCCGAGCTCTTCGCTCCGCCACCTCAGGACCGGCTTGGGGCTTGGACCTCGTCCCGCCCTAAGCTCGGGCCGTGCATCGACACCGAGCACATTAACTAGCTAAGTCGCTTCCATGCTTAGTTTTTTATATATTTATGTTCGGTTCGACCAAGCATTATATTTTGTTCGAAACATAGTTTGTTAAAAACACTTCTTTTACCCAAGTTAACTGGGGGCTCTTAAATTTATGTGAGCTATTTTGTAATGAATGTTTTTCTTCCTAGTCGTTGCAAAGTCTTTTTGTTCCACTCCTTTTTCGACTCAAGTGTACGGTCAATATCCAGATGACCCGCTCTCTCTCTCTAAAGCCGCTCGAGCTTAGTTTGGTAAACTGGCCTTTGAGAAGCACTCCGCCTTCGGGATAGTGAGGCTGAAGTTGAAGGTTGGCCCGCTTGAAGTCTTGAGATCAGATGCGTCATGTTAAAGCACGACGGAAGCGCAAACTAATTTTAAGACCAATGTTCAGATTGGCACCTAAAACTTCATTTAGTTCGGACGTAAAGTTTTTACTGAAGTTTTTTTTGTTTTCCAAGCTTACGACACTTTCAGCCTACTTGTGTGTTCCAGCGTAAGTCTCGCAGTACAACGTCGGACACCTTCAATGCTTCGACAATACTAACGCATGGCTGCGACTAGAGCCGAACCCACCAAAATCCAAGGTACTCTGAGGAGTCCTCAACATAACGTTTTGGATATTGCTTTATATGTATCGGTTTCGAATTGTGTCTTCGGTCAATAGTTGGATGACCCGGCTCCTGTCTTGCCTCCTACGCTTTGTTCGGCTAGGTATGCTTAGAAAAACAAATTGGCAAAACAGTGGAGGCATATTCTCGAAGGTTGGCAAGCGTAAGGCGGAGATCTTCCACCAAAGTCTCGACGTTTTCAGTCTTAACGACTACGTCGTCAACATATGCCTCCACTGTTTTGCCAATTTGTTTTTCTAAGTATGTTTGAATCATGCGTTGATATGTGGCGCCAGCGTTTTTAAGTCCAAAGGGCATAGTGTTGAAATAGCAAGGACCGTACATGGTGATAAATGTCGTTGCGGCCTGATCGCATTCCTTCATCTTTATCTGATGGTATCCGGAGTAAACATCAAGGAAGCACAATGAGTCGTGTCCGACCTTTGAATCGATAATTTGATCAATCTGGGGCAAAGGAAAGGGTTCCTTGGGACATGCCCTATTTAGGTCTGTGAAGTCGACGCAAAGGTGTCATGATTTATCCTTCTTCGATACCATGACTAGGTTGGCTAGCCAATCCGGGTGTTTAGTTTCTCTGGTTAATCCGGCTTCCAATAGCTTGGCTAGCTCTTCCCCCATTGCTTGTCTTTTGGGTTCAGAAAACCGTCGCAGTGACTGCTTGACTGGTTTGAACTCTTTGATAATATTGAGGTTGTGTTCGGCCAGCCTGCATGGGATTCCTGGCATATCTGAAGGGTGCCAGGCGAATATATCCCAATTTTCCCGAAGGAAGGCGTGTAACACGCTATCTACCGCTGGATCCAGTTGTGCCTCGATAGACGTTGTCTTATTAGGGTTCGTTGGGTGCACTTGGAATTTGATGATTCATCTGCCGGCTTGAAGGAGGTAGATTTTGATCTTTTGGTGAGGATTACATCGTCCTTATCCACCTTTGATCATAAGGTAGTTAATTCCTCGCCCGCGAGGGCTTTGGATAATGCCTCTAAGGCTAAGGATGCCGTCTTGTTCACGGCACGGAGTGCTCTATCCGGATCACTTGTTAATGTGATCACTCCATTGGCCCCTGGCATTTTAAGCTTCATGTACCCGTAATGGGGTATAGCTTGAAAGCGTGAAAAAGCGTCCCGTCCTAGAAGGGCGTGGTATCCGCTATGAAAGGGAACAATGTGGAAGAGCAGTTCCTCCGACCTGTAGTTATCGGATGTGCCGAATACTACATTGAGCTTAATGCTTCCCGAACGCCGGGCTTCATGGCTGGGTATAATTCCTCTAAAGGTTGTCTTGGTGTGCTCAATGCGGGATTTTTCGACCTACATTTTTGCAAGAGTTTCCTCATATATGTGGTTTAGTCCGCCTCCTCCGTCCATAAGTACTTTAGTGAGGCAGAAACCATCCACTATTGGATCTAGTACAAGAGCTGTTGATGCTCGGATCGGCCGGACTCGGTGTGCGTCTTCGGCAGAAAAACTAATTACCGTGTCGCTCCACGGGCTTGCAGAGCTAATTTGGTAGACCCCGGCAAGTTCGCGATTCGCTCTCTTGCGGCGGTTATTTGAGGAGAACGTCTCGAAGATAGTGGAGACACCGACATATTTCTCCCTTGATATGGAGGTGGCAAGGATTGCCCCACCGCTCTTTGCTACTTGCCGGAGTACCCAACACGCTCTAAGGCAATGGTTTGGAATATTGTCCAGGGCTGCGTGTATTTGGCAAAGTTTATCGAGCAGTTCGTCTAGTATGGACATGTGCCTTAAAAAGGGTTTGTTCTTCTTGCCGGTAGGCATATTATCGGATGACCTGCTCGGGTATGTCCATTTAGCCTTGATAGTGTACTGTCCGGACTGTTCGAGAGGTGTATTCTGGGCTATCCAAGTGTTTTCCATTGCGCAGTACTTTTGTACTAAATGCGACAGTTCTGTGAAACTCAAAACAGGATGTCAGTTGAGGGCGTTCAAGACCCCCTCGTCCGTGTAGTTGCGACAAAATAGAGAGACCGCCTCGTCGTCGCATCAGTCCCTGATCTTGTTTTTAACAAGCAGGAATCTGGCCCAGAAGGGGTTGACCGTTTCCTCGGGCTGATATTGTATGTTCGTGAGGTCATCTATGTGCGGATGTCTGTATTTATTTGGAGAGTTTTTCCAGGGTTGGTGGGTGTTGGTAATTTCGAATCCCAACCCAAGGTGGTATTCGGGGTTTTGGAAATGTCCGATGTGGATGATCCAGGTTCGACAGGATCTAATCGCTCCATGGTCCCTGAAGGAAATATGCCCTAGAGGCAATAATAAAGTTGTTATTTATATTTCCTTATATCATCATAAATTTTTATTATTCATGCTAGAATTGTATTAACCGGAAACTTAGTACATGTGTGAATACATAGACAAAACATAGTGTCCCTAGTAGGCCTCTACTAGACTAGCTCATTGATCAAAGATGGTTATGTTTCCTAACCATAGACATGAGTTGTCATTTGATCAACGGGATCACATCATTAGGAGAATGATGTGATGGACAAGACCCATCCGTTATCTTAGCACTATGATCGTTTAGTTTTACTTCTATTGCTTTCTTCATGACTTATACATGTTCCTATGACTATGAGATTATGCAACTCCCGAATACCGGAGGAACACCTTGTGTGCTATCAGACATCACAACGTAACTGGGTGATTATAAAGATGTTCTACAGGTGTTTCAGAAGGTGTTTGTGGTGTTGGCATAGATCAAGATTAGGATTTGTCACTCCGAGTGTCGGAGAGGTATCTCTGGGCCCTCTCGGTAATGCACATCGTAATAAGCCTTGCAAGCAAACGACTAATGCGTTAGTCACGATATGATGTATTACGAAACGAGTAAAGAGACTTGCCGGTAACGAGATTGAACTAGGTATTGAGATACCGACGATCGAATCTCGGGGAAGTAACATACCGATGACAAAGGGAACAACGTATGTTGTTATGCGGTTCGACCGATAAAGATCTTCGTAGAATATGTAGGAGCCAATATGGGCATCCAGGTTCCGCTATTGGTTATTGACCAGAGAAGTGTCTCGGTCATGTCTACATAGTTCTCGAACCCGTAGGGTCCGCACGCTTAAAGTTTCGTTGACGATATAGTATTGAATGAGTTATGTATGTTGGTGACCGAATGTTGTTCGGAGTCCCGGATGAGATGACGGACATGACGAGGAGCTCCGGAATGGTCCGGAGGTAAAAATTTATATATAGGATGATATGGTTAGGCCAAGGGGTCAAGCCCACAGGGCATTAAGTCGGTGCAAAAGGTGTTTTGCGGAGGCCAGGGGGCCAAACGCCGGAGACCCTAGCGTCTGGCCCTGCCCGTGGCGTCTGGGCTAGACGCCAAGGATTGTGGCGTTTGGTCCTGGAGTCCGAGTGGGACTCTTGCCTTTCGGGCAAAACCGACTTTGAGGAGGCTTTTGATCCAAGTTTCGACGCCAGGGCTCAACATATAAATAGAGGGGCGGGGCTAGCACCTGGAACACATCAAGATACACCAAGCCGTGTGCCGGCAACCCCGACCCTCTAGTTTATCCTCCATCTAGTTTCTGTAGTGCTTGGCGAAGCCCTGCAGAGATTGTTCTTCATCAACAACCGTCACCATGCCGTCGTGCTGCCGGAACTCATCTACTACTTCGCCCGTCTTGCTGGATCAAAAAGGCGAGGACGTCATCGAGCTGAACGTGTACTGAACGCGGAGGTGTCGTACGTTCGGTATTAGATCGGGACGGATCGTGAAGGTGCATGACTACATCAACCGCGTTGATAAACGCTTCCGCTTTCGGTCTACGAGGGTACGTACACACACTCTCCCCTCTCGTTGCTATGCATCTAGTAGATAGATCTTGCGTGATCGTAGGAAAATTTTGAAATACTACGTTCCCCAACAGTGGCATCATGAGCCAGGTCTATGCGTAGATGGTATGCACGAGTAGAACACAAGTGAGTTGTGGACGATACTAGTCATACTGCTTACCAGCATGTCATACTTTGCTTCGGCGGTATTGTGAGATGAAGCGGCCTAGACCGATATTACGCGTACGCTTACGCGAGACTGGTTTCACCGTTATGAGCACTTTTGTTGCTTAAAGGTGACTGGCGGGTGTCTGTCTCTCTCACTTTAGCTGAATCGAGTGTGACTACGCCCGGTCCTTGTGAAGGTTAAAACAACACATACTTGACGAAACATCGTTGTGGTTTTGTATGCGTAGGTAAGAACGGTTCTTGCAAGCCCGTAGCAGCCACGTAAAACTTGCAACAACAAAGTAGAGGACGTCTAACTTGTTTTTGCAGGGCATGTTGTGATGTGATATGGTCAAGACATGATGAGTTATACGATTTTGTATGAGATGATCATGTTTTGTAAAGTTATCGGCAACTGGCAGGAGCCATATGGTTGTCGCTTTATTGTATGAAATGCAATCGCCATGTAATTGCTTTACTTTATCACTAAGCAGTAGCGATAGTCGTAGAAGCAATAGTTGGCGAGATGACAATGATGCTACGATGGAGATCAAGGTGTCGCGCCGGTGACGAAGGTGATCATGACGGTGCTTTCAAGATGGAGATCAAAAGCACAAGATGATGATGGCCATATCATGTCACATATTTTGATTGCATGTGATGTTTATCTTATTATGCTTCTTATTTTTCTTAGAACGACGGTAGCATTATAAGATGATCCCTTACAAAATTTCAAGGTACAAGTGTTCTCCCTGAGTATGCACCGTTGCGAAAGTTCTTCGTGCCGAGACACCACGTGATGATCGGGTGTGATAAGCTCTACGTTCAAATACAACGGGTGTAAGACAGTTTTGCACATGCAGAATACTCAGGTTAAACTTGACGAGCCTAGCATATGCAGATATGGCCTCGGAACGCTGGAGACCGAAAGGTCGAGCGTGAATCATATAGTAGATATGATCAACATAAGATTTTCACCATTGAAGCTACTCCATCTCACGTGATGATCTGACATGGTTTAGTTGATTTAGATCACGTGATCATTTAGATGACCGGAGGGATGTCTATCTAAGTGGGAGTTCTTTAGTAATATGATTAATTGAACTTTAATTTATCATGAACTTAGTCCTGGTAGTATTAGCATATCTATGTTGTAGATCAATAGCTTGCGATGTTGCTCCCCGTTTTTTTATATGTTCCTAGAGAAAACTAAGTTGAAAGATGTTAATAGCAATGATGCAGACTAGGTCCGTGATCTGAGGATTATACTCATTGCTGCACAGAAGAATTATGTCCTTGATGCACCGCTAGGTGACAGACCTATTGCAGGAGCAGATGTAGATGTTATGAACGTTTTGATAAAAGCTCGGTATGATGACTACTTGATAGTTTAAGTGCACCATGCTTTACGGCTTAGAACCGGGAGTTCAAAAATGTTTTGAACGCCACGGAGCATATAAGATGTTCCAAGAGTTGAAATTAGTATTTCATACTCATGCCCGTGTCGAGAGGTATAAGACCTCTGACAGTACTTTCTCTACAAGATGGAGGAGAATAGCTCAACCAGTGAGCATGTGCTCAGATTGTCTGGGCACTACAATTACTTGAATCAAGTGGGAGTTAATCTTCCAGATAAGATAGTAATTGACAAAGTTCTCTAGTCACTATCACCAAGTTAGTAGAACTTCGTGATGAACTATAATATGCAAGGGATGATGAAGGTAATTCCCGAGCTCTTCGCTATCCTGAAATCGGCGAAGGTAGAAATCAAGAAAGAGCATCAAGTATTGATGGTTAATAAGACCACTTGTTTCAAGTAAATGGCAAAGGGATAGAAGGGGAACTTCAAGAAGAATGACAAGCAAGTTGTCACTCCCATGAAGAAACCCAAAGCTAAACTCAAGCCTGAAACTAAGTGCTTCTACTGCAAAGTAAATGGTCACTGGAAGTGGAACTGCCCTAGATATTTGGTGGATAAGAAGGATGGCAAAATGAACAAAGGTATATTTGATATACAGATTAGCGATGTGTATTTTACTAGTGTTCATAGCAACCCCTCGGTATTTCATATTGGTTTAGTTGCTAAAGAGTAGTAACTCGAAATGGGAGTTGCATAATGAACAAAAACTAGTTAAAGGATGAAGTGACGATGTGTATTGGAAGTAGTTCCAAGATCGATATGATCATCATCGCACACTCCCTATACTTTCGGGATTAGTGTTGAACCTAAATAAGTGTCATTTGGTGTTTGTGTTGAGCATGAATATGATTTGATCATGTTTATTGCAATACGGTTATTCATGTAAGTTAGAGAATAATTGTTGTTCTGTTTACATGAATAAAACCTTCTATGGTCATACACCCAATGAAAATGGTTTGTTGGATCTCGATCGTGTGATACACATATTCATAATATTGAAGCCAAAAGATGCAAGGTTAATAATGATAGTTGATTTCTACACACACTTCTACTCTTGTAGACTATGTTGGGCCTCCAAGCGCAGAGGTTTGTAGGACAGCAGCAATTTCCCTCAAGTGGATGACCTAAGGTTTATCGAACTCAGGGAAGTAGAGGTTGAAGATGGTCTCTCTCAAGCAACCCTGCAACTAAGATACAAGAAGTCTCTTGTGTCCCCAACACACCTAATAGACTTGTTAGATGTATAGGTGCACTAGTTCGGCGAAGAGATGTTAAATGGCAAGTGATATGGATGGCAAAACAAAGTAATATAAATCTGTAATAAAAAGTGCAGCAAGCAAACAAGTGGTAACCGTGAGCACAAATGGTATTGCAATGGTGGAAACAAGGCCTAGGCTTCATACTTTCACTAGTGGCAACTCCCAACAACATTAACATAATCGAATCACATGATATTTCCCATAAAACATGCAAAAGGGACGCACTCGGAGGTCATTCCTTCGTGGTCAAGAGAGGACGAGAGTTATGTAGGGCTACAAAAGCACACCTCAAAGTTCGTAGTTCTCAATCTAAGGATTTCCCAATGTCACCGCGGCCATCCAAAGAGAGTCCCACAATCACCACAACATATCTAAAGGATAGTCAAAGACAAGCACCAAGAGACTCTCAATCTTCAATCAACACACAAGAGAGGAAATCACTCATGAAAATATTGTTCTAATCCATGTCCAATAGACCGCTGTCACCTTGGTCTCGGGGATTATAATAGATAAAGACAAGTGAGCACATCAATCCAATACATAGAGGAAGGGGAAATATCATGGGATCACCCTAGATTAACATAGCCTATGATCACAACGAAGATCACATCATGGGAGAGAGAATTGACCACATAGCTACTGGTAAGAACCTCAGCCCCGAGGAGGAACTACTCCCGCATCATGGAGGGAGGAAGCAACGTCGATGGAGATGAATCCGGGGGCACTTCCCCGGCCCGGCAGGGTGCCGACGCAGGAATTCTGGTCCCCCGAAGCTTGATGGCGATGGCGGTGGAGATCGAAATCGCGTCTGGAGAAAAGGGGTCTGGAATCAGGGTTTCCTCGACACGCTTTAAATATATGCCAAAGGGGGGCACCAGACGGGGCTCGGGGGGCCCAGGCGCCCCCCCGGTGCGACCCAGGGGGGGCGCCGCCAGGGCGCCTGGGGCCCTGGTGGCCCCCCCCCGGCTGTACTTCGGGCGCAAGGTAGGTTCTGGAACGCTGATTTTTTATATACTTTTTCTGGATTTTTCCTGACAGTTCTCGTAATGTGAAAACCTGAAATACAAAAACAGCCGAAAACAGAAACTGGCACTGGGGTGCACTGGATTAGTAGGTTAGTCCAAATATGATCAAAAGTGTATGGAAGTGTATAAATATCATAGCAATATCACCCAAAAGTGGCATGGAGCAAGCAGAAATTATAGATACGTTTTGGACGTATCAACATCCCCAAGCTTAATTCCTGCTCGTCCTCGAGTAGGTAAATGATAACAAGAATAATTTCTGTGGTGACATGCTATTAACCATATAGGACTTTTTATAGTCATATGACAAAAGCTTACTGAGACAATGATTCTGTAGTAATTAAGTTGCCTCATGAGAAAATCACAAAGGACTGAAAGTTTTACAATATGAAACTGAAACATCAAAAAGATTTGCAATGAACATGATGTGCAAATATGATAAAGTGATATCTAGCTTGCCCCCTTTAGTGAAGCAAAAGATAAATGCAGGGGCACCTTCAAGGTTTAAGTGATGACTAGATACAATGATTTCAAAATAAACGATATCACAATCATGCAAAAGACAATGCTACTTTGGAACAATGCACATTACACTTAGAATGACAATCATGCTCTCAGTAGTTGGTGCTTGAAGAAAGAAGGTGGAGACTCAACATAAAAGTAAAAGAATGGTTATGTGCTAGAGCTTTTTATTTTGAAAACATAGAAGCAATTTTGTCAACGGTAGTAGTACTTCATATGTGTCATGCATAAGACATCCTATAAGTTGCAAGCCTCATGCATCGAATACCAATAGTGCTCGCACCTTGTCCTAATTAGCTCGGACTTCCATGGGTTATCATTGCATTACATATGTTTCAACCAAGTGTCACAAAGGGGTACCTCTATGCCACCTGTACAAAGGTCCAAGGAGATAAATCGCATTTGATTTCTCGTTTTTGATAGATCTCAACTTGAGGACATCCATACCGGGACAACATAGAAAATAGATGATGGACTCCTCTTTAATGCTTAAGCATATTCTCATAAGAGATTGAGGATTAATGTCCAAGCTAAAACTTCCACCATGATACATGGCTTTGGTTGGCGGCCCAATGTTCTTCTTTAACAATATGCATACTCATTCAACCCATGGCAAATCACCCTTACTTCAGACAAGACGAACATGCATAGCAACTCACATGATATTCAACAAAAGTGTGACAGTTGATGGCGTCCCCAGAAACATGGTTACCACTCAGCAAGCAACTTATAAGAAATAAGATACATAGGCAACATATTCTTTACCACAATAGTTTTTAAGCTACTTTCCCATGAGCTATGTATTGCAAAATTAGTCTGCTTAGTACAGGTGGAGGTTAGCAAAAGACTGGGAGCGACCAACTAAGAGAGCAATGACGGTCATAATCATGCAGAGCGACAAAGCAACATTGAATCAGGCATGGTAGTTATATCGCTACTCAGAAATAAAAGATCATCAAGGCTTGACAGACTTTCTTTACAGTCTTAAGTATGCGTGAGCATACGCCAAGTCAATCAAAATAAATTATTGAAGGAAGATATTACTAAACCATACCACATCATAGGCAAACAAATCAAGTTGGTACTCCAATAACACATTGGGAATCCCCCAGCTATTTGAGACTAACCATAAGAAAACCTGAACTACTAAGCGCCATTATGCACGTAGCATCTTTATCATAGACATATTAACCAATGCAACGGAAGCAAACTCTCTTAATAAGGTAAGCATGATAATTAAAGAGAGTTCAAGCAACCAACTAAACAAAAGCTCTTTGAAAAGATAAGCATGAATACTAAGAGCAGAGCATGATAGTAGCTATTAAAAGACAAAGAACACACACAGCAAAGATAGACATGAAAATTCTATGTTATGTTCTAGGTAGAAGTGGAGCGTGTTTCTCTCCCACATAAAGAAAGCTGAGTTCCGACTCGTTATGAAAAACTAAAAAGAAAACTAAAAGCAAGACGCTCCAAGCATAGCACATAACACATGAAGTGATAAAAATATAGCGGAACGAAAGACGAACTGATAATGTTGATGGAGAAGGGGTTGCACGGGGGCATCCCCAAGCTTAGACGCTTGAGTCTCCTAGAATATTTATTGGGGGTGCACGGGGGCATCCCCAAGCTTGAGCGCTTGACACTCCTGAATCTTTTTATCATCTTCCCTCGCACACTTGAAAACTCCCTTCATACATAACTCATCATAATCTGATTAGCGAGGTTAGTACCCATAATAAAATAATTTTACCTTGCTGGAAATAAAGATATTCTTGAAGTTCTACTGTTTCTCAAGATTGCCAAAAGGTTTTTGCAAAGAAAAAGCAAGCTCTAGGTTTGCAAAATGAAGGAAAGGCAAAACATGACAGAATCTGTGAAAAACAGAACAGCAGGTAGTAAATGATTTGTTCGGGGCACTTCTGCAACTCTAATAAAAAAACTCAGAACAGATTCACGAAAGACAATTATATAGAGCACGCTGTCGAAAAAATTCAGACCAAAAAGATGATCTGGTGATTTTATACGATTTTTTCTATCCAAGGACATAATCTGTTTCTTGGACAACACGTCACAACTTTTGAACTTTCTTGCAATCAGAGGCTAAACTTGGCACAAAGCTGAAAAATAAAGATACAATGATGTTGCTACAGTAGTAACAAACATCAAGACCACTAAAACTGAAAGCAAAGATAACAAGGGTTGTCTCCCTAGAGCTCTTTCTGTATAGCCATAAAGATAGGCTTAAGACTTTAATGATGCTCTCGTAGGAATAAGAGCTGAAGAACAAAAGAGAGCATCAAGAAGCAAATACCAAACACATTTAAGCCTAACATGCTTCCTATGCATAGGAATATTGCAATAGAATAATTCATTGAAGCACAAAGCAATAAGCATAGGAAGACAAAACAAGTGCAGCTTCAAAACCTTCAACATAAAGAGAGGGAACTTGATATTATTGAAATATCTATAAGCATATGTTCCCTTCTCATAATAATTTTCAGTGGGATCACGAATAAACTCAACAATATAAGCATCAGATAAAGCATTGTTACCATGATCCACATGCAAAAAGGTACTCTTACTCTCCACATAAGCATCTTTGGGGAGCCCATGGTTAGGACTTTTTAGCATTAACGTTTTCAGTCTCCCCCAAGCTTGAGCTACGCTCTCTCCGTCACGAGACCTAAAGTTATAGATATAGTTCCTGTCTCGATGAATTTCATGAAGAGGATAAAACTTAGTATAAAAGAGAGACACAAGCTCTTGCCAATCAAGCAAGTGCGAGTTATCGAGAAGCTTATACCAATCTGAAGCTTTATATAGAAGTGATACGGCAAACAATTTCCTCATGACAAACTCCCTTGATACACCTGCAAGCTTAAATAATGAACATAGTTGTGACAGATATAGCAAGTGTTCACCGGGATGTCTGTCTCCTGCATAACGATTAACCAAAACATAATCGATAATACCAGCTGGTATTTTATAGGGCACAATTTCAGTAGGGGGAGGAGCAACCACCACAGGTGTGGGGCGTCTTCCCGCAAGCAACGATCCAATAACAAGGTTGTCCATAAGCATAACTAGTGAAATAAAAACAAGAAACAAAAAGATTTAATTGCAAGATCTAAAGATATACCTTCAAGCGCTCACCTCCCCGGCAACGGCGCCAGAAATAGTCTACACACGCTTCTACTCTTGTAGACTATGTTGGGCCTCCAAGCGTAGAGGTTTGTAGGACAGCAGCAATTTCCCTCAAGTGGATGACCTAAGGTTTATCGAACTCAGGGAAGTAGAGGTTGAAGATGGTCTCTCTCAAGCAACCCTGCAAGTAAGATACAAGAAGTCTCTTGTGTCCCCAACACACCTAATACACTTGTTAGATGTATAGGTGCACTAGTTCGGCGAAGAGATGTTAAATGGCAAGTGATATGGATGGCAAAACAAAGTAATATAAATCTGTAATAAAAAGTGCAGCAAACAAACAAGTGGTAAACGTGAGCACAAATGGTATTGCAATGGTGGAAATAAGGCCTAGGCTTCATACTTTCACTAGTGGCAACTCCCAACAACATTAACATAATCGAATCACATGATATTTCCCATAAAACATGCAAAGGGGACGCACTCGGAGGTCATTCCTTCGTGGTCAAGAGAGGACGAGAATTATGTAGGGCTACAAAAGCACACCTCAAAGTTCGTAGTTCTCAATCTAAGGATTTCCCAATGTCACCGCGGCAATCCAAAGAGAGTCCCACAATCACCACAACATATCTAAAGGATAGTCAAAGACAAGCACCAAGAGACTCTCAATCTTCAATCAACACACAAGAGAGGAAATCACTCATGAAAATATTGTTCTAATCCATGTCCAATAGACCGCTGTCACCTTGGTCTCGGGGATTATACTAGATAAAGACAAGTGAGTACATCAATCCAATACATAGAGGAAGGGGAAATATCATGGGATCACCCTAGATTAACATAGCCTATGATCACAACGAAGATCACATCATGGGAGAGAGAATTGACCACATAGCTACTGGTAAGAACCTCAGCCCCGAGGAGGAACTACTCCCGCATCATGGAGGGAGGAAGCAACGTCGATGTAGATGAATCCGGGGGCACTTCCCCGTCCCGGCAGGGTGCCGGCGCAGGAATTCTGGTCCCCCGAAGCTTGATGGCGATGGCGGCGGAGATCGGAATCGCGTCTGGAGAAAAGGGGTCTGGAATCAGGCTTTCCTCGACACGCTTTAAATATATGCCAAAGGGAGGCACCAGACGGGGCTCGGGGGGCCCAGGCGCCCCCCCGGCGCGGCCCAGGAGGGGGGGGGCGCACCGCTAGGCCGCCTGGGGCCCTGGTGCCCCCCGGCTGTACTTTGGGCGCAAGGTAGGTTCTGGAACGCTGATTTTTTATATAATTTTTCTGGATTTTTCCTGACAGTTCTCGTAATGTGAAAACCTGAAATACAAAAACAGCCGAAAACAGAAACTGGCACTGGGGTGCACTGGATTAGTAGGTTAGTCCAAATATGATGAAAAGTGTATGGAAGTGTATAAATATCATAGCAATATCACCCAAAAGTGGCATGGAGCAAGCAGAAATTATAGATACGTTTTGGACGTATCAATAGTGCAACTTATTTGTGGCACTGCCGTTTAGGTCAATTGGTGTAAAGCGCATGAAGAAACTCCATAGTGATGGACTTTTGGAATCACTTGATTATGAATCACTTGGTGCTTGCGAACCATGCCTCATGGGCAAGATGACTAAAACTCCGTTCTCTGGAACTGTGGAGCGAGCAACAAAGTTGTTGCAAATCATACATACTGATGTATGCGGACCAATGAGTGTTGAAGGTCACGGCGGGTATCGTTATTTGCTGACCTTCACTGATGATTTGAGCATATATGGGTATATCTACTTAATGAAGCGCAAGTCTGAAACATTTGAAAAGTTCAAAGAATTTCAAAGTGAAGTGGAGAATCATCGTAACAGAAAATAAGAGTTTCTATGATATGATCATAGAGGTAAAATATTTGAGTTAGCGAGTTTGGCCTTCAGTAAAAACAATGTGAAATAGTTTCACTACTCACGCCACCTGGAACACCACAGTGTAATGGTGTGCCCGAATGTCATAACCGTACTTTATTAGATATGGTGCGATCGATGATGTCTCTTACCGATCTATCACTATCACTTTTGGGGTTATGCATTAGAGATAGCTACATTCACGTTAAATAGGGCACCATCTACATCCATGGAGATGACACCGTATGAACTATGGTTTGACGAGAAACCTAAGCTGTCATTTCTTTAAGTTTGGGACTGCGATGCTTATGTGAAAAAGTTTCAACATGATAAGCTCGAACCCAAATCGGAGAAGTAAATCTTCATAGGATACCCAAAAGAAACTGTTGGGTACACCTTCTATCACATATCCGAAGGCAAGGTCTTTGTTGCTAAGAGTGGATCCTTTCTAGAGAAAGAGTTTCTCTCGAAAGAAGTGAGTGGGAGGAAAGTAGAACTTGATGAGGTAATTGTACCTTTCCCGAATTGGAAGGTAGTACATCACAGAAACTAGTTCCAGTGATTCCTACACCAATTAGTGAGGAAGCTAATGATGATGATCATGAAACTTCATATCAAGTTTCTGCTGAACTTCGTAGATCAACCAGAGTTCGTTCCGCACCAGAGTGGTATGGCAACCCGGTTCTGGAAGTCATGTTACTGGACCATGATGAACCTACGAACTATGAGGAAGCGATGATGAGCCCAGATTCCGCAAAATGGCTTGAGGCCATGAAATCTGAGATGGGATCCATGTATGAGAACAAAGTGTGGACTTTGGTTGACTTGCCCGATGATCGGCAAGCCATCGAAAATAAATGGATCTTCAAGAGGAAGACCGACGCAGACGGTAATGTTACTGTTTACAAAGCTCGACTTGTTGCGAAAGGGTTTCGACAAGTTCAAGGAGTTGACTACGATGAGACATTCTCACCCGTAGCGATGCTTAAGTCTGTCTGAATCATGTTAGCAATTGCCGCATTTTATGATTATGAAATCTGGCAAATGGATGTCAAAACTGTATTCCTGAATGGATATCTCAAAGAAGAGTTGTATATGATGCAACCAGAAGGTTTTGTCGATCCTAAAGGTGCTAACAAAATGTGCAAGGTCCAGCGATCCATCTATGGACTGGTGCAAGCATCTCGGAGTTGGAATATACGCTTTGATAAGTTGATCAAAGCATATAGATTTATACAGACTTGCGGTGAAGCGTGTATTTACAAGAAAGTGAGTGGGAGCACTACAATCTTTCTGATAAGTATATGTGAATGACATATTGTCGATTGGAAATGATGTAGAATTTTCTGGAAAGCATAAAGGAGTGTATGAAAGGAGTTTTTCAAAGAAAGACCTTGGTGAAGCTGCTTACATATTGGGCATCAAGATCTATAGAGATAGATCAAGACGCTTGATAAGACTTTTGATGAGTACATACCTTGATAAGATTTTGAAGTAGTTCAAAATGGACCAGTCAAAGAAGGAGTTCTTGCCTGACTTGTAAGGTGTGAAGTTGAGTAAGACTCAAAGCCAGACCACGACAGAAAAATATAGAGAGAATGAAAGTCATTCCCTATGCCTCAGCCATATGTTCTATAAAGTATGCCATGCTGTGTAACAAACATGTTGTGTACCATGCCATGAGTTTGACAGGGAGGTACAATAGTGATCCAGGAGTAGATCACTGTACAGCGGTCAAAATTATCCTTAGTAACTAGATGACTAAGGAAATGTTTCTCGATTATGGAGGTGATAAAGAGTTCGTCGTAAAGGGTTACGCCGATGCAAGCTTTGACACTAAATCCAGATGATTCTAAGTATCAATCAGGATGCGTATTGAAAGTGGGAGCAATTAGCTAGAGTAGCTCCATGCAGAGCATTGTAGACATAGAAATTTGCAAAATACATACGGATCTGAATGTGACAGACCCGTTGACTAAACTTCTCTCACAAGCAAAACATGATCACACCTTATTACTCTTGGGTATTAATCACATAGCGATGTGAACTAGATTATTGACTCTAGTAAACCCTTTGGGTGTTGGTCACATGGCGATGTGAACTATGGGTGTTATTCACATAACGATGTGAACTATCGGTATTAAATCACATGGCGATGTGAGCTAGATTATTGACTCTAGTGCAAGTGGGAGACTGAAGGAAATATGCCCTAGAGGCAATAATAAAGTTGTTATTTATATTTCCTTATATCATCATAAATTTTTATTATTCATGCTAGAATTGTATTAACCGGAAACTTAGTACATGTGTGAATACATAGACAAAACATAGTGTCCCTAGTATGCCTCTACTAGACTAGCTCATTGATCAAAGATGGTTATGTTTCCTAACCATAGACATGAGTTGTCATTTGATCAACGAGATCACATCATTAGGAGAATGATGTGATGGACAAGACCCATCTGTTAGCTTAGCACTATGATCGTTTAATTTTACTGCAATTGCTTTCTTCATGACTTATACATGTTCCTATGACTATGAGATTATGCAACTCCCGAATACCGAAGGAACACCTTGTGTGCTATCAAACGTCACAACGTAACTGGGTGATTATAAAGATGCTCTACAGGTATTTCCGAAGGTGTTTGTGGTGTTGGCATAGATCAAGATTATGATTTGTCACTCCGAGTGTCGGAGAGGTATCTCTGGGCCCTCTCGGTAATGCACATCGTAATAAGCCTTGCAAGCAAACGACTAATGAGTTAGTCACGAGATGATGTATTACGTAACGAGTAAAGAGACTTGCCGATAACGAGATTGAACTAGGTATTGAGATACCGACGATCGAATCTCGGGCAAGTATCATACCGATGACAAAGGGAACAACGTATGTTGTTATACGGTTCGACCGATAAAGATCTTCATAGAACATGTAGGAGCCAATATGGGCATCCAGGTTTCACTATTGGTTATTGACCAGAGAAGTGTCTCGGTCATGTCTACATAGTTCTCGAACCCGTAGGGTCCGCACGCTTAACGTTTCGTTGACGATATAGTATTGAATGAGTTATGTATGTTGGTGACCGAATGTTGTTCGGAGTCCCGGATGAGATCACAGACATGACGGGGAGCTCCGGAGGTAAAATTTGATATAGAGGATGATATGGTTAGGCCAAGGGGTCAAGCCCACAGGGCATTAAGTCGGTGCAAAAGGTGTTTTGCGGAGGCCAGGGGGCCAAATGCCGGAGACCCTGGCGTCTGGCCTTGCCCGTGGCGTCTGGGCCAGACACCAAGGATTGTGGCATTTGGTCCTGGAGTCCGAGTGGGACTCTTGACTTTCGGGCAAAACCGACTTTGAGGAAGCTTTTGATCAAAGTTTCGACCCCAGGGCTCAACATATAAATAGAGGGGCGGGGCTAGCACCTGGAACACATCAAGATACACCAAGCCGTGTGTCGGCAACCCCGACCCTCTAGTTTATCCTCCGTCTAGTTTTTGTAGTGCTTGGCGAAGCCCTGCAGAGATTGTTCTTCATCAACAACCGTCACCACACCGTCGTGCTGCCGAAACTCATCTACTACTTCGCCCGTCTTGCTGGATCAAGAAGGCGAGGACGTCATCGAGCTGAACGTGTGCTGAACGCGGAGGTGCCGTACGTTCGGTACTAGATCGGGACGGATCGTGAAGGTGCACGACTACATCAACCGCGTTGATAAGCGCTTTCGCTTTCGGTCTACGAGGGTACGTAGACACACTCTCCCATCTCGTTGCTATGCATCTAGTAGATAGATCTTGCGTGATCGTTGGAAAATTTTGAAAATACTACGTTCCCCAACAGTCCCGGCGTCAATCCCAGAGCTCAAAGAACATAACGTGCCTCCCGACAGGGGCGTGTTCGGACGGTCTCCGTCTCGAGAGTAGAAGTCTCTTCGGCTCTGTCCTGAACTTCTGCCACTAGAAGAGTGATCGGGAAGGGATCGATCTCATCGTGACCGGATTTAAGTCCGATATGACCTCCTGGCGATGAAAGCCCCAATGCGGCGATGCAATCCAGCAGATCGTTTGAGGGCGAGTGATCTGTCGAGGTCGCATCATCGGCGTGGCCAGAGTCAACATAAGGGTGGTGCTCGATGACCGCAGGGAGTGCGGCCGGCCCTAAGGACATGCGGGCGCATACAGTGAATCCGCTGAGCTAGAGAACCTGGCCAATGGCCAAGTTGTTTCCGAGGATAATCCCGTTCCTGATGATGAGACGAGCCATCGACCATTCATCGCGAGTGCACAGCGGAGCTCTCAATTGAAGCACCATTGTCGGTGTCAAAACTGGCAGATCTCGGGTAGGGGGGCCCAAGCTATGCGTTTAGAGGATCTATGGTAGCAGGAGGCTGGGGACTTGATGTTTACCCAGGTTCAGGCCCTCTCGATCGAGGTAATACCCTGCTTCCTGCTATATTAATATGTATTAATATGAATACAAGAGTTGATCTACCTCGAGATCGTAATGGCTAAACCCTAAGGACTAGCCTATGAGGATATTGTGATGTTGATGATTGCTACTTCTCCAGCTTGCATTGTATTTCCTCGAAGAGGAAAGGGTGATGCAGGACAATAGCGTAATTATTTCCCTCAGTTTTTGAGAACCAAGATATCAATCCAGTAGGAGACCACGTGCGAGTCCCTCGCACCTGCACAAACAAATAAGAACTTCGCAACCAACGCGATAAGGGGTTGTCAATCCCTTTACGGTCACTTACGAAAGTGAGATCTGATAGATAGGATAGTATAATATTTTTGGTATTTTTGGTATAAGGACATAAAGTAAATAAAGCAAAGTAAAGTAGATGGAAGATTAATATGTTGAGAATAGACCCAAAGGCCATAGGTTTCACTAGTGGCTTATCTCATGATAGCAGAATTCTATGGTGGGTGAACAAATGACTGTTCAGCAATTGATAGAAAAGCGCATAGTTATGATAATATTTAGTCATGATCATTATATATAGGCATCACGTCCGTGACAAGTAGACCGAAACGATTTTGCATCTACTACTATTACTCCACACATCGACCGCTATCCAGCATGCATCTAGAGTATTAAGTTCATAAGAACAGAGTAATGCTTTAAGCAAGATGACATGATGTAGAGGGATAAACTCAAGTAATATGATATAAACCCCATCTTTTTATCCTCGATGGCAACAATACAATACGTGCCTTGCTGCCCCTGCTGTCACTGGGAAAGGACACCGTAAGATTGAACCCAAAGCCAAACACTTCTCCCATTGCAAGAACTATACATCTAGTAGGCCAAACCAAACCAATAATTCGAAGAGACTTGCAAGGACATTATAATCATACATAAAAGATTTCAGAAAAGAATCAAATATTGTTCATAGATAATCTTGATCATAAACCCACAATTCATCGGATCTCGACAAACACACCGCAAAAAGATTTCATCGAATAGATCTCCTTGAAGATCGGGGAGAACATTGTATTGAGATCCAAAAAGAGAGAAGAAGCCATCTAGCTAATAACTATGGACCGGAAGGTTTGTGGTAAACTACTCACAACTCATTGGTGAGGCTATGGTGTTGATGTAGAAGCACTCCGTGGTAGATCCCCTCTCCGACGGAGCTCCAGAACAGGCCCCAAGATGGAATCTCACGGGAACAGAAGGTCGCGGCGGTGGAATTAGGGTTTTCTCTATTTCCTCGATGTCTTCAGGGT
>LR738712.1:305589022-305599728 GCA_902687465.1 Secale cereale | reverse complement strand
GGGAGGGGAGGGGGGGTGGGTCCCGACCCCCCTCCCCCCTGCTCGGCCTCGCGCTACCGCATTGCTGCATGCTAGGATTTGACAGGACGCAATGCGGTTATTCTGTTTCCACCCCACTGCACGCACTGTAAACCCTAAAAACCCTAAGATAGATAGTGGGGTCACGGATGTGACGGACTCGCCTCCGCATGCGACGACGCGGCGTGTCAGGCCCAAGATGCGATTCTATCCTGAACTCGTGACACTTATGTGATTGGGGCACAACCGCATTTCGGGCGCTTAGCAAGATGGATATCATTACATCGTACAATTACATACATACATGGGGGATACAACAATACATACAAGTCACATGAATACAACAACATCAGTACAAGATATCCGACTACGTATGCAAAACATGAAAAGCACAACAACATCCATCTGCTATCCGAGGCTGCCGACCAGGAACCTAACCCAAGACTGAAGAAGAAGAAGAAGAAGAAGAAGAAGAAGAACTCCAACACAACGAACAACGCTCTCACGTCAAGTCATCGGAAACCTGCACCTGCAACTGTTGGTTTAGTATCTGTTAGCCACGAGGACTCAGCAATCCTATAACCATGGGTAACAAGACTAGCAAAGCTTAATGGGTAGGAAGAGTTTAAGTGGTGAGGTTGCAGCAGCGACTAAGCAATATATGGTGGCTAACTTACGAGTACAAGAATAAGAGGAGCATCTACGCAAACGGTCGCAAACTAGTAGTGATCGCTAAAGATCCTGAACTACCTACGAGTCAAACATAACCCCACCGTGTTCTCTTCTCAAAGTGAAAAGAGACAGTCACGGTTACTCACAAAGTTGTGTGTTTTACTTCGGATCCTGTGTCAAGTTTTCTACAACCGGACATTAACAAATTCCAATCTACCACATAATCGCAGGCATGGCTTTCGAAAGATCATAACCCTGCAGGGGTGTCCCAACTTAGCCATCACAAGCTCTCACAAATCTATATATGATGCAATAGATGGCAAGGTAGGAAGCACACAAAAACAACATCACCCAACAAGTTTAAATGAGGGCGGAATCAACATATAATAAAACCGGTAAGTCCTCATAAGCACATTTTGAAATTAGTCCAGATCTGAACAAATCTTATGTTCAAGTTGTTAAACAGCAAGTTAGCATGCACCATGATGATCTACATGAAATTCTAGTCAAGTTTCATATAAAGTTCATTTAATTCGGAGCTACGACCTAGAAGATATGAGCAAAACAAGACAAGCTTGGCAACGGTGCAAGATGCACCCAAACATCAAGCAAACCCACTCCAAACATGAAAACAATATGATATTATGCTTCTACATGCAAAATCGCACAAGTTTCATATAGGACACACTCAAAACGGAGCAACGGGCTAAAAGATACGAGCAAAACAAGTTACGATGCAAAGCTGAAGTTAACAGCCACATAGCAACTTTGGAGCAAGGTAAATATATGCTACAACACCCAAATATGATAATAAGAAGCATGGATGTGAATTAGACATGTTACTTAACAAGCATGAACTTAGAACACACCCAAAAGCTTGCTGGAACACATTTAAACAAGCATGGCAAGTTGCAATAAATTTATCCAGACTTAGTCAAAATCTGGGAAGGCAAAAATATCATCACGATGCTGCCTTCGGAGGCACAAAACAACATGCATATCAACTCAACTAAGTAAATAGAGAGCATGCACATGTAGTAGACATAGCATACATCAAACAACTCCATTGGAGCATCTCCATAGGAGGCATGGATAGATAACAACAAGCTTCACCAAATTGATCATGCTGATAAAAGTCGGACAGGTATAATTTATAGCAACTTGAGAGCAAGAAATAAATAAGCTACAACAGGCAAATATTTGCAAGTAAGGGCATGAATGGATAGACAATAACATGGACAACAGGACATGAACATTGGCCACTCCAAAACAAGCATGGATTTGAGTGAGGCATCAAGCAAACATAGCATCAGGTTATACAGATTCCAGACCTAGCAGTTTTTCACTAAGTATAAAACAACAACAACAACATGGCATGTTTACAAGCTTGTTTAAGTCACCTCAAGGCATATCATGGAAAGTGGATTGCACCACAACAAAGACCATATGATTGTGCTTCTAAAAGATATAGACACGTGGCATGAAGACAAACACACCAATAGCAATGAGCAAGTGAAATCAGCATCTCATAACAAGTTTCAGCACTTAACAGCCAAATGCACTTTTGCAACAGAGATTAACATGTCAATATGGCACCTAACATGAATGCTACAGTAACCATCATGTAGAGCACTTCACAATGAACATTTTGGCATATCATATGCTCCATTTGGATAAACATGCACAAAGTTACAAGCATCACAAGTATGCAACAAAATTATAGTTAACAGTAGTTTTTAACAAGTAGCACTCTTTCAACGATGATTAGAGCATAACGATGAAGTCAAACAAGCATGGCACAATGGAACAAAGTGTAGAGCATATCACCACGATCATTTTGATATATCATACACTCAATTTGGACATACACCCGAAAAGTTACAGGCATGCAAAGTATGCATCAGATTATGAAGTTTTGGGGACTTAGAGAGAAAAAAGCAACCTCGGGGTGGACATTGTCCGGATGTTGCCGGACGTGTCCGTCGGTGGCGTGGGTACGGGCCCACCTGCCAGTGGCCGGGGAGGAGGAGGGCGGACAACGTCCGTCTTGGACGGACATGTCCGGGCGGCTGCGCTCGGACCCACCTGTCAGTGAGGCCATGGAGTCAACTCAGGGCGGCTGGGCGAGGCAGAGGCAGAGGTCTCGACGGCGGCGGCTGGGATCGAGCCGATCTCTGGCGAGGGAGGACGCCGGCGGGGTGGAGGCAGCAGATCCGGGCGGCGGCGGCCGGGATCTGGCCGGAGGCGGCCGGCGGCGCGCTGAAGGCGGCGGGGCGGAGTGGTGGCTGCGGGACGATGGTGACGGGGCTCGGCCGGAGCGAACTGGTGCGGCAGCGGAGCACTTCGGCGGCGAGGAAGGCAGGCCGGCGCAGAGCTCCGGGCGGCGGAGGTTGACGAGGCCTGCGGGGCGCGGGGAAGAACGACGAAGCGGGAGGCGCAGGGCGGTCGGGGCCCGGTTCGGTCCGCGGTGGGCCTGGCCCGAGCCGAACGGGCTGGCGGCGGGGAGAGTCGCTGAGGAGGCGCGGGGCGACGTGGCTCTCGCCAGGTGGTGCACAACCATTGGCTGCGGCCGGCTGGAGTGGCGGCTAGTCCAATAGGGAGCCGCCAAGTGGTAGATCCGAGGTGGCTGGGCGCTGAAACGAAGGAGGAGGGGGCTGGAGGCGCGATTTTCGAGGGGGGAGTGGCTGGAGGTTAGGGGAGAGGCTAGGGGAAGCCAAAAATGGCATGGGAGGTGTCCATTTATAACAAAAATTGCTAGGGTTTGGGGGTTTGAGGCCGTTTCGGAGCCATCGGATCACGATCCAACGGCACCGGAGCGGAGGGGGAGTAGGCTGGGCCTAGTGGGCTGGGCCTAGTGGGCTGTGTAGAGGGGTGTGGGCTCAGATGAGAGGAGAGGAGAGAGGCCCGCGGGGGTTTTCGGAGACCGAAAATGTCCGACAATTAAACCAGCTACTAGTGACGCTATATATATCCGTTGGGCTATCAAACGAGCTCCAAATGCGACGAAACTTGACAGGCGGTCTACCTATGCTATAATAAGACCACACGCCAAGCTTCAACCTATTCCGAGAACATTTTTCGGCCACTCGTAAAATGAATATTCGGAGGCGCCGCGGGCGCGTGCAAGTGTGTCTGGGCTCAGAACGGACAACGGAAAGGACGAGGGGACTCGGACGGATGCAAGTTTTGAAAACATGCTGATGCAACACACATGATGACATGGCAAAGATGCAACACGCAAGCACATGACATGGCAACGACGACGAATAACTGGCTGACACCTGGCGCACCAGTCTCGGGGTGTCACAACACTCCCCTACTAACAAGAGATCTCGTCCCGAGATTTTAGGAACGAGACGGGAGAGGAAAAGGAAGAACGAAGTTCTTCGATGACAAAAGAGTGAAACCAAAGAACCTTGAGAGGTTGAACAACTTGAAAGAAAGGATACAACGGAGATGTTCGAAGTTGCAAAGACTTCGTTAGACAAGAGGAAGAAGGAATACGACGAGAACCCAAAAGGTTGAAGGATATGAAGCACGGGTTGACGAAACAAGAATGAATTCGAAAACACTCCGGATAATAAGAGATAGAAAGGAAATTCCAGGAAGGAATTCAGGCAGCATTCCGGCTAAAAATGGAAGGTATAGAACATAAACTCGAGAAGAAGGAATAACACAATTGCCTCCGGGATAATTGAAAGAGTCGGATGAAAAGAACGGAATAAAATGACAACTTCCATCACGAAAGAATTTGAAAGAGCATCTTAAGAGAAAGACTTGAACGGAGTTGTTGAGAAATCAACAACAAAAGAATAAGCTTATTATGGACTTATTAGAACATCTCAATTCTTGAGGTGAATTATGCCGCAACCAAAATATTGATGAGCTGAGAAGAGCGAAGAATGCAAAACTCCACTGAAAAGAATACGGAGAATTATTTGCATCTCGGTATACAAAAGAATAAAGTTTGAGTTGCTCCAGAAGAATTAGATGAATATTTGAAGAATGAATTAAATGATGAAGAACCACCATGAAGAACTACGGTAATGAAAGGATGATGATATAGAAATGACGAGCGAAAGGAATACGATTAAAGCCTTCCGATGATTAGTCGGGGTTCCGATGAGAAGGCCGAGAAACTATGAACTCCGGGAAGAAAAGAATAAAACACTTGGGCTTAGAATTTATTCATCAAGAATAAACTCCGAAGGAAGGAATAATTCAACTTCACAAAGAAGAATAAGAATTATGTTATGCTTATCCTCCACCAATTAAAATTGATGAGAAGCAAACGATTCGCATACTACATATTCTCATTGAAATGATTAAAGAGGGATATATCGCGAACTTGCGAATTCTTCATGAAACAACGGTAGGATTGGGATACACATGAATGGATTGATATGATAACACCGGAAAAGAACTCTTGAGCGAACCACCGTAAAGAATTAGGGCCGAGTGAAGAAAAAGGAACAAACCACCGAGAAGAAATAAAATCGAATGATGAAACACCGTAAAGAAATGAAATTGAGTGAATGCGATGAATCGCTGGAAGAATAAAACACTTGGGGAATTAATATACAAGAGAATGAAGAGGTCGTGAACTGATTAAAGAATATTTTGACGAAGCACCGGAAGAATGTGAGACGAACAAAGAGGCCTCAATGAAGAATATTTGGAGGACGAAATGATGGCCTTCGAAGGGACACAAATAAAAGAACTCATGAAATACTCCGGATGGGTAAGGAAAAGAATTATGACAATCGGAATAATTCGAGAGGATAGCATAAAGCTAGAAGCACGAATCTCCGAGAGAACGGACAAGACTCAGGGGAAAATGCTTCTTCAGTCTTCAAATGACGACGAGGAACACAACCAAAATTATTGAGACACTCGGGAAGAATTAAAAGAGGAAAGGTTGAACCAAACATGAAAATAATTGAAAGCGATCTTGGAGAAGGCATATGACTGATGGAATCCATACTTATGTCACACTTTGAAAAGAATTTGGGAACACTCCGGGAAATTAGAAGAGTCAGGTAAGATCCTGGCAAAAGACCTGTGGGTTATGAGCCCACCGAAGAGAAAACACCGTTGAAAATTGATTGACAAGGAGATGATGCGCCGGTACGATTGAAAAACTCGAATGAGGTGACAACCTCGAATTAATTGGAACACAGAAGAATCTGAAATGCCTGCAGAACTCTGGATAATTAAATGACGAGGCTTAACGAGCAAGGGGAATATCCGAGCCGAGGGAAAAGAATATGAACAACACCGAATACTTGAGTTGAATCTACCGGAAAAGAATAAGAGGTGAAGAATATGAAACGAGAAGAGCATTCATCGGAAAAGAAAAGAGAAGAATGATGACGAGCTAGACGAGAATTCACCGGTTGAAATAACTGAGGAAAGAATGCAAAGGATTCACACGAGTAGGATGGATACTCGATTACGGACTCCGGTCCGAGAAGAAAAAGGGTGGGTGGGTGGGAAAAGAAAGATAACTACGGAAGGGGAAACAACATTGGTTAAAAGAACTGAGGTTGCACTTGCAAGAAGAAGAGGGTCGAGTCCAATTGACGAGAGATTCACCAGATGAAAGAACTGACATCGCAACGAACGAAAACTAAGCACGTGATCCAAAAAAAATGAAGGGGAAGAGGAGTTATTCAAAACACCTACGTCAGGATTCCTCACCAGAGCGACGAAGGGGCAGGGGAGTAAAAAGAATTCCTACTCTCCGATATAACTAGACTCCGAAAAAGTTTTTTGCTAGACTCAACAACGGCCAAGCTACGAACAATCAAGGAGGCTCCTATGGTCGGTCGAGGTTCTGATACCAACTTGTCAGGCCCAAGACGCGATTCTATCCCAATCTCGTGACACTTACGTGATTGGGGCACAACCGCATTTCGGGCGCTTAGCAAGATGGATATCATTACACCGTACCATTACATACATACATGGGGGATACAACAATACATACAAGTCACATGAATACAACAACATCAATACAAGACATCCGACTACGTATGCGAAACATGAAAAGCACAACGACATCCATCTGCTATCCCAGGCTGCCGACCAGGAACCTAACCCAAGACTGAAGAAGAAGAAGAAGAAGAAGAAGAACTCCAACACAACGAACAATGCTCTCACGTCAAGTCATCAGAAACCTGCACCTGCAACTGTTGCTGTAGTATCTGTGAGCCACGAGGACTCAGCAATCCCATAACCATGGGTAACAAGACTAGCAAAGCTTAATGGGTAGGAAGAGGTTAAGTGGTGAGGTTGCAACAGCGACTAAGCAATATATGGTGGCTAACTTACGAGTACAAGAATAAGATGAGCATCTACGCAAACGGTCGCAAACTAGTAGTGATCGCTAAAGATCCTGAACTACCTACGAGTCAAACATAACCCCACAGTGTTCTCTTCTCAAAGTGAAAAGAGACAGTCACAGTTACTCACATAGTTGTGTGTTTTACTTCGGATCCTGTGTTAAGTTTTCTACAACCGGACATTAACAAATTCCAATCTGCCACATAACCGCGGGCATGGCTTTCGAAAGATCATAACCCTGCAGGGGTGTCCCAACTTAGCCCATCACAAGCTCTCACGATCAGCAGAAGTAATAATAATACACCCCTTATCTTAGGGACAATCCGATCAGGCTCGGCATCCCGGTGCACAAGACATTTCGACAATGGTAAAACAAGTCCCCCCCAGACCTCCCGGCATGCCGACACCCTGATAGTAGCCGCGCGTATCTCGTCTCAGGACACGACCGGATGGGAAAGCCTACGGGAGCCAGATACCTCGAGTTTCCTCGTGGAGGCCCCGCAGTCTACCCGTTTGGGACCAACACCATCAGCACTGGCACCCCTGTATGTAAAAGAATCCTCGGGTAACGCTAACTCCCTATGCAATTAATTAATTAATTAAGTTTTTATTATGTTCATAATAAAACAAAAGTTGGGCCTTGCTGGAGGAGTTTTATTCAAAGACGAAGTGTCAAGGTGTCCCCATATACCCAACCGTGTAAGGAATGCAAAATCAAGGAACATAATGCCGGTTTATCGGCTCCTAAGGTGGCATGAGTGGAACAAAACACCGAGCAAAAGGCCAAGCCTTCCACCCATGCCCAATATATAGGTGTGTTAATAATAATAATAGATATTGTGATATTCCAACAACAAGTTCCAACATGGAACGATCTTCATCTTCACCTGCAACTAGCAACGCTATAAGAGGGGCTGAGCAAGTGGGTAACATAGCCAAACAACGGTTTGCTAGGAAGGTGTCAAAGGTTAGAGGTTTCATGGCAACAAGGAGAGGGGCTGACAATAATGATGGGTGGCGCTACATATAACGATAGCATCGAGACAACGAAGCATGGCAATGATAGTAAAGGTATCCAAGGGTATGGTCATCTTGCCTGAGATCCCGCAAGGAAGAAGAACGGATCCATGAAGTAGACGAAGAAGAAGCCTCGACGACGAAGCACGTGTAGACGAATGAATCCTCATGATCGCAATGGAAAACACTAACGAGAAGAAAGCACACAACAAGGTAAACACACAACACAAGAACAAGACAAGATGCTCAACCAAGCATGATGCAAGACAAATCTATATATTATGCAATACATGGCAAGGTAGGAAGCACTCAAAAACAACATCACCCAACAAGTTTAAATGAGGCCAGAATCAACATATAATAAAATCGGTAAGTCCTCATAAGCACATTTTGAAATTAGTCCAGATCTGAATAAATCTTATTTTCAAGTTGTTAAACAGCAAGTTAGCATTCACCATGATGATCTACATGAAATTCTAGTCAAGTTTCATATAAAGTTCATTTAATTCGGAGCTACGGCCTAGAAGATATGAGCAAAACAAGACAAGCATGGCAACGGTGCAAAATGCACCAAAACATCAAGCAAACTCACTCCAAACATGAAAACAATATGATATTATGCTTTTACATGCAAAATCAAGCAAACTCACTCCAAACATCAAGCAAACTCACTCCAAACATCAAGCAAATTCACCATGATGATCATATGCTCCATTTGGATAAACGTGCACAAAGTTACAAGCATCACAAGTATGCAACAAAATTATAGTTAACAGCAGTTTTTAACAAGTAGCACTCTTTCAACGATGATTAGAGCATCATGATGAAGTCAAACAAGCATGGCACAATGGAACAAAGTGTATATCATATCACCACGATCATTTTGATATATCATACACTCAATTTGGACATACACCCAAAAAGTTACAGGCATGCAAAGTATGCATCAGATTATGAAGTTTTGGGGACATAGAGAGAAAAAGCAACCTCGGGGTGGACATTGTCTGGATGTGGCCGGACGTGTCCGTCGGTGGCGTGGGTACGGGCCCACCTGTCAGTGGCCGGGGAGGAGGAGGGCGGACAACGTCTGTCCTCGACGGACATGTCCGGGCGGCTGCGCTCGGACCCACCTGTCAGTGAGGCCATGGAGTCAACTCAGGGCGGCTGGGCCAGGCAGAGGCAGAGGTCTCAACGGCGGCCGCCGGGATCGAGTCGATCTCCGGCGAGGGAGGACGCCCGCGGGGTGGAGGCAGCAGATCCGGGCGGCGGCGGCCGCGATCTGGCCGGAGGCGGCCGGCGGCGCGCTGAAGGCGGCGGGGCGGAGTGATGGCCGCGGGACGATGGTGGCGGGGCTCGGCCGGAGCGAGCTGGTGCGGCAGCGGAGCACTTCGGCGGCGTGGAAGGTAGGCCGGCGCAGAGCTCCGGGCGGTGGAGGTTGACGAGGCCTGCGAGGCGCGGGGAAGAACGACGAAGCGGGAGGCGCAGGGCGGTCGGGGCCCGGTTCGGCCCGCGACGGGCCTGGCCCAGGCCGAACGGGCTGGCGGCGGGGAGAGACGCTGAGGAGGCGCGGGGCGACGTGGCTCTTGCCAGGTGGTGCACAGCCATTGGCTGCGGCCGGCTGGAGTGGCGGCTAGTCCAATAGGGAGCCGCCAAGTGGCAGATCCGAGGTGGGTGGGCGCTGAAACGAAGGAGGAGGGGGCTGGAGGCGCGATTTTCGATGGGGAAGTGGTTGGAGGTTAGGGGAGAGGCTAGGGGAAGCCAAAAATGGCATGCGAGGTGTCCATTTATAGCAAAAATTGCTATGGTTTGTGGGTTTGAGGCCGTTTCGGAGCCATCGGATCACGATCCAACGGCACCGGAGCGGAGGGGGAGTAGGCTGGGCCTAGTGGGCTGTGTAGAGGGGTGTGGGCTGAGATGAGAGGAGAGGAGAGAGGCCCGCGGGGGTTTTCGGAGACCGAAAATGTGCGAGAATTAAACCGGCTACTAGTGACGCTATATATATCCGCTGGGCTATCAAACGAGCTCCGAATGCGACGAAACTTGACAGGCGGTCTACCTATGCTATAATAAGACCACACGCCAAGCTTCAACCTATTCCGAGAACGTTTTTCGGCCACTCGTAAAATGAATATTCGGAGGCGCCGCGGGCGCGTGCAAGTGTGTCTGGGCTCAGAACGGACAACGGAAAGGACGAGGGGACTCGGACGGATGCAAGTTTTGAAAACATGCTGATGCAACACACATGATGACATGGCAAAGATGCAACACGCAAGCAGATGACATGGCAACGACGACGAATAACTGGCTGACACTTGGCGCACCGGTCTCGGGGTGTCACAGGGAGGGGGGGTCCCGACCCCCCTCCCCCCTGCTCGGCCTCGCGCTACCGCATTGTTGCGCGCTAGGATTTGACAGGACGCAATGTTGTTATTCTGTTTCCACCCCCACCGCACGCACCCTAAACCCTAAAAACCCTAAGATATATAGTGGGGTCACGGATGTGACGGAATCGCCTCCGCATGCGACGACGCGACACGCCGCGTCGTCGCCTGCTCCGGCTCATTCCTATCTCGGCCTCGCAGGGGGAGGGGAGGGGGGTCCCGACCCCCCTCCCCCCTGCTCGGCCTCGCGCTACCGCATTGCTGCGCGCTAGG
>LR738712.1:305373957-305588868 GCA_902687465.1 Secale cereale | reverse complement strand
TGATGGACTCGCCTCCGCATGCGACGACGCGGCACGCCGCGTCGTCGCCTGCTCCGGCTCGGTCATGTCTCGGCCTCGCAGGGGGAGGGGAGGGGGGTCCCGACCCCCCTCCCCCCTGCCCGGCCTCGCGCTACCGCATTGCTGCGCGCTAGGATTTGACAGGACGCAATGCGGTTATTCTGTTTCCACCCCCACCGCACGGACCCTAAACCCTTAAAACCCTAAGATAGATAGTGGGGTCACGGATGTGACGGACTCGCCTCCGCATGCGATGACGCGGCACACCGCATCGTCGCCTGCTCCGGCTCTATCCTGTCTCGGCCCATACTTGGGCTAATCCCATGATTTCTCATGAGACAAAAGTCTAAAAAGAACATCTGGAGAATAAAAAATTACAAAGAAAACCAAACAAAAAAATATAGAGCATCATGCACCTTTGCCTTCCAATGTGGAGTACAAATCTCCAAAACCAGAAGTTCAACCATTAATAAAAAAGAAGTCCAGATCCTACTGAAGATAGTGCTTGTGATCCAGCTCCACACTTACACACTAGTTACAACAAATTGCAGAAGAAATCTACTAAGGGTTTTTGATTTCTGGAATGTAATCTGTCCTAGAATATCAATGTCAAAAGGATGAACCTGCATTCAAGAAATTTTTTGCCGTGACATAAAAAACCAAGAAAGAAGCACCTGAGGAATAATAATGTTTAGTGTCGAAGAAACAAAATGCACAAGGCGTAAGTTAACTAATAAAATGTTCTAAATAAAGGTAAGTTCAAGTTGTAAAAACACAGAAGTTCGGCGTTTGGAAAAAACATCAAATGAACATGTAGAAAAGACAAATTACGCACAAGCAAAAATCTTGTAAGTTCACATTAAATACAAACTAAAGTTCTACCACTGTTTGAAGTATGCAAACGTGTTAAAAAAAAAAGTAAGGTATGCATGCATACTTGGGAATAATCCCATAGTTGCCACGGAACAAACTAAAACCCAAATTAGAAAATTGAAAATTACAAAAAAAAAAAATAGAGCGCGATGTTGCACCACCTTGCAATGTGGAAATCAGGAAGTTCAATCGCTGGTAGCATAGAAGTCCAATTACTGCCACAGAATGTGGATGATCCAATAAACTAGCCTCGAAGACAGAATAAATATAAAAAGGATGATTTGTGTATCTATGGACCACCTCCACATTTACGTATATGAGTACTCTGAAAAACAAAAAAAACGTACACAATTTTTTTATAACAACACCAATCGAACAGATCGTATCGCAGAATCAACCAAAAAACATGCATTAAAACGAGGGAAGTTCAAGCACAAAAGTTGCAGAAGTCCAACTTTGTAACACAGACAGTAGAATCACTGAAAAAAACGCATTATCGAATTTGCTTTTCAGATTTAATCACTTGGGTGACTACACCTTCTCAGGCCGCGACCTCGAACGATATCCTATTGCGCCCTGACATCAAAACGATAAATCAACCAAGCTGTCTCACTGAAGAACCAAAAACCAGCACGGGCGGACACGAGACCCAATCGACCGATTTCAGCGATGTATTCGCCTTCCCGATGGAATTAACAACGCATGAACGGTCCAATCTCACTACTGCAATCAAATCCGCCCTCTATACTCAAATAAAAATAACAAATCTACAGAAGCGGCGAAACCATTCCCGCGGACGAAGAACACAGAGCCTCAAATCAAATCCGTTCAAATTAACGACAAATTGCCCATGAAACTCGTACTTAAACCAAATTACTATCATGTTAGAGGTTCCAGAACATCCACTGAATGCATTAAACTTATAAACAGACACAAGTTCATCCGCCCCGAGAGTGAATCCGCCAAAATGCAAAATTACGAATCAAAACGAGCATTTAGATGCACGTATGAGTATCTGGATTACAGTCACATCCCACACAACACTACCGACCGGAATAATTCGCGGGGGAAGCCACAGTTGTGAAGATAGCCCGAAGTTCGGGTTTGTACAGAGAGATGTTCAGGTGCGTTACTCAGGCAGTTCGGGTTGTGATCAGAATATTATTCTGATCCCGTGATCAGAATAGTGTTTATGTGTGTGTGTGTGTGTGTGTGTGTGTGTGTGTGTGTGTGTGTGTGTGTGTGTGTGTGTGTGTGTGTGTATATCAGCGAGTAGGATTTCTTTTTACTCCTCATCCCCTTCGTCGCTCTGGTGAGGAATCCTGACGTGGTTTTATCATCACTATCCTCAAATTTCACCAAAAAAAATTAGGATCACGCTGGTATTGTTTGGATTATTCCGATATCTTTATGACGAGAATTCTGTCTTGGTACCTCCAGTCTATTTAGGCTGAGTCCCGGGGAGTTGAGCTATGAGGTATTGTTGTCCCATTGTGTATCGTTGCAGTTCTAGAATACCAGAGGCGACCGACATCGAAAACTCTTCTATGCGTGTCTGGTGGTGAGATAACCCCCACGTCACCCAGTACTGGTGAGTTAGTTCTGGTGTATTGCCACAACTAGTATAGCGGATGCGTTTCGAAGGTCCGAGGTAAACGGTTTCCGAAGGTGCCTGGTTATGTGTTGACGGATGGATACAGCTGGACGTAGGTATTGCTAGTTGGGTGAGATATTGTTCTTCCCCTATATCCCCAACACCAGATTGCATTAATAGGTGGGATTCAAGTAGCTCTTAGGCAATCTTCCAATGGGTGCATGATATGAGGTTGGGGTTCAACATCTAGTGGAGAGGTTATCATGGGCGTTGTTACACTAGGGAGTTGCATCTTAAAGGATCCTTGGCTATGCTGATCCGGGGATTTCAAGGCCCTTTGTAACACGTGCCATGGGGCATCAGCACGAACATGTGGGACGAAACCTCTATTATGTATTTGTTCCATCTGTTACCTTGTTGTTTTATTCTATCATTTTGTTCTCCCAAGTGGCTTCTCGACAAGTTGATGTACCATTAAGCTATGGAATTCATTCGTTCAATGTTGTTCGGATGTTCGTTGTGAAGACCATATGTTGTAGATATCTATCCTTTGTTTTTGTTTTGATTGTGGTAGTCGAGTTGCTTCGATGTCAAGTGTTGATTCCATACCTTTCCTAAGCGGTGTTCTCATATTTCCATGGGAGTGCTAATCCTTCGTGATCATCGAGATTATTATGTAAATTCTTTTCAACTGGCGTGCTTCACTTCAAGTTAATCTGATCTCTTCATCATCTGCAAGATCAACTCTCAGTTTTTTCTGAATGGTGTCCGTTTCGTTCGTCTCAAGTTGCCTTTGTTTTTCCCACCCTCCAACCCTTCTTCTTCTCGGAGAAAGAAATCTCAAGTCAAATATCCATTTTATTCATGTGATGTTTCTTCATTCTTTCCTTCAATGTTTTATCTGGTGATTTCTCAGCAAGATGCTCAGGAGCTTCAGTTTATCATTCTTCGTTCTCGTTCCTTCTCCGGTGGACTAAATCCATGTTTTGGTGATTGATCATATGTCTTCTTCTTGTTTCACATGATTTCCCATGTTGGAATTTCTTATCCAAGTCTCTCTTGTTTATTCAACTCTCTCTAATTCTTATCCGGAGTGTACAAGGTATCTCAGTTGATTCGTGTTTCAATTCTTAATCAGTTCAAGCTATTTTCACATTGTTATCTCATTCAAGCCATTTAATTCAACCGATGCACTATCTCTCAAGCAATCTTTCCCAACGGTGTTTCTTTTCAGTGGGCCCTAACCCACAAGTCTTTTTTCCAGGATCTTACCCGTCTCTTCTAATTTTTCTGGAGTTATTCTCAATTTTTTTTTCAAGTTTGACGTAAGAATGGATCTCTCATTGGTCAAATGTATCCTCCAAGATCGATTTGAAATTCTTTTCACCTTTGGTTCAACCTTTTAATTCTTCATTTCGGAGTGCCTCAACAATTCATGGTGGTGTATCTCGTCGTCATTCTCAGGTTTTGAAGACCGAAGAAGAGTTCCTCTTGAATCCTTACTCGTTCTTCCAAAGATTCATGGTTCTAGTTTCATACCATCCTCATAATTGTTTTCGATTGTGAGAATTCTTTTTATGCCCATCCAAAGCATTTCAAGAATTATTTCCATTGTGATCCTCCGAAGGCCATCATTTCAGAAGATTTCTTTGTTCTCAGTTTTCAACTTCGTCCTCTAACTATTCTTAATTGATGCCTCTTTGTTCGTCTACATATTCTTCCAGGTGTATCATTTAAGTATTCATTAGTCAGCTTGTGATCCCTTTGTTCTTTTGTATATAAGTTTCCTCAAGTGCCTTGTTTTTCTAATTCTTTCCGGTGATTTGTTCCCTTTTTTTCATTCGTTTCAATTCTTGCGGTGGTTCGCTTAAGATTTTCCCAAGTTTGGGCTATATCAACCCTTCTTCAATAAGAATAAGTAGTACGCGAAAACCATTGCTTGTCATCAAATTAATTTGATGAAGGACAATCATACAATAAATCTTATTCTTATTTCCCTGAAGTGATCAATCTCTTCTTTTTGGAGGTTGTTCATGAGATCTAATTCTCTGTTTCTAGTTGCTCATCTTTCTTTCTGGAGTTCCAAGTTTTCTCATTATCTCATCACGAAGATCCATCTAAATCATTGCAAGGCTTAAATCTTATTCTTTTCATCCTTCACTTCTCATCCTTTTGTGACCAGAGTTCTTCATGGTGGTTCATCATGAGTTAATTCATCATCGAAGTGTTCTTCAAGATTCTTGTCGGAGGAGCTCAAGTATTCTTCATCTTCCATTTTGAAGTGCAATTCTTTCTACCTTATCTTTTAAGGTGGTGGTATGTCATTTTTGACAATTTCCCTTCATGTTTCATGATTCACAAGTTGTCAGTAATGAGATATTTAAACCTATCATATTCTTCGTTCATGAGAACTTTTCAACCTTCAATTTCCTCGTTGGAGTTAACTTGGGTTATAATTCACCTAAAGCTTTCCCTAAGAATTGTTTCTATTTATGGTGCTTATAAATGACCCAAGTTCTTCATTTATCCTCCCGATGAAATAAGTTTTTCGTCTCCTTGTTGATCTCAATCTAATTAAATGTTTTCGTTAGTGGCCGGTTGTCACCTCATAATTTTGAGATGTTTTCCATAAGCCCACAACAAGATTATTCTTTTGTTGTTGAATTTCCAACAACTCCGTTCAATGATTCTTTCTAAGGATGCTCTCAAAAATTCATTGGTGGTAGAAGTTATCATTTTCTTCTACTTTCTTTCTTACTAACAATCTAGATTATATTCCTTTGTTATGGAGGTATGGTAATATTCATATCTTCGTTCCATCGTCTCTTTTGTCATGATCATGTTCTTTTCCTTGCCAGTCCATTTATCAGGATTGTCGTGTCCTCCATTCAAGTTCTCTCATCCTATTAAGTTTTTCCTCTCTTTTCAACCGGAGTGCTGCCTGAAGCATTTCTTACCCCTTGTGCCATTCGTTCAATAGTTTCGGAGGCAGTGTGTTGGCGATTTCTTCAAGTATCATCCCATCTCCTCTAATTCATGTTGAATTCCTTCCATTTTCAGTCGGAGTGCTGTCCAAATTAATTCATTCTTAGTTCTTCTCTACCTTTATTTAACTGGAGTGGTTTTTAAATTCTTCCATGATCCTTGAGCTCTTCGTTTATGTCCTTGCAACCTTCAAATTCTCGTGGTGTCCCTTGTTCCTCCTTTTTACCGGAGTGCGCTTAACTTCGTTCATCTCCGTTGTATTCCTTCTTTCAAGATTGTTCAACCTCTCAAGGTTCATGGTTTCACTCGTTTGTCGAAGAAGGAACTTTGTTTTACCTCTTCTATCCGGTGCCATCTCTAGGATCTCGGGTCGAGATCCTCTGTTAGTGTGCGAGAGTTGTGACGCCCCAAGACCGAAGCTCCAGAAGACTTCCAGCTATTCCGGGTTTTTCCCATGTGTTTCATTTGTGATTGCTTTATTTATGTTTGCATTCATCATTGCATCATGCCATCATGTCATTTAATTTTCAAAACTCAACTAAATAAATTGTGTGGATCTTTGACCCATTTGAACTGAGAGAAGTCACATGGTGATTTCTCTTTATAACATATCCTCCTAATATTTATGGAGCTACTAAATACTTTTCATTAATTTGAAATCACGCATAAACACACTTGCAAATACTCCCCATGCCTATTTCACTCCAAGTTGTGACTCTCAAACCTTGCCAACAATTCTTATCCATTTTATCGAGGTTCCTACAAAAATCCGAGCATTTTTGGACACTTCTCAACCTAGTCCTAGTTCAAACTATTTGAATTTAATTCAAATGAGGTTGAACTCAAACTTTCTTTCATGCCCACTTATATTTTTCTTGGATCATGCTCATTTTTATGAGTCCGGAAAAAATAACCCCATGCCTAAACCCTATCCCAAACACTTCCTTTCTTCTCCTATTTCTTCTTTGTTTTTTTTTGTTTTAGAAAATAGAAGGAGGGGCAGAGCCCAGCAGGCCCAAGGCCCAGGCACACCTCGAGGCCCAGTCAGACCCATGTCTTAACCCTAGCCGACTCGCTGCTCATCTCTCCCTCTCGCTCCCATCGAGCGCCGCCGCCACACACATCGAGCCAGGGACAGGACTCGCCCGCTCGCGCCCGATCCCCGCGCCTCTCCCTCGATCCCCTACAGTATCGCCGCCGCGCCATGCCCCTCTTCCCCTTCCTGAGACCGCTGCCGCCGCCCCAAGCTCTCCGTGCCGCCGTCCTTCCCCCCCACCGTGGCCTCGTCCTCGCCTCTCCTTCCCTTCGGCCCTGCTTCGCCACGCCGTGCCCCTTAGGGTCGCCACGCGCCCGCGACCGACCGGAGGTCCACCCACCGCGTCGACCTCTCCTACCTCGCCACCTCGACTTCGCCGAAGCAGCAGCGCCATCGGACCTCCCTGTTGCCCTCGTCGGTGACAAGCACCGCCCCACCATTCCTCCCTCGCCGTCGGAGCCCCGACAGCCACCGCCGCCTCGCTCGTCCTCTGGTTCGGGAGGACGTGCGCCAGGTCCGCCCAGCCACTCTGCCAAGCCGACCGGTTCCGCCTCGGCCCCGCGCCCTCCTCCAACCAGCGTGCCGGCCACCTTCGCCTCGACCCCGCCGGCCACCGATGCCGTTGCTGGCCATTCGCTGGCCCATCTCCAGCTGCCCACCGCAACAGCTTCCTCGCCCCGCCTTTGACTATTTTCGCCGTCGTTCGCCGTTCGCGTTGCTGCTCGCGCACCGCGCCCTTTTGTCTCGCTTCGTTTGGATCAGAAAGAACGAGGCGCCAAGAACCGTACCGGACCGTCAAGCATCGACTTTGTGTTTTTGTACGAGTATACATGGGGATGCGTCAAGTTCCACTACCGTCGCAAAACAAGACCGACAAGTCCGAAGACCCCCAAGTACCATGACACCGACAACATGAACATCTACGGAATGTCTATGTCTACGAAAACGTGAACAACTACTTCCACTACCGTCGACCTCGTGGACGTCAAGTTCGACTACCCTCGCCGTGTACAACTACCGCCATCGTGCACCACTACTTCCACTTCCGTCGCCATGACCAAGAGTACAACTACTCCACTATGACCGTCTCGAAAACGACTACTTCCCGACGATCTCGTACCACCCCAAAATGCACGCTTCAAAGGTATACCCGCCGATGCGATGGACGAATGCTTGCGATGTATGAGATGACCCCTTGTTTGCATCGTGCATGTTCCCCGTTTCCATGCCACCATCCCGTGGGAACCCGGTAACCGGGATCACCCCACCTTCTCTGGCATGACACGCTCATGCCACCCTTCTTTTGCATCGGCATCTCAACGAGTTGTCGGAGTAGGAAGGTTGCCGAGGCACTATTTCCATTCTCGCTGCCATGACACCCTTTTCCTTCCGTCGTGGCGACCAAATGCTTCATATCATGTTCATGCCAACTTTTAACTAAAATTGCATAAAAATTGCATTTGTCATCCGCATCATGATAACAACCTTTAAATGCTTAAAATTGTTGTTTGCATTAAAATTTCTAAATATGCAAATGGGGAGTTTCCGAAATTGTTGTTGTTATTTCCAGCCTCATTTAGAATGCCTAGACAGTCTAGTTTACTTATTCTTCACCTCTTGCAATGTTTAAAAAAACATTTAAACTTGTTGGGTTCGTAACGAGATCAAACTAAATAATCTAACGCGGTGTTTTGTCAATATGCAACTCATTGCATATTGAGCTCCACTTAACTTGTAGTATTGTTTGTGCACTTTGCCATGCCATGCATATTTAAACTGGACATGCATCATACTTGTTTGTGCATCATGCCATGGTTATGATATGTGTGTTTACCATGTTGTTTGCTTCTTTCCGGTTGATTCTCTTGTTAGCTTCGGTTTCGTTCCGGAGTTGTGAGGTTTTGTTCGACTACTTCATGGACTCGTTCTTCTTCTTTGCGGGATAACATGCAAGATGACCGTTCCCCGATATCACCTCTATATTTGCTTTTCTAGTTGTCTCGCTCTATAATTATGCCTCGATGCCCATTCTTGTCTTGGCAGCCTCCTATGTTGCCATGAAACACTCTAACCGCCTTCCTAGCAAACCATTGATTGCCTAAGTACACTTTTGCTCAGCCCCTCTTATAGCGTCGTTAGTTGCATGTGAAGTTGAAGATTGCTCCATGCTTGGACTTGTTTATTGGGATAACACAATATATATATATATATATATATATATATTAATTAATTAATGCACATATACATTGGTAATGGGTGGAAGGCTTGGCCTTCTGCTTGGTGTTCTCTTCCACTCATGATGCCTTAGGACCCGATAAACCGGTGTTATGTTCCTTGATTTTGCATTCCTAACACGGTTGGGGTTTATGGGCCCCCTTGATAATTCGCATCGCTTAAAGCTTTTCCAGCAAGGCCCAACTTTGGTTCTACATTTGCCTAATAACTAAAAACTTGCATCTAGAGTAATTAACCCGAGTTCTTAATCAAAAACCCGGGCCAGTGCTCCTCATGAGTGTTGGTCCAAACTGGGCATACTATGGGGCCACCTTGCGGAAACCCGAGGGCTGGTATATACCTGTAGGACGTCCCATCCGGTCGTGGCCTGAGACGAGATACTTGCGGCTACTATAAGGGTGTCGGCACGCCGGGAGGTCTTGCTGGATTAGTTTTACCTTTGTTTAAATATCTTGAGCACGGGATCCCGATAATACCCGGGTCTTCCCAACATGGAGTTGCGACTCCGCAGATCATGAGCTTGTGATGGGCTAAGTTGGGACACCCCTGCAGGGTTATGAACTTTCGAAAGCTGTGCCCGCGGTTATATGGCAGATGGGAATTTGTTAATATCCAGTTGTAAATAACTTGACACCATATCCTTAAGAATACACTACATGTGTGAGTAACCATGACAGTCTCTTTTCGAAGGGGTTTCGAAAAGTGAACACAGTGGGTTATGCATGAACATGAGTAGCTAGGATCACTTAGTGATCACTTTTGACGACCGTTGGCTGTTTCCACATCTCACTCTGACTTCGTAAGCTAGTTGCTTAGTGCTTGCTGCAGACATTTATTACCTCTCCACACCTAAAAGGCTTTGTTAGTTTTGATACCCGGAATGGGATTGCTGACTCCTTGTGACTCACAGATTACTACACACACTAGATGTAGGTACAACTGAGTACGACGCAGAAGATGGACCAGAACTTCACTGGGAGTTCGATGAAGAGCGTGGTCATTTTTTTGTAACGTATCCCGACGATCAGTAGTGGTTCCTACTAGGGGCAATCATGACTTGTGGTTGTGGTATCTTTTCTTGTTTGATTTCTTCCTTAGTCGGACCCTGTGTTATTTGGATGAATGTATGCTATTGTATTAATTATGTGACGTGGCGAGTTTAAGTCAACTATTTTACTCTTGCATCCCTGTTCATTACATGAGTTGTGCAAAGATACCACACTTGCGATCATTCCAGAATGCACTTATGTCTCTAACTCATGCCTCGACATGTAGGAGATATAGTCGCATCCCGGGTATTACAAGTTGGTATCAGAGCCGACCCTCACGGTTACACGAATGTGTGCGGATAGGTGCTCGGTCATGTTATTCATGACGTTGTGACCCATCGTGGCACACGACATGGCACATGTAACGGACTTGATGCATAGACATTTGTTCCAAGAGGGAACGTTCATGTGGCCCGACGAGGACGTCGGTTCCTCTGAGTGGGGGTGTATGTGAAAGCCTAGTTTATTAGGGATGATAGACTACTCATATCAATAAGAAATTCCTTCTTTTCTGGGAGTCCATGCGGATAGAACTTCAAAGTTAAGCGTGCTCAGCTTGGAGTAGTATCAGGATGGGTGACCGACCGGGAAGTTGCTCCCGGGTGCGCACGAGTGAGACAAAGTGTGCAGAAAAGACTAGTATTGATATGTGAGGCCAGTCTAGATCCCGTAAAAGTGCGCAGAAAGGAATAGTATTGATATGTGAGGCCAGTCTAGATCCCGCCAGGAGTAAGGACCACCGGCGGGTGTATCCGGGGCGCTATAGGCGTGATCGACGTGGGGGCGCCGCGAGGTCCGGCGACTACCACGGCAGCCACTACGAGGTTGTGATAACCCACAAGTGTAGGGGGTCGCAACAATTTTCGAGGGTAGAGTATTCAACCCAAATTTATTGATTCGACACAAGGGGAGCCAAAGAATACTCTCAAGTATTAGCAGTTGAGTTGTCAATTCAACCACACCTGGAAGACTTAGTATCTGTAGCAAGGTAATTTAGTAGCAAAGTAATATGAAAGTAACGGTAACTGTAGCAAAAGTAGCGATATTAGTTTTGTAGTGATTGTAATAGCATCAGCAGAAAATTAAATAAGCAACAAGCAATATGTGAAAAGCTCGTAGGCATTGGATCAGTGATGGATAATTATAACGGATGCGATTCCTCATGTAATAGTTATAACATAGGGTGACACAGAACTAGCTGTAGATCATCAATGTAATGTTGGCATGTATTCCGAATATAGTCATACGTGCTTATGGGAAAGAACTTGCATGACATATTTTGTCCTACCCTCTCATGGCAGCGGGGTCCTATTGGAAACTAAGGGATATTATGGCCTCCTTTTAATAGAGTACCAGACCAAAGCATTAACACATAGTTAATACATGAACTCCTCAAACTACGGTCATCACCGGGAGTGGTCCTAATTATTGTCACTACGGGGTTGCCGGATCATAACACATAGTAGGTGACCATTCACTTGCAAGATAGGATCAAGAACACACATATATTCATGAAAACATAATAGGTTCAGATCTGAAATCATGGCACTTGGGCCCTAGTGGCAAGCATTAGGCATGGCACAGTCATAGCAATATCAATCTTAGAACATAGTGGATACTTGGGACCAAATCCTAACAAAACTAACTCGATTACATGGTAAATATCATCCAACCCATCACCGTCCAGCAGGCCTACGATGGGATTACTCACCCACGGCGGTGAGCATCATGGAATTAGTGATGGAGGAAGGTTGATGATGATGACGGCGATGATCTCCACTCTCGGAGCCCCGAACGGACTCCAGATCAGCCCTCCCGAAAGAGATTAGGGCTTGGCGGCGGCTCCATATCATAAAACGCGGTAATTCCTTCTCTCTGATTTTTTTCTCTCCTCGAAAGTGAATATATGGAGTCGAGGGTGATGTCGGTGGAGCAGGGGGCGCACCGAGGGGGAGGCGCCCCCCACCCTCGTGCACAGGGTGTGGGCCCCCTGGTCTGGTTCTTTCTGCAGATATTTTTTATATATTCCAAAATAAATCTCCGTTGATTTTCAGGTCATTCCGAGAACTTCTATTTCTGCACAAAAATAACACCATGGCAGTTCTGCTAAAAACAGCGTCAGTCCGGGTTAGTTCCATTCAAATCATGCAAGTTAGAGTTCAAAACAAGGGCAAACGTGTTTGGAAAAGTAGATACATTGGAGACGTATCAACTCCCCAAGCTTAAACCTTTTCTTGTCCTCAAGAAATTCAGTTGATAAACTGAAAGTGATAAAGAAAAACTTTGACAAACTCTGTTTGCTCTTGTTGTTGCAAATACGTAAAGCCAACATTCAAGTTTTCAGCAAAGATTATGAACTAACCACATTCACAATAACTTTCAGGTCTCATGTTGACTCGGATGACAACACTTTCTCAAAACAATAATAATATGATATAACAAGATGGTATCTCGCTAGCTCTTTCTGAGACCGCAAAACATAAACATAGAGCACCCCTGAAGATCAAGGAAAGACTAGACATTGTAATTCATGGTACAAGACATCCAGTCACAATCATACTCAAATGCAAATTAATAGCAATACATGCAAATGACAGCGATGCTCCCCAACTGGTGCCCTTTAATAAGAGGATGATGACTCAACACAAAAGTAAATAGATAGGCCCTTCGTAGAGGGAAGCAAGGATTTGTACAGGTGCCAGAGCTCGATTTTGAAATAGAGATGAATGATATTTTGGGTGATATACTTTTACTGTCAACATAACAACCAAGAAATCTTGATATCTTACATGCTACACACATTATAGATGGTTCCCAAACAGAATGGTAAAGTTTATACTCCCCCAACCACCAACAAGCACACTCCACGGCTGACCCGAAATAACGGGTACCGTCCAAATCAGCAATAGCCCTGGGGGAGTTTTGTTTAATTATTATGATTTGAGCATGGGACTGGGCATCCCGGTTACCAGCCATTTTCTCATGAATGATGAGCGGATTCCACTCATCGTGAGAATAACCCACCTAGCATGGAAGATATAGACAGCCCTAGTTGATACATGAGCTGTTTGAGCATACAAAACAGAATTTCATTTGAAGGTTTGGAGTTTGGCATATACAAATTTACTTGGAATGGTAGGTAGATACCGCATATAGGAAGGTATGGTGGACTCATATGGAATAACTTTGGGGTTTATGGAAGTGGATGCACAAGTAGTATTCCCACTTAGTACAAGTGAAGGCTAGAAAGAGACTGGGAAGCGACCAGCTAGAGAGCGACAACAATCATGAACATGCATTAAAATTAATCAACAATGAATGCAATCATGGGGAGGATATAAATCACCATGAATATAAATATCGTGGAGGCTATGTTGATTTTGTTTCAACTACATGTGTGGACATGTGCCAAGTCAAACCACTTGAATCGTTCAAAGGAGGATACCACCCTATCATACCACATCACAACCATTTTAATATCATGTTAGCATGCAAGGTAAACCATTATAGATTCCTAGCTAATTAAGCATGGCATGAGCAGCTATCATCTCTAGTTGTCATTGCAAGCATGTTTCATTCATAATAGGCTGAATCAGGAACGATGAACTATCATATTTACAAAAACAAAAGAGGTCGAGTTCATACCAGCTTTCCTCATCTCAATCAATTCATCATATATCGTCATTATTGCCTTTCACTCGCACGACCAAACGGTGTGAATAATAATAATAGTGCACATGCATTGGACTAAGCTGGAATCTGCTAGCATTTAATACAAGAGAGAAGACAAAGTAATATGGCTCATGGTTAAATCAACAATAATGCATACGAGAGCCACTAAGCATTTTCATCATTGTCTTCTCCTCTTGACCTCCAAAGAAAAGATAAGAAACTATTTACACGGGAAAGCTCCCAACAAGCAAAAGAAGAACGAGAAATCTTTTTGGGTTTTCTTTTAATTACTACTACCACAAGCATAGAAAGTAGACTAGCTAAAAAGCTACAACTATTGTTTTTTGTTTTCTTAAGGTTTTTCGAACACACAAGAAAAAGACTAAGAAAAGAAATGAAACTAGCATGGATAGTACAATGAAAAAGTATGAGCACCGACTACCGGAATAAGTGTGTGAACATGAATGTAATGTTGGTGAGAAATACGTACTCCCCCAAGCTTAGGCTTTTGGCCTAAGTTGGTCTATTACCACAGATCAAAGCTACTCTCTCCGGTGCACGGAGGAGCGCCCTCTAGATGCCACTAGTTGGCAATCTCCTCCAGATCCCACTGATAAACCGACTGCCGATCAGGGTCAAGTGGTGGTTCCGGCTCTGGCTCTGAAGCTTGTGCTTGGCTCCAGTACGCATAAACGGCATCCGGCAAAATGAGGTACGTACTTGTAAGTAAATCAAACAAAGATGGTGCAGGCAAGGTAATAATCTCACAATATTTTTCATCAAACATCAATTTATACTTAAGCAACTTTTCTTATCTTTTAACAATAAAATCGTGTGCTATCATACTCTTATAATTTAGAAAAGCCAGGGCCATCAACTTTTCTTCCTTCTCATGGTGCCTAATTGGTATTCTAAAGTGTTTAGGAAGGCGTGAAGCAAAGATGCCTCCGAAGATGGGGCTCTTTGTACGGTTCAGGCTTAATCTTTTAGCAACAACATCACCCAAGTTAAAAGTTGTATCTCGAAACAAAGCGTGGCGCAACATAACAATATCAGGGGCACTAAGGTTTCCACTGTTCCCGTGACCAATTAAACATCTACTAGCAAATATCGCAAAGTAGCGTAGAACAGGAAAATGTATACTAGTAATTCTTGCCCCTGAAACTTGCCTCGTTTCCCCTATAGCTATCATTTCGATAAACCCCTCAACATCCTTACGATGTGGTTCCTCAAGACTACCAGCAAAGGGTATATTACATACTTGATAGAGTTCATAGAACGACATCTCCTTAACCTCATCATAAAAATGAAACTCCACTGAAGGTGGTGATTTCTTAGCATGAAAATGAAAGTTTTACGTGAAAATATTAGTGAGCAAGAGATACTATTCACGCTGGTCGTGGAGGAAATCGGTGAGGCCTGCATTCTAAGCCAAATAATAAAAGTCTTCATAAATCTCAGCGGCTTCCAAGAACTCATTGCAAGGCCATTCACACGGCCGAACTTCCGTGGTGCGAGGAATATTGTATTTGGGCTTCTCATTCTCCTCCTTCTGCTTATCCTTTGATCTTAGACTAGAAGAGCCTCTCAGCAATCTCCTCATCATTTTCTTCCTCTAAAATTTTTAGTGACTCAAAATAAATTTGAACCAAGCTCAACAAGATTGATAGCAACTACTCCCACAAGTGCCTAGAGACTATATCATGCATCAGAACTACTTGGTACCTCATAAATTTGACATGCAAGCTCAAGAACAGGGTCACCTAAGTAGCAAATTTGCAATGAATAAAGCACTAGAACAAAAATTAATTGGACCATTGGAGGAGTGCCTTACCGAAGAACAATCTCCCCAAACAGTTTTGTGAATGGAGCTTTGAGCAAGGAGATCGAAAATGGCAGCAAGATGAGCTAGAACTCGTGCTTGAGCTGGTTGGTGATTTTTTTGGGATGAAGGAGTGTGTGGGTGCTGGAGTAAGTGGAGGGGGGCACGTGGGGCCCACAAGGCAGGTGGCGCGCCCAGGGGGGTGGGCGCGCCCTGCACCCTCGTGGCTAGGTGCTGGCTCCCCCTGCTGTGTTCTCAGTGCCAAATATTCTTAAATATTCTGGAAAAAATCATATATCATTTTTGGGGCATTTGGAGAACTTTTATTTTCGGGGTATTTTTTATTGCACGGTTAACTCAGAAAACAGACAGAAAATACTATTTTTGCTTTATTTAATCTAATTAACGAAAAGTAAAAGGATGATACATAGACTTGTGCTTTCTAAATTCACCCATCTCATGCTCATCAAAAGGAATCCATTAACAAGGTTGATCAAGTCTTCTTAACAAACTCTTTCTGAATAACATGAAACCGAAGAATTTTCGAATAACACTAGGTTACCTCAATGGGGATATGCATGTCCCCAACAATAAGGATATCATATTTCTTCTTGACAGTAGGAAGAGGAAATAAACCTCCAATAGTAATCGTTGAATTTTTTCCAATAGAATTGATACTGTGGATCTGAGGTTGTTTCCTCGGAAAGTGTACCGTATGCTCATTTCCATTGACATGAAAAGTGACATTGCCTTTGTTGCCATCAATAAGAGGCCCTGCAGTATTCAAAAAGGGTCTACCAAGGATAATAGACATACTATCGTCCTCGGGGATATCAAGGATAACAAAGTCTGTTAGAACAGTAACATTTGCAACCACAACAGGCACATCCTCACAAATACCGATAGGTATAGCAGTTGATTTATCGGCCATTTGCAAAGATATTTCAGTAGGTGTCAACGTATTTGTAATGCCCAGGATGGAGTTATACCTCCTACGTGTCGAGGCATGACTTAAAGGCATAAGTCCATCCTAGAATGATCTCAAGTTTGGTAATCTTTGCACAACTCATGTAAAAGAGGGGATAGTAAACTGAAAATAGTTGGCTTACAATCGCCACGTCACAGAATAACAGTACAAGTCTCAAACATCATACATTAAGATCACTAAAACCCTCTAAGGGCAAAAGCCAAATGTCAAAGTACCAAACTCAGATAAATAAAACAACCACAGGCGGATCGAATCCTAGTAAGAGTCTCCACTACGGATCGTCCGGGTAGCGCACGTAGTAACGACTACGCTCCTCGTCGTACTCCCAGTCTAGCTCGGTGCCATCACCTGGATAGCTCACAGCTGGACCTGCATCTGGTGTGTGAAGTAACTGTGAGCCACAGAGGACTCAGCAATCCCGTTCCCGGGTAACAGAACTATTTAAGCCTTTAGGTGAGGGAAAGGCTGAAGAAAGAACAAGTCTGCAGCAGCAACTAGCATCTAACTTACGCAAGTGAGAGCGAGAAGAGAAGGCATCGCGAGAAGTGATCACGAAGTGATCCTAGCTACAAGCTCACAAGCATAACCCCTCCGTGTTCAACTCCCGAATCCCGATTCGGAAATTGACAGTCACGGAACACACGCTGGTAGTGTATTAGTATCATTGTGTCAAGTTATCTACAACCGGAATTAACAAGCTCCCATCTGCCACATAACCGCGGGCACGGCTTTCGAAAGTTCAAACCCTGCAGGGGTGTTCCAACTTGACCCATTACAAGCCCACGATCCGCGGAGTCGCAACTCCAAAGTGGGAAGACCCGAGTATCCTCGGAATCCCGTGCTCAAGATATACCGAGCTAAGGTAAGGCTAATCCAGCAAATCCTCCCGGCGTGCCGACACCCTGATAGTAGCCGCGCGTATCTCGTCTCAGGCCACGACCGGATGAGTCATCCTACAGGTTTTTACCAAACCTCGAGTTTCCTTGAGGTGGCCCCGCAGTCTGCTCGTTTCGGACCAACACTCATGTGGAGCACTGGCCCGGGGTTGTTGATTAAGAAAGAGGGTTAATTACTCCCTATGCATGTTTAGTTTGTTATTAGGCAAATAGTACCAATGTTGGGATTTGCTGGAAAAGACTTAGCACTTAGCGGTTTATCGAGGGGGTCCCATACACCCCAACCGTGTTAGGAACGCATAATCAAGGAACATAAAACCGGCTTATACGGATCCTAACGGCATGAGTGGAACAAATCACCAAGCAAAAGGCTTAGCCTTCCACCCTTGCCAATATATAGATGATTTCAGTTTAAGCATTTATATAGTGTGATATAACCCAACCAAACTTCAACATGGAGCAATCATCTTCACTTCACCTGCAACTAGCAACGCTATAAGAAGGGCTGAGCGAAGCGTACTTAGCCAAGCAACGGTTAGCATAGGTAGGGTGGTTAAACATGGCAATTGGTTACAAGTAGGAGGCTGACAAGAAGAACATGGGCATCGAGGCAAAACTATAGATCGAGACTACTAGCAATAGGCAAAGATAGTAATGTTATCGGGGTTCGGTCATCTTGCCTGAAGAGAAGACGTTCGGATCGAAAGAAGGGTCCTCGTGCTCAAACTCGTTGGAAACCTCGTGCTCAACCTCGTTGGAAAACTCGTGCTCAACTTCCGGCTCTAAACAAGACAAACACACCAAGCACCAATCAACACGATGCAATGCGCACTCGAAAAACATGAATGCGAGAAGGATGCACTAGGGATGCACATGGAGCACGTAAAACATCACTCAAGCAAAACACCTCAAAACAAGATAACAACCTGATATTATTAATCTACACAGAAAAACACCCAAGTTTGATATAAGATTCGCTGAAATCGGAGTTACAGGCTAAAAGTTATGCCCGAAACAAGATTTGAGCGAAAACTGAAAATTACAGCAACATGGCATCTTTGGAGCTCAAAATAATTAATCTACAGCACCCAAAAAGCATGGCAAAGGACTTGAACATAAACTAGATATATAGTACAGCAACTAGGTCCAAAGTGCACCCCCAACGGAGTCACGGATCAAAAGCAATGATCTTGGACATATTGAACTTTGAAATAAAATTCTGGCAGCAGAATTTTATTGAAAGTTTGGAGCAAAAGATAAGCATGCTACAGCCACTCAAATGGACATGTGAGGACATGGATGGAAAGACAACAATATATACTACAAGGAACAATCAAAATCCACCCCAAAACTATCATGCTTTGTCCTACAACATCACACGAACATGGCATCGGAACGTTACAGATTTCAGACTTAGTGAAATTTCACTAAGTCCTAAAACAGCAACATCATCATAGCACCAAAAAGAGCATGTTTAAGACACCTCGAAACTAAACATGGCAAAGGGTAAGCACCTCATCAAAGTACATATGACGGTGATCCCGAAACACACAAGCATGCATCACTGTGGTGAACACACCGATTACAATGAGCTCAACAAGATGGCATTTCATAACAAGTAAAAACACAACATTTGAACATGGCACTTTGCAACGATGATAACAAGGAAACAATAAATCTACCATGCAACCTATCACACACAACACGTAGTTCGTGGCAAGACGAACACGTGGACATGTCATTTGCATCGTTTGGACAAACGAGCTAAAAGTTATCACAAGTCAAAGGTGGCATGAAAATAACACATAACAGCAGTTTATATCATCATGCACTCTTGTAACAGCAAAACATGTGTCAAGATGACATCTAACATGCATGACAACAACAGGTAAAACGTAGAGGACAACTCCACGAACATCTGGACATATCACACGCGCAAAACGGAGCAACAGGCACAAAGTTAGGGCAGGTCAAAGTTAGCATCAGAGATAAACAGATCTGAGGACTTAGTGGGAAAAAACACCTCTGGATCAGATCTGGCGGATGAACAGTACGGGCTGGTCCGGATCTGGTGCGGAGAGGCGGCGGCTTAACGGGCCTCGGGGAGGCGATGCGGCCCAGCCGCCTGGAGCTGGCGCGGCTGGCCCAGCTCGCGGGCGAAGCGAGGCCCGGCGAGGTGCGGGGACTGGGGCGGGAGGCCCAGTGCGGTGCGGCCCGGGCGCTGAGCGGAGGAGGCGGCGGCGACGTTCGGGCCGCGGCCCAGGTGGCGAGACGCGCGCGCGGGGAGGAAGGCCCCTGGTGCCTGGTGAGGCCTGGCTCGGTCGGCGACGGGGATCTGGTCCCCCACCCGACCTGGCGAGCGGCCTGGCTCGAGCCGGTCGAACGACCGACGCGGTCGACGCGCGGGTAGGCGCTGCGGTGGGCTGGCACGGTCGATGCGAGCGAGGCCGACGCGGCGAAGAGGCCGGCTCGGCCGGAGCGTTGACTTCGGCGGTCGGTCGAGGGAATCCCCTCGGGATCCAGATCGAAGGAAGAAAATCAGCTGGGATCTGAGAAAAAAGGAAAAAAAAAAGAAAGTGGGGAAGGGGAAGAAGAAGAGGATGCCAAAATAGACCTAGGGGGTCTATTTATAGCAGTTTAGACTAGGGTTTGGAGGCTAGGGGTGTTTAGGAGCCCTACGATCGTGATCCAACGGATCCGATCGCGGGAATAGAAATAAAAAGGCCTAGACGGAGATAAAAGAAAGCAGTAGGGGTATTTCCGGGACACGAAGTGAAGGCACATCGGACCCACACGGACAACGGAGGGAAAAGTCAACGGAGTCCAAACGAGACGAGATTTGAGAGGCGGGTTGCACACAACAAAACAACAACACACAACACAACCTCGCGGCACACCGGTAACGAAAAACGCCCGAACAACAAAGTAGGCCTACGGGACGTCACGGACACGTGAGGGAGCTCCGGAACGCGAAACGGACAACGGGAAGAAACACAACGAACCGGATGCAACCCACAACACAAATGCAATGCAATGCACATGTCTACATGATATGAATGAATGCCACACACTCACACAACAAAACGACGAAAGCCCGAAAGACAAAGAACCCGAAATGGAAATAGATGAAGCCGTAGATTTATTATATACCCAAAAGGGAAAGTATTACATCCGGGGCATTACAAACTCTCCTCTACTACAAAAAGATCTCGTCCCGAGATCTAGTACTGGAAAAAGGAAGGGTACTCGGAACGAAGATGATCTTCTCGTTCCCAGGTAGCTTCTCGGTCTGTGTGATGTGACCACTTGACTTTCAGAAACTTGAAGGACTTATTGCGAGTCTTGCGTTCGGTTTCTTCGAGAATTGCAACTGGATGCTCTCGGTAGGAAAGGTCTTGTTGAAGATCAATCTCCTCAAACGGAATCATGCGCTCAGGTGCCTTGAAGCATTTGCGAAGCTGAGACACATGGAAGACATCATGAACATTTGCAAAGTTGGAAGGGAGCTCGAGCTGATAGGCTAGATCGCCTCTTTTGCCAAGAATTTTGAAAGGCCCGACGTATCTAGGAGCAAGTTTTCCTTTGATACCGAACCTTTGGGTTCCTTTCATCGGAGACACTCGGAGATAGACATGATCACCGATGTCGAAAGCCAAATCACGATGCTTTCCATCATAGTAGCTCTTCTGACGCGACTGAGCGGCCTTGAGATTCTCACGTATGACTTTGCACATTTCTTCGGCTTCAGAGATCAAATCATTGCCAAGAAGTTGGCGTTCGCCTGTTTCAGACCAGTTGAGAGGGGTACGGCACTTTCTGCCATATAGAATTTCAAACGGTGCTTTGCCTGCACTTGCTTGAAAGCTGTTGTTGTAAGAGAACTCGGCAAATGGAAGACAGTCTTCCCATTTCATGCCGAAGGAGATGACACAGGCTCTGAGCATATCTTCTAGGATCTGATTCACACGCTCGACTTGACCACTAGTCTAAGGGTGAAAGGCAGTGCTGAACCTGATCTTCGTGCCCATGGCGGACTGAAAGGAGTCCCAGAACCTTGATGTGAACAAGCTGCCACGGTCTGAGGATATCACTTGAGGAATGCCATGTAGGGACACAATTCTGGAAGTGTACAGCTCTGCAAGTTGAGCTGCATTGATTGATTCTTTGACTGGAAGAAAGTGAGCGACTTTGGTAAGCTTGTCAATCACCACAAAGATAGCATCATTGCCTCGCTTGGATTTAGGAAAGCCAGTGACGAAGTCCATTTCAATGTGGTCGAACTTCCACTCAGGAATAGGAAGAGGTTGGAGAAGACCGGCTGGACGTTGATGTTCTGCTTTCACTCTTCTGCATACATCACATTCGTTCACGAATTGGGCAATTTCCCTTTTCATGCGTGTCCACCAGTAAGATTGCTTGAGGTCTTGATACATCTTGGAACTGCCAGGATGAATGGAAAGGAGAGAATCATGAGCTTCTTCCATTATGAGCTTCCTGAGATCACCTTTGGGAACAACGAGTCTGTCCTCGAAGAACAAGGTATCTCTCTCATCAACACGGAAGCACTTATATTTTGGAGTGCCCTTTGCAATCCCATGTTTCACCTTCTTCACCATGGTATCACTGAGCTGGGCCTCACGGACTTGATCTTCCAAGGTAGGAGCAATTTGGAGATTAGCAAGAAAACCCTGCGGAACAACCTGGAGGTTGAGCTTCCTGAAAGCTTCACAAAGCTCAGGCTGGTGTGGCTTGATAAGAAGGCTGTTGCAATAAGCCTTTCTGCTCAAAGCATCTGCAATCACATTCGCCTTGCCTGGAGTGTACTCAATGCTCGGGTTGTACTCTTGGATCATCTCGACCCAACGAGTCTGGCGGAGGTTCAGATGCGGCTGTGTGAAGATGTACTTCAAGCTCTTGTGATCAGTGAAGATGTCAACCTTTCTGCCCAACAACAGATGTCTCCACGTAATCAGAGCATGTACCACAGCTGCTAGCTCGAGATCATGTGTGGGATAGTTCTTCTCAGCTGGCTTTAGCTGACGTGAAGTGTATGCCACAATTCTCTTATCTTGCATAAGCACACCACCAAGACCTTGAAGAGAAGCGTCACAGAACACTTCATAGGGCTTGGATTCATCTGGAGGAATCAGAACTGGAGCGGAAACAAGCTTCTCTTTGAGGGTTTTGAATGCCACTTCACACTCGGGAGACCAAAAGTATATGACATTCTTCTGAAGGAGGTTGGAAAGAGGCTTGGCAATCTTGGAGAAGTTCTCCACAAACCTTCTGCAATAGCTGGCAAGACCCAGAAAACTGCGGAGCTGCTTGACGTTCTGAGGAGCTTCCCAGTTGACAATTGCTTCAACTTTCTCGGGATTAACCGCAATACCGTCAGCTGAGATAATGTGGCCCAGGTACAAAACCTTATCGAGCCAAAACTCGCACTTTGAGAACTTGGCATAGAATTTATGCTCTCGGAGTCGATCAAGAACCAGACGCAAGTGCTTTTCGTGATCTTCTTCATTCTTGGAAAACACCAGAATAGCATCCAGATACACAAGCACAAACTCGCCAGTATAGGGGTTGAAGATGTAATGCATCATCCTTGAAAAGGTAGGAGGAGCATTGGCGAGACCGAAGGACATGACGGTATACTCATATGAACCGTAGCTCGTTCTGAAGGCCGTCTTGGGAATGTCTTCCTCGCGAATGTGAATTTGATGATAGCCCATTCGGAGGTCAAGCTTAGAGAACACTTTAGCTCCTTTGAGCTGCTCAAAGAGTTCGTTGATGTTGGGGAGCGGATACTTGTTCTTAATCGTCTTCCTGTTCAGTGGCCGGTAGTCAACACAGAGACGCTCCGTGCCATCTTTCTTCTTGACAAATAAGACACCACATCCCCACGGAAATGTACTCGGTCTGATGAGACCCATACGCTCCTGTTCATCCAACTGTTTCTTCAATTCCTTCAATTCATCTGAAGAGAGCTTGTAAGGACGCCGGCAAACAGGTTCGGTGCCCGGCTCGAGTTCAATGACAAACTCCACCTGACGGTGTGGAGGCATGCCTGGAAGTTCTTCTGGAAAGACGTCTTGATATTCATTCACCACTGGAATTTGCTCTATGGCATTAATTTCACCCTTATCATTAAGAGAGAAAAGCCGAATAGTATTATCCCTGGAGGCGAAGATAATCACATCTTCATCAGAATGCGTCAACTTGACTTCCTTTTGAGCACAATCAATGTGAGCATCGTGCTGAGAAAGCCAATCCATTCCGAGAATGAGGTCGATGTCAGAATGACCAAGAATCACCGGTTTAGCCAGAAAACGATAATCTCCCATGCGAATAGAAATATCCGGAGCAAAAATGTTGGAAGTCATGCACTTGCCCGGAGAAATTACTTGCAACCTCTAAGGCAGACTTTGGATGTCAATATTATGCTTGGATGCAAATGGTTGAGACATGAAAGAGCATGATGCACCCGAATCAAATAACACTTTAGCTGGAAAAGAGTTCACTGGAAGGTTACCTAAAATGACATCAGAAGAAGCCTCTGCTTGTGCTGCATTCATCAGATTGACCCTTGCAGCCTTTGGATCATGCCTGACAATAGCTGAACTCACAGGTGGTGGAGGAGGAAGACGCTTCGGATTCGGACATCTGTTGGCATAGTGACCTTTCTGAGTGCATTTGTTGCAAGTCACTTCTGAGAGAGGACGGAACTGAGAGCCACTGGACTTGGGGCCTTGAGACTGAAACTGCTTCTTCGACTGGTTGCTTGGGTTGGGTGGGTGGGAGAAACCACGACCACTAGAGTTCTTGTTGTTGGAGTTGTTGAAGTTGCTGGAGTTGTTGTATGGAGCTCGAATCATTGGAGGAGGAGGAAGCCAGAATTTCTGTTGTTTCGCAGCCAACTGAGACGATGAGGTAGAGTGAACAGCATCTCGAATTCTCTTCTTAGAAGCCTCCATCTTAAGCTGAGCTGCTTCTTGTTTCAAAGCCATATTATAGAACTTATCGAATTCGTCTGGCTCGAACAAAGTGAGAGCAAGCTGAAGTTCATCTTTGAGACCTCCACGGAACTGATAGATTTTACTCTTTGCATCAGGAATGTCTTGCTTTGCATAGCGAGCGAGGTTTTGGAACTTGACATTATACTGATAGACTGTCATGGAGCCCTGCTTGAGGTTGCGGAATTGCTCACGCATACCCTCGATAACACTAGTAGGAATGTGATGCGAGCGGAAATCCTTGCAGAAATTCTCCCAAGAGATCACTTGACCTGGCCTTGAGTCTTTGTACTGCTGCCACCAATCAGCTGCTTGATCTTTCAGTTGGAAGGCTGCAAACTTCACATAGTCATCTTCTTTCACGTTACTGCACTCAAAATGCTTCTTGATATCGGTCAGCCAATCTTCAGCATCAAGAGGGTCGACACAGTAACTGAAAGCTTTAGGATTGTTGGCCAGGAACTGGTTGAGGGTAGCATGGTGCTGCTGGAAGAAGTTGCCTTGGTTCATTGGAACGCCCTGATTAGCTTGATTAGCTTGATTAGCTTGCATCATCTGCATCATCTGCATCATCAACTGAGTGTTCTGAGCAGTAGTCTGCATAATTGCTCTCCAAGCCTCAGGCGGAGGAGGAGGGGAAGGAGGACGTTCTGGAACCTCTTCACCCTCTGGGTTGGCATTCGGAACCCTTTTCGGAGCCATCCTGTAAGAGATGACCACGAATCAGCAATTGATTGACAAAAGGAATAAGCTGAATCAATGGAATGAATTGCAACAAGTCTTCACAATAATCATTCGAACAATAAGAACAAATGAAATCATCCGAACAAGAGGAACGAATGAATTTCTCAGTTAATTGATAACATCAGTCTTCACGAGAAGCCACATAGGGATCAAAAGGATAAAATAATAAAAACAACAAGGTACGAAAAGGAACAAACACAAGAGAGGAGTTTTGTTCTAACATCTTTGTGCTGAAAGCATATGAACGCGTTACGAAAAGGTTTTGCAATCCCCGGATCAGCATAGCCAAGGACCCTTTAAGATGCAACTCCTGATAGTAACCTCGGTCATATAACCCCTTCACTCAATGTCGAACCCCGAACTCACTAACCTGCATTCGTTGGAAGAATGCCTACGATCTACTGGATAAAACCCACCTATAGTTTTCCGAAAGATTCCAGTTATGCAATCAGGTGTTGGGGATACACGGGAAGCACCGCGCAATCAACTCTAACCTACATCCAGGTGTATCCATCCTTCAACACATAACCAGTCTTTCTCGGAAACTGTGTACCTCGGACCTTCGAAAAGCATCCACTATAACAAGCTATGGCAATACTCCCGAACTACCTCCCCAGTACTGGGTGATGTCGGGGTTATCTTGCCACTGGCCGTATAGGGGAGATTTTCGATGTCGGCCGTCTTAAGTATTTAGTACTGTCGCGATATGCTTGTTACAACGATACCCCGAGGCTCAACTCCTCGGTAACAGGAGGCATCGAGAACAATATCCTTGTCACAAGAACATCGAAACAATCCCAGAATACTCGCGGGATTCCTAAAAAAAAATTTGTGCAAATTTTGAAGATAGGAGAGACAAGAGTAGACGTCAGGAGTCCTCACCAGAGAGAAAGGGAATAAGAAGCAAAGAAATCCTACTCTCCGATATAATATAGGACTCAAAAAGTTTTCAGTGTGTGCCTAGACTCAACCGTCAACGGTTCGATCAAACAGTGGGGGCTCCTAGGTCGGAGAAGGCTCTGAATACCAACTTGTAATGCCCAGGATGGAGTTATACCTCCTACGTGTCGAGGCACGACTTAAAGGCATAAGTCCATCCTAGAATGATCTCAAGTTTGGTAATCTTTGCACAACTCATGTAAAAGAGGGGATAGTAAACTGAAAATAGTTGGCTTACAATCGCCACGTCACAGAATAACAGTACAAGTCTCAAACATCATACATTAAGATCACTACAACCCTCTAAGGGCAAAAGCCAAATGTCAAAGTACCAAACTCAGATAAATAAAACAACCACAGGCGGATCGAATCCTAGTAAGAGTCTCCACTACGGATCGTCCGGGTAGCGCACGTAGTAACGACTACGCTCCTCGTCGTACTCCCAGTCTAGCTCGGTGCCATCACCTGGATAGCTCACAGCTGGACCTGCATCTGGTGTGTGAAGTAACTGTGAGCCACAGAGGACTCAGCAATCCCGTTCCCGGGTAACAGAACTATTTAAGCCTTTAGGTGAGGGAAAGGCTGAAGAAAGAACAAGTCTGCAGCAGCAACTAGCATCTAACTTACGCAAGTGAGAGCGAGAAGAGAAGGCATCGCGAGAAGTGATCACGAAGTGATCCTAGCTACAAGCTCACAAGCATAACCCCTCCGTGTTCAACTCCCGAATCCCGATTCGGAAATTGACAGTCACGGAACACACGCTGGTAGTGTATTAGTATCATTGTGTCAAGTTATCTACAACCGGAATTAACAAGCTCCCATCTGCCACATAACCGCGGGCACGGCTTTCGAAAGTTCAAACCCTGCAGGGGTGTTCCAACTTGACCCATTACAAGCCCACGATCCGCGGAGTCGCAACTCCAAAGTGGGAAGACCCGAGTATCCTCGGAATCCCGTGCTCAAGATATACCGAGCTAAGGTAAGGCTAATCCAGCAAATCCTCCCGGCGTGCCGACACCCTGATAGTAGCCGCGCGTATCTCGTCTCAGGCCACGACCGGATGAGTCATCCTACAGGTTTTTACCAAACCTCGAGTTTCCTTGAGGTGGCCCCGCAGTCTGCTCGTTTCGGACCAACACTCATGTGGAGCACTGGCCCGGGGTTGTTGATTAAGAAAGAGGGTTAATTACTCCCTATGCATGTTTAGTTTGTTATTAGGCAAATAGTACCAATGTTGGGATTTGCTGGAAAAGACTTAGCACTTAGCGGTTTATCGAGGGGGTCCCATACACCCCAACCGTGTTAGGAACGCATAATCAAGGAACATAACACCGGCTTATACGGATCCTAACGGCATGAGTGGAACAAATCACCAAGCAAAAGGCTTAGCCTTCCACCCTTGCCAATATATAGATGATTTCATTTAAAGCATTTATATAGTGTGATATAACCCAACCAAACTTCAACATGGAGCAAGCATCTTCACTTCACCTGCAACTAGCAACGCTATAAGAAGGGCTGAGCGAAGCGTACTTAGCCAAGCAACGGTTTGCATAGGTAGGTTGGTTAAACATGGCAATTGGTTACAAGTAGGAGGCTGACAAGAAGAACATGGGCATCGAGGCAAAACTATAGATCGAGACTACTAGCAATAGGCGAAGATAGTAAAGTTATCGGGGTTCGGTCATCTTGCCTGAAGAGAAGACGTTCGGATCGAAAGAAGGGTCCTCGTGCTCAAACTCGTTGGAAACCTCGTGCTCAACCTCGTTGGAAAACTCTTGCTCAACTTCCGGCTCTAAACACAACAAACACACCAAGCACCAATCAACACGATGCAATGCGCACTCGAAAAACATGAATGCATGAAGGATGCACTAAAGATGCACATGGAGCACGTAAAACATCACTCAAGCAAAACACCTCAAAACAAGATAACAACCTGATATTATTAAACTACACAGAAAAACACCCAAGTTTGATATAAGATTCGCTGAAATCGGAGTTACGGGCTAAAAGTTATGCCCGAAACAAGATTTGAGCGAAAGCTGAAAATTACAGCAACATGGCATCTTTGGAGCTCAAAATAATTACTCTACAGCACCCAAAAAGCATGGCAAAGGACTTGAACACAAACTAGATATATAGTACAGCAACTAGGTCCAAAGTGCACCCCCAACGGAGTCACGGATCAAAAGCAATGATCTTGGACATATTGAACTTTGAAATAAAATTCTGGCAGCAGAATTTTATTGAAAGTTTGGAGCAAAAGATAAGCATGCTACAGCCACTCAAATGGACATGTGAGGACATGAACGGAAAGACAACAATATATACTTCAAGGAACAATCAAAATCCACCCCAAAACTATCATGCTTTGTCCTACAACATCACACGAACATGGCATCGGAACGTTACAGATTTCAGACTTAGTGAAATTTCACTAAGTCCTAAAACAGCAACATCATCATAGCATCAAAAAGAGCATGTTTAAGTCACCTCGAAACTAAACATGGCAAAGGGTAAGCACCTCATCAAAGAACATATGATGGTGATCCCGAAACACACAAGCATGCATCACTGTGGTGAACACACCGATTACAATGAGCTCAACAAGATGGCATTTCATAACAAGTAAAAACACAACATTTGAACATGGCACTTTGCAACGATGATAACAAGGAAACAATAAATCTACCATGCAACCTATCACACACAACACGTAGTTCGTGGCAAGACGAACACGTGGACATGTCATTTGCATCGTTTGGACAAACGAGCTAAAAGTTATCACAAGTCAAAGGTGGCATGAAAATAACACATAACAGCAGTTTATATCATCATGCACTCTTGTAACAGCAAAACATGTGTCAAGATGACATCTAACATGCATGACAACAACAGGTAAAACGTAGAGGACAACTCCACGAACATCTGGACATATCACACGCGCAAAACGGAGCAACAGGCACAAAGTTAGGGCAGGTCAAAGTTAGCATCAGAGATAAACAGATCTGAGGACTTAGTGGGAAAAACCACCTCTGGATCAGATCTGGCGGATGAACAGTACGGGCTGGTCCGGATCTGGTGCGGAGAGGCGGCGGCTTAACGGGCCTCGGGGAGGCGATGCGGCCCAGCCGCCTGGAGCTGGCGCGGCTGGCCCAGCTCGCGGGCGAAGCGAGGCCCGGCGAGGTGCGGGGACTGGGGCGGGAGGCCCAGTGCGGTGCGGCCCGGGCGCTGAGCGGAGGAGGCGGCGGCGACGTTCGGGCCGCGGCCCAGGTGGCGAGACGCGCGCGCGGGGAGGAAGGCCCCTGGTGCCTGGCGAGGCCTGGCTCGGTCGGCGACGGGGATCTGGTCCCCCACCCGACCTGGCGAGCGGCCCGGCTCGAGCCGGTCGAACGACCGACGCGGTCGACGCGCGGGTAGGCGCTGCGGTGGGCTGGCACGGTCGATGCGAGCGAGGCCGACGCGGCGAAGAGGCCGGCTCGGCCGGAGCGTTGACTTCGGCGGTCGGTCGAGGGAATCCCCTCGGGATCCAGATCGAAGGAAGAAAATCAGCTGGGATCTGAGAAAAAAGGGAAAAAAAGAAAGTGGGGAAGGGGAAGAAGAAGAGGATGCCAAAATAGACCTAGGGGGTCTATTTATAGCAGTTTAGACTAGGGTTTGGAGGCTAGGGGTGTTTAGCAGCCCTACGATCGTGATCCAACGGATCCGATCACGGGAATAGAAATAAAAAGGCCTAGACGGAGATAAAAGAAAGCAGTAGGGGTATTTCCGGGACACGAAGTGAAGGTACATCGGACCCACACGGACAACGGAGGGAAAAGTCAACGGAGTCCAAACGAGACGAGATCTGAGAGGCGGGTTGCACACAACAAAACAACAACACACAACACAACCTCGCGGCACACCGTTAACGAAAAACGCCCGAACAACAAAGTAGGCCTACGGGACGTCACGGACACGTGAGGGAGCTCCGGAACGCGAAACGGACAACGGGAAGAAACACAACGAACCGGATGCAACCCACAACACAAATGCAATGCAATGCACATGTCTACATGATATGAATGAATGCCACACACTCACACAACAAAACGACGAAAGCCCGAAAGACAAAGAACCCGAAATGGAAATAGATGAAGCCGGAGATTTATTATATACCCAAAAGGGAAAGTATTACATCCGGGGCATTACAGTATTCAAATCAAGTCTACGATATAAAGAGAGAGGCATAACACTAACACCGGCTCCAAGATCACATAAAGCAGTTTTAACATAGTTTCTTTTAATGGGATAAGGTATAGTTGGTACTCTTGGATCTCCTAGTTTCTTTGGTATTCCACCTTTAAAAGTATAATTGGCAAGCATGGTGGAAATTTCAACTTCATGTATTTTTCTTTTATTTGTGATAATATTCTTCATATACTTAGCATAAGGGTTTGTTTTGAGCATATCAGTCAAACGCATACGCAAAAAGATAGGTCTAATCATTTTAGCAAAGCGCTCAAAATCCTCATCATCCTTTTTCTTGGATGGTTTAGGAGGAAAAGGCATGGGTTTCTGAACCCATGGTTCTCTTTCCTTACCGTGCTTCCTAGCAACAAAGTCTCTCTTATCATAACGTTGATTCTTTGATTGTGGGTTATCAAGATCAACAGCAGGTTCAATCTCTTCATCATTGACATTGCTAGGTTGAGCAACATCATGAAAATCAACATTAAAATTATCACTAGGTTCATGTTCATTACCAGATTGTGTTTCAGCATCAGAGATAGAGATATCATTGGGATTCTCAGGTGTGCCAGCAACAGGTTCACTAGAAGCATGCAAAGTCCTATCATTTTTATTTTCTTCTTCTTAGAAGAACTAGGTGCATCTATATTAGCTCTCTGAGAATCTTGCTCAATTCTCTTAGGGTGGCCTTCAGGATAGAGAGGTTCCTAGTCACAACTCTAATAGCATTATCTTTTTTCTTACTATTTAATTCATTGAGAAATCATTTTGTGCTTTAAGTACTTGTTCTACTTGAGTGGTAACCATAGAAGCATGTTTACTAATGAGTTTCAGTTCACCTTTAACTCTAGACATATAATCACTCAAGCGTTCGATCATATAGGCATTACATTGCAATTTTCTTCCAACATAAGCATTGAAGTTTTCTTGTTTCACAATAAAATTGTCAAACTCATCTAAGCATTGGCTAGCAGACTTATAACGAGGAATATCAACGTCATCAAATCTATAGAGAGAATTTACCTTTACTACCCCTGTCGGGTTATCAAGACCGTGTATTTATTCAATGGGTGGTAAATTCTTAACATCTTCAGCTTTAATACCTTTTTCTTTCATAGATTTTTTTGCTTCTTGCATATCTTCAGGACTGAGAAACAGAACACCCCTTTTCTTCAGAGTTGGCTTAGGAGTTGGTTCGGGAAGTGCCCAATTATTTTCATTACTCAACATATTGTTCAATAGCAATTCAGCTTGATCGACAATTCTTTCCCTAAAAGCACAACCACCACAACTATCCATGTGGTCTCTGGAAGCATCGGTTAGTCCACTATAAAAGATATCAAGTATTTCATTTTTCTTGAGAGGATGATCAGGCAAAGCATTAAGTAATTGGAGAATCCTCCCCCAAGCTTGTGGGAGACTCTCTTCTTCAATTTGCACAAAATTATATCTTTCCCGTAAGGCAGCTTGTTTCTTATGAGCGGGAAAATATTTAGTAGAGAAGTAGTAAATCATATCCTGGGGACTACGCACACAACTAGGATCAAGAGAATTAAACCATGTCTTAGCAGCACCTTCAATGAGAACGGAAATAACTTAAGGATATAGTAGTAATGAATTTTTTCCTTGTTGGTGAATAGGGTGGCTATATCATTCAACTTAGCAAGATGTGCCACAACAGTTTCAGATTCAAAGCCATGGAAAGGATCAGATTCAACCAAAGTAATTTACTCAGGATCGACAGAGAAATCATAATCCTTATTAGGAACACAGATAGGTGAAGTAGCAAAAGCAGGGTCATATTTCATTTTAGCATTCAAATACTTTTCTTTCAGCTTAGCTAATAATTTCTTAAGATCATATCTATCATTGCAAGCAAGAAAGTCTCTAGCAGTTTCTTCATCCATAACATAACCCTCAGGCACAACAGGTAATTCATATCTAGGAGGAGAATCTTCATCATCACTTTCATCAATATTATCAGTTTCAATAATTTCATTCTCTCTAACCTTAGCAATTTGTTAATCAAGAAATTCACCTAGTGGCACAGTATTATCAAGCATGGAAGTAGTTTCATCATACATAGCAGAAGTGGCATCATCAAGAACATACGACATATCAGATTCAATAGCAGGAGTAGGTGTCGCAAGATTACTCATAACAGAGGGTGAATCAAGTGCAGAGCTAGATGGCAGTTCCTTACCTCCCCTCGTAGTTGAGGGATAGATCTTGGTTTTTGAGTCTTTCAAGTTCTTCGTAGTGATCAATAGATATAAATCCCAAGTGACTTAAAGAATATAGCTATGCTCCCCGGCAACGGCGCCAGAAAATAGTCTTGATAGCCCACAAGTGTAGGGGTTCGCAACAGTCTTCGAGGGTAGAGTATTCAACCCAAATTTATTGATTCAACACAAGGGGAGCCAAAGAATACTCTCAAGTATTAGCAGTTGAGTTGTCAATTAAACCACACCTGGAAGACTTAGTATCTGCGGCAAGGTAATTTAGTAGCAAAGTAATATGGAAGTAACGATAACGGTAGCAAAAGTAGCGATAGTAGTTTTGTAGTGATTGTAACAGCAGCAGCGGAGTAAATAAGCAACAAGCAATATGTGAAAAGCTCGTAGGCATTGGATCAGTGATGGATAATTATGTCAGATGCGATTCCTCATGTAATAGTTATAACATAGGGTGACACAAAACTAGATCATGTTCATCAACGTAATGTAGGCATGTATTCTGAATATAGTCATACGTGCTTATGGGAAAGAACTTGCATGACAAATTTTGTCCTACCCTCCCGTGGTAGCTGGGTCCTATGGGAAACTAAGGGATATTAAGGCCTCCTTTTAATAGAGTACTGGACCAAAGCATTAACACATAGTAAATACATGAACTCCTCAAACTACGGTCATCACCGGCAGTAGGTGACTATTGACTTGCAAGATAGGATCAAGAACACATATATATTCATGGAAAATTAATAGGTTTAGATCTGAAATCATGGCACTCGGGCCCTAGTGACAAGCATTAAGCATGGCAAAGTCATAGCAACATCAATCTTAGAACATAGTGGATACTACGGATCAAACCCTAACAAAACTAACTCGATTACATGGTAAATTTCATCCAACCCATCACCGTCCAGCAAGCCTACGATGGATTACTCCCGCACGGTGATGAGCATCATGGAATTGGTGTTGGAGGAAGGTTGATGATGACGACGACGGTGATCTCCGCTCTCCGGAGCCCCGAACGGACTCTAGTTCAGCCCTCCCGAGAGAGATTTGGGCTTGGCGGCGGCTCCGTATCGTAAAACATGATAATTCCTTCTCTCTAATTTTTTCTCCTCAAAAGTGAATATATGGAGTCGGGAGTGATGTTGGTGGAGCCTCAGGGGGCCCACGAGGCAGGGGGTGCGCCGAGGGGGAGCCCCCCACCTTCGTGGATAGGGTGTGGGCCCCCTGGTCTGAATCTTTCCACACATATTTTTTTTATATTCCAAAATAAATCTCCGTTGATTTTCAGGTCATTCCGAGAACTTTTATTTCTGCACAAAAATAACACTATGGCAGTTCTGCTGAAAACAGCGTCAGTCCGGGTAAGTTCCATTCAAATCATGCAAGTTAGGTCGAGTTCTTTTGGCGGCTTAAAAAATAAGCCGCCTCCTCCCCAGCTTTTTCCATAAGCCGCCTCTCTCATTCATTGAGGCTTCTAACCTAGTTATGTCATTACTAATTTAGAAGCCTCAATAAATTTTGAGAGCGGCTTATTTTTTAAGCTGGGGAGAGGCGGCTTATTTTTTAAGTCGCCCAAAAGAACTGACCCTTAGAGTCCAAAACAAAGGTAAAAGTGTTTAGAAAAGTAGATACGTTGGAGACGTATCAGGTGGTAGCGGGCGGCGGCTGCAAGCCTGCAGCTGTAGTGGCCCAGCGAACGCGGCGGAAGCCGCAACATGCAACGAGTACCACGGCAGGGCTGGTGCCGGTGGTCGGCGGCTGGAGTGGCGGCGGCCCGTAGGGACTGGCCAAGAACAGCCGGATCCCCTGGAATGCTATGACGAGGTCATGGAGGACCCCGGTAACCTCCACCGGGTTGTAGACGGCGATGGGCGGCGTGGCATAGGGCGCTGGCATCTGGACGGTGGGTGCACCGGAGATGGGAACCATCGGTGCGGATGGAGAGGGTGGCGACGCGGTGGTGATGGGCAGCGTCACGGTGGTGGAGGTCGGCAGCGGGAGGGACATGTTGGCGGTGGTGAAGACGTGATCGAGGCTGAGCTAGCAGATACCAGGTGTTAGGAGCTAGGGCTCAGCCGGTTCTAGGGCGGAGACTGTAGGGAAAGGAGGGAGTTGGGCGCGGCCGATCACACGGCCACCGGCGGCTGGGCGCCGTCGTGCGCGTGGGAGGAGGCGGCAGCGCTGACAAGAGGTGGCTAGGGTTTAGGGTTCCGGCTCCTCTGGGAGCCGGGCAATAGAATTGTCTTATTGCTTAATATCCAAAAGAGTTTTACAGCTTGTTTATATAACCATGATGCTAATAAAAATAAGATAACTTGTGGGCTAAGCCCCTAACTAAACCTGCCTAGTGGGCCTCCTACGGGCATAAGTTACCCCGATCATTACATCATTGGAGCGTGATAATTCTCTGAAATGTTTACACAAAATTGATATACAAATTTCCTACGTTTTCCTAATTTTACAGATTTTTTAGAGTTGCCAAAGTATGCGAAGTTTTCACTGTTCTGTTTTTGACAGATTGTGTTTTCTACGTGTGGTTTGCCTATTTTGATGAATCTATGGCTAGTATCAGGGGGTATGAACCATGTAAAAGTGGGAATACAGTAGATATTACACCAATATAAAATAAGAATGAGTTCACAATAGTACCTTGAGTAGTTATTTGCTTTGTTTTTCTAACGGATCTCACAAGTTTTCTGTTGAGTTTTGTGTTGTGAAGTTTTCAAGTTTTGGGTAAGGATTTAATGAACTATGGAATAAGGAGTGGCAAGATCCTAAGCTTGGGGATGCACATGCCACCGCAAGGTAATATTCCAGGACAACCAAAAGCCTAAGCTTGGGGATGCCCCGGGAAGGCATCCCCTCTTTCGTCTTCGTCTATCGGTAACTTTAATTGAGACTATACTTTTATTCACCATATGATATGTGTTTCGCTTGGAGCGCCTTGTATGATATGAGTCTTTGTTTTTTTAGTTTGGCACAATCATCCTTTCTGTACACACCTTTTGAGAGGGACACGCTTAAATCATGATTTATTAGAATACTCGGTGTGCTGCACTTATATCTTCTGAGCTAGACAATTTTGCTCTAGTGCTTCACTTATATCTTTTTAGAGCACAACGGTGGTTTCATTTTACAGAAATTGTTGAACTCTCTTGCTTCACTTATATTATTTCGAGAGTCTCTAAACAACATGGTAATTTGTTTAGGTTGTGAATTTAGTCCTAATATGATAATAAGAACTTTCATATATAGAGCATTGAATACTATGTGAAGTTTGATTCCATATGCTTGTTTTGATATATGAAGATGGTGATATTAGAGTCATGCTAGTGAGTTATTGTGGATTGGTAGAAATACTTGTGTTAAAGTTTGTGATTCCCATAGCATGCACGTATAGTGAACCGTTGCGTGATGAAGTCGGAGCTTGATTTATTTATTTATTGTCATACTTCGTGCGGAGGTCGGGATCGCGCGATGGTTAACTCCTACCAACCCTTCCCCTAGGAGCATGCGTCTAATGCTTTGTTTCGATAGCTAATATTTTTTTTGCAATAAGTATGTGAGTTCTTCATGACTAATATTGAGTCCATGGATTATACGCAGTCCCTCCCTTCCAGCATTTCTAGCCACTCTAGTACCGCGCAACTCTCGCCAGTGCATTCAACTACCTTACACCCTTCCGCAAACCATCCACCATACCTACATATTATGTTATTTTCATAGCCATTCCGGGATATATTGCCATGCAACTTCCACCATTCCGTCATTATGAGTTTTTACCATGAGTTGTAAGTAAATAAAATTGTGATGACCATCATTATTAGAACATTGTCCCATGTGAGGTTGTCAAAATAAAAGAGGCCAAAGAAGCCCAAATAAAAAAAAGAGGCCATATAAGCCCACCAAAATAAAAAAGAGAGCAAAAGAGAGAAGGGACAATGTTACTATATTTTGCCACACTTGTGCTTCAATGTAGCACCATGTTCTTCATGATAGAGAGTCTCCTATGTTATCACTTTCATATACTAGTGGGAATTTGTCATTATATAACTTGGTTTTCATATTCCAATGATGGGCTTCCTCAAACTGCCCTAGGTCTTCGTGAGAAATTAAGTTGGATGCACACCCACTTAGTTTCTTTTTGAGATTTCATAAACTTATAGCACTAGTGCATCCGTTGCATGGCAATCCCTACTCACTCACATCGATATCTTTTGATAGGCATCTTCATAACCCGTTGATACGCCTAGTTGATGTGAGACCGTCTCCTCCTTTTTGTTTTCACCACAACCACCATATTCTATACCACCCATAGTACTCTATCCATGGCTGACGCTCATGTATTGCGTGAAAGTTGGAAAAGTTTTAGAATACTAAAGTGTGAAAGAATTGCTTGTCTAATACCGGGGTTGTGCAAGATTTAATACTTTGTGTGATGAAGATGGATGTGACGCCCAGAGACTGATGCTCTAGATGCCTTCCTTTTATTTTAGTTGTTGCATTATCATAATTGTTCTGCTTATTTCATTCCTATATGTGTACGCCATGATCATGTTGAGTGCTTTTTCGTATCCTTGCTTCTAGCACCATGCTCATTTCACTTGTTATTCCATGTGTTTTCATTGTGCCTTTTTCCAATATATTTGATTGTGACATACTATGTTGTTGCCAAAATCATCTCATATGCATTGTGGTATTCATCTTGTTGTACTTGCACTATGTTTTCAATGTTGCTTGCCCTATGCATATGTCCCATGCATCAACACCTCCTTCCTTCTTCTTTCTTTCATTTTGGCAAGTGACCTTTTCCCCTCCTCCATAGATGTTCATTCTTTCACTATTAATCTTAAACCATGACCTTAGCCTCTCTGCCAAATTTAATCTCATTTGAAGTTTGAACTAAATTCAAACTAGTTTTATTTTTCCATCTTTAGAAATGTCCATCCAGCTTATTCAAATAGAGAATAATTCCAGGGTCATCATAATATTTCTATATTACTCATACCCCCTCTTTTATACCTGTACTTTTTTGTTTATTTTTTGTCTAAGGAAAATGAAAAAGGAAAGAGACTCCAGCAGCACCTACAACTTGGGACTCCTCCTACCAGGCCGGTCGAGCAGCAGACCCAGCAGCAGCCTCAGCGCAGCCCCCTTGCTCTCTCCCGTGGTGAATCCATGATGGACACCCATCCGGACCCACCTGGCAGCCTCTCTCCTCCTACTTTTCTTCCTCCTCACGATCATCTCTCCTCTCAGAGTAATATTCCGGGGAACATGGCCACTCTGGCTACCACGGCGCCCACGCCCCTCCTATTTAACCCCACCCGTGCCCTAGGGTTCCTCCTCCTCCCTCTTTCTCCTCCGCGCCGCCGCCGTAGGTAAGGAGCTCCCACGCGCCCGCTGCCTGGCCACCTGATCACCATTACCGAGATGTGCGAGAGCTCGTCTCCGCCGTAGGACCTCCCCTCGACCACCTGCTTCCTCGACGGCGCCGCGGGACGTCAAGACACCTTACTGGCATCATCTTCTTCCCTTGCAACACGGACGCCCGGATGAAGGCCATTCTCCGCTCCCCATCGTCTCCATCTTCTTCCTTGGGTGAACTTCTCGCTAGCCGAGTCCGTATCTCCTTGCGTCCCCGAGATCGAACGACTCCAGCGACACCCCCACGGTGAAGATCTGTGCCCCCCTTTCTCTTCCATCGTGGTTGCATCATCTTTGGCCCCGATCCGAGAGGGTCATGCTCGTCCTCCATCGATGACCACGGCAGCGAGCACAAGCTCTTGCCTTGGGTCCCAGTACAAACCTCCTGTCCGAGCATGCCCACTTGCCCGTCAGCACGCGCACACACATCCATCCACACCCCGTGCGTGCACTCTGTCTGCTTAGCTTGATCGCCGCCTTGCTTCCTGCATCCCCGCGCCTTGCCATGGCCCGAGCCGAGCCATGATCGAGCTCGAGCACCCCTGCCGCCCCAAGCATGCATCGAACCCACGAACCTCACCCTCCACCAGATCTGCACACCCGCTATGCCGCGCCCCTGCAGCTCCGCGCCGTTGTGCCTTGCCGGCCCCGTCACCGCCGTCGTCTCCTATGTTTTTGCAGAGGAGCTCGATCCGCCTTGGATTGCCGAATAAGGGAGAAGCCCCTTTGTGTTCAGTATTCCCGCCTAGCCCGACTAGTCAGAACCCCACCTTCCTATCCAGGAGACATGGGTTCGTATCCCAGGCTCCACACATATTTTTTGGCGTGGATTTATCATCGTGTCACTTGCTGTTAGGCCCCTCCTGTCATCCACACAGCCCCTCCCTTCCTTTTTTAAATAACCGAGTGTTTTTTCCAAATCCGGAAAGGGCCCAATTTCCATTTCGGGCAAGTCCAATTCTGGACATTCCATTTTAGGCAGATTCCATTTCTGATTCTTTTCATATTAGGCAGTATTTGATTTTGCATATTTGTGGATAGTTTTATACAACAACCTATACATATTATATATGTTTTTGGTATAGAAAAATCCCACCAATCTAGTGGTGGCATTAATTTTAGTTTTTGTGCAAGTTTGTGATCATGTTAATTTTGTAGCATATGCCCTTTTGTTATTTTTGTGCAGTTAATTCCATTTATGCTTTGTGGTAGTTTTACACATGGTCATGTTCTTCATCATGTCTACTTGCTGCTAGATTTATTTGCATGCCATAAAATGTTTTGCAGTGAGTGAAACAAGCTTACAAACATGTCTACTTAAATCTGTTTATGCCATGCCTTGTTATTTCACCAAGTCTGAATAGTTCATATCAGTTGCCCCTTTTGTATTGAAGCTATCGTCAAATATGTTGCTCAAATGATCATGCTCGATAATGATGTTTTGTTAAGGGTGCTTAGTACATGCATTCCATGCCCTTTGTTGCCATGAATAGTTCTTGTAGCATGTACTTTTTTTGTCTCAAATATGCATCATGAATCTGTTTTCTGCCATACTTTGTTTTTCACTAAGTCTGAAAATATGTCATGACTTACAATCTTGTCTTGATGAATGACATTGGTTTATAGGTTGTATGGAGATGTTTAGTAAGCATGTTCTGCCATGTTTTACCTGTACTTTGACGCCATGCCCTTGGTTTCTATGTAAAGTTGCTATAGCATGTCTCTTTCTTGCTCTCAAGTTGTCATCATGATAAATCTGTCAATCTGTTAACAACATGTTCCAATTTGCGAAGCTCATTGTAATTAGTCTATGCATCATATGGAGTTGTGCCCATGGAGATAGTTGGAGTGTGCCGTGTCTACTATAAGCTCATGACCTTTGAATAATTATTAGAATTGCTATGCTTGCCGTTATGTGCCTCCAAATCAGCATCATATTGTTACTGTTTTACATCCCCGGATTTTCACTAAGTCTGAGAATCTGCTATATCATGGTTGCATATTGTCTTGATGATTACCATGAACCTGTAGCTCCTATGTATATGCCATGTTGCGTTATTTGAGCTCCATGACATGTACTAGCATGTCATGCTTTTGTTTGCCATGTTCTTGTGAGGTAGCATATTTGTTTCATGCCTCCAACATATCATCATGTTAACTCTGCTCACATGTATGCCCAGTTTTTCACTAAGTCCTAATATATGTTATAAAGTTGTTTGTTGCTTTGTTCTTGTTTGATTAATCTTGATGCATATGAACCTGAACCTTGGTGATAAATGAAGCATGTAATATGCATTTTGAGTGCATATCATGTTTGTGCCTATCTTGTTCTTGTAGCATGTTGTTATGATCCTTGTAAGATGCCTAGTTGCTGTTTTGGACAACTTGTCCTTTAAACTTGTTTCATGTGTATGTGTTGAACCGTTGCCCCGTTTGGAGCATGCTCTATACGAAACTTGCTTGGTTTTGTGTGTAGATTCATAATGTCATGTTGCATCCATGTTTTGAGAGTGTGTGCTTGATGTTTGAATGCATTTTGCATCAATGCCATGCTTAACTTGTTTTGCTCATATCTTCTAGGCCGTAGCTCCGAATAAAATGAATTTTATATGTAACTTGACTAGAAAATCGTGTAGATCATCATGGGGCTTGTTAACTTGCTGTTTAACAACTCAAACTTAATGTGTTATTCAGATCTGGACTCATTTCGAAATTTGCATATGAGTACTTACCGGAATTGATATATGTTGTTTCCAGCCTCATTTAAACTTGCTGGTTGTGGTGTTCTTATTAGCATCTGCAGGATTCGGGGCTCCGCAGACCCTTGATAGATTCGAACACTTGGGTGCGTACGAAGAACTCAACTTCCCCTGTCTGCCTACTCGTCGATCCCATGATCTAGCTCGATGAAAAGGAAGGAAATGGACAAGGCAGTTTACCCAGGTTCGGGCCACCTCGTGGTGTAATACCCTACTCCTGCTTTATGGTGGATTGCATCGTGGTGGGCTGAGAATGAACTAGTATCATGGTGGAACAACCTCTGGAGGTGTGTTCTAGCTTGGGTGGAGGTGAGGGTGGTCTGAATGCTCCGTCCCCTGCTATAGTGGTGGCTAGGCTATATTTATAGTGGCATTGGTCCTCTTCCCTAAATGAAGGCGGGAAGGGATCCCACAACGGCCAAATCCGAAGGGAGACAACTAGTACATCTTATCCTGACGAAAGGTGATCTTCGCCTGCAAAGCCTCTGGTCGTGATGCCATGGTGGGCTCAGTGATGACCTTCATCCTACCGTCTTGGCGATCTTGGTCTCGTTGCATGGAAATGGAAACCTTTGGCTGATTCCTCAGGACTCCGCACCTATGCTTGCCTCTTTAGCACTAAATAGGAAACCTGCTGCACTGTGCCCGCTGGCACCCGCCTGGCCTTGGTCGTCACGGCTGGCGTCATCTGAACCTTGCGAGGTGGGGGCTTGCATAAAGATCTCTTCTAATAAGGAGCCAGCCTAGAGAGGTTGCCCCTTCTGGAGGCCTTGGTGTCATCCGCCTCGCAAGGCTTGGTCCCCTCACGAGGGTCTTGTGTGTTGATGCTGAAGATGGGCCATACCAGGCTGGTGAAGGAGCCAGGCCATGGGCTGTGGCAGGCAAGTCTGGGTACCCTAGTTCCCATAACGCCGACAGTAGCCCCCGGGCCCTAGGTGCGTCCGGACTTGGCTTCGAGGCGAAGACAAAGGGCAAGAGCAAAGCGCCGTGGGCCCCAACCACCTGCGGACCTGGTTGGTACGTGGCGCTTGATGGGACGTGGGCGTTTCCGCTTCCCCATGCCGCCTTGGCAACCGTCCCGGGCTGACAAAAAGACTAGCGCCTGCCTCCAAACCTTCCTTGCCTTCCCTTCGTCTAGCTCCAGACCCCCTTTTCCTTCTCGCCGTGAGCGCCTCTGATTTGTTGAATCTTTTCCCCGAGCTTGACGCTGATGGCCCCCAAGAGGGCAAAGCTTGCTCCTTCTTCCCCGTGTCCAGCCCCCGTGCTCGAGCCAGCCCTCAGTATTTCGACCATCACCGAGGAGAGGCATCTTGCCGCCATGCTCCTGTTGACGGCGGGCAGCCACAATGAGGGCTGGGAGACGGTGCTCCAGGTTGGCTCCGCCAAGCCGGAATCCTTGGGCGAGACCTTCTACCCCTTCTTCCTGCATAGTGTCTACACCGGGCTCGTCCCCCCTTTCTCCAATTTCTTCTTCGCCATCCTTAACCACTACCAGATGCACGCCCTTCATCTCCATCCCAGCTCCATCCTCCTCTTGTCGATCTTCGCCTTCTACTGCGAGGCATTAATCAGGTTGACGTCCTCTATTGTGTTGTTCCTCCACTTCTTCTATCTCTGGATGAGAAGCACTGACCAGTGCTCTAGGCGCATCTATTTCATTGCAACCCACACCGGGAACGTGATCTCGAAGGCCAAGAAGAAGGTAGATGATTTCCGGTGCAAGTGGATCTTCATGGATGCCAAGTGCTCTCATGCTTGGCTGGAGCTGCCGATTGTGTTGTCACGAGAAGCTCACCGAACCCCGGGCAGAGCAGTTGTTGGAGAAGATGATGGAGGACCTGAACGAGAGGGAAGCTGACAGGGCCTGTGCTTGTCAAGGAGTTCATGACACAGCGGTTGGCCCCGCTCCAGGTGCGCTCGCGCCCCTTGTGGAGTGTCAAGGGCGCGAACGACGACCTTCGGCTGCTCCCGGAGGACCTCACAATGAGGAGTTGGGCAAGGCCTTGCGCATCCTGCTCGAGAAGGACCCGGGCAGCCTTCCAGAAGCCTACCTCTCGTTGTACATTAGTGATGATGGGGTGGATGTGGTCACTGCCTTGCCCGTCTTCAACAAGCGAGGGCTCGTGCCATCGGCGCTCCCCCAAGCCCCGCACTTCTTGTTGACGGTGTCCTCTGGTGAGAGCTCCGGGGATGAGGGGAAGGAGGATTCGGAGGCGACCTTGGAGAGGGTGGCGGAGACATCTCCCCCATGGAAGAGTGAGATCCTCTATGACCTCTTCGATGATGATGATGCCGGTGAGTACCTAGTCGAGGGATTGCCGCGCTCCACTGGGGTGACCACCAGGTCTGGGGGCACCCCTGAACAGGCTAAGGCGCGGGACCCCAAAGAAGGGCGGAACGGTCCCGCCTTTCCAGGACGACGCCTCCAACTTGCCGCTGATCATCGCACCCGCAGGGACCGCTGTCGCGCGCTCGTCCACTCCCGAGGGCGTGGCAAGGCCTGTTGCCGAGAAACTTGGGGCCGCCACACTCTTGTCCAAGAAGAGGACGTATATCGCTATTGACAAGTAAGTATTTTACCTTGTTTCTGCTTTTGTCTTGGGTACCATGCTCAAGTTATCCTCCTTCTGGTGGCCAGGCTGCAGTCGATGATGATGAAGAAGAAGGAGGAAGCCAGGCCCTCCGAAGCCACGCCTCTTGCTGCAGCTACAGCGATCCCGGCGCTAGAGGAAGATGTCGCCTCGCGTCCCCCCACGTCCGGGCACACCTCTCGAAGCCCAGCGGCCCAACCTCAGGAGAAGGCCCCACCTATGGCCAGGCAGATTCCGGAGGCGCCCGTCCCCAGTACTCCTGCTGGGGGTGCAAGGGCTGCGGAGCCCCTGCCGTCCAAGCTGCCGCCGCTTCGCCGGCCAAGGCGCCGATGTCATCTCCTCCTCAAGCCATCACGCTGGAAGACCATGGTTCCTCTACCATGCCCGGCACTCTGGAGGACGCCTTCACCGCGTTGAAACGGCTCTAGGCTGACATTCGTGATGCTGACCGCCGCATGGCGGTTGGTTGTCTAGGGCTGGTCTCGGGGTGGCTCCAGGCCGACTCGTCCGTCAGGACAGCATGGAGCCAGGCTGAGGCCACTTCTGAGGAGGGCGGGAAGGTGTCCGGTGTGGCCGCAGGCGCTCGCGAAGTCATGTTAGCTGATGTAACGGCCGCCGAGGACAGCTGCCACGTGGTGGAGGCCGAGCTAAGGCCCTCCGCGATGAGCATGCCAGCCGCATTTGTAAGATTGAGAAGCAGGAGGAGATGAAGGCCAAGGAGACTGCGCTCGTCAACCACGACGCCGAGCTAGAACAGGTGGCCCACGAGCAGGCCTCGGAGCGCACCCGCCCGGAGAAGCTAAAGAAGGCGGTGGAGGCGGCCCAAGCGTCCCACGCCACGACTGAGAAGGCCACTGCTGTGGGGCTTGACGCCTTTGTCTCCCTCGAGCTGAGGTCCCAAACCTCCCTGTAGTCCCTTTACGGGGCTGAGTACGAGGAACCGTTGGCGACGCCAAAGGAGGGCCCCGCCGGACTGCTCTCCGAGCTCGCCACGACGCTCGAGCGCATCGTTGTCGGGTAGGGCCCCCTGGTAGAGGCAAAAGCTCGCGAGCTTTCCACCTTGGCCGCGACGCGCATCTATAGCCACCTCCACCTTCGGGACCCCAACTTCGATTTGGCGCCCTGCTTGAGCCTTTGGCCCATGAGCTCCAAGGTGCTGCCGCCGAGGCCGGGAGGGAGCAGGTGGAAGCCCTGCTGTAGCAGTTCCTTTGCGTCGGCCCAGCGGCTACGGCAGCAAGAGCCAATGGTGGAGACGGCGGCGACGTCGGTGATGACGGGTCACCCTAGGCAGGCGATGGTCACGTCCAACGCTGACGAGGGGGACAGAGGTGCTGCTTCTTCCTATTTTATCCTGCAACATTTACCTTGCCTCGTGGAGGCGTGAGAACTCATGCTTTGAATTTATAAGATATAGTATGCTTTGTAATAATTTTCTAGGATTTCTCAATTTCTTCCTGTTTGCTTTAGAGTTCTGTGTCGGCAGGGCCCGGCCCCTCTCATGCCTCAGCCGCCCTTGGGGCGTGCAGATCACCAGGACAAGCCTAAGGGGTGAGGGGCTACATGACCAGTTAGGCCCTTGTGTCGCGATGCCCAGGGGTCCCCCTTGACGTACGAACATCCCTCGGGAAGGATATCCGGGTGTAGGTTATAACGTTCTGCGTCGGCAGGGCCCGGCTTCGCGCATACCTCAGACGTCGTTGGGGTGTCCGAATCACCAGGACGAGACCAAGGAGTGAGGGGCTACGTGTCTAGTTAGGCCCCTTGGTCGCGATGCCCAGGGGTCCGCCTTGACGTACGTACGAACCTCCATACCTTTCCTTGCTGGGATTTCGCTGGGGAAGGGCGCGCGAAAACCAGGTTCGAGGGACCTGGCGAGGTGGCGTACGCCAGGTGAAACCTGGGCGTAGCCTCCATGCCCAGCCCCCTCGCGCTACCCTCCCGAGGGAAAGCAACATGGTGAGGCTGAGTAGCGAGCCTGGTGGCTCTCCTGAGGTTGCTGCGGCCATGAGGCCGCCCTCACTTGTTTATTCACAAGCGTGGAGCATGGTGCTTCCGCTCTTGCACGGGCATAACCGCTCCTCGACAGTGTCGTCCGCCAGCGTGGAGCATGGGGCTTCCACTAGTGCGTGGGTGGGAGCTCCCTCTTGGGGAGGCCCCTGGGGCATGTACAGCCCCATCCAGACACGTGGCTTGCAGGACAGGACTGGAGGAGGTGTGTATGGGCACTCGTGAGCCAGCGCGGGACTCACGAGGCCCAACCTCAAGGCGGGTTGCACCTGAATTTGGTTCGGAGCAGTTGTGGTGTTCCTAGGAGATGGTTAGGAAACCTGCGCCGAGTGAATCTCCTGAGGATATCACATGAGAAGGCAAAGTACCAATGACCCTAGGAGGTTACGTGAAAGGGACCGACCCGCCACACAGAGCTCAGCCATTGGGTTTGGTGACGCTTCAGGGACGGACCCGAGCACACACGCCGTGCCCAGTGTTCTCATGCGAAGTTCCTGAAGAAAGACAACCGGCACGCGGCTCTCACAGCAGGGAGGCACTGGACCGCGCGCCCTAACTCCTTGTCACACCCTGCATTTTGTAACATGTTATTTGTACCTTTGGAGCATGAAAATTTGGACCAGCAAATTTTTTTAGCATCATTTGGCTTTTATTTGAAATTGAGTTTTCTTCATGTGCTTTTTCTTGTGCTCATTAAAGTCAACTATGACCTCTTGGAGAATTCATCTCCATACCCAAAACTTCTGCCCAATGATCATGCCAAGTGTTATATAACAGTATAGTATTTTCTTACAAAAATAATTTGGCCAAAATGTATTTTATAGATTTAGTTTTCCAAAAACCCCTGAGTTGATATTTGCACTGCAAGTACTTGATTTAGGGTGAGAAAATTATTTCAAAAGGTTTATTTGAGACCTAGTAGTCATAGGACTCCCAGAAACCACAAAGGTATAATTTTAAAAGTTATTTTCCTATTTTATTTAAAAGCTTTTTCTTAAGGCCAGAAATGGTCTTTAATAGGGGAAAATTATTTAACTATTTCAAAAATATTTGCCAAAATTCAGAGAGACTCAAAGGACATATATTGTCCATATATAAGAGTTTCAACACTTGGTCATGTTCAAAATAATGGGCTAAACCCTCTAAAACCCTTTCTAGATATTTCAAGCTTTTGAAATATTTACAAAGGAAACTTTCTCCAAAAATTCTAGGGAAATTCTATCATGTCATATATGACATATTTGATGATCTTGCCAAGTCCCATGCCTTGGGAAGCAAGAAAACATCCTCAAATCCCTTCATAACCATTCTGTCCATATTTCAAGTTTGAGCAACTTTACATTGCCAAACTTGTCCAAATGCTCTCAAATTTGGTGCACATACTAGAATGGCCTAATAAGGAATCTAGACAAAATGGCACAAGATTTGGAATAGGGCAACTTGATCAGATCACCTCAAAACCCTTTCTGTTCAAATGCAAATTTGAACAACTTTACATTACCAACTTTTTATCTGGAGCTTCAAACTTTGTGGGCATGATCAATACCCCAAATGATGATGCTACACCAAGTGGTGCATCAAGGGGAGATGATTAGCTTGATTCAAACAAGATGGAACTGTTTCTGTTGATTTCTAGGGTTCACCAAAGTTACATTGGCTAGTTTCTTCAAATGAGCCCAAATCTGGTGAAGCACCCTATTTTCTCATGTCTTTCAACCCTGTTAAGTGCCATGTCAAGTGGAGGTCATTTACTTGACCAAACACTGATCAAACACCTTCTGGCTTTTTACTAAAACCTTAAACTTGATCACTTTCACTCTTCTCCATGGCCTCAACTTTTTACCACCTGATCATTGAGTTACTAGCTACCTCCAGTAACTTCCCCAGCACCCCAGCTCCATGATTGAGGGGTAAGAGCCCTGTTTTACCTTGCTGGACAGCAGGTTTTCACCAAGTCACCAGCCTCCTCCCTCTCTCTCAGCATCTCCAGGGCATCCAAGGCCTCAGGCCATTTCTTTACTCCTCCCTCAACGTGCTAGACACTGCTGGACACGTTGGTTTTGACCAGGACGGCGAGAGCGCGACGATGCCAGCCAAACGCGCGCTCTGGAGCACGTAACAGTGCAGACAAGCACTGTAGCTTCGACCAATCAGCCTCCCCCGACAGCCTCGGGCCTCCCCTTCGCGCCAGTCGAGGCCTCTCGACGTCCGCAACCTCCCCGGCGCTGTCCCCCCTCCTCCTGCGCCCTCCAGTGGCCGACGTCCCACGCGCGCTGGCCGCCCGCGATGGCCACTCCTCTGCCTCGCACGCGCGCGTCGACTGGAAGGTTCCCCGCTCCTCTTTTCTCCTCAGCTAGACGTGGAGCAAGTCCACGGTCCTCCCCGGCTTGATCCCAGGCTCCAGAACCTCTCCTAGCCTCGCCTGCAACCTCGCCGGCGCACGGGTCCACGGTGGACCATGGGCGCGGCTATATAAGCACCGCCCGAGCCTCTCCAGCAGCACCACCAGCCTCACTCCACTCCACCGAGCCCCCCAGCACCTTCAGTTCGACCCCCAAGAGGTCCCAGTACTCGGGATCGACCGGAGCGCCGCCGCGTCGGGCCGCCGGTGATCTCGCAGTACGGGCCTCCCCTGCCCTTCCTTTCACTTGATTCGGAACCCCCTCGCCTCACTGACCATTTCCCCCTTGTTTTCCCCTCCGTTTGCAGTCGGAAACAGCCTCAGCAACCACCTCCTGACGAGCCTCCGCCGTCCCACCTCGCCGCCGGCGAACCTGACCTCCCCGGCGTGCCGCACCACCACCACCACAACCGCCACTCGACGCTGAGTCCATCCCTGGCCTCCGTCACCGTCGCCGTGGCCGGAAACCTTGCCGGTGAGCTTGCCGTCGCCGTGGCCGCAAGGTTGGAGATGACAGGCGGGCCCCGCCTATCATCCCCACACCTCTCTCCCCCTCCTCTCTGTCACTGACCCACGGGCCCCGCCCGTCAGGTTCAAAAACCTGACGTGCGCGCGCAGGCTCCCGTGCGGCTGGGCTGGATCGCCCTAGGCCTTGCACTGTGGCCTCTCTGGCCCAGTTGCACAGGTCTTTTTATTCTTTTTCTTTTCTGTGATTGTTTTAAACATTTCTACAGAAAAGAATAATGGTCCAAATTAAATAATTCCAACTCCTAAAATCTTGTAATATTCCAACCTATTTAATGACACCACTTTCATTCAAATCCATGAAACTTTTTTGTTCTGTTCAAATTTAAATTCAAATTTGAGCAGTAATACTCCTATACAAAAATCAATAAATTCCATTCTGTTACTCCAAAACTCCAACTAAGATTTTCCCCCACCTTAGAAATTCCTCTAGTATTTAACAAAAATGAGTTGACATTTTTCTGAGCACTTTGATTTTTCTGTTTTGTTTGTATTCTTATTTTCCCGTGGTTATTATGCGACGTATAGATCCCGTATTTGACGAAGTTGCTGTGGAAGAAGAAGGAGAAGGATTTGAACACTTTGAAGACCAAGCCAATCCAGGCAAGCAGCCCTTTGACCATGATACACTTGTTCTTCGGAACCCGTATGTTTCCGATGCATGATGTTAGGGTTACGATAGTGACCTAGTGATTCCACCATATGATGCATGCCATGATCTTGATCTTGCTATGTGCTAGATGACATGCATGTGGGTAGTAGTAATGAATAATGATGCATGTGTAATATGAACCTTCGTAGTTGAAATCCTTTGCATGAACCCATCGGGTGCCCCTAATGCCCGAGGGTGATGATGTGTTAGGTCATCACTTGAGGAAGAAGTGATGTGCCGGTAAATCATGTGCATGGTGAAACGATGGATTAGATTTATGTGTGACTACCGTCCCAACCAAACATGTGCAACCACACTACCCCTTATGGGACGGGGCCTTATTGATTACTTAGGTCGATACTAGCATGGTGCCTGCATTACTAGTGACGGGAAGACTTGAGGTCTTTTCCGGGACGGGGTCGTGCTTGGATAGACGGCCATGACTGTTTTTACAGGGCACTGGACACACCGTTGGTCCCTTCGGGTACGCGTGACATTGAAATTAGGGCAAGTCCCGTGATCTATTGTTTGTACCCGAGGGCCGTGTATCAACGAGTGGACTCTAAGTTAGTGTCGTCTAAGGAAAGGTAATGACCGGGTGCTTACCCCGGGTACTTGAGGTACCGCGGGTCGTGGATGACACGGAAGTTCCCCGGATCTTGTGGGTAAAGTGCGCAACCTCTGCAGAGTGTAAAACTATTCGAATAGCCGTGTCCACGGTCATGGACAGTTGGGTGGTGCTACTTAAACTATGTCCAGACTTTTACTTCATCGGTGATAGTATGTGTATGATAAGTCAAGGAGGTGACTTGACTCAATGAGTTGAATTTTATTCATGTTGATATCGGTAACCTGTCTTCGAGGTTACGCGAGATTATTGATGCATAAACTTGATGGTAGAATATTTATTCCAGCCTTTTACTAGATTGTTCATTATTGTTCCATTGCATTGTTACCACATCATGGGTTGCTTGCGAGTAAATTCAAAGTACTCATTGGCTTGCCACTGGTTATTTATTTGGCCAGGCATGGAAGAACAGGAATATGAGGAAGAGTTCTTTGGAGACGAACATGCGAACTAGGACGCTATCCCAGTCAGAATGCCTGTAGGGTTAAGGCAGATGGCATGGGTTCTACCCGTTATCGAAGACTTCCGCTATTTGAGTTATTTGCTATTTAGCCCATGAGGCTCTATCTATGTAAGACTTGGCCATAATGGCCATAGTTCGTGTAAGACTATTTGTATGGATGTAAGACTCTTGTTATTTCAGCTTCTGTGTGTTCAGTGAGCATTGATCTCTAGGATCACTGTACACGTGCATTCGGTGATCTCGACTTCTAAGTCGGGGTCCCCACACTCCTCCACTCCCGATTAGCTCATGCGAGAACAAGGCACCAAGGACCATGGGAGGTGACGTGCACGGGGGATGGCCCACGAGCCAGAGCTCAGCCACCTGGATTTAGCGAGGCTGCAGGGACGGAACCCAGCACAGACGTCGTGCCAGTCCTTAATCATGAGGCCGTCGAGGGCGGGTTGGCAAGGGCGCATGACATTCATGGCAACAAAGCACCGAACAGACAAGTGATAATGATAAGGCAACTCATGAGGATGGTAAAGCAAGTTCTGATAGATGCAATAACGATACATGTCATAGGGACAGTGTCACACCCTGCATTTTGTAACATGTTATTTGCATCAATGAAACATGAAATTTGGACCAGCAAATTTTTTTGGCATCATTTGGCTTTTATTTGGATTTGAGTTTTTCTTCATATGCTTTTCATGTGCTCATTAAAGTCAACTATTACCTCTTGTAGAATTCATCTCCATACCCAAAACTTATGCCCAATGATCATGCCAAGTATTATATAACAGTATAGTATTTTCTTACAAAATTAATTTGGCCAAAAATGTATTTTATAAATTTAGTTTTCCAAAAACCCCTGAATCGAGATTTTGCACTGCAAGTGCTTGATTTAGGGTGAGAAAATTATTTCTAAAGGTACATTTGAGACCTAGTAGTCATAGGACTTCCAGAAACCACAAAGGTGTAATTTTAAAAGTTATTTTCCTATTTTATTTAAAAGCTTTTTCTTAAGGCCAGAAATGGTCTTTAATAGGGGAAAATTATTTAAGTATTTCAAAAATATTTGCCAAAATTCAGGGAGACTCATAGGACATATATTGTCCATATATAAGAGTTCCAACACTTGGTCATGTTCAAAATAATGGGCTAATCCCTCTAAAACCCTTTTTGGATATTTCAAGCTTTTGAAATATTTACAAAGGAAATATTCTCCAAAAATTCCAGGGAAATTCTATGATGTCACTTATGACATATATGATGATCTTGCCAAGTCCCATGCCTTGGGAAGCAAGAAAACATCTTCAAAACCCTTCATAACCATTCTGTCCATAATTGAAGTTTGAGCAACTCTACATTGCCAAACTTGTCCAAATGCTCTCAAACATGGTGCACATGCTAGAAATGCCTAATAAGGCATCTAGACCAAATGGCACAAGATTTGGAGTAGAGCAACTTGATCAGAACACCCCAAAACCCTTTCTGTTCAAATGCAAATTTGAACAACTTTACATTACCAACTTTTTACCCGGAGCTTCAAACTTTGTGGGCATGATCAATACCCCAAATGAGGAAACTACACCAAGTGGTGCATCAAGGGGAGATGATTAGCTTGACTCAAACAAGATGAAGCCATTTCTGTTGATTTCTAGGGTTCACCAAGGTTACATTGGCTAGTTTCTTCAAATAAGCCCAAATTTGGTGAAGCACCCTATTTTCACATGTCATTCAATCCTGTTTAGTGTCCAGGCAAGTGGAGGTCATTTTCTTGACCAAACACTGATCAAACACCTTCTGCAAAATTACCAAAACCCTCTTCTTGATCACTTTTACCTTTTACCTTGGCCTCAACTTTCTACCACACGTTCATCTGGTTACTAGCTACCTCCAGTAACTCTCCCATGTCTCCAGCTCCATGATTGAGGGGTAAAAACCCTAGTTCACCCTGCTGGACAGCCATTTTCTACCAAGTCACCAGCTCCTCTTCTCTCTCACAGCATCTCCAGAGCATCCAAAGCCTCAACCGTAGTGCTTGCATCACCCTGGACCCCCCAGACACGGTGGACGCGTCCAGAGGGCCAATGGCATGCCATGGCATGCGATAAGGGCGCTCCAGAGCATGCTACAGTGCGCCCACGCACTGTAGCTTCGCCCAATCACCTGCCCCCGACAGCCTCGAGCTCTCCCCTCGCGCCTCCCAACGCGCCTCGACATCCGCAGCTTCCACCGGTGCTGTCCCCCTCCTCCTACGCCCTCCAGTGGCCGTCACCACACGCGCACCTGCCGCCCGCGACGTCCACTCCTCGGCCTCACACGCGCGCACGGTCTGGAAGCCTCCCCGCTCCTCCTCTCTTCTCTAATGGGCGTAGGGCTCGTCCAGCAACACCGCAGACTCACTCCCGTCGCCTCCCGTGCGCTGTAGCGTCGAGCAGAAGCTCGCCGGCGCACAGGTCCACGGGACCTCGCCGTTCCCCTATATATAGGACCCCCCGAGCCCTCCACTCAGAACCAGCGGCCTCTCCTCATCTCCAGCAACACCCCAGCACCACTTGTTCCTCCCTGAAGAGCTTCAGTGCTCGGGATCGACCGGAGCTCCGCCGCGTCGGGCAGCCAGCGATCTCGCAGTACGGGCCTCCTCTGCCCCTCCTTTAGCTCGATTTAGAACCGCCAGAGCTCGCTGATGCTTTCCCCTCCATTTTCCCCTTCTGCAGCTGCCGGAAACGAGCTAGCCAGCAGGTTCCCGACGGCCCTCCGCCGTCCCACCTCGCCGCCGACGAACCCGACCTCCCCGGCGTGTCGCACCACCACCACTACCTCCGCAACTCGTCGCTGAACCCGTCCCTGCCCTCCGTTGCCGTCGCCGTGGCCGGAATCGTCGCCGGTGAGCTCGTTGTCGCCGTGGCCGTGAGGTTGACTATGACAGGCGGGCCCCGCCTGTCATCCTCACCCCTCTCTCCCTCCCCTCACAGCCGCTGACCGCCGAGCCCCGCCCGTCAGGTTTGAAAACCTGACGTGCGCGCGCTGGCGCCCGAGCGGCTGGGCTAGATGCCTTGGGCCGTGCACTGTGGCCACTCTGGCCCAGTTGCACAGGGCATTTTCTTCTTTTCTTTTCTGTAATTATTTCAAATAATTTTACAGAAATGAATATTAGTCGAAATCAAATAATTCCAACTCCTAAATTCTTGTAATATTCCAACCTATTTAATGGTGTCACTTTCACACATATCCATGAAACTTTTCTGTTCTGTTCAAATTTAAATTCAAATTTGAGCATTAAAACTCCTGTTCAAAAATCCCTAGATTCCATTCTGTAACTCCAAAAGTCCAACTAAGAATTTTCTCCATCTTAGTTTTCCCTCTAGTATTTTACAAAAATGAGTTGACATTTTTCTGAGCACTTTGATTTTTCTGTTTTATTTGTGGTCTTATTTTTCCGTTGTTATTATGCGGCGTATAGATACCGTATTTGACGAAGTTGCTGAAGAAGGAGAAGGAGAAGGATTTGAAGACTTTGAAGACCAAGCCAATCCAGGCAAGCAGCCCTTTGACCATGATACACTTGTTCTTCGGAACCCGTTTGTTTCCGATGCATGATGATAGAGTTACGGTGGTGACCTAGTTGAAACCACCACGTGATGTATGCTTTGCTCATGATCTTGCTATGAGCAAGATGTCATGCAAATGGTTAGTAGTGATGCTTAGTGATGCATGTGTGACATGAACCTTCGTGGTTGAAATCTTTGCATAAAACCCCGTCGGGTGCCATTCATGCCCGAGGGAGATGATGAGTTGGGTAACCACTTGATGACGAAGTGGTGTACCGAGACAAGCCTGTGTTTTTCAAACGGATTGGTTTAAGTTGCGACCGTTATTCCAACCATACATGTGCAACCACTCTACCCCTTATGGGACGGGGCGTTATTGATTACTTAGGCCGGTACTAGCATGGTGCCCGCATTACTAGTGACGGGAAGACTTGAGGTCTTTCCCGGGACGGGGTCGTGCTTGGATAGACGACCATGACTATTTTCACAGGGCACCGAACACATCGTGCTTGGATAGACAACCTCTGCAGAGTGTAAAACTATTCGAATAGCCGTGTCCACGGTCAAGGACAATTGGGTAACCGCTCTTGGGCTACGTCCAATGTTTGCGAAACCATGTGTGTGTGTGAGAGTCAAGGTGGTGACTTGACTCGATGAGTTGAATCATATTCATGTTGATATCGGTAAACTGTTTTCAAGGTTACATGAACACGTTGATGCATACACTTGATGGTAGAATATTTATTCTAGCCCTTTGCTAGATTGCTCATTATTGTTCAGTTTGCATTGTTATTTTGAACCACATCATTGTTTGCTTGCGAGTACATTCAAAGTACTCATTGGCTTGCCACTGGTTATTTAATTGGCCAGGCATGGAGGAACAGGAATATGATGAAGAGTTCTTTGGAGACGAACATGCGAACTAGGACGTTATCCCAGTCAGAATGCGTGTAGGGTTAAGGCAGATGGCATGGGTTCTACCTATCATCACAGACTTCCGCTATTTAAGTTATTTGCTATTCAGCCATGAGGCTTTATCTATGTAAGACCTGGCCATAATGGCCTTAATTTGTGTAAGACGATATGTATGGATGTAAGACTCTTGTTATTCAGCTTCTGTGTGTTCATTGAGCATTGATCTCTGGGATCACTGTACACGTGCATTCGGTGGTCTCGACTCTTAAGTCGGGGTCCCCACAGAGCTGGTATCAGAGCCATCCTGACTGTAGGAAGCCTTAGTTAGCATGGGCGTTAGTTAGATGAGACCTTTTTTCAAAAAAAAAAAACCTTCTGAACCTCTCTTCTTCTCTAAACCTGAGATTTCATCAGCTTATTAACCCCTCCTATTCCATCTTTGTAGATGGCCGCTGTACCCGAAGAGCACCTGACCACTGGGTTTCCCTTGCTTCTCGAGGATAGCCTCCAGGAGTGTCAGTTCCATCGAGCGCCCATCCTCACCTACCTTGAGCATTGGGTTAGCGACACCGAAGTGGAATACCACGTGGAAGTGATCGTGAAGGCAAACGATCCTCCCACAAGTTGGTTCTTCGAGGGACCCCAGATGGCAACACTACCTCTCGCTGTCGAGGCTGCTGCACTCAACGCACTAACCCGTCTCCGCGAGCTTCTTCCGGAGATGGCAGCCAAGATGACAACTCGCTTATTACCTTACCGGAAGGAAGGTGAAGATGAAAGCAGCGCACTAGCCCCTCCACTGAAGGAAGGACTCGCTTTGGTTCCAGACCTACTTCAGTCTATGTGCCGACAGCTTGGCACAAGACTTGGCCTCGGAATCAATGAAGCTTCGAGAAGAACTTCACAAGACCAAGGCACTTCTTCGACGAGCTCAAGAGAAGACAAATAGGATCAAGAAGGAAGGAGCACCTTCCGGACAGTCCGCTATCGCATACCGAGGCGGAAGGCCCTCCGAGGATGTATCTTCCAAGAATGAAGAACCACCTCGGCGACGCCGGATGACGGCAAGGGAATATCGCAAGCTTTTCCCTGCACCACCGACGAAGCACCGTCGTATCCAACTCCTCCACTCCCCCACACTCTCAAGTGACAAGGGGGCCCAAACAGATGAAGACAAGGAGGAAGTGAAAGTGCAACTAATCCCCGGGTGGTTTTGGTAATTAATAACAACATATATATCATTGAACTAATATTTACTTGAGAATCATTTCAGAGAAGTTCGATGATATGGGTATGGAAATGTCTGAAGAAGTGGACCCCTCAAAATGCTAAGACAAGCATTGGCAAAAGCTCAAGACTCTATTTCTGGTTTAGTGATCAAAGATCACATTGAGTCCATAGGAAAAGCCAATACTATTAAAAGGGGATGAGGTTGTGTTAATGATCTGGTTGCTCAAGTGCTTGGAGATCTAGCTCCCTCAACTATCAGCACTCTTCACTACTTAACACACTCATAAGTAATCTCGGACAAACCGATTCTGCAAACTCAGTCCCACCGAGATGAACCACCTCAGTTATTCTTCCAAACCCTAATTTCTCGGTCCATCCGATTTTGAGTTTCGGTCTCACCGAAACTGGACTGCCAACCTTCTGTAACCAATTGACATCACTTCGGAATATCCAAGTTGTTAATTTCGGTCCCACCGAGATGGCAAGCTCCTACCTTTGACTCACTTCGGACACACCGAGATGGTATTTTCGGTCCCACCGAAAATCCCAACGTTCACTATATTTGAACTTTCGGTCTGACCGAGTTTTCACTTCGGTCTCACCGAGATGGCTCAATTATGTGTGTAACGGTTGGATTTTGTGTGGAGGCTATATATACCCCTCCACCGCCTCTTCATTCGTGGAGAGAGCCATCAGAAAGTCTACCACTCCTACCATACACTTTCTGAGAAGAGAACCACCTACCCTTGTGTTGAGATCAAGCCATTCCATTCCTACCATATGAAACTTGATTTCTAGCCTTCCCAAGTTGCTTTCCACTCAATCTTTTCTTCCACCACAGCCATATCAGTGAGGAGAGTTGAGTGTTGGGGAGATTATCATTTGAAGCACAAGAGCAAGGAGTTCATCATCATCAACACCATCTATTACCTTTTGGAGGGTGGTGCCTCCTAGATTGGTTAGGTGTCGCTTGGGAGCCTCCGTCTTTGAGATGTGGAGTTGAACCAAGAAGTTTGTAAGGGCAAGGAGATCGCCTACTTCGTGAAGATCTACCCCGAGTAAGGCTAGTCCTCCGTGGGCATAGGCCATGATGGAATAGACAAGGTTGCTTCTTCGTGGACCCTTCGTGGGTGGAGCCCTCCGTGGACTCGCGCAGTCGTTACCCTCCGTGGGTTGAAGTCTCCATCAACGTGGATGTACGATAGCACCACCTATCGGAACCACGACAAAAATCTTCGTGTCACCAAACTGCGTTTGATCTTCTCCACCTCTCTTTACTACATGTGCAATTTACTTTCCGCTACTTATACTCTAGAATTGCATGTGTAGGGTGATACTTGAATTGATCTTAATTGTGAAACTGCCAAAAACATTGCATGATCAAAAGGCAGATTTTTTATATTGTCAAGTAGTCTAATCACCCCCCCTCTAGACATACTTTCGATCCTACAAGTGGTATCAGAGCTTTGGTCTCCATTGTTTTGGTTTCCATTGCATTGGACTCCATAAGCTTGGTTTCACAACCTAGGAGAGTATGGCGTCTAGTGAGGGTAATTATCGTAGAGGTCCTTACTTTGATGGTACAAATTTTGCTAGTTGGAAGCATAAAATGAAAATGCATATTCTTGGTCATAACCCAGCCGCATGGGGCATTATTTGTGTTGGTATGCAAGGTGATTTCTTCGAAGAAGGAAAAGTTCCGGATCGCGAAGCTACACCGGAAGAGTTGCGGATGTTGCAAAACAATGCTCAAGCTTGTGACATTCTCTTCAATGCTTTGTGTCCCGAGGAGTTCAACAAAATCAGCCGTCTTGAGAATGCTAAAGAGATTTGGGATATTTTGGTTGAAATGCACGAAGGTACTGAATCTGTGAAGGAATCAAAGCTAGATATTCTTCAAGGTCAACTTGACAAGTTCAAGATGAAGGATGGTGAAGGAGTCGCTGAAATGTACTCTAGGCTTGCTCTCATCACAAATGAGATTGCCGGCTTAGGAAGCGAAGAAATGACCGACCGATTCATCATTAAGAAGATTCTCAGAGCTTTGGATGGAAAGTATGACACCGTGTGCACTTTGATCCAAATGATGCCAAACTACAAGACTCTCAAGCCAACTGAAGTCATTGGAAGAATTGTTGCTCATGAGATGACACTTAAGGATAAGGAAGAGCTTCACAACAAGTCAAGTGGTGCTTACAAAGCTACAAGTGATGCTCCTACTACCTCAAGTGACAAGCTAATTTCCAATGAAGAGATAAGCCTAATGGTCAAGAACTTCAACAAGTTCTACAAGAATAGAAGCAAAGAAAGAAGCTCAAAGTCTAGATCATATGATGAAAAGAGATCTTCTAGTCGTGATCGAAACTGCTACAATTGTGGAAGACCCGGACACTTCTCAAATGAGTGTACGGCTCCCCACAAGAGAAGAGAAGAATCTCCAAGAAGAAGAGCAAGAGATGAGTCACCTCAGAGAGAGAGAAGGAGTAGAGATGATCGTTATGAACGAAGACCCTCTCGGAGAAGCAAGGATTTGGAGAGGAAAGACAAGTCATCAAGGAGCTACACAAGAAGAAGACATCAAGATCATGTAGGTGAATGGGTCTCCGGCTCCGACTCCGACAATCAATCCGATGGAAGCTATCACTCCGACTCCGACTATAGTCAAGATGAAGGTGTTGCCGGACTTGCACTCGTATCCTCCAACTCCAACTCCTACGACTTATTTGATTCACCAAATGAGGGAATTGGAAGATGCTTCATGGCTAAAGGCCCCAAGGTAACACACCCTGAATTCATTGACTTTGATAGTGATGAGGATGACTTGCTTGGTGAAGATGAGCTCTTGCATGATAAATCTAGTGAGCTTAGTAATGATGAAAATGCTAGTAGTCTTTATAGTCGAGAAGAGTCGAATGACAATGCTATGAAGGAGATTGAGCGTCTAACTAAAGAACTAAACACTCTTAAGTTAGCTCATGAAACAACTCAAGAAGATCATAGAGAGCTCCTAAGATCTCATGAGAAGCTACGCTTCGAGAAGCTCACTCTAGAGCAAGAACATGAGTTTCTAAAAGCGATCAATGACGATCTTCGAAAGAAGAGTTCTTCATATCTTGCCAAACGACTTCTCTTGTCTAACTTCTTGCCACCTATTAAGACTAAGCATGACAAGCATAAGAAAAGTTCTTCCTCTAGTAGTAACAATAACAATGTTAAATCCAATATTGTTGCTTCTAGTAGTTCTCCTGATTCCACTAACAATGTTTCAAGCCAAGTTACACTTGAGCAAGAAAATAGCTTATTGAAGGAAATCATAGAGAAAGGTGTCTACAAGAGTCTTGCCGGAAGCAAGAACTTTGAGGAGATTGTTCGCAAACAAGGAAGACACCGGAAGAATCAAGGGATTGGTTTTGAGCGAAAGTTCAACGCCGAAGGTGTTGAGTGGGAAGAAGGTCAATACCCTACTCCACAGTTTGTTTCACAAAAGGAGAAGTATGATCCTACTTCTTCCAATGTGGAACAAGCTCAAGATGACCTTCCACCACAAGACCACAAGCTAAAGGCCAAGGACAAGCTTCAAGAGGAGATTGATGCATTCATTGAAGCACCTCAAGCCATGGTCAAGTGGGTTCCCAAGGACACATCAAGTTCTACTTCGTCAAGCTCAACTACAACCCCAAGGATTCCCATCAAGATGATGTGGATCCCGAAGAAGAAGAACTAGAAGGTTCTTGAGGGTGACTCCGCCAAGAAACTTCACTCATATTCATTTTGGCAAGAACTTGTGCAATCAACTTCCACATCATGCACTAGTTCATGGAGTCACAAACCCTCTTGTTGGTAAGTCAAGGGACAAGGTAATCATTGCTTTCATGGACATCATCTTTTGTGAACTTCAATCTATGTCTATGGATATTCTTGTTTGTTCCTTGTGGGACTAACCCATGTAGGTATTGAAAGTGCCCTAATCCAAAGGATAGCTCCCAACTCTTGATGATCTACATCAACATTGAGCATCCACATCTTCAACATCTACATGAAGTCTTCTATGACAACCCAAGGTTAGTTTGACCCTTTAAAAGGGGTTCTCACATCTAGGGGGAGCTTTGCTCTAAAAATTGAGCTAAAGCATCTCCAAATGATGTGAACACATAAATGCTTTATGTAAAAGTGGTAACCCCACTTGTGCTTAAACGATGAGTATGACCTATGATCAAATGTTCTCATTTGGCTCCTAAGTCAATATACTCATATATAGATGACCTAGTCATCGACAAATTGTGTGCTAGTAGCTAGAGTTTTGGTTGTGCATGTTTGACACATATTTCAGTTGCTATCTTATTATGTGAGCATGTTGAATGCATGATTTTATCCATTCAAGGACATCCATTTGTTGTTTTGATTGTTTTGATTTTTCTGGCCAAATGGATGGACAAGAATGCCTAAGCACCTTCCCTAGCTATCTATGCTTTCTTGTCTCAAATTCTCTTCATGCTCATATCACAACTTTGAACAAGTCATTTTCGGACTCTCCGAGTGAGGAGCACTCGGAGCCACCGATCCGTCTAAGGCTGACTTCCAAAACCTTCTAAGTCCATTTCGGTCTGACCGGCTTTTCCATCTCGGTCCAACCGAAACGCTTAGACTGATCTAGGTTTCATCTCGGTGAAACCGAGTTCAAAATCTCGGTCTGACCGATATGTGTAACTGCACAGCAGTTATACATTTCGGTGACACCGAGTTTTTCAACTCGGTCCCACCGACAGCATGGGGTTATATATACCCGAGGGCTGCGCGCGATTTAACTCTTCAAACCGTTCGCCCCCAAGTCCCCTGCTGCCGTCGCCCTGGTCTACGGATCGTCGCCGTCGTCGCCTGTGCGCCCTCGCCGCAGGTCTCCGCCGCCGTCAACGGTAATCCTCTCCGCGCCGTTGCCGCCGTAGAGGGACTCCACCAAGTTAGGGTGAGTCCCGATCCCTTTCGTGCTCCCCATCTGACTCTTGCACGAATGGCTTGCCTTGAATCTGTCCATGTTTGAGATATTTCCTATACATCAGATCAGATCCTCTAGTTTCGAGCGAAATTCTTAGGTTTAGGTTTCCACAGAACGCATCTCGGTGAAGCCGATTTTGAAACTCGGAATGACCGATTCGGCCTCTGGCCATTGCACTGCATCATTCGGTCTAACCGAGTTGTGCAAATCGGTGTGACCGAAACTTAGTTTCAGTGAAACCCTAGGTTATCGGTAGGACCGAAACCCACTTCGGTCTGACCGAAAGTGGTGTGTAGGCCTCTGTATACACTTCGGATTCACCGAAACTTAAAATCGGTTTGACCGAAATACATTCTGTGAAAACTCAAAACTAAGTTTTGAACTCATTTTTTTTTGCAAAAACCTCTGCAGTTGTGATAACTCTTCTACTCTGCCTATACCTTATCTTTTCACAGGTTATCAGCCATGTCAGATGTCAGTGACAGCCAGAACAGGTCTGAATCACCGTTTGCTGAAATTCCAGAGGCAGATACCAGTCCTGAGGATAGCAGTTCCAGTGATGATGGTGAGAGGAGCACCCCTAGTGGTTTGCCTCCTGCAGCCACCAGAACCAGGAAGAAGAGAAATTCTCATGATGAAGACTCTGACTTCGTTGCTGAGGAAGTTACCTCCAAGCCAAAGAGGAATGTTGTTGCCAAAGAGCACCAAGGGCAGCAGTCAAGGAAAGGCACAAGCAAGGTAAAGCAGTCAGCTGTTGCAAAGAAGCTCAACTTGGAAGAACCAGCTCCAAGTAAGGTGAAGAAAACTTCCAAGAGGAAGAGGGTAGTATATGCTGAACCTCAAGTTGATGCTGCTGAAGAAGAAGAAGAAGATGCACCCCAGCCTCCTCCTCAGAAAGCTAAGTTCATGGGTGATGCTATTCGGGCTCAAGCCTCCTCTAAGCCCAAGAAGCCTGCTCAAGCAAAGGCAGCTCCAGCCAAGCCCAAGAGAACAACCAGAAGCATTCCAGCTTCTGAGAAAAACAAAGGTGAGATGCCACCGTCTGAATCAGATGAAGAGCATGTGTTGCTTAAGCTCCGTCCTAAGTTGCCACTCCACAATGATGCTTATCCTCAAGCTGAGGACATGAAGGCAAGGAAGGATAAAGGTCTCAGGCTATGGAGACAGTCTGATCCATATGCCGTGAGGAGAAGGACTGCTGTGGATCCCAGATTCCACACTAGAGAGCAGCAGGATTTCTATGAGACCGTGCTGATGGATAAGAAGCCCATTGTTGCTGACACCAGGTATGTTGACTGGAAGTACATTGACAGTGAAGAGCACCGAGACTTCTTTCCCCATGTGCATGAGAGCTTTACTGCATGTGGAGTTGCTGATTTTGTGGGTCAAGAGCTAACAGCTTGGAATGACGAGATGATCATGCAGTTCTACGCCACAGCCCACTTCTATCCTGATGGCAAGATCACCTGGATGACTGAAGGTCAAAGGTTTTCTTCGTCTGTTGAAGAATGGGCAGAACTTCTGAATGCTCCAGTGCAGAGAGAGGACGACATTGATGTCTATGGGATTCCTAAGAAGAGTCATGATTCCATGAAGAACATGTACAAGGAGATCCCCGCTGCTGATTTGGAAGGGTGGAAGCTTGGCTCAGTGTACTATCTCCAGGCAGGTCTGACCACCACTAACACTATTTTGAGGCATACATTGATGCCTAAGTCTGGAGACCACCGCATGATTCGAGGCTATTCTATCAACATGCTGCACATTCTTGATGAGAAGGCACCTTTCAAGGTGATGGACTTAATGGTAGAGACCATTAAGAGGTCTGCAGCTGACCAGAAGCGGTCATGTGGGTTTGCCCCTCAGATTCAGATGCTCATCAATGCCAAGTTTGGCACGGGCAAATTCATGTTGGATAGGAAGCACTTGCCACTGCGGCTAGAGCATGAGGACAATGTAGTTGTGATGGATGAGGAGGATCCAACCTCAGTTGAAGGACTGGCCAAAATCGAAGCTGTGAAGAAAGCTAAAGCTGACAAAGAGGCAGCAGCAGCAGCAGCTAAGCCAAAGAGCTTTGGAGAACAGATTCTTGAAGCTACCCAGAGGATTGAACAACGCCTGGCCAGCATTGAGCAATCTCAGGAGAGCCTAGAGAGGATTGTTGAGGACAAGATCCACGCTCTGGACGTGAAGCTGACAGAGATTCAGGTGTCCGTCAACAAGCTAGAGGCAGACATGGAAGAAGCAAGGCAGGAGAGAGCAGAACTCATGCAGGATGATCTAGTCCAGGACTCTCATCGCCAGACTGCTCAGGTTCCCAGAGGATCCAGATCTGCAGCTATCCCAGTGACTGACTCCAGGGCTACCACTTCAGCACCAGCTACAGCTCCAGTAGTTACTCCAGCTCCAGCATCCACTCCTCCAGCGCAGACATCAACAGAAGTCTTCGCCGATGCAGTCAGTTCTACACCGACATCTACCCAGACAGGAGCCGCCAGCAGAGCCCGCAGTGACGCTTAGTTCTATACCTTTTCGAACTTTTTGGTAACTTGTTGCCAAAGGGGGAGAAATTGTATAGATCATAGGGCTTCGAGAGAGAGAGTGCTCTTTCGTTCTTTTGCCGTTTTCTTTGAGATACATTGGTTTCTTTTGGTCTTTCGAAACTTTCAGTGTGCTTGCTACTAAGTTTGATGCTACCTTAATGAGTGCTTGGTCATACTATGCTTTAATGTGTGCTTAATGCTTATCATATGCTATTCCTTATTGTATGGCTATTTACTCTTGTCTTGGTGATTGAGTGCATGTTATTCATTCTTATCATTTTGTGCGCTCCACCAAGATCTATGTGACATGGAAGAGTGACCCATAATCCTAATCGATTGTGCATTTGCGTTCAAAAGCAAATTTTAAATAATGCACAAATTTAGGGGGAGCTCTTGTTTATCACATACTTCTCAACGCGACGATATTATTCATTGATTATATCTTTTGTCGAAGCTTTGATCTATATGTTGTCATCAATTACCAAAAAGGGGGAGATTGAAACTGCAACTAATCCCCGGGTGGTTTTGGTAATTAATAACAACATATATATCATTGAACTAATATTTACTTGAGAATCATTTCAGAGAAGTTCGATGATATGGGTATGGAAATGTCTAAAGAAGTGGACCCCTCAAAATGCTAAGACAAGCATTGGCAAAAGCTCAAGACTCTATTTCTGGTTTAGTGATCAAAGATCACATTGAGTCCATAGGAAAAGCCAATACTATTAAAAGGGGATGAGGTTGTGTTAATGATCTGGTTGCTCAAGTGCTTGGTGATCTAGCTCCCTCAACTATCAGCACTCTTCACTACTTAACACACTCATAAGTAATCTCGGACAAACCGATTCTGCAAACTCAGTCCCACCGAGATGAACCACCTCAGTTATTCTTCCAAACCCTAATTTCTCGGTCCATCCGATTTTGAGTTTCGGTCTCACCGAAACTGGACTGCCAACCTTCTGTAACCAATTGACATCACTTCAGAATATCCGAGTTGTTAATTTCGGCCCCACCGAGATGGCAAGCTCCTACCTTTGACTCACTTCGGACACACCGAGATGGTATTTTCGGTCCCACCGAAAATCCCAACGTTCACTATATTTGAACTTTCGGTCTGACCGAGTTTTCACTTCGGTCTCACCGAGATGGCTCAATTATGTGTGTAATGGTTGGATTTTGTGTGGAGGCTATATATACCCCTCCACCCCCTCTTCATTCGTGGAGAGAGCCATCAGAAAGTCTACCACTCCTACCATACACTTTCTGAGAAGAGAACCACCTACCCTTGTGTTGAGATCAAGCCATTCCATTCCTACCATATGAAACTTGATTTCTAGCCTTCCCAAGTTGCTTTCCACTCAATCTTTTCTTCCACCACAGCCATATCAGTGAGGAGAGTTGAGTGTTGGGGAGATTATCATTTGAAGCACAAGAGCAAGGAGTTCATCATCATCAACACCATCTATTACCTTTTGGAGGGTGGTGCCTCCTAGATTGGTTAGGTGTCGCTTGGGAGCCTCCGTCTTTGAGATGTGGAGTTGAACCAAGAAGTTTGTAAGGGCAAGGAGATCGCCTACTTCGTGAAGATCTACCCCGAGTAAGGCTAGTCCTCCGTGGGCGTAGGCCATGATGGAATAGACAAGGTTGCTTCTTCGTGGACCCTTCGTGGGTGGAGCCCTCCGTGGACTCGCGCAGCCGTTACCCTCCGTGGGTTGAAGTCTCCATCAACGTGGATGTACGATAGCACCACCTATCGGAACCACGACAAAAATCTTCATGTCACCAAACTGCGTTTGATCTTCTCCACCTCTCTTTACTACATGTGCAATTTACTTTCCGCTGCTTATACTCTAGAATTGCATGTGTAGGGTGATACTTGAATTGATCTTAATTGTGAAACTGCCAAAAACATTGCATGATCAAAAGGCAGATTTTTTATATTGTCAAGTAGTCTAATCACCCCCCCTCTAGACATACTTTCGATCCTACAGGAAGACCCAAAAGTGCCGGAATACGCGACCGAGCATTCCGCCGCTTAGGCATTATTCGCTACTCGGATATGCCAGTTGTGACCTCTACGGTAGGATAGGTCGTGTAACCCCAATGCGCAGTCGAGTCCTTGTATGGTTCATATGAAACCACCTAGTGTTTGCTTTTGTCGTGTTTGGATGTATGTCGTATTCTTCCTTCGGGAATGTGTAAACGACTGCATCACCCATTTGGATTTTAGTGAATGTGTTTTGGCCTTACGGCCCTTGCATGATTTGATTAGTGTCACACCCACCCCCTTGCTAGGCACCCATCTATCTTGCTTTCCCTCTTTAGAGTCATGAGACCTTTTACCGCTCCAACAGGATGCCTGTTGTAACTCGTACTGGTACCTCTACCCAGCAGCCTGAAGCCGGAGCATCCGCTCAGTCAGAGGCAGGCCACGACCAAACCAACGACCAAGCTCCACCACCACCACCTCCTCCGAACATGGACATGGCTTAGCTTCTCCAGGCTTTCCGAGAGGAACGCCAAGCCAACACTGCAGCCCTTCAGTTGATTGCTCAAGCTGTCACCAACAACCGCCAGCCGGCGGGGAATGGCAATGGACGTTCCACGTTGGCAGAGTTCAAGAAGCATGCACCGCCAACCTTTATCGAGACTGCTGAACCCCTGGATGCAGACGACTGGGTCCGCTCCATTGAGGAAATACTGGAACTAGTCGGATGCACCGAAGACCGCGAGAAGGTGGCTTATGCAGCCCACGGCCTCGGGGGGACTGCTAGAGCTTGGTGGGATGGATTCAAGGTCATGCATGCTGAACAAGACATCACTTGGGTCAACTTCAAGGAAGAATTCCGCAAGGCCCACATTCCTTCCGTAATCATGGCTATCAAAAATCGTGAGTTCCGAGCCCTGAAGCAAGGAAGTGGCACTGTCAAGGAGTACATGCAGAAGTTCAGTATTCTGTCAAGGTATGCCCCTGAAGATGTCAGCACTGATGCTGCAAAAAGGGAGCGCTTCATGGAAGGCCTCAATCAGACTCTGCAATACTCGCTTGTCGTGTGCGACTGCCCAACCTTCCCTGACCTGGTGAACAAAGCACTTATGCTTGAGGACAAGCGGCGTGCTTTGGAAGACACTCGCAAGCGCAAGATGGTCAGCAAGGGAAGTTCCAGCAACCAGAAGCCTCGTTCGTGGCAGTCAGCCCCGGCCAAGCCAACCTATCAGCAACCAAGAGCTCCTGCACCTCGTACCAACTATCAGCCTCAGCAGTATGGCAACCCAAGGCCAGCTTTCAACCCCAATACCAGTGGTGGCAACAAGATCAACAATCCAAACCAAGTCACTTGCTTTGGATGTGGTCAGTCCGGACACATCTCAAGGGTGTGCCCCAACAAGAAGCCTGATGCCCCGTGCCCCAATGCGCAGAACCAAGGACAAGGCCGCGGGATGCCACCAAGGAACCCAGCTCCTCGCAATCCACCTAACCATGGGAAGGGGCGTGTGAATCACGTCACTGCTGAAGAAGACCAGGAAGACCCGGACGTCGTGTTGGCTACGTTCCTTGTCAACTCACCACCTGCAACTGTCTTGTTTGATTCTGGAGCAACGCATTCATTTGCCACTCAAAGATTTGCATTAAAAAGTGGCATGACCCCTACACCCCTGAATAACCCTATGGTGGTACAAACCCCCGGAGCAGAGATGAGAGCCAAGATAGGCTGTAAAGGAGTTAGTATTACCATTAACGGTGTAGACTTCCTAGCAGACCTTATCATCCTAAGATCGCAAGGCTTGGATGTGATCTTAGGGATGGATTGGCTCAGTAAGCACCAAGGCTTGTTAGACTGTGCCAATCGGACAGTCACTGTGACCAATGACCAAGGAGTCGAAGTCAAGTTTGCTTCCAACTCCTCTTCCGCTCAAGCCGCTCAAGTCAACTGTCTGTCTGAAGTTGGGCTAGAGCAAGTACCGGTGGTATGTGAGTATCCCGATATCTTTCCGGATGAACTACCGGGAATGCCCCCTGACCGTGACATTGAGTTCATCATCGAGATCGTGCCCGGAGCAGGACCCATCTATTAGAAGCCTTATAGAATGGGGACGGAAGAATTAGCTGAGTTGAAGAAGCAGCTGGAAGAGCAGCTGAGGAAGGGATTTATCCGCCCGAGTGCCTCCCCTTGGGGCTCTCCTGTTCTGTTTGTGGCAAAGAGGGACGGTACCATCCGCTTATGCATTGACTATCGTTCCCTCAGTGAAGTTACAATCAAGAACAAATATCCACTTCCCAAGATTGAAGATCTGTTTTATCAGCTCAGCGGAGCCAAGGTATTCTCCAAGATCGACCTCAGATCTGGGTACTACCAGCTGAAGATCAGACCCCAAGATATTCCGAAGACGGCATTTGTGACCAGATATGGACTGTACGAGTGCACAGTCATGTCCTTTGGGTTAACCAATGCCCCATCTTACTTCATGTATCTCATGAATAAAGTCTTCATGGAATATTTGGACAAGTTTGTTGTTGTATTCATCGATGACATTCTTGTCTTCTCGAAGTCGGAGGAAGAGCACGAGCATCATCTGAGGATGGTCCTAGACAAGCTTCGGGAGCACCAACTGTATGCCAAATTCAGCAAGTGTGAGTTCTGGCTGCATAAAGTTGGATTCTTAGGTCACGTCTTGACCGAAGAAGGATTGTCAGTTGATCCCGCAAAGATCGAAGCTGTGACCCAATGGCAGTCTCCAACGACCGTCAAGGAAGTCAGAAGCTTCCTCGGACTTGCGGGGTATTACCGCAAACTCGTGGAAGGATTCTCTAGCATTACATGGCCAATGACTCAGCTCCTCAAGAAGGACAAGAAGTTCGAGTGGACGCCAAAATGCGAAGAAAGCTTCCAAGAGCTCAAGAAGAGATTGACCACCGCCCCAGTTCTGGCAACACCTGATATTCACAAGGAGTTCGTGATATTTTGTGATGCCTCTAGAACCGGATTGGGAAGCGTTCTGATGCAAGAAGGCCGAGTCATAGCATACCTCTCCAGGCAGCTACGACCTCATGAGGAGAACTACGCTACTCACGATCTTGAGTTAGCGGCAGTAGTTCATGCCTTGAAGACATGGCGGCATTACCTCCTAGGGAAACGGTGTGAGATATACACGGACCACAAAAGTCTGAAGTACATTTTCACCCAAAAGGAATTGAACATGCGGCAGCGAAGATGGTTGGAACTCATCAAAGACTATGACCTCAGTGTTCAATATCACCCCGGGAAGGCTAACGTGGTGGCCGATGCCTTAAGCAGGAAGGCTTGCTCCTTGAATGCTATTATTCAAGAAAGGCAGCCAGCCTTGTTTAAGGAGTTCGAACAATTCAGTTTGGAATTGGTCACCCCTGGATTTCTGGATCATTTGGAAGTCAGACCGACCCTGAGGGATGAAGTCAAGAAGGCTCAAGATGGACACGCAAGCATTAAAGGCATCAAGAAGAAGATGAAGCTAGGCAAGGCCCCAGGATTTTCTGAAGACGGGCACGGGATTGTTTGGTACAAAGGCCGCATTTGCGTACCAAACAACACAGAGCCGAAGAACCTGATCCTGCAAGAAGCCCACGACACTCCGTATTCCATCCACCCCGGAGGAACCAAGATGTATCAAGACTTGAAGGCACGATTCTGGTGGCACGGTATGAAAAGAGAGATTGCAACTTATGTTGCAAAGTGTGATGTGTGCCAAAGGGTCAAGGCTGAATATCAGCGACCTGCTGGATTGCTTCAACAGTCAAAGTTCCTGAGTGGAAGTGGGATAAAGTCGGAATGGACTTCATCACTGGTTTACCAAGGTCGAATAGGGGACATGACTCCATCTGGGTCATAGTCGACCATTTGACCAAGGTGGCCCATTTTATTCCTGTCAAGACTACCTACTCAGGCAACCAGCTGGCAACTCTCTACATCAACCGAATCGTGAGCCTCCACGGCGTTCCCAAGGAGATTGTGTCAGATCGGGGCACCCAGTTTACTTCAAGGTTCTGGAGAAGATTCCAAGAAGCCTTGGGAACCAAGTTATCCTTCAGCACAGCTTTCCACCCACAGACCGGAGGTCAGACAGAACGAGTAAATCAAATTCTCGAAGACATGCTCCGAGCCTATGTCTTGGCATATGGAGCCAAGTGGGAAGATTGTCTCCCTTTTGTCGAGTTCTCCTATAACAAAAGTTATCAGTCGAGCCTTCAGATGGCACCATTTGAGGTGTTGTACGGACGCAGATGTCGCACACCCCTCAACTGGTCAGAGACTGGAGAAGGGCTAGTCTTTGGACCGGATGTTCTCCGCGAAGCAGAAGAGCAAGTCCAACTAGTCAGAGAATGTTTGAAGGCAGCCAAGTCAAGGCAGAAGAGTTATGCTGACACTCGACGCCGAGACATGAGTTTCCGTGTCGGAGATCATGTGTACCTGCGGGTAACCCCTCTAAAGGGAACCAAGCGTTTCCATGTTAAAGGGAAACTTGCACCAAGATTCATTGGCCCTTTCAAGATCATCGACCGACGAGGAGAAGTGGCTTACCAGTTGGAACTACCACCTGAGCTATCCGATGTGCACAATGTGTTCCATGTGTCACAACTCCGGAAATGTCTCCAAGTTCCGGACAAGCCTAATCTCTACAAGGATGTTGATCTCCAAGCCATTGATCTGCAGCCTGATTTGACCTACCGCGAGAAGCCCATTCGCATTCTGGACGAAGCAGACCGACGGACGCGAAGCCGTACCATCAAGTACTTCAAGGTCTAGTGGAGCAACCACACCGAAGCAGAAGCAACCTGGGAACGTGAAGACTATCTTAGATCCGAGTTTCCCGATCTCTTTTAAGACCTAGTTTAGGAATCTCGGGGACGAGATTCTTGTAAGGGGGGTAGGTCTGTCACACCCTGCATTTTGTAACATGTTATTTGCATCAATGAAGCATGAAATTTGGACCAGCAAATTTTTTTGGCATCATTTGGCTTTTATTTGGATTTGAGTTTTTCTTCATATGCTTTCCATGTGCTCATTAAAGTCAACTATTACCTCTTGTAGAATTCATCTCCATACCCAAAACTTCTGCCCAATGATCATGCCAAGTATTATATAACAGTATAGTATTTTCTTACAAAATTAATTTGGCCAAAATGTATTTTATAAATTTAGTTTTCCAAAAACCCCTGAATTGAGATTTTGCACTGCAAGTGCTTGATTTAGGGTGAGAAAATTATTTCTAAAGGTACATTTGAGACCTAGTAGTCATAGGACTTCCAGAAACCACAAAGGTGTAATTTTAAAAGTTATTTTCCTATTTTATTTAAAAGCTTTTTCTTAAGGCCAGAAATGGTCTTTAATAGGGGAAAATTATTTAAGTATTTCAAAAATATTTGCCAAAATTCAGGGAGACTCATAGGACATATATTGTCCATATATAAGAGTTTCAACACTTGGTCATGTTCAAAATAATGGGCTAATCCCTCTAAAACCCTTTCTGGATATTTCAAGCTTTTGAAATATTTACAAAGGAAATATTCTCCAAAAATTCTAGGGAAATTCTATGATGTCACTTATGACATATATGATGATCTTGCCAAGTCCCATGCCTTGGGAAGCAAGAAAACATCTTCAAAACCCTTCATAACCATTCTGTCCATAATTGAAGTTTGAGCAACTCTACATTGCCAAACTTGTCCAAATGCTCTCAAACATGGTGCACATGCTAGAAATGCCTAATAAGGCATCTAGACCAAATGGCACAAGATTTGGAGTAGAGCAACTTGATCAGAACACCCCAAAACCCTTTCTGTTCAAATGCAAATTTGAACAACTTTACATTACCAACTTTTTACCCGGAGCTTCAAACTTTGTGGGCATGATCAATACCCCAAATGAGGAAACTACACCAAGTGGTGCATCAAGGGGAGATGATTAGCTTGACTCAAACAAGATGAAGCCATTTCTGTTGATTTCTAGGGTTCACCAAGGTTACATTGGCTAGTTTTTTCAAATAAGCTCAAATTTGGTGAAGCAACCTATTTTCACATGTCATTAAATCCTGTTTAGTGTCATGGCAAGTGGAGGTCATTTTCTTGACCAAACACTGATCAAACACCTTCTGCAAAATTACCAAAACCCTCTTCTTGATCACTTTTACCTTTTACCTTGGCCTCAACTTTCTACCACACGTTCATCTGGTTACTAGCTACCTCCAGTAACTCTCCCATGTCTCCAGCTCCATGATTGAGGGGTAAAAACCCTAGTTCACCCTGCTGGACAGCCATTTTCTACCAAGTCACCAGCTCCTCTTCTCTCTCACAACATCTCCAGAGCATCCAAAGCCTCAACCGTAGTGCTTGCATCACCCTTGACCCCCCAGACACGGTGGACGCGTCCAGAGGGCCAATGGCATGCCATGGCATGCGATAAGGGCGCTCCAGAGCACGCTACAGTGCGCCCACGCACTGTAGCTTCGCCCAATCACCTGCCCCCGACAGCCTCGAGCTCTCCCCTCGCGCCTCCCAACGCGCCTCGATGTCAGCAGCCTCCACCGGTGCTGTCCCCCTCCTCCTGCGCCCTCCAGTGGGTGTCGCCACACGCGCACCGGCCGCCCGCGACGTCCACTCCTCGGCCTCACACGCGCACATGGTCTGGAAGCCTCCCCGCTCCTCCTCTCTTCTCTAATGGGCGTAGGGCTCGTCCAGCAACACCGCAGACTCACTCCCGTCGCCTCCGGTGCGCTGTAGCGTCGAGCAGAAGCTCGCCGGCGCACAGGTCCACGGGACCTCGCCGTTCCCCTATATATAGGACCCCCCCCCCCGAGCCCTCCACTCAGCACTAACGGCCTCTCCTCATCTCCAGCAACACCCCAACACCACTTGTTCCTCCCTGAAGAGCTTCAGTGCTCGGGATCGACCGGAGCTCCGCCGCGTCGGGCAGCCGGCGATCTCGCAGTACGGGCCTCCTCTGCCCCTCCTTTAGCTCGATTTAGAACCGCCACAGCTCGCTGTTGCTTTCCCCTCCATTTTCCCCTTCTGCAGCTGCCGGAAACGAGCTAGCCAGCAAGTTCCCGACGGCCCTCCGCCGTCCCACCTCGCCGCCGACGAACCCGACCTCCCCGGCGTGCCGCACCACCACCACTACCTCCGCAACTCGTCGCTGAACCCGTCCCTGCCCCCCGTTGCCGTCGCCGTGGCCGGAATCGTCGCCGGTGAGCTCGCTGTCGCTGTGGCCGTGAGGTTGAAGATGACAGGCGGGCCCCGCCTATCATCCTCACCCCTCTCTCCCTCCCCTCACAGCCGCTGACCGCCGGGCCCCGCCCGTCAGGTTTGAAAACCTGACGTGCGCGTGCTGGCGCCCGAGTGGCTGGGCTAGATGCCCTGGGCCGTGCACTGTGGCCACTCTGGCCCAGTTGCACAGGGCATTTTCTTCTTTTCTTTTCTGTAATTATTTCAAATAATTTTACAGAAATGAATATTAGTCCAAATGAAATAATTCCAACTCCTAAATTCTGGTAATATTCCAACCTATTTAATGGTGTCACTTTCACACATATCCATGAAACTTTTCTGTTCTGTTCAAATTTAAATTCAAATTTGGTCATTAAAACTCCTGTTCAAAAATCCCTAGATTCCATTCTGTAACTCCAAAAGTCCAACTAAGAATTTTCTCCATCTTAGTTTTCCCTCTAGTATTTTACAAAAATGAGTTGACATTTTTTTGAGCACTTTGATTTTTCTGTTTTATTTGTGGTCTTATTTTTCCGTTGTTATTATGCGGCGTATAGATACCGTATTTGACGAAGTTGCTGAAGAAGGAGAAGGAGAAGGATTTGAAGACTTTGAAGACCAAGCCAATCCAGGCAAGCAACCCTTTGACCATGATACACTTGTTCTTCGGAACCCGTTTGTTTCCGATGCATGATGATAGAGTTACGGTGGTGACCTAGTTGAAACCACCACGTGATGCATGCTTTGCTCATGATCTTGCTATGTGCAAGATGTCATGCAAATGGTTAGTAGTGATGCTTAGTGATGCATGTGTGACATGAACCTTCATGGTTGAAATCTTTGCATAAAACCCCGTCGGGTGCCATTCATGCCCGAGGGAGATGATGAGTTGGGTAACCACTTGATGACGAAGTGGTGTACCAAGACAAGCGTGTGTTTTTCAAACGGATTGGTTTAAGTTGCGACCGTTATTCCAACCATACATGTGCAACCACTTTACCCCTTATGGGACGGGGCGTTACTAATTACTTAGCCCGATACTAGCATGGTGCCTGCATTACTAGTGACGGGAAGACTTGAGGTCTTTCCTGGGAAGGGGTCGTGCTTGGATAGACGACCATGACTGTTTTCACAGGGCACCGGACACACCGTTGGTCCCTTCGGGTACGCGTGACATTGAAATTAGGGCAAGTCCCGAGATCTATTGTTTGTACCCGAGGGCCGTGTACCAACGAGTGGACTCTATGTTAGTGTCGTCTAAGGAAAGATAATGACCGGGTGCTTCCCCCGAGTACTTGAGGTACTGCGGGATCGTGGGTGACACGAAAGCTTACTGGATCTTGTGGGTAAAGTGTACAACCTCTGCAGAGTGTCAAACTATTCGAATAGCCGTGTCCACGGTCAAGGACAGTTGGGTAACCGCTCTTGGGCTACGTCCAATGTTCGCAAAACCATGTGTGTGTGAGAGAGTCAAGGTGGTGACTTGACTCGATGAGTTGAATCATATTCATGTTGATATCGGTAACCTGTTTTCAAGGTTACATGAACACGTTGATGCATACACTTGATGGTAGAATATTTATTCTAGCCCTTTGCTAGATTGCTCATTATTGTTCAGTTTGCATTGTTATTTTGAACCACATCATGGGTTGCTTGCGAGTACATTCAAAGTACTCATTGGCTTGCCACTGATTCTTTAATTGGCCAGGCATGGAGGAACAGGAATATGATGAAGAGTTCTTTGGAGATGAACATGCTAACTAGGACGCTATCCCATTCAGAATGCCTGTAGGGTTAAGGCAGATGGCATGGGTTCTACCTATCATCGAAGACTTCCGCTATTTAAGTTATTTGCTATTCAGCCATGAGGCTTTATCTATGTAAGACCTGGCCATAATGGCCTTAATTTGTGTAAGACGATATGTATGGATGTAAGACTCTTGTTATTCAGCTTCTGTGTGTTCAGTGAGCATTGATCTCTGGGATCACTGTACACGTGCATTCGGTGGTCTCGACTCTTAAGTCAGGGTCCCCACAGACAGACCCACATGCTTGGGGATAATGCAGCCCGAGGGGCGCCCGCAACTGAACAAACCAAAAAGAGTCACCTGGCACCATTGCTGAAGAAGGTTTGGGGTAGCTGAAGACTCGTGCTGCGGGAGTCATTCCTCGTGAGTCGTCTAGCTCATGGGTATCGCGAGGCTCGTGAGGTCTAGGAGGCTCGCGAAGGATCAATGCCTCCTCCGCCAGGATCTCCTGGTGCCTGGCCTCGTGAGCTGCCAAGATACTCTGCATGTGGCGCTGGGGCAGGGCAGCATTATTCAGCAAGCCGAAAGGCATGCGAACATAGCTGTGAGGGGGACCCTCGCACCGGCCTGCGTGGGACGGCCAGTAGAGCTCCTGAGATGTGGCTCTGTTGAGCTGTGGGATGTTGACGCAGACCCACACCCTCCTACCCTCGTCGGTAGAGGGAGCGGCGCTCTTCAGTGCGGGGCGATGCTCGTCTCGCATGGCCCTTGCCTCCTGAAGATCCTTGATCTCCTTGGTGATGAACACCTGAGCGCCTCGCGCCTCGAGCCCTTCTCGCGGAAGCGTGTTCTAAAGCACGCATCCACATGGTGCCCGAGCGCCTCCCTTGTGACGTTGGCTAGGTAAGAGGCCCTCTAGAGGAGAGCCCCCGAGCCCAGCCTGAGAGGGGCACTGGGCATGCCTTCCGATGCGAGAGGGGAAGGCACCTCGTCCATGGGCGTAGGTCCTGAGGCACGACCGTCGGGTGTCCCGTCCTCCTGAGGCCCCAGGCTGAGCATCTGCTTCTTCTTCTTTGGGAGAGCCTCTGGGGGGTAGGCAATTCCCTCGTCATATGTGTTCTCGACCGCCGCAGCTTGGTAGGCGCACTCGAGGGAGCACACCGCATCTTTTTCATCACAGGCGACCGTGATGGTGCCACAACTTCCCGGCATCTTAAGGACATTGTAGGCATGGTGTGCTGCAGCCATGAACTTGGCCAGGGCTGGGTACCCAAGGATATGGCGTTGTACGGGAGGCGAATGTGGGCGATGTCAAACTCAATGAACTCTCTGCAATAGTTGTCGTGCTTGCCGAAGGTGATAGGAAGGCGGATCTGCCCTACTAGGTTGGTGGAGCTGTCGGTCACTCCTGGGAAGGGTCTGGTATGCTGAAGCTGGTCATATGGCACCTAGACCCTGTCGAAGGTATTGACGGAGAGGACATTGAGTCCCACACCACCATCGATGAGTGTCTTGGTGATGAGCATGTTGCTGATGGTAGCCGAGTAGAGCATCGGGAGGGTGCCGACTGCGGCCGCGCAATTGAGTTGATCGGTTGAGTCCAAGGTGATATCATACTTGGACCATCTGAGTTAACGCGTTGCCTCGAGCTTAAGGAGGGATGCGTTCACTTCGCGGGTGAATTGCTTGAAGATGCGATGGGATGCAGGTTCCTCAGCATCCCCCAGGATGCAAGTGATCGCACGAGGCTCTTGAAAGCCCCCATCCCCATCGCCTTGGTGGTGGTCGTCATTCCTTGTTGGTGGTGGTGGCAGCGGAGGAAGGCTAATATTGCCCTGAGGTTGGTACTCATGAGGTTGATCCCTCTAGGGGCCCTCGCGAGGCTGGCCCAGCCAGCAGTCCTCACGAGGCTGATCGCTTCAGCCTTGGTGGGAGTCATGGTTCTCCCAGCGTCCTCCACCATGGCCACCTCCGTGGTTGTAGCCTCGGTTGCCACGCTCAGGGCGATGGCCAAGGCACCCATCGCAGATGGCCCTTAGCTCCTGGTAGTCATTGATGTTGTGGCTGTGCACGTTGTGGAAGACGCAGAACGGGCGGCTGCCCTTGGAGGACTTGTGGTGGTCGCAACCACGCTTCATCTCAGGCCCAGCCGCGAGCATAGCTGGTCCCTTACACTTCACATCCTTGGTATTGGCCTTCTATTCTTCTGGATCAGCCTCGGGGAGCTCGATGAGCGAGAGGCAAACCTCTTCTGCCCTTGCACACTTGGTTGCCATGTTGAACATCTCTAGAGCCGAGAACAAGTCCTCATGGATAGCAAACTGTTCCTTCATCCTGACGTCCCGGACACCATCATTGAACGCGGAGATGATGGCCTCGTCCGACACCTCAGGAATCTTGATGCGAACATTGGTGAAACAATGGATATACTTGCGCATGGTCTCCCCTGGCTGCTGCTTGATAGGTCGCAGGTCGCGAGTTCCTTGGAAGTTGGAGATGAAATGTTCGTGCAGCTCTTCGTAGGAGGAAATCGACCCCGTTGGGAGGTTCGGGAGCCACAAACGTGCACCGTCCTTGTGACCCATGGGGAACCAATTGGCCATAACCTTCTCGTCGCTGCTGGTCGCCTCAATGCTCAGCTCATAGAGCTGCAGGAACTTGGTAGGGTCGGGTGTTCCACCTTAGCGTGGAGGCAGGTTTGGCTTGAACTTGCCTGGTCAAACGACGTGACGTAGCTCCCGGTTGAATGCCCGACAGCCCGCCACGCTCACGGGTGCCCGCCTTAGAGCTGGAGCTTGGTCCGGGTGCTCGCGTGCCACCGCGTGGGGTGGAGCGTGACCTTGGCAAGGCGGTGCTGGGAGTGCACGTGCCTCGCGTTGGGGCCGCTGCACCACCAGACATCTTTGCGCGGGCGCCCTGCAGGGCGGGTCGCGCTGGGGAGCCTCGCACCTTGGCTCGGGGACGACATCACGCCAGAGAGGAGGAGGAGGTGCGCCATGGGCCACACCGCCTGCTTGAGGTGGTGGGGGAGGCAGCGAGTGGGTCAATGCTAGAGCTTCTCCCGTGGCACTAACAAGTTCGGCGATGCGGTCCAGCCAGTCCTCGTAGAGGTCATCGGTCGGGCGATAGCGTAGGAGCTCACGCGCCATGAGCAGCGCAGCCTGCGAGTTCGCTGTCCCGTGATGGGCGTGGGAGGATTAAGCATCCTCGGGAGTCAGCGACTGGGTAGCGGTGCAACCATCGCCTTGCCCAGAAAGCGGCATCGACGAATCTTGCTTCTCACAGGCCGTGCGGCCGGACACGGCGTCTACCGCCGGTGAAGGGGAACAGCGGGGAATGCCGTTTCCTGGAGGTGTTGTCTGGGCGACGCAGGCAGTGAGGGAAGCCCAACGCTTAGCACTAACTCGACGAGCGTCAGCCATGGGGACGGTGAGGCGATGGCGAACCGACTGGAAGAAGAGAGACTATGACGCACCCCTACCTGGCGTGCCAAATGTCGGATTCGGGGCTCCACAGACCCTTGATAGATTCGAAAACATGGGTGCGTACGAAGAACTCAACTTTGTCTGTATGCCTACTCGTCGATCCCACGGCCTAGCTCGATGAACATGAAGGAAATGGGACAAGGCAGTTTACCCAGGTTCGGGCCACCTCGCGGTGTAATACCCTACTCCTACTTTATGGTGGATTGCCTCGAGGTCGGCTAAGGATGAACTAGTACAGTGGTGGAACAACCTCAGGAGGTGTGTTCTTGCTTGGGTGGAGGTGAGGGTGGTCTGAATGATCCGTCCCTTGCCATGGTGGTAGGTAGGCTTTATTTATAGTGGCCTTGGTCCTCTTCCCAAAATGAAGGCAGGAAGGGATCCAACAATGGCCGAATACAAAGGGAGACAACTAGTCCATCTTATCCTGACGAAAGGTGGTCTTCGCCTGCAAAACCTCTGGTCGTGACGCCTTGGTGGGCTCGGTGATGACCTTCATCCTATCGTCCTGGCGATCTTGCTCTCGTTGCATGGAAATGGAAACCTTTGACTGATTCCTCGGGACTCCCTGCCTACGCTTGCCTCTACTGGTGCCCGCCTGGCCTTGGTCGTCACGGCTTGCGTCATCTGAACCTCACGAGGTGGGCGCTTGCATAGAGATCTCCACTCCTCAGGAGCCATCCTAGAGAGGCTACCCCTTCCGAAGGCCTTGGCATTGTCTGCCTCGTGAGGGTCTTGTGTGTTGATGCTGAAGATGGGACGTACCAGGCTAGTGAAGGAGCCACGCCATGTGCCGCAGGCAGGCTAGTCTGGGTACCCTAGTTACCAGAATGCCGACAGCATCATCTCTTGCCATGTGTAGCATCATGTAGCCTTGTCACGTATCTCTTTAGTTGAGCATCATGTCATGTTTATGTTTGTGTGTTTTCCATGTTGTTTGCTTCTTTCCAGTTGTGCTTCTTCTCTTTAGTTTCGGTTTTGTTGCGATCGTGAGGATTCGTTCGACTATGCTTGGTTCATCTACGCCCGTTCGTCTTCCTCATGACCTCGGTCTTCTTCCTGGCGGGATTCGGGGCAAGATGGCCGTCACCTTGGATCTCACTACTATATTTTCTATGCTAGTTGTCTTGATGTTATCGCTATGTCGCACTTCCTATCACTTGTTTATCAATCCTCCCAATATGCCATGAAACAACCTCTAACCTTTTCACCATCCCAGCAAACCATTTTTTGGCTATGTTACCGCTATGCTCAGCCCCTCTTATAGCGTTGCTAGTTTTTTTTAACTATGTACTGCAAGGCAATAGCCTCATAGTTCTTATTGAAAGAACAAGAGAAAATACAAAGTTACAAAGTTACAAGTAAAACAGAGAGCAATACTTACAAAGAGAACTATGGGAGGGAGGCTATCCAGGAGGTAAGACTATCACTATATTTACATTTAATTCTATGAGCTAAGAGAGAAATGTCATGGACAAATTTTCTCCTCCAAGATGTAAAGGAAGGCAGTTCATTTCTGAAGATCTTTCCATTCTTTGAATCCATATATTCCATGTGGCAGTGAAGACAACCTCAGTGAAAAAGGGGAAACCAAAATCCTTCCTAGCAGATAAAGCCATCTCATAGGTAGTCTGATTTGGTTGAACAATCCAAGATATCCCAAGATAATTCCAAACCCTTTGACTGAAGTTACACGCAATGAAGAGGTGAATTTGGTCCTCATGATAGGCAGAATGACGCAATACACATGTGTCTTCTTGGATGTTCCAGTGACGTCATTGCATCATGTCTCTGGTGTTTAACCGACCCATCAAAAGGAGCCAGCCAAACACCTTGAACTTGAGGGTGCATGACCATTTCCAAATCCACTTAAATATGGGATCAACCACAAGATGTGAGTAGCAAGATTGATAATAGATCCTTGACTAAAACTCTCCAGATTTTGATGGCCATTTCCATATATCTTTCCTTCCTCATGAAGGTTGATCAGTGGCAGCAAAGATTGAAGTTGGGTGAATTCTTGGAAAGCTTCTGAGACAGAGGCATATGGAAGTTATCGGTTAAATTATCCAGCTCCATAAATTCCTTGACTGTGATCATATCATCAATCACAAATGAGTGAAGCCTGGGAAACCGATCTTGCAGAAGGGCATTACTATTCCCTAGCAGCCAACGGTCGAGCCAGAAGACCACCGTGTCACAAGAATGCACTTATGGTACAGACAACGTACAAAACATATAATATAAGCGCAAGACATCTCGCCACCAAAAAGAACCACAACTCTGAGTGACTTGTGGTGGAGAGGAGGCATAATAAGTGTCCCAAATTAGGGCGACCCAAGGCACATCCAACTAATTAAAGAACTTGAAGAGATGTTTGAGCAACAAGGCTTCATTTTGAATACCTAGATTGAGAACACCAAGACCTCCAAACTTCTTAGGCTTACAGACCAGATACCAAGAAGCCAATGATTGGCATGGTGTATCTGTGTTCCCCCTCCACAGACACTGGCGCATAATCCTCTTAATCTGCTTCAAAATGCCTTGGGGTAGAGAAAGTGTGCACAAGAAGTATATAGGCATGGAACTCAGCACCGACTACAACAGCTAAAGGCGACTTCCATGATTGAGTAGACATGAAGATATAGATAAAGGTCGCTCGATTCGATCCACTAGTGGCATAATATCATAGATCGTGGGTCTACAAGTTCCCTTGGGTAATCCAAGATATGTGAACGGCATGGAGCCAATGTCACACCCAAGCAAACTAGCTATTCGATTGCCCTCGTCTTCACTCATATTGATTAGTATAAGAGAAGATTTACTGAAGTTGACCCGCAACCGTATTGAAACTGCAAAGGTGTCTAGCATCTATTTGAAAGCAATTATCCGACTATCAATCACAGGTAGAATAATGAGGGTATCGTCTGCATATTGGACAATCGGGTAATCAATAGAGCTTGTCGGGATTGGCAATGTAAGAATGTTCCCGGAGCACATCTCATTCACCACTGACTGAAGTAGATCGACTGCAATCACAAAAAGGAGCGGAGATAAAGGATCTCCTTGACGAACACCCATTCTGTAGAAAAAATGATTACCCTACACACCATTTAAGAGAACCGATGAAGAACCCCTAGATAAGATGTTATTAATCCAGCATGTCCAACGACTATCAAAACCCTCGCATTGCAAGATTCTAAGAATAACTTCATGCTCGATAGTATCAAAAGCCTTCGTAAAGTCAAGCTTGAGAAGGATGATGGGCTTCTTGGAAGCTTTACACTGGTGAATATATTCAAAACACCATGCCAAATAGTCCTGGATGGAACGGCAGCGCAGGAAACCATACTGGTTACGATGGATGCATTTGAGGATCACTCTCTGGAGGCGATTAGCAAATAGTTTAGTTAAAAACTTCAAACATGTGTCCGTCAGAGATATAGGACGAAAATCACCAACAACTTCAGGGCTTAGCTTATTGGAGATGAGAGTAATTAGAGATGTATTGAGACATTCTAAATTACATCTCCCATCATAAAACTCCTGGACAAGTTGCATCAAATCATTCTTCAGAATGGACCAACACTTCTTTATGAAGAGTCAAGTGAAGCCATCGGGACCCGGAGCACGATCAGAAGGCATGTTTTTGATTACTGCCTCCACCTCAGAATCAGAGAAAGGTTGGGATAGATGCTCCAGACCATCAACTCTAGCAATCAAAGTGTCCAAATCAAAGCCCATTTAAATTCATTTAGCTTGGCCCACCCCAAAACATTCTAGCCAACTGTTGATGATCAGTGACAACATCTCCTGCCGAATTCTTGATCAAAGAGATAGTATTCCCCCCGAACCTTTCAGTCGCCATAGCGTGAAACAAATTGGAGTTTTCCTCACCAACTTTAATGTTTCTGATTGTACAACGCTGCTTCCAATATATAAAGTGTCGGTGAAGGATGTCCTTAAGATGTAATTTAACAATTCGCCTGAAGTTTGATTCCGGCCAACTCAAGGACCTAAACTCCTTCAGGCCATCTAAAAAAAGAATAACTTTGTTGCAATCAACAATAAGGGCTTTGACTTTGGATAGATTAAGGAGCCACTTCTTAAGGGCATAACGGAGAGCTTGAAATTTAGCTTAGATAGATAAGGCAATAGAAGATTTTCCCACCGGCCTATTCCAAACTTCAGACACACAATCTGTAAAACCTAGCAAATCAACCCAGTAGTTTTCAAACAGAAAACCTTTTCCTTAGGTATACAAATGGCAATTGTGACCACGCAAGGCACATGGTCGGAGGTAGTGTGTGGAAGAGGTATAATGAGAGTGTTGGGATGATCTGAAGTCCATGCAACGAAAGTGAAATACCTGTCAATCTGCTCCAAAAGTGGTGAAGATTGCATATTGGACCATGTGTACTGACGACCTTTGATTGAAAGTTCAAAAAGACCCAAATGCCCAATGATTTCATTAAACAAAAAGATGTCACTGACGTTGCCACCAGGTAAATTACGATTCTCAAGGGATCTCATGAAGTTAAAATCTCCCAAGAAAATCCAATTATCATTAAAATGAATGTCAAGATTGTATAACCACTACACAAACTCATCACGGGAAGGACCTTGACATGGGCCATAAACAGAAACTAAAGTCCAAATTTCAAAAGAGTGTCCAAATTCCATAAGATTTTGCCTCAATTAACTTACCCTCAAATAAAGAAGAATTCCATATAATCACCATTCCAACAGAAGCTCCAGTTGAAGGCATATAAACAAAGTTATCAAAGCGTCATGGGCAGAATTTCCTAATGAAGCTTTGATCAAGATGCATGCACTTCGTTTCTTGGAGGCAAACAACATAACAACCACTTTCATCAATCTTTTGCTTAACAGCAAGTTGTCGTGCTTCGGAATTAAGACCGCGCACATTCCAAGATAAAGCCTTCCCGTCTTTAAAACCGGACCGATTCATTACAAACAAAAAAGGAAGAGCGGCAAAAGTAGATCACACAATGACCTACACATTCCATCTAAGTAGATAAGTAACATAAAGTTCCATACACGGACACATAAGTAAAGATAAATGGCGATTAGAATGGTATGCCATGGACCTAAATCCTGCATGAAGGAGCTAATCATCAGAACTGTTGGTGCTATTGGACTTAGTAGGATCAGCAACAAGCTTATCCATTGTAATCTTCTCCAGAGCTATGCGCAGACGAGCCCCAATACACTGGAGATCAGCAATGGTTGTTGGGGGAGGCACTGATGGACTCTCATCAGACTGAGATGGTTTGGTCTTGCGCTTCTTCGTAGTATGAGACTTCCTGTGAGGGCTTGGATCGTTGCTTGGTTCCTTACGAAAACCACCACATAGAGCACTGAGCCGTGCGCTGCATCGAACCACGGTATCTACCAGTATTTTAGCAGTCCTCGACTTGCGGTCACAGTTTATAGTCACTTGAGGTACAACAATGAACTCAAAAGCTTCAGTGACAGGTTCAGAAAGAATCAAAGCATAGTGCTCTAGCTACATGCCTTTTAACTAGCGAAAGGCCTCAAGCATTGCTGCGGGAAGGGTCCGACACTGGTTGCACCGAGAAACTGAGCTCTAAATGAGAATAGCAATTTTGCCAAGAGCATTTGGCAAGCAACAAGGTTCCTATCTCAGGCTAGAACACGACCGGTTGAATCTCAGACGTCCACAAGAGCGGCTTCACCTTCTCAAAAGATCGATGCCACAACATTACAGGAGGTAAAACTAAACCAAATATAGTGAGCAGTTGCCCAATATGCAAAGGAAGTTGCAGTGGTCCCATTGGGGGCTAGAAGACAACCACATCAGCAGCATTAGCCACATTGTTAACAGAATCATCAGAAACCTATAGGATAATTGATTCTTGAGACTGAATCTACTCAACTTGGTCATGCTGATCAACAACATGCACTGGGGAAGATCATCCTGGGTCTGTTCATTCACAGGTGGTGGACATCATTCCACCCAAGCTCTGGGAATTTAGGCATGACCCAATTGTGGTTATCAAACTTCATATTGCTAGGAAGGGGGTGAGGATTGCCATTGAAATGCATGGGATCCTCATCGGCTGGCAAAACATCAGTAAACTCTGCTGAAAGAACATAAACAGGGGCAGTCCAGGAAATCCTAGCCCCTCCAAAATAAGCATACTCACGGAAGACCATATCTCTTGGCACTAAGGATGGAGCAGGGAACGAAACATAGGCCAGAGTACGGACAAGCTTTGGTTCATCTTGGTACAAGTGGTGAAAACACCCAAATGTACTAATGGCATCAGCAATATACTACGTGCGCCTGTAGTCCAGAGGTATGCCAAGAATCATGATCCAACCACGACGGAAACCTTGAGTGGCTCAGAAGTTTATTCCCTCATCATGCGGAACAAACCAAACGAATCTACCATTGCCCAGATCATAGAGGGTGATCAATCAAAGCTTGTCTAGCAGCAGCACTACGAAAGCGGAAGAGCCCATCCCGTTGAATCCATTGTTGAGCATCCAGAACAGCCCTCCCAAGAGTATTAACTACAAAATCACTGACCAAGTTGTGGAACAAGAGAATCTCATCAGGAAATGGAGCCGGCTCGACAATGGAGATAACGTAGTCTTCATGCTGACGATCAGGAGCCACCGCAGGCGAGAAGAAAGTGCGGGGGAGGCGTAGCTGGCCTCCACCGATGACTTCAAAAGCCCAGCGGAGCAAACTCCAGAGGATCAAGGGCGAAGTTGGCAATTGTTGGTGTCGAGTCTGCAAGGTAGGTTGATGGAGAGCTCGAATCGGCGGTGCAGCAATCGAGGGGCGAGGTGGATGATTTTGGAGTGGTGGGCGTAGGAGGAGGTGTTATGGGCGGTGGCTCTGCGGGCAATTGTGGAGGAGATGGGGTGGCATACTCGATGGGCATGGGCAATGCCCCTGTAGAGCAGGCTCGAGTAGAAATCGAGGCGTCGGGCGTAGATATTCCTGCTAACCGACATGAATAGTCGGTATTGACCAGTGGGACCCACTTGTAAATTGGAGAGGGGGTAGAATCCGAACAACCATTTACCCGGTGACCCAGCCCAAAACATCTGCGACACCTAACTCGATTAGTACACGAGCTGGTTAAATGCTGCATAGAAAGGCAATTCTGACACTTCCAAACTTTAAACACCATATCGTCAATAAGACCATTGATCCTATCAAAATATTCAGCAGAGTCCGTTAATTGATTATACCAAATCACCTTGTTGCGTATTTCGAAAGGAGATATATTGATATCCGGAGAGCACAATAAAATTGGAGATCGAGGTATGGGTGATTCTGGTAGGGCCGTAGAAACAACGTGCACTGGAGACTCTAACTGGGCTGGTGACGCAGGCCCATCGGAGTCACGAAAGCTGACATCACCCCCATGCGCATGCAGATTCACGTTCGAGCTTGTTGGAGGAGCTGCTGAAATCCCGGCAGAAGAAATGACTTGGACGTTGACCATTCCAAAAATGGTGGGTGGCGTCGCCATCGTCCATTGGAGGCAAGTCATCGATGGCGAGGGGAGAAAGACTCTCCCATTGCAGGTGCGGTTGTAGTTTGTTCCAGTTGGAACATGGATATGTTGGAATATCACAATATTTCTTATTTAATTAATGTACATATATACTTGGAGGGTGGAAGACTCGGCCTTTTGCCTGGTGTTTTGTTCCACTCTTGCGACCCTAGTTTTTGTAAACTGGTGTTATGTTCCTTGATTTTGTGTTGCTAACGCGATCTGGGTTTATGGGCCCCCCTTGACAGTTCGCTTTGAATAAAACTCCTTCGGCAAGGCCCAACATTGGTTTTACCATTTGCCTAATAACAACTAAAACTTCCATAGGGACTTACCGGTACCCGAGGATGTAATTTACAACCCGGGCCAGTGCTCCTCATGAGTGTTGCTCCAAACTAGAGCATCGTGCGGGGCTGCCCCTTGGCAACTTAGGGTATTTTTGCACCTGTACGCTTAGCTTATCCGGACATGGCCTGAGATGAGATACGCGCGGCTACTATCAGGGTGTCGGCACGCCGGGAGGTCTTGCTGGACTTGTTTTACCATTGTCCAAATGCCTTGTGCATCCGGATTCCGAGTCTGATCGGGTTGTCCCCAAGACAGAGGTTTTACCTCTGCTGGTCGTGAGAGCTTGTCAGGGGCTAAGTTGGGACACCCCTGCAGGTTTTGATCTTTCGAAAGCCATGCCCGTGATTATGTGGCAAATTGGAATTTTTTAATATCCGGTTGGGGAGAACTTGACATAAACCTGAAATAAAATACACCAACCATGTGAGTAACCGTGACCGTCTCTTTTCAAGAGAGTTTGGGAAGGGAACACAGTGGGTTATGTTTGACTCATAGGTAGTTCATGATCACTTATTGATCATTACTAGTTTGCAACCGTATGCGTAGCTTCTCATCTTTCTCTTGAAAACATAAGTTAGCCACCATACAAATGCTTAGTCGCTTGCTGCAGCCTCACCACTTATCCTTTCCATACCCATTAAGATTTGCTAGTCTTGATACCCATGCTAATGGGATTGCTGAGTCCTCGTGGCTCATAGTTACTACAAAAATAGTTGCAGGTAAAGGTAATGTGATGACTATGATGTGAGAGCAACGTTTACTTGTGTTGGAGTTCTTCTTCTTCTTCTACTTCTTCTTCATTCAAGGGATTGGTTCCTGGTCGGCAGCCTGGGCTAGCAGGGTGGATGCCATTTGTGCTTTTCATGTTTACATCTATAGTCGGATGTCTCTCTTGTATATGATGTTTGATGTATTCATGTGGCACTTGTATGCTTCTGTATGTATCCCCATCTATTATGTAATTGGTACGATGTAATGATATCCATCTTGCTTAGCGCCCGAAATGCAGTTGTGTCCCAATCACGAGTTCAACAAGTGATCGGAATAGAATCACATCTTGGGCGCGATAATGGAGCATAGCCAGACTATATGATTTTGTAGGGATAACTTTCTTTCGCCATGTTATTTTGAGAAGACATGATTTGCTTTCTAGTATGCTTGAAGTATTATTATTTTTATGTCAATATTAAACTTTTGTTTTGAATCTTATGGATCTGAACATTCATGCCACAATAAAGAAGAATTACATGGATAAATATGTTATGTAGCATTCCACATCAAAAATTCTGTTTTTATCATTTACCTACTTGAGGACGACCAGGAATTAAGCTTGGCGATGCTTGATATATCTCCAACGTATCTATAATTTTTGATTGTTCCATGCTATTATATTATCTGTTTTGGATGTTTTATATGCCTTAAAATGCTATTTTATATTATTTTTGGGACTAACTTATTAACCTAGAGCCCAGTGCTAGTTTCTGTTTTTTCCTTGTTTTTGAGTTTCGCAAAAATGGAATATCAAACGGAGTCCAAACGGAACGAAACTTTACGATGGTTTTGCTTGGACCAGAAGACACCCAGAGGACTTGGAATCCAAGATAGAGGAGCCACGAGGCGGCGACAAGGGTGTAGGGCACGCCCCACCCTTGTGGGCCCCTTGTAGCTCCCCTGACCTAATTCTGTCGCCTATATATTCACATATATTCCAGAAACATCAAAACAAGCCATGAAACCACTTTTCCGCTGCCGTATCCTTCAGTGCCCATGAGATCCCATATAGAGGCCTTTTCCGGTACTCTGCCAGAAGGGGATTCGATCACGCAGGGTTTCTACATCAGCACCATTGCCCCTCCGATGAAGCGTGAGTAGTTTACCACAGACCTACGGGTCCATAGCTAGTAGCTAGATGGCTTCTTCTCTCTCTTTGATTCTCAATACCATGTTCTCCTTGATGTTCTTGGAGATTTATCCGATGTAATCTTATTTTGCGGTGTGTTTGTCGAGATCCGATGAATTGTGGATTTATGATCAACTTATCTATGAATATTATTTGAATCTCTTCTGAATTCTTATATGCATGATTTGGTATCTTAGTAATTCTATTCGAACTATCGGTTTGGTTTAGCCAACTAGATTGGTTTTTCTTGCAATGGGAGAAGTGCTTTGCTTTGGGTTCAATCCTGCGGTGTTCTCACCTAGCGAAAAAGTAGGGGTAAGGAGGCACGTATTGTATTGTTGCTATCAAGGATAAAAACACGGGGTTTTCATCATATTGCTTGAGTAAATTCCTGATGTAGGGTGGAACCCTAATCAGCGGATCTTTCACGTTTTGGAGAGTATCCCACGATGAACACGGAGAACACAAGGAGGAAGACGGGGAAAACACAAGAGGAAACACTCAAATCAACACGAAGATAATCACACAAGCGCTAGATCCATGATACATAGTGCGATACATGATCCATAGTCAACGACGGTGGTACAAGGGTAGTCTTCTCCGTGAAGAGGTCTTGATTATCCCGTAGGATCTTCCCCGATGTGGAGGCCTTGAATCCGTAGTGGATCTTCTCCGTAGAGGCGCACGGTCTCGTGGGAGAGAATCCACACAAGTCTGAGAAATGAGCTATCCAACAGCTAACCCTAAACGGAATGGGAAAGGGAGTATATATAGTATACGGGGCGAATGGGTACACGGGCCTCGGCCCAGGGGATGCACGCAGGCATATATGAGGCCGGACGTCCGGGCGACGGGCCGGATGTCCAGGGCTTCGCCGGGTGCCGGATGTCCGGGGCGAGGGGCCGGATGTCCGGGCTGGAGGGGTTGAGCCACGGGTGTCTTCTGGACATTGGTGCCGGATTTCCGGGCCTGAGGCCGGATGTCCGGGCCCTGTAGCTCCTGTGGCTGGTGGCTTTCTGTAGCTGCTCGTCCAGGTGCCGGATGTCCGGGCCAGGGGGCCGGATGTCCGGGGCCTGGAGCTTCCTTCTGCCCTTCTTGATGCATCACCTCGTCCGTGAACTTGGGGACTTGTTCGTCTTCACGCCCTACTCCAATGTGGTCTTCTTCACACCTGAGCACACAAAGCACATCCGTTTGAGGTAGCAACCATGTCTCGCAAGATTTGTATGGAAGTAGGGTTAGGAGTGACGTCACCTCGGTCTCGAGAGCTCTAGCACGAGCACGGGTCATTGGTCCTTGAGGCACTTGAGGATGTGAAGGAGGGTCCATGGGGATGACCACGGGATGCTCCGCATCATCTCCCCTCCCTTGGGAAAGATCCGACCTCGGATCGAAATCTTCATCACCATGGAAAGGAGATAGATCCTTGAAGGGTCCGTCGGCGTGAGGTAGAAGTTTGGACTTGCGCTCTTGTGGGAAACGGTCTTGTCGCTCGATTGTTGCCCTTGTATCTTCGTGCACCTTCTTGAGATAGCTTGCCCGTGCACTTGCGTCCATGTTTGTGCGCTCTTGAAGAGGTAGATGTAGCATGCCAATGGGGACAATGGGCTGAAACCGTAGACGAACGTCTTGTCGCGTCCAAAGTGTCCCATGAGTCGTTCTCCATGAGATTCCTGCAAAAAGAGCAAACGAAGCGAAGGCTTGGGAGTGCAAAGTTTGTTATCTCTCATAAGATATCCATCCTTGATGTAGTAACGTTCCCAAGAAGTGAGAGTCAAGCACTTAGCATAAGGATTTGCAAAGAAAGGATCATGCTCATAGAAATCTTTTAGGTGCTCAAAGCCAATCACATTCAACTCAAGTTGTGTAACAAGTAAGCATTTGCGTAACAAGCATGCATTTGCGTGAAAACTTCCATCTTTCTTAGGCACGAGAATAACCGGAACGGCACAAGGGCTTAAGCTTTCACGTACATGACCTTTGTCGATGAGTTTTTTCACTTGCCGTTGTATCTCCTTTGTTTCCTCAGGGTTGACGCGGTAAGGAGCCTTGTTTGGAAGTGGAGAACCGGGTACGAGGTCGATGCGGTGTTCGATTCTGCGAAGTGGAGGTAGACCCGGAGGTAGTTCATCGGGAAAGACGTCCGAGAATTCCTGCAACAATTGAGACAACACAAAAGGTGGAGGTGGTGAAGTGTTAGTAGGTTTGGCTTCCCCTTTGCATAGAAGCACAAGGTGGAAGACGCTCGATGGGTTCTCACACACTTCTCTCATCTCACGTTTGGTGGCAAATAGGACTAGTTGCTTCTTGTCGCTCATCGTGGAGGCGCTCATATTTGGCTTGTGGCTCTCGCTCTCTTTTTGGTGGCTCGCTCTCTCACCATTCTCTCCACGATGGTTGGTAGGTACAAGCTTGTCGGCGGCTACTTGACTTGGAGTCATTGGTCGGAGCACGAATTCCTTGCCCTTCATCTTGAAATGATAGTGATTTGTCCGTCCATTGTGTGTGACTCCACGATCATATTGCCATGGACGTCCAAGAATAAGGTGGCACACGGACATGAGTATCACATCACATTCGAGAGTGTCCTCGTAGGCGCCAATCTTGAAAGAGACTTGCACGGTGTGCTCGACTCGAAGAATGCCGGTGTCGTTGAGCCACTGGACCTTGTAGGGGTGAGGATGCTTCGTCTTGACCAAATGAAGCTTGTCGCATAGCTCTTCGCTTGCCAAGTTGTGGCAACTTCCTCCATCGATGATAACCTTGACGGAGCGTCCATTGACGCCGGCCTTTGTATGGAAAATGTGACATCGTTGGTCGTCATCTTGTTGATGTTGGAGTGTCAAGACTTTGGAGACAACAAGGTTGGGGCTTGAGTCATTGTCGCAAAACACTTGATGGTCTTCTTCTTCATTCACTTGGCGATGCATAGCGACATGCTCAAGTGCTTCCATCTCATCATCGCTCATGGAGTCATAAGATCCGTCGTCGTTGATGATCATGGTGCGAACGGTCTTGCACTCAAATGACTTGTGGCCTCGTCCTTGGCACTTGAAACATTTGATGGAGCTCGTCTTGTTATTGTCTTCGGTAGGAGTTGTAGTTGAGGAAGCTCTTGGCTTGAAGTTGTTGGTAGAAGTTGGACGACTCGATGTAGTCGCATTCTTGTAGCTTGACTTGTCACCAAAGTTTGTAGATGGCTTGGTAGAGGTAGGAGGAGTAGCCGAAGTCGTTGAAGCTTGGTTGTAGGAGCCGAAGTTCTTGGAGTTGAACTTGGAGTACTTGTAGTCCTCTTGAACTTGTCGCTCCGCTTTGGTTGCTTGATGCACTAGCTCGAGGAGATTGTTGTATGGTTGGAAGTCCGCAATCTTCTTGATAGGATAGTTGAGTCCATTCAAGAATCTCGCCATTGTTTGCTCTTCATCTTCCGTGATGTTTGCTCGTATCATAGAAATCTCCATCTCCTTGTAGTACTCTTCAACGGACTTGGTTCCTTGCTTGAGGAGTTGTAGCTTCTTGAACAAATCACGGTTGTAGTGTGTTGGCACAAAGCGTGCTCTCATGACTTCCTTCATTTGAGCCCAAGTGGTGATAGGAGGTTCGCCTTTTGCTTCTCTTCTCTCTATGATTTGCTCCCACCAAATGAGAACATAGTCTTGAAACTCAAGGGATGCCATTGCGATCTTCTTCTCTTCATCGAAGTTGTGAGGAGAAAGATCTTGTCAACCTTCAATGCCCATGAGAGATAGTCTTCGGGATCAATGCTTCCGGAGAACTTTGGCATGGTGAACTTGAGCTTGCCATAGCGATGCTCATCGTTGTTTCCTTGCCGATTGGGAGGGCGATCTCGATTTTGGCGGTTTGCCATATCTTGTTGCTCTCGTTGATGTAGATGTTCTTGTTGGAGTTGTTGTTCTTGTCGTGCTTGAGGAGGAGCTTCTTCTTGCATTTGTGCTTGATGGCGCCTCTCTTGCATCTCATCGCGAAGGAAATCCTCTTCTTGCCGAGTGTGTCGAGTGCGGGCTGCCACATTGCGATGTGCATCTTGTAAAGCACGTTGCGCCTCCATAGCTTGAGCTTCTCGACGTTGTTGTGCTTGGCGGTTAGCCTCGGTGTCTTGTTCTTCTCGATATTGACGTGCTCGCTCTTGTTGTTGTTGGCGTAGTCGTTGCCGTTCTTGTGCTTGCTGAAGTGTAGCTTGGTTTTGACGACGTCGGCTTTCTTGCTCGTCGAATAGCTCTTGTGAACTCTTGTCATGAAGAGGCTGCCGGTTGTCATGTCGAGCTTGACGTGCGGCTTGACGAAGAGTGTTAGACGTAGGTGTACTTGAGTCTTGCGTGGAGTCGGAGTGTCGACTTGAGCGGCTTCGTCTTTGAGAAGATGTTGAGGAAGAACGTCGGTTGATTATCAATATCCGGAGCTCGTTGTATTGAGTAGTCATGTTGGTGTTGATGGTGTCGAATTGTTCTTTTGTCCTTGCTTCAAATTGGCGCGCGTCCTCGGCGACTTGACCAATGTATTCACGCATAGCTTCACTCTCTTGATGTAGAGCTCGTTGGACACCGAAGAGATGTAGTTTGGTGACGTAGTTGTTCGCTTCTTGAGGATCGTCGAAGATCGGGTTGGAAGATGTACTTGGCCTATCCATCATCACAAGCAAGTATGTGAGTGGGAGAAAGGAGAAGACAATATCAATGTACCTTAACCGAGGTTGAAAATGGATCAATGATCACTCGATAATGTTACCCGGAAATAGCACTATTGGTATCACTTCGTGTCGATTCTCACACCTACACAAGTAAAGCTTTGAGAGGAGCTTGGTTAGGATGTGGCACAAATTCAATGCAATCGTCAAAATGACTCAATGATGTTGAAAATGGTTCACAATTTGCTCATGCAACAAGTAGATCACTAGCAAAGGTAGCACACGGAACACACGCACGGATAGATAAATGTGGTTGTGCAACCAAGGGTGAGCGAAAATGTGGAAAACCACAAAAAATGCTCGTGTTGCACAACACTAGAGAGACGCTAACCGATTGCTTAATAGGCGGATACGCACTTGTGCATGACCTATAAGAGGCAAAACGTAACGACTACCTATCACAAGTATGCTATGAGTGTATGATGTGCCGATGCTTGAGCACAAGATGAAGTTGCTATGATGTATGATCTCTTTGAATGCAAGGCGTATGATGCTATTGTGTTTTGCTTTGGTTGGCTCGTTTGCTTAGAAGCTTGTGAGCTCTTTCTTTGGGTACTTATGCATGCTTCGCGGATCGAGGTAGCTATTGTGTATGCGGGACACTCTTGTGTCACACGGAGATATGCAAGATACCAAGATGATGTGGTGTTACTCACAATGATGTAGTATGCAATATCTATGACTATCACTAATGTGCACAAGTGTCGTGGCCCGGCAATACTCAAATGGCTAGTCTCAATGGGAAAGCTACGCAAAGATGGTTCATAGGGTGACAATGCAATTGCAAGGTAGAATGAGCGAAGTGTCGTCGATGTTACCGTCCTTGCCGAAGTTGAGCGGTGGTGTTGTCGAAGTCTTGCCGTTCCAAGGTAGCCTAAACATCCAAGGAAACGGTGAAACCACAACTCAAGTATCCAAGGCAAATGGAGACAAACTTTTCAAACTCGGAGCGGGTAAGCGATGGTTGTTGCGGAAGTGGTGGTGGTATGCGGAAGGATGGGTGGGTTACCGAACAAAAATGGCGGTGGAGGAGTGCAAGGTGGGGTGTGGTGGTGGAAAAGTGGCTGCGGGAGGCCGGATGTCCGGGCCAGGGGCCGGATGTCCGGGCCGGGCCGGATGTCCGGGGCACGGGCCGGATGTCCGGGGTGCCCGAGGCCAGGAAGAACTCCTTGCAATAAGTGATTTTGGGGCCAAAATTTGTCGGATTTTGCGGATGAAAATTGGGGAAAAGTGGAGGAAAAGCTAGATCCACACGTGGCACAGCAAATCCATGGAACAAAGTCAACAAAACTTCATCAAACCAACAGATCACAAAAAATTTTGGGGCTATTTTTGGTGGGGAATTTTCGAAATTGGGGAAGAATACAACAAAAACAAGGCTAGAAAACGGTGGGGAGGCTCCAAATTCGTGAGAAACCGTGGCTCTTGATACCATATGATGTAGGGTGGAACCCTAATCAGTGGATCTTTCACGTTTTGGAGAGTGTCCCATGATGAACACGGAGAACACAAGGAGGAAGACGAGGAAAACACAAGTGGAAACACTCAAATCAACACGAAGATAATCACACAAGCGCTAGATCCACGATACATAGTGCGATACATGATCCATAGTCAACGACGGTGGTACAAGGGTAGTCTTCTCCGTGAGGAGGTCTTGATTATCCCGTAGGATCTTCCCCGATGTGGAGGCCTTGAATCCGTAGTGGATCTTCTCCGTAGAGGCACACGGTCTCGTGGGAGAGAATCCACACAAGTCTGAGAAATGAGCTATCCAACAGCTAACCCTAAACGGAATGGGAAAGGGAGTATATATAGTATACGGGGCGAATGGGTACACGGGCCTCGACCCAGGGGATGCACGCAGGCATATCAGGGGCCGGACGTCCGGGCGACGGGCCGGATGTCCGGGGCTTCGCCGGGCGCCGGATGTCCGGGGCGAGGGGCCGGATGTCCGGGCTGGAGGGGTTGAGCCACGGGTGTCTTCAGGACATTGGTGCCGGATTTCCGGGCCTGAGGCCGGATGTCCGGGCCATGCCTGGCCGGATGTCCGGGCCCTGGCCGGATGTCCGGGCCCTGTAGCTCTTGTGGCTGGTGGCTTTCTGTAGCTGCTCGTCCAGGTGCCGGATGTCCGGGCCAGGGGGGCGGATGTCCGGGGCCTGGAGCCTCCTTCTGCCCTTCTTGATGCATCACCTCGTCCGTGAACTTGGGGACTTGTCCGTCTTGACGCCCTACTCCAATGTGGTCTTCTTCACACCTGAGCACACAAAGCACATCCGTTTGAGGTAGCAACCATGTCTCGCAAGATTTGTATGGAAGTAGGGTTAGGAGCAACGTCACCTCGGTCTCGAGAGCTCTAGCACGAGCACGGGTCATTGGTCCTTGAGGCAATTGAGGATGTGAAGGAGAGTCCATGGGGATGACCTCGGGATGCTCCGCATCAATTCCTCTACATCATGTGATCTTACTTAAGGCATTACTCTGTTCTTCATGAACTTAATACTCTAAATACAGAATCATTTTGATCGATGTGTGGAGTAACAGTAGTAGATGCAGAATCGTTTCGGTCTAGTTGACACAGACGAGATGCCTATATTGCATAATCATTACCTTGGAGATCGTCATAGCTTTGCACTTTTCTATCAGTTGATCGACAGTAATTTGTTCACCCACCGTATTATTTGCCTTGAAGAGAAAAGCCTCTAGTGATAGTGGCCCGCGGGTCTATTTTCCATCATATTTGTTTTCGATCTACTATTTTTCAATCTTTTACTTTCCAAACTATAAACCAAAAACCCAAAAATATTTAATCTTTTGTTTATCTATCTCTATAAGATCTCCCTTTTGCAAGTAATAATGGAATACTTATCTCTACTTTGCTGCATCACCCTTTCCTCTTCAAGGAAAAAATCAACGCAATCTCAATATGTAGCAGCCCCCGACAGCGCTAGGGAAGGGGCCCTAGATGTCGAGACCCCAGACTGAAAAGGGCAAGGAAAAACGGATTGTTTGGAGAGCTTGAGCTAGCGGATGGACATTCTTGGAGTGGAACTCGCAGGGTTCACACTTAGTGACTAGCTCGATCGCATCTTGGAGGGCCATGGGCCAGTAGAAACCTTGCTGGAAAGCTTTTCCGACGAAGGCTCTTGATCCAATGTGTGAGACGCACACACCTTTGTGTATTTTTGCCAAATGTTCCCGCCCCTTTTCACAACATATGCACCTTAATTTCACATCGTTGGGCCTCCTTGTGTATAATGTGTCATCGACAAACTGATACATACTGGTCCTCCAGGCTACTCTTTCGGCTTCTTCTTGCTGTTCGGCAAGTTCTCCTATTTTGAGGTAGTGGACGACGTGTCGTGCCCAAGTTGGAGCCTAAGTCTCGATAACAAGGACAAACGACACTTCCTCGTTCATGGGAGTTCTTACCTCGACCGCCCGAACTGTTGGTTTGGCGGGAGGGTGCTACTCACCAAGTGAAGCAAGGTCGTTCCCGGCAGCCTCTCTACCAGGGGCTTCAGGAAGCTCTGCCGGGAGATGCTTGCCGGAGTCCAACATCCTCCTTTTTCTGGCAATCATTGAAGGGGATACGGATGGTTGAGTTAGGTGGAGGGCAAAGGTTCTTGGTTCCACATGAAGCTTTTGTGCAGCGCATTTCGACAAATGATCTGCAATGATGTTTTCTGCACACGGCGCATGCTCTGTTTGTAATCTGTCGAAATGCTCCTCCAGCTTCCTCATTTCCTCTATGTATGATTCCATCAATGGGATCTGATAATACTTATTTACTTGCCTCACCACGAGCTGCGAGTCCCCACGGACGATCAACTTTCTGATTCCCAACTCCACCAAGATCTTGAGCTCGGCAAGGAGCCCCTCATGCTCGGTAGTGTTGTTGGTGGCTTTCTCCTGGGGGAAGTGCATCTAAACCACATATTTGAGGTGCTCTCCGGTGAATGAAACAAGGAGCACTTCATCCCCAGCGCCTTGTAGCGAGAAGGCACCGTCAAAATACATGATCCATTCTTGAGGCGCTTCCTTGTTGGGGATGACCATCTCTAGAATTACTTTGTCCAGGGTTAGTGTCCATTCTGCAAGGAATTATGCTAATCCTGTGCTCTGGATGGTCGAAGTGCTTTCGTACTTCAGGCCACAGCATGACAACTCCAGTGCCCACTCAACTATCCTGCCAGTGGCTTAGGGGTTCCTCAGTATACGCTGCAGCGGGAAACGAATGACCACATTGATCTCGTGGGCTTGGAAGTAGTGACGTAATTTCCTCGAGGTCATGATGCGGCCAAAGATCAACTTTTGGACTCTAGAATACCCCGATCTAGCCCATTGCAATAGGGAGCTGCCAAAGTATACTAGCCGTTGCACCACTTTCTTCCTTACCAGGGTCATGGAATTGCCTTCACCAACTTGCTCTTCTTTCTCCTGATCAGTGCTTGAGCCTGCCGTGACTAGCTTGCTCTGCACCACCAGCGGTGCACTAACCACTTGATTCGCTGCCGCTAAATATAGTAGCAACCGCTCTTGTGGCTTAGGAGCGACCAAGGTAGGAGTGGAGGAAAGGTACATCTTTAGGTCTCGCAGCGCTGCTTCTGCTTCCGGGGTCCACTTCATCGGTCCTGCCTTCTTCAATATTTTAAAGAAGGGCAAGGCCCGCTCGGCGGACATGGAAATGAACCTGCTTAGCGTGGCAATGAATTCAGTAAAGTATCTCACATCCTTGATAGTCATGGGTGCTTGAATCTGCTCAATCGCCTGAGTATTGTCGGGATTGGCTTCTATCCCTCGGTGGGACATAGAGAAAACAAGTAGCTTGCCGGTGGGGTCGCCGAATACACACTTCTTAGGGTTCAACTTGAGGTTGATCTTGCGCAATTTTGAAAATGTCTCTTCCCAATCTTGAATGAGTGTTGATCAATCCTTGGTCTTGACCACGATGTCGTCCATGTAGGCTTCTACATTCCTGTGCAACTGAGGCTCGAAACCGATCTGCACTACTCTTTCAAAGGTGGATCCACCGCTCTTTAACCAAAGGGCATCTGTACAAAGTAGTACGTGCCACATAGGGTTATGAACGCAGTCTTCTCTTCATATTCCTTGGACATGAATATCTTGTGATACCCAGAGTACGCATCCAAAAAGGAAATCAAGTCACAACCTGAAGTGGAATTCACAATCTGATCAATGCACGGCAAGGGGAATGGGTCCTTCGGCATGCTTTATTCAGATCTGTAAAGTCTATGCAAAGCCTCCATTTCCCATTCGCCTTATGTACTAACACTTGGTTTGCCAACCATGTTGGATGCAACACTCCTCTGAACAAACCTACTTCCTGAATTTTCTTAATCTCTTCGGCAATAAACTGTTGCCGCTCCAAACCCTTCTTCCCGAACTTCTACTTGACGGGCCGGGCGTGAGGACAGACAGCAAGGTGGTGCTCGATTACCTCCCTAGGAACAGCGGGGATGTCAGATGGTCGCCAAGAAAACGCATTGACATTCGCCCTCATGAAGGCAATGAGCGCGCTTTCCTATTTGTCATCGAGGGTGGCGCTGATGGTGAACGTACCGTCAGCGCCATCTTGCCTTGTTGTGGCCTTCTTTACAGCAGGTGAGGCAACCTTGGGTCTCTTACTAGTGGAACTCTCCAGCAGGTCATCGATAGGAGCGGCGCACTCCGGAGAGGCGAACTTCCCGGACTCTTTGCCGGTGTCCCTGCTAGTTTTCTTTCCCTTATCTACTTTTTTGGCAGGATCTGCAGCCTCAATAGCTTCAGCAGCTACCGTGTCTCGGTACATCTTATCCATGAAGATAACTACATCTTTATTGTCCGACGGGACGGAAATGATGTCGATCGGCCCTGACATCTTCATAACATTGTAGGCATGGTGGGATCCTGCCATGAACTTTGCCAGAGCTGGGCGGCCAAGGATCCCATTGTAAGGTAGAGGGAGATCGACAATGACAAAAACAATCCTCTTAGTTTGGTAATTAAGTTCTCCACCAAATGTTACCATCAACGTAACCTTTCCCTTAGGTCAGCTCCTGTCGGGTTTAATTCCTTGGAGCATACCAGCAAACTTGAGCTCTTCCTCAGGGATTTGCAGCTTACTGACGACTTTAGGGGAAATCAGGTTCAACCCAGCCCCGCCATCAACTAGCATCTTTGTGACCTTGAGGTTGCGTATTGTTGGTGAAACCAACAACGACAGACACCCTATCACAGTATTGCGGTCGGGGTGATCCTCTACATCAAAGATTATAGGCGTGCGGGACCACTTGAATGGATTCCGAGAAACTATAACTGGTTCCACGATATTGACCTCTCATGCCCACTTCTTGAGCTGACGATGAAAGGAGTGCAGGGATGCACCTCCGTCAAGGCACATGGCTTCAGTTGCCTTCTGGAACTCCTGCTCACTGGTCTCTTCCTCATCCCCTTCATTCTTAACTCGGCCTCTAGCAGGCTTTTCCTTCTGCTGCGTGGCCTTGCCGCAGCGGCCTCCTCTACTACTGCGGTCCTTCCCGGCAGCACCTTCTTGGTCTCTTTCCTTGTTGTGCTTCTCGTACTCCGCCTTCTGATTCCTGAAAAGTTGCTCGACCTGATGACATTCTTGGAGATCATGACCTTTAGTGCGGTGCATCTTGCAGTATGGCCCACCAGATTTCCCAGCTTTTTCTGCCGCCGCAGCCTACCGGCAGTCAGTGCATGCGACAGGTTCCTTGCCGGGGGCTTCGGTTTTGGCCTTCTTGTTGGCACTAGGATTACTAGAGCCCTGGACGTCCAATACTGATTTCTCCTTGCGTTTCTTCTTGCGCTTCTGGCCCTTCTTCTTCCAGCCATCATTCTCATTTGAATCAAGTTCGACTCCATCCTCTTCTCTGGGAACTTGCCTTCCCTCTTCAACTCGAGCGCATTTCTCTGCCAAGCTATACAATTCATTGACAGTCTTGGGCGGCCGGATGTTCATCTTGGAATGTATCCTTCTGTTGTGTAGGTTTGATTGGAACGCAACAATCACAGCTGTCGGGTGTATATCTGGAATGTTGCAGTGCACTCTGCTGAACATTTGCACATACTTTTGCAAACTCTCTCCTTCCATCTAGGCAAGAACTTGCAAGTTGCTGGGTCGCCCAGGCTCTTAATGGCCACCAGTGAAGGCACCAACAAACTCGTTGCACAAGTCAGCCCAACATGGAATGGAGTTCTCTAGTAGGTGCATCAGCCACGACCTCACATTTGGCTTGAGCACCAAAGGAAAGTAGTTGGACAACACCTTTTCGTCCCTTCCTCCGACAACTTGGATAGCAATCGTATAGATGCTCAAAACCACTGTCGGGTTCAGCTTTCCATCATATTTCTCTGGCAACTCTGGCTTGAAGACGCGGGCGGACGGCCAACGAACTTGCCGCAGCTCGTGAGTGAAGGCAGGGCACCCAACCTCAAAAGGTAGGTACCCTCCATCACTGGGCGCGGGTTCGTCGATGCCCGGGCCGTGGCGGTAGGTTTCCCGTCACCGCTCTATTGGGACGTGCGCATCTTCCTGTCATCGGTCTTCCAGAACTCGTCGTTGAGCTTGACGGGCTCACGGATCAGACGAGGCCATCGATGCTTCGTCAGCTTTGTGGTCGATTGATCTCGTTGTTGCCCTTGAGCCTGCTGCCGTGGAGCGGACTGTACCGTAGGTGCACCTCCCCCAGCGCAGCTAGCCATTTGCGACACTGTTGCGCCTCGTGGGCGTCGCGATGGCTTTGCCTGCTAGGATCTTTTGACTTCAGCGAAGCCGATCAGGCTTTGGATGGTGGCTCTCCACTCATCCATTTGATCAGGCGCCAGTGGGAATCTCAGTAGGAGTTGGGCCCGCGCCATAGCTTCCACGGTAGAGCTCGGCATGGCTGTCAAGGCAGACTGTGACGTCGCTCGACCCCTGCTACTGCTAGGAGGAGCACCACCGTGGTCTTGCTGCCACGAACCGGTTGCCAAGGCGGTTGGGCGATGGGTAGGGCGCGCTTGGGGGTTGGCGGCCCTGTTCGGCGCCCTGTCTTGCTCGCCCTGTTCTAGGCTAGGCGTGTGTCCAGCGGCTGTACCAGTTGCTGGTGCTACTGGAGGATCACGGCTTGTGCCCAAACGGGCATTGTCACTACGGTTCCGCCTGTGAGCACAACGAGGCGGTGGAGACAGAATGTTCTCCCCGTCCGCGGTTTGCGGGTCACGGTCGTCGGGTTGTTCTTGGTGTCGCTCTCCCACGGCGGCTTCAGCTCTAGCTTCGAGCGCGGCGGACACAATGACAGCGCCGCCTGCGCTGGTTGTGTCTCCCACAGCACCCGCTTCCCCCAATGCCACCGCAGCGCCCACGAAGTCAGTGGCTACGTGTGAAGGGGCCTTCGATGTAGAAGGTGAGTTGTCGCGTCGGGCTTATTTTTGGGCGCCATGGATGATGAACCTGCGGTAAAGAAGACGATGATGAAGATCGATGTGCTGCTTACGACTTTAGGTTTGCACAAGTGCCCCCCCTACCTGGCACGCCAAAGATGTCATGAAGGAACACGATGACCTATGGGGCCATCAGCCCCTTTGTGGTTTGGCTGGGGGGAGGTCGCGTTGCACAAAGAGCGGAAGCCATAGAACAGCTCGACGACGGTGACACTGGTGATTTTTACCCAAGTATGGGCTGAGGCGTAAAAACCTACTCCTGCATTGGTGGAATTGATGGAAGAACCCAGAGAAGACGAAGCACTCAAGCCCAACAAGGAAGCCTTGGAGGGGGAGCAACTACGTGCGTACAAGTACGTGATGGTCCGAATCCATTTCTAGTTAGCCTCGGCCTCCTTTTATAGTTTAAGGGGCATCCAAAGTGGCAAACAGTCACTATTTCTTGATTAGATGGCTAACAGTGCTATCAAACCTAACTCTGGCAGTTAGGACAATGTGCATTAAATGCATTTCTAGGTGCCATGCCGAGGATGCAGCTCGGCAAGCCTGTCGCGCCGCTTAACCACCACTTTGCTTATCTACTTGACAAACCTATGGACGGGTATCAATTGGAGGTAATCTGTCTTCCAAAGGACTACCACATGCTTAGTGGAAGCCACTTATTCATCTAGGTTCTCATCACTGCACTGATGCCTGACCTGCGTTGCGGTGTGGTGGAGCAGTGGCATCTTGGTGGGGAAATCCAAGTTTCGACGGTTCTCGACAAGCCTGCAGGGGAAAATTTAGACTTGGTCTTGGGGCAGCCTCGACCCAGCCAGGCTCTCCTGCCCGGCAAAGGAGGCTTCCCCAAGATGAAAACTTGTTATCTTGGCTTGTCTTGGTCTTCTTGATCCGCTCTTTGACGTCTCAAAGAGCTGCTTCTCTGGTTCGACCTTGGTACACATGTCGGGGCTGAATGTAGAGGGCCGTTGCGCCTTTGTATTGTCCGGGCAATAAACATAAATGTCCGTTGCATCGATAGATAGGTTCAAGTTGGCTCCTGAAGCGCAGGCTCTGTTCGAGGAACTTAAAGCCCTGCTTTCCACCCAGCCGGTGCTAGCTACCCCGAAAAGTAAAGAGCCTTTGCTCCTATACATCGCGGCCACATGCCGAGTCGTTAGCACGGTCCTCACTGTGGAACAGGAAGAACAAGGCAAAAGCTTCAAGCTCCAACGACCAGTATACTATATCTCTGAAGTCCTGACCCCTTCCAAGAAAAGGTATCTGCATTATCTTAAGATAGTATATGGAATATACCTAACTGCTAAGAAGGCGGAACATTACTTTCAAGAACACTCGGTCACGGTGATAAGTGACGCCCCTCTATCCGAGATCATGAACAAAAGAGATTCCACTAGACAAGTGGCTAAGTGGGCCATCGAGCTCCTTCCGCTAGACATCAAGTTTGAAGCCAAGAAAGGCATCAAATCACAAGCCCTGGTAAATTTCCTTGCCGAATGGATTGAGCCTGAACAACGCGTCCCGTGTGTTCTCGAACACTGGACGATGTTCTTTGAAAGATCCAAGATGCTCCACCACTCCTGGGCCAAAGTAGTACTGGTATCTCCCAAAGGCGGTCGGCTCAGCTACGTGCTTCAGATTCACTTGGAATCCTCCAACTACGAAGCCGAATACGAAGCTCTCTTGTATGTGCTGCGAATGGCAATTTCTATGGGAATTCACCAACTGATGGTCTATGTTGACTCAGCTGAGTAGGGATCAACTTTCCTCCATTCTCTCAGTCTACTATCTTTCCTGAGCTTCATATTTTCTGCAACTGGGTGTGCATTATCATGATTAGGAATCTTAGGTTTCAACCTCCTGAGCACTAGTGGCTCAACTTCTTCTTCAGCAACTTCTACCACTAGGGCTTTGTTTTTCTCAGAAGCTGGAATGTTGCTGGTGGATCTCTTCGGTGTTGATACTTTAGGTGCTTTCTCGGGCTTGGAGGGTGCAACAGCTAACTTCATGGCATCTCCCATGAGTTTTTGTGTTTTTGCTGGAGGTGCTTCACCTTGCTCTTCCTCCTCTTCTTCAACTTGCCTCATGGTAGGCTTGCCAAGCACTGTGGCAATGGTCTTCCTAGCCCTCTTCTTCTTACCAATAGCTTCTTCATCACTTGGATCCTCAAGTGTGAACTCCATTGTTTCTTGGACATCTGATGCTTTCCAAGGTTTTGAATTGGGAACTCTCTTCTTCTACTTTGTCTTGGAAGAGGCCGCTGAGGCATATTCCTTCCTGACAACTGACTTTTTTTTGAAGTGGTCTCATCTGCAGCAAAATCCTCATCCTCCCTGTCTGAGGTTCTCTTTTTCTTTGTCCTGGTAGCAGGTTATGGCAGATTACTTGGAGTGCTTCTGCTACTCTCATAACAGCTCTCATCAGGGCTTCAGCCACAATTAGATCAACCTCTTGATCAGACATGTTCTGACTATCACTTGCATCTGACATCTTGCAAATCCACCCTATGAATAGATGGGTGTAGATAGAGTAGATGAGCATCACAAAATGCAGAGATTTTTCAAAAACTTTCAGTCAAAACTTCAGTTTTAGCTTTTCACATAATTCATTTCGGACCTACCGAGTGGATCATCTCGATGACACCAAAACACGCACAGAGCATAAACACATGGTTTCGGTCAGACCGAGTTTGCGGTTTTTTGTGGCTCTGAGATGCTGGGCTTTCACTGAAACTTTACTTTGGTTCTCACCGATTAGTACGTTTTGGTCAGATCGAGTTGTACTTGTGCAATGTCCAGAGCCAATCGGTGGGACCAAAAATTTCATTTCGGTTGGTCCGAGATGAGGTCGGCGGAAACCTAAATCTAATTTTTTGTCAAGTCTAATCTAAGGAATTTCTCTAGTGGATAGATGTATTCCAATCGCGGCAAGATACTAGGCATAATCCTAGTGCATTGAACCATAAAGGGATAGCACAAGGAGATCAAATTGTACCCTAACTTGGTGACAATCCTCTACAGCGACAACGGCGGTGGAGATTCCCATTGACGATGAAGGAGACCTACGGCAGAGACGCACATGTGAAGACCACGATGATTCGGAGACTAAGGGGCGGTAGCAATGGGGTGCGGGCGTGAGAAGTTTTAAGAAATTTCTAAACGTTCGGTCCACGAGATTATATACTCATGTGTTGTCGGTGGAACCGAGATGTGAAACTGCAAGCAGTTACAATAACTTGGTGAGACCGGGTAGGTTTTATCGGTATCACCAAGATAGAAAACCTTGATCAGTCTATTGTGTTCGGTGAGTCCGAATTGGAATTGTCGGTCAGACTTAAATGCATTAGAAGGTTTTTGTAGGCAGTCCTTGTAGGATCGGTGACTCCGAGTGCTCCTCGCCCGGAGTGTCCGAAAAGACTTGTTCAAATTTGTGATGTAGCATGAGTAGAATTTGAGACAAGAAAATCATAGAAAGCTAGAGAAAGTTCTTAGGCATTCTTACACATCCACTTGGCGAAAAAACCAAACAATCAAAACAACAAATGGATGTCATCGAATGAAGAAAATTTGCAACCAATATGCTCACACAATAAAATAGCAAATGAGACATGTCTCAAATCATGCACAAACAATTCTATCATCTATCAAGCAATTAGCGATGACTAGGTCATCTGTATATGAGTATATTGATTTAGGAGTCAAATGAGAACATTTGATCATAGATCATACTTACCGTTTAAGCACAAGTGGGGTTACCACTTTTACATAAAGCATTAATGTGTTCACAGCATTAGAGTTGCTTTAGCTAATTTTCTTAGAGTAAAGCTCCCCTAGATCTGAAATCCCTCCTAAGAGGGATGAACTAACCTTGGGTTTTGTCGATGTCGACTTCATGTAGATAGTGAAGATCTGGATGCTCAATGTTGGTGTAGATCATTTGGAGCAATCCCTTGGAGTGTTGCACTTTCAATACCTACATGAGTTAGCCCCACAAGGAACATACAAGGATATCCATAGACATAGAGTGCATTTCACATATGATGATATCCATGAAAGAATTGAGTTACCTTGTCCCTTGTCTTATCAACAAGAGGGTTTGTGACTCCATGAACTTTATGCAAGATATGAAATTTGATTTCATAAGTCCTTGCCAATATGAATATGAATGAAGTATATTGGCGGAGTCACCCTCAAGAACACTCCAGTTCTTTTTCTTTGGGATCCATGTTAACTTGATCAGAATCCTTGGAATCATGGTCAACTTAATAAAGTAGAACTTGATGTAGTCTTGGGAACCCACTTGACCATGGCCTTAGGAGCTTCTTCAAATCAATCATTTTCTTCTTGAAACTTGTCCTTGCCTTTTAGCTTGTGGTCTTTTGGAGGAAGATCATCTTGAGCATGTGTTTCCTCAAAAGAAGTGGGGTCATACTTCTCTTGTTGAGGAACAAACTTTGTCTTGGGGTATTGACCTTCTTCCCATTCAACTCCATTGACATTGAACTTCCGTTCAAAACAAACACCTAGATCCTTCTGGTGCCTTCCTTTCTTGCGTACAATTTCCTCAAATTACTTACTCCCGGCAAGGCTCTTGTAAACACCTTTCTCTATAATTCCCTTCAATAAGATATTTTCTTGCTCAATTGTGACTTGGCTAAGAGAATCATTAGTGTAATAAAGAGAATTACTAGAAGCAACAACATTGGATTTAGCATGGTTATTGTTACTACTAGAATTAGAATATTTCTTGCTCTTTTTGCTAGATTTTACTTGTGGTATATAAGTACACAAGAGGAGACATTTGGCAATGTAATAAGAACTCTTCTTTCAAAGATTATAATTGATAGCTTTTAGAAACCCATGCACTTGCTCTAAATTTAGCTTCTGAGTGTGTAGCTTCTCATGAGTTTTTAGGAGCTCTCTATGATCCTCTAGAGTTGTGTCACATCCCTAGCTTAACTTTTCCCTAGGATAGTTTTTGCCTGTGCATCATGTTTAAATTTTGTTAAACTTGAAATGGGGATGACTAAACCCTAGCACCAAATCAAAGCAGTTAGGTTTAACCTAAAAATATTTTCAATAAACCCAAAAAATTGCCTTCATTAATGTTTGATAATTTTGGCAAGGGTTTTGGTCCAAACCAAAAATATTGAACATTTTTGGGGAATTTTTGGGCTTTGAATTAAATCAATAAGTATTTGAATTGGGGCCATTTAAATGCTATATATTTTTAAATAGCTCCAAATAAATTCTGAAAATTGTGGAGGGTCTCTGGAATAGTTCTTGTGCACCCACTATTTTATCAGAATTTACCAAAATGATTTAGTGGCTAAACTAAATCAGAAACAAATTACAGAAATAGAAAAGAGAACAAACAGAAAGAAATTAAGAGAGAGAGCACTTACCTGTGCAGCCCACCTGGCGGCCCAAGTGGCCGGCCCAGCCCACCAGCCGCCGCACCGTCTTCAACCTCCTGCCAGTAGGCAGGAGGGCGTGTACCCGACGCGCGGAGCGCCACCTCCACCCTGCCTGCTAGCCCTGGTCTTCCCTGACGACGCCACGCAGAGGCCCAAAGACTTCTCTCCCCTCCCCCTCACTCGCTGCTCTCTCTCCCTCCCCATTGTTCTCTCGCACGCAGCCACCGAGCGGAGCTCGTCGCCGCCGCCCTGAACCACCGCGGCCACCGGCCACCACACGCCTCGCCAACGCGCCCAGAAGCTCCGCCACGTCTCCATCGTCCTCTCCACCGAGCTACGCGACGCCGGAGGCCTTGCAACGCCGTCCCCATCACCGTCTTCAACCTCGGCCGCCCCAGATCGCCGGTGATTACCCGCCTTCTTCGACGCCTTCCCCGAGCCGCAGAACACCCCCACGACACCGCTGGGAGCTCCTTCGATGTTCCCCTCCCTCCTCGTGGTCTCTGCCGTGCCGTAGCCCTGCCAGCCATCACGCCCGTGAGCATCCCGCCGCCGGCCATGTCGCCGCCGTGGCCACAGGCCCTGCGCCTCGCAGCCGAGCATACCATTGTGCTCAGCACTTTCCCAGCAACCCAAAACGATGATACACACCCCGTTTAATGCACTGCAGCCGTCGTTGCCTCGAGCTCGTGGCTCTATCACCGCCAAATCTCGTCGCCGGCGAGATTCCGGCCGCCCCGCGACCCCGTGCCTGGCCCATTGGATGCGCACGAGCAAGGACTCCTCCCTGATGCCAGCAGCGCGACGAACGGCCGTCCCTAACGCAGTTTTGGTCGCCGCCGGCCGAACTCCGGTGACCGCCGACGTGGCACTTAGTTAGGGACTAATCACCATTAGTTACACCCTCACAGCCACTGACAGTGGGCCCTAGCCCTGGTCAAACCCCAGTCAGCGCTGGTTTTGACCAGATTTAGTCCATGTGTCACTGATGTGTGGACCCCACACGTCAGGTTTGACTCTGGCCGGTCAGTTGACCTGCTGACCTCAGCCTGACGCAGTGCTGACGCAGTAAAGTCTTTCTGGAATTAAAATAAATCAGAAAAGGTTTAGAAATTCCAGAAAATGCCTTACACTTCTAAAAATCATATAAAATCAACCGTAGCTCAGATGAAAATAATTTATAGATGAAAAATGATCAGAAAAATCCAAGGAATCTTTTTATGGCATTCTCATGCATGTTTGAATAAGTTAAACCTCCTGATCAGGTCAAATCAATTAAATGGCATTTAAATAATCACATATGGAGTTTGAATTTGAATCTTGGGTTCAAACCAACTTCATTTAATTGTGTTGCTAGTTGCATTAGCTCAAATCATAACATAATGCCATGTCATGATCATGCATCATATTGTGCATTGCATTGATTGTGTTTCTTTCTCTGTTGCCGGTGTTGTTCCCTTTCAGTAGACGTGTTCCGACGGTGTGATCGATGACACCGATGAAGACCCAATGTTATCTTCAGAAGTGCCAGGCAAGCAAAACTCCATTGAGCATTCCGATACAATCCCACTCTCTCGCTCTTGCTCTCTTTACTGCATTAGGACAACAACGCTTCAACTGTTACCTGCTGCGGTAGTTGAACCCCTTTCCATTGCATGACCTGTCATTGCCACAGTAAATAGTTGAAACCCACTAGTATGAGTAGGAGTTGTTTGAGCCATGTTGTGCCTACTCATTCATGCTTTCTGGTTATGCCTGCTATTGCTTAGAGTTGTGTCAGGTCTGATTCATCGGGGATGAATTGGAAGGGTGATGAACAAGTCCTACTGTGTGTGAGCTAAGTGTGTGAACACGATTTGGTAAAGGTAGCGATGAGAGGCCATGTAGGAGTACATGGTGGGTTGTCTCATTGAAGCCGTCCTCAGGAACTGAGTTCTGTGTTGGTTGATCCATGAAACAGCTACTACCACACATTGGGATCCTTAATTGACTTTCTCGACTTATTAATCAACATGATCTCTGTCCAGGAGTTGCAATTAGTTTCTGGTGTTTGTAGTTTACTGGAGGTCGTGCGTAGCGCTGACCCTCGGGGTGGGCTGTGACGCGGCAGGTACGTGGCACGGTGTACCGATCGGCCGTTTGGTGATGCGGGAACCCTGTACACATCGTTTGGGGCCGTGAGCGACACCCCGGCCGGATCTCCCCACGGATGGAACCCAAATAGGCGATAAACCTGGACGAGAGACTTGTGTGGTTAGTCAGGTCGTGGCCAACACCCTCGCCAGGCTTCCGCTTGAAGGTTGCCGAGATACATGACGTGTACATGGCGGTAAGTGGCGAGAGCGTGTGTGAAGAAGTACACCCCTGTAGGGTTATATATATAATCTATTCGAATAGCCGTGTCCGCGGAAATGGACTTCTAGGTTGCCTATAACAGTTCATAGACAAGTGAAAGTGGATACTCTAAAATGCGCAAGATAAGCGTGAGTGCTATGGATGGCCTTCTCGTAGGGAGACGGGAGCGGATCCATAGTGGTGTATTGATTGATGAATATGTGGACTCGTGTGCACCACCTCAAAGGAGTTACTCGCAGTCGTAGTTTAGGATAGCCACCGAGTCAAAGCTGGCTTGCTGCAGTCAAACTCCACCAACCCTTGTTGATACTAATGCATATGTAGATAGTTCTGATGTGAGTCTTGCTTAGTACCTTTGTACTCACGTTTGCTTAATTTATGTTTTGCAGAGAGACTTCGGTCTCGCTAGTGGTTCCGCGTGGACTTCGACGTTTAGCTTGTTACCTCAGCTACGATCTTGTACCCTTGGGAGGGTCTTGTAGGTAGTCAGGCTTTATCAGCCTTCTTCATTTGTAGTTGTCTGTACTCAAACATGTTATGCTTCCGTTGCCTGTATGCTCTGTATGTTGGGTCATGTGACCTCTGATTGTAATAAATGCTATGATGGCTCTTCTGGGCCTTTATCTATATGAGTTGTTGAGTTATGTTGTGATGCCTTGTTGTACAGCACATACTTGCATGTTATGGGTACGTGTAATGTGTATTGCTATGTGTGGGATCCGACACCTAGTTGTTTACCTTTGGTAGCCTACCTTACAGGGAAATGTCTCCTAGTGCTTCCACTGAGCCTTGGTAGCTTGCTACTACTCCGGAACACTTAGGTTGGCCGGCATGTGTCCTTCTTCGTTCCTGTGTTTGTCCCTTAGGGGAAATGTCACGCGTTGTTCCTTTAAGTCCTTGTAGATTGCTACGACTTGGGTTCATACGTTGATGACCGACACGTTCGTTGCTGGGTCATGTATGCCTGTCTCTGTAATTTAGTGCCACTTTTGGTTTATAACTAGTCATGTCGGCCCGGGTTCTCTGTCATATGGATGCTAGCGACACTATCATATACGTGTGCCAAAATGTGCAAACGGTCCCGGGCCAGGTAAGGTGGCACCCGTGGGGATACCGTGCGTGAGGCCGCAATGTGATATGATGTGTTACAGGCTAGACCTGTGTGACTTAGGATCGGGGTCCTGACAGCTTTGGTATCAGAGCCTGACTGCCTGTAGGATTAGTAAGCCAAACTGGTCGAAGTTGTGTCTAGAAACTCTTTAGTTATATAAGGGAATTTATTGTGGAAGGGAACGTAAGGATCTTTTTACTCCTTACCTTATGACCTTCTGATCTGAGTCACCTTCTCCTATTCCACGGGGATTAAGAACTAGGCTTTCTCTTATGTCTATCAGGATCACGTTAATTGTGGATTCAACTCTCAGTTCAGTTTATTCTACTTCTGTGTGTTGAATTGTTGATCTCAGAACCTTGACATTATGATGTTGAGTGGTTATGCTATCTTGTGCACGAGTCTCAAAAGTATTTTCGAGCATTTACAGCCGTTATGTTGTCCGGGTCATCCCAGGTTTCTAAATAGTCTGATGCATTTGCAAACCATTCCTATCTGTTCTTCATGTCCTTTTAGGTCAGATTAACCACACTAGTCGGTGTGTTGAGGCACTCTGTTACCTCAACATATATGTTGGACATATTATTATGACCCTAGGTGTCTTAGAAGATCACCCAGTAATCTAGCAATGCTTCATATTCCCAGTGTGATGATTCTGGACATCATTCTCGAAAGCATCCCGTGATGCCATTTAGTTAGTAGGCATTATATTCTGGGTTCTTGAACCCAAGATTCACTCTACTTACTTCATGTTGATAGTATTGCTCGTTCCTTTAGGATATTAGTAACCTTGTGATAGTCCTCGATGTCCGTGGTATATCCTTCTTCCAAATACCATGAACCACCCTTGGCAGAAGTTCTCCCGAACCAAAAGATCACAACCAGAGTGCTCTTGAGTAGTACTCCATTCGTATTGTGACTCTGCCAGTTCTACCTTTCTGCATGGACTATCCGGAAGAAGTATGTTGAGAGTTTGACATGCTAGTATATGCATCCACAACTCGGAGAGTTATATGTTCCTCTGAGTTGCCCCTTTTGGTTGTATTATGAACCCGTCTATCAGTTGATAGCCAAGAGTGGTTGTGCATTTGTGTTCATCGATGCCTTCTACTCTTGTGGTCCGTCAAGTCATTCTATTCTGGAATGACTAGGAGAACCAAACTCCAGTACCTTATCCATATTCAGGATTGGGTCAAAGAAGTTGTACTCCGCAGATGAAGAATGTTGATCCAGCTTCTAATCTGTTCTATCCTGGAGTATTACCGTCCTTATGTCAAGAATGTCATGGGAATTGCACCACCTCCTATAAGCTTTTGATAAGGTGATACTTCTCGCCATCATCGTTTATTCCTCGGCCTCCGTGTTATTATAACCGGAATGCTGACAAGTGGATTGTGATGTGTGAAATCAATACTCCTAGCAACTCTGTTGCTTGGTAGTTAAATGGACAATAACCTCATCCTTAGCGAGTTGATTATTGAATCATCACCCTAAGGTTGATCGTGCTACCTAGTCCAATTTCCTGGTGCACTCCTTGATTGATGAGTTAGGAATTTGTTAAGTCCTTGCTCATTTGATCATATCGTCTTGCCTTGAAAAGCAAGATTGTTCTCGAGCTTAGTAACATATCGGTGGTTCGTGATTTTCCGAATATCTTCTCGGAAGTATTACCAGGTTGTCACCTGACTGCTATGTTGAGTCCGTGATCAAGCTGGTTTCTCTCTAAACCACCCTTTTCCCAAGAATCTGTGTTGGATACCCTGAACTAGTTGGTTAAGCTAAACAACAACTTGGAGAGTTGGAAGATAAGAGCTTGCCTGACTTAGTTCCTTCTAAGGGATATCTTTTGTGTGTGTGTGTTGCAGAAAGATGATATCTTCATCGGTTGATCCTTGTGATCAATTGTTGGATCTATTGTCTTGTCCAAAACTTTGATTTGAGTATGGGCTATCATCAAATCAAATCAGAACCAATGATGTTCATAATGTTGTGTTACTCGTGGTTGATCCCTCGAGCATACACCATTATATCTCCTTGGTCTGACCAATACTATCACTTGTTCACATAATTATGGAATTCCATCTCCATGGAAACCTGGATGAATTGTTGTTGAGCCCATCAGCAACACTGCTACCTTCTCCATGATTTTGTAGGACATTAAGCTAGTGTTGGAAACTTTGTAAGCATTGCCTTCGTGTCCCGTTCATGAGGTATATGTTGGATGAGAAAAGAGACTTCCCCTAATTCATTTGTAATTGATGTAAGTTGCCACCGTGAGTTTGAGAAAGTTGTTTTGCTTCCTGTGGAATCATCCCAAGCCAGTCATGCATACGTGCGAAGTATTCTGTGGTTTGGAGACTTGCAACCTTCACTCTATACGTATCCCTAGCACACCAAGCCACTGATTGATTTGTTCAAGAAAATGAAGTCTGTTGTGCTAATCCTAGGTCATGCACATGACTTCGCTATCTTCAATGATGGTTCTCAATCTGAACTCGGTAGCATCTTATTATAAGACTACCATGTGGTCACGCTTGTCTGGGACAACGTGTTCACTGGTACGTAGCAGAACTAGCTCATGTTTTGGAGCTGCTATCGTAGTTCATTCCCGAGAATCTCGCAACGCCATCTCGTCGATTTGTGTTGTAAACTTTCATTTTTCCTTCTAGACTCGATGAGTCTGGAATATCCTGACACCAACCAGAACTGAATCTCAGGCAGATATGATGGTTGGAGCATTTTCCAAGAACTATAATATTGGTCTCTCGATTACCGGTAAAGTGAATGTCGTGGCCAACACACCTAGCCGGAAGACCTATTATTGTAGTATCTTGATTGAAGAAGTTGGCCACCTCCCCATAAGGACTTCGTAAGAATTACTCCCTAGTTGTTCCTTATGGACTTTTTGTGCTCCCGAAGTCCGACCTTTACTTGATGGCCATGTTGATGCTTTTAAGCATTGACCGTGGTACGTAGTACACCAAGGAGAACATTAGAAGCGGAGTGCTAAATGTCTCTCGGTCGATCATCCAGATTTTGCCCCTTGACTCCGCTAGGGTGAAATCTGAGAAAGTGTTGTCTTCCTTTGCATCTGCATCGTCCATCATTATTCATCATGGTAGTATGTGGTGTTGCCAGGATCCTTGACACGGATATTGGTAAAACCTTGGTGAATATGGGAATGCTCAAGTTCTTGAGAGCACGCACAAGCACTAGGTGTTATCACTGGCACTAACCGGGATTGCTCCCAGTGTTCTTGGTTATGTTATAAACCCTCAAAGAGTAGATTTACTCTCTACTGTTGGGTTTCTTCCCAGTTACCAGAATCATTCCCAGCATTTGCATTTTGTTTCCAGCTTGCACCACCATGTGCCAATTTTCCATGGGTTGTCTTTCTCAGCCACTGTTGTTCATGATTATCCTCAGGAGTGGACTTGCCATGGGTCCCATCCATCTCCGGTGATAACCAAAATCGTCCCTTGTGTTGTCTTAAACAAGGTTGTCCACATCATCCATTCTGGCCCGAGAATGTCATTCTTTCGGACTCCGTCAAACGATCGATTGTGATTTGCCTCCGGCTGGTATAGAGAGTTTCAATGACCTCTATATCAAAAGTAATTCTTTTTGCCACTTAAAGGAATAACTCTACGAGTCACCTTCTCTAAGGTGCCCCATCTGGTGGTATCAATCACCATCTTCTTAGGTGTGGAATTATTGCCACTAGGTGAACCTTCATCGTTTGTTTCACTCCATCCCCCTGGAGGTGTACTCCGTGTCTCAGCTCAAGAGATGTTTCGACGTCTCAATCCATGAGTTGATCTTGAATTGCTCGATCTTCGAGAAGATCAAATCCTGTAGAATTCACGTTCTTTTGTTGTCGTGTTGGATGAAGCTTTGAAATCAAAGATGCCAAGATTTACATGATGCAATGAATCAACAATTTCGAGGAGGGAAAACCGGATCGAGAAGATTGTGTTAGATAGTGTCCCCTCCGATTTCTTATCTCATGTCTTGAATCTCGGGACGAGATTCTTGTTTAGTAGGGGTGAGTTGTCACATCCCTAGCTTAACTTTGCCCTAGGATAGTTTTTGCATGTGCATCATGTTCAAATTTTGTTAAACTTGAAATGGGGATGACTAAACCCTAGCACCAAATCAAAGCAGTTAGGTTTAACCTAAAAATATTTTCAATAAACCCAAAAAATTGCCTTCATTAATGTTTGATAATTTTGGCAAGGGTTTTGGTCCAAACCAAAAATATTGAACATTTTTGGGGAATTTTTGGGCTTTGAATTAAATCAATAAGTATTTGAATTGGGGCCATTTAAATGCTATATATTTTTAAATAGCTCCAAATAAATTCTGAAAATTGTGGAGGGTCTCTGGAATAGTTCTTGTGCACCCACTATTTTATCAGAATTTACCAAAATGATTTAGTGGCTAAACTAAATCAGAAACAAATTACAGAAATAGAAAAGAGAACAAACAGAAAGAAAATAAGAGAGAGAGCACTTACCTGTGCAGCCCACCTGGCGGCCCAAGTGGCCGGCCCAGCCCACCAGCCGCCGCACCGTCTTCAACCTCCTGCCAGTAGGCAGGAGGGCGTGTGCCCGACGCGCGCAGCGCCACCTCCACCCTGCCTGCTAGCCCTGGCCTTCCCTGACGACGCCATGCAGACGCCCAAAGACTTCTCTCCCCTCCCCCTCACTCGCTGCTCTCTCTCCCTCCCCTCTGTTCTCTCGCACGCAGCCACCAAGCGGAGCTCGTCGCCGCCGCCCTGAACCACCGCGGCCACCGGCCACCACACGCCTCGCCAACGTGCCCAGAAGCTCCGCCACGTCTCCATCGTCCTCTCCACCGAGCTACGCAACGCCGGAGGCCTTGCAACGCCGTCGCCATCACCGTCTTCAACCTCGGCCGCCCGAGATCGCCGGCGATTGCCCGCCTTCTTCGACGCCTTCCCCGAGCCGCAGAACACCCCCACGACACCGCTGTGAGCTCCTTCGATGTTCCCCTCCTCCCTCGTGGTCTCTGCCGTGCCGTAGCCCTGCCAGCCATCACGCCCGCGAGCATCCCGCCGCCGGCCATGTCGCCGCCGTGGCCACAGGCCCTGCGCCTCGCAGCTGAGCATACCACTGTGCTCAGCACTTTCCCAGCAACCCAAAACGATGATCCACACCCTGTTTAATGCACTGCAGCCGTCGTTGCCTCGAGCTCGTGGCTCTGTCGCCGCCAAATCTCGTCGCCGGCGAGATTCCGGCCGCCCCGCGACCCCCTGCCTGGCCCATTGGATGCGCACGAGCAAGGACTCCTCCCTGATGCCAGCAGCGCGACGAACGGCCGTCCCTAACGCAAGTCCGGCAAGCTTCCGCCGCAGTTTTGGTTGCCGCCGGCCGAACTCCGGTGACCACCGAGGTGGCACTTAGTTAGGGACTAATCACCATTAGTTACACCCTCACAGCCACTGACAGTGGGCCCTAGCCCTGGTCAAACCCCAGTCAGCGCTAGTTATGACCGGATTTAGTCCATGTGTCACTGACGTGTGGACCCCACATGTCAGGTTTGACTCTAGCCGGTCAGTTGACCTGCTGACCTCAGCCTGACGCAGTGCTGACGCAGTAAAGTCTTTCTGGAATTAAAATAAATCAGAAAAGGTTTAGAAATTCCAGAAAATGCCTTAAACTTCTAAAAATCATATAAAATCAACCGTAGCTCAGATGAAAATAATTTATATATGAAAAATGATCAGAAAAATCCAAGGAATCTGTTTATGGCATTTTCATGCATGTTTGAACAAGTTAAACCTGCTGATAAGGTCAAATCAATTAAATGGCATTTAAATAATCACATATGGAGTTTGAATTTGAATCTTGGGTTCAAACCAACTTCATTTAATTGTGTTGCTAGTTGCATTAGCTCAAATCATAACATAATGCCATGTCATGAGCATGCATCATATTGTGCATTGAATTGATTGTGTTTCTTTCTCTGTTGTCGGTGTTGTTCCCTTTCAGTAGACGTGTTCCGATGGTGTGATCGATGACACCAATGAAGACCCAATGTTATCTTCAGAAGTGCTAGGCAAGCAAAACTCCATTGAGCATTCCGATACAATCCCACTCTCTCGCTCTTGCTCTCTTTACTGCATTAGGACAACAACGCTTCAACTGTTACCTGCTGCGGTAGTTGAACCCCTTTCCATCGCATGACCTGTCATTGCCATAGTAAATAGTTGAAACCCACTAGTATGAGTTGGAGTTGTTTGAGCCATGTTGTGCCTACTCATTCATGCTTTCTGGTTATGCCTGGTATTGCTTAGAGTTGTGTCAGGTCTGATTCATCGGGGATGAATTGGAAGGGTGATGAACAAGTCCTACTGTGTGTGAGCTAAGTGTGTGAACACGATTTGGTAATGGTAGCGATGAGAGGCCAGGTAGGAGTACATGGTGGGTTGTCTCATTGAAGCAGTCCTCAGGAACTGAGTTCTGTGTTGGTTGATCCATGAAACAACTACTACCACACATTGGGATCCTTAATTGACTCTCTCGACTTATTAATCAACATGATCTCTGTCCAGGAGTTGCAATTAGTTTCTGGTGTTTGTAGTTTACTGGAGGTCGTGCGCAGCGCTGACCCTCGGGGTGGGCTGTGACGCGGCAGGTACGTGGCACGGTGTACCGATCGGCCGTTTGGTGATGCGGGAACCCTGTACACATCGTTTGGGGCCGTGAGCGACACCCCGGCCGGATCTCCCCACGGATGGAACCCAAATAGGCGATAAACCTGGACGAGAGACTTGTGTGGTTAGTCAGGTCGTGGCCGACACCCTCGCCAGGCTTCCGCTTGAAGGTTGCCGAGATACATGACGTGTACATGGCGGTAAGTGGCGAGAGCGTGTGTGAAGAAGTACACCCCTGCAGGGTTATATATATGATCTATTCAAATAGCCGTGTCCGCAGAAATGGACTTCTGGGTTGCCTATAACAGTTCATAGACAAGTGAAAGTGGATACTCTAAAACGCGCAAGATAAGCATGAGTGCTATGGATGGCCTTCTCGTAGGGAGACGAGAGCGGATCCATAGTGGTGTATTGATTGGTGAATATGTGGACTCGTGTGCGCCACCTCAAAGGAGTTACTTGCAGTCGTAGTTTAGGATAGCCACCGAGTCAAAGCTGGCTTGCTGCAGTCAAACTCCACCACCCCTTGTTGATACTAATGCATATGTAGATAGTTCTGATGTAAGTCTTGCTGAGTACCTTTGTACTCACGTTTGCTTAATTTATGTTTTGCAGAGAGACTTCGGTCTCGCTAGTGGTTCCGCGTGGACTTCGACGTTTAGCTTGTTACCTCAGCTACGATATTGTACCCTTGGGAGGGTCTTGTAGATAGTCAGGCTTTATCAGCCTTCTTCATTTGTACTTGGCTGTACTCAGACATGTTATGCTTCCGTTGCCTGTATGCTCTGCATGTTGGGTCATGTGACCTCTGATTGTAATAAATGCTATGATGGCTCTTCTGGGCCTTTATCTATATGAGTTGTTGAGTTATGTTGTGATGCCTTGTTGTACAGCACATACTTGCATGTTATGCGTACGTGTAATGTGTATTGCTATGTGTGGGATCCGACACCTAGTTGTTTACCTTTGGTAGCCTACCTTACAGGGAAATGTCTCCTAGTGCTTCCACCGAGCCTTGGTAGCTTGCTACTGCTCCGGAACACTTAGGCTGGCCGGCATGTGTCCTTCTTCGTTCCTGTGTCTGTCCCTTAGGGGAAATGTCACGCGTTGTTCCTTTAAGTCCTTGTAGCTTGCTACGACTTGGCTTCATACGTTGATGACCGTCACGTTCATTGCTGGGTCATGTATGCATGTCTCTGTAATTTAGTGCCACTTTTGGTTTATAACTAGTCATGTCGGCCCGGGTTCTCTGTCATATGGATGCTAGCGACACTATCATATACATGTGCCAAAATGCGCAAACGGTCCCGGGCCAGGTAAGGTGGCACCCGTGGGGATACCGTGCGTGAGGCCGCAAAGTGATATGATGTGTTACAGGCTAGACCTGTGTGACTTAGGATCGGGGTCCTGACAGCTTTTTCATGAGCTACTTAAGAGTGTTTAGTTCTTTAGTTAGGCTCTCAATCTCATTCTTATCATTTTCATATGTTTCATCTTGACTATCATGAATACTAGCAAGTTCAACATAGTTTTCATCACTAGTTTTGTCAACAAGTAACTCATAATCACCTAGCTAATCATATTCATCACTATTGAAATCACGATACTCGGGGTGTGATACCTTGGGGCCTTTAGCCATGAAACAACTTCAAATTCATTCATTTGGTGAGTGAAATATGTCGCAGTAGTTGGATGACACTAAAGCAATTCCGGCAACACCTTCATCTCACTACAAAAAAAGATACATATATGACATTTTGGCCTGAACAATTTTTTTTCTGTCATGCTTATGACACTTCTATGATGATAATTGTGACAAAAACACGTATCATCATAGATGTGGTGGGCTCCTAGTTCTATGACAAAAAATCATGACAGAAAATGGGCTTTTCGTTCTGGGCGGGCAAGGGGCGCGCCTGCATGACATTCTTTGGGCCATCCATGACATACAAAATTGTGGTAGAACTGAGGGCGAGGAAATTTTCGTGTCGTTCCCGGTTACGGTGGCTGGTCGGGGCAGAGCCATGCAGTGTGGTTTGCGCATTTCCCTCTCATATGGGCACGTCGTGAGAGCCGTACTACTATAACTGAACCCGAGCGAGGCGTCCTTCGCTGAGCCCGAGTGATTCCTGCGCTGCCTAACTAAACCCGATTGATCCTTCTCGCTGCTTACTGAAACCGAAGGACCCCGAATATATGCGAGACGTAGCCGGTTGGGTTGCCTCTCGATGAACGGTGCCCATTGCTACCTCTCGCACGAGATACACGTAGACACGAATCGAGACGCATCAATATCGATCGAGCTAGTTGGTTGGTTGTGGATGAACAGTTCCTGGTGGGGGTTGGATGAACAGGACCCCGTGGTTGTCGTAGGATGAACATGACCATGAGGAGGCAGCCAGCCGAGCCGGTTTGGGGTGGATGAACAAGACCCCATGGAGGGATGGATTAACAGTAGTCAGTGGAGGCTGGAGGTGTTTGATGGTGGATGAACAGTAGCTCGTGGTGGCTGGAGCGAGGCACTAGACGGTGATGAACAGTAGCCCATGGGTTCCCATTTTGCGGTGTGCCACACCCCTCCCGATGAACAACACCCCGTTTTGACCATAGCCAGTCGAGCAGAAGGCCGTTTCCTCTGTTTTGTGGTACGCTAGACCCACACCGATGAACAAGACCCCGTTTCGACCGTAGGCGGTCGAACATAAGGTCATGTCCTCTGTTCTATGGTACGCCAAACCCCATTTTGACTGTTCTGTCCAAGCCAGTTGGATCATGTTGAACGGGACGCATTCTCAATGAAGACGGTGTTGTTTCTCTGTTTCGACCCCGCCCATATGTGCGTACACATGGTTGTTGTACGTACCGTTGTTGTTGTACGCATTGGGAACCCCACCCATATGTACGTATGTCGTCGTATTTTTTGTTGTGTGGCTGTAGGTACGCGTACACGATTTAGACGGGACTGCCTGAACTACTACGTTCGGGCTCTACTACGACAGGTGCGGCTACTTACTCGGCCATGGTTCATCCTTGCAGAGAGACTGATCAACCTGTATGTACGTGCATGTTTGTGACCAGATAAATAATCATATGTATGCTTCGACCTGGCAGGTCCCAGCTGTCAGCGGGATAAGGACACACATCCTTGCATGCCAAGATATAATTGGTGGGTTCCAGATGTCATTGGGATGAATCATATTTTTTCGCGTAATAAGGAGGCTCTTTCTTGCGTTCGATGACGTAGCTGGTGGGTCCCAACTGTCAAGGGGAGGAACATTTTTCTTTCACTTAATAAGGAGGAATTATCTTTGTGTGCGACCATGGACCTCGTGCATCCCAACTGTCAGCCTCTTTACAGTCCTCTTCTGATGACTCTCGTTTTTTGAACACGCCGTGCCGAGTGCAGCAAGGTGGTGGAAGACAGTGAGGCCTCGGATGGGAATGACGCGGAGACGGGGGAGATGCGGAAGTGGAGTCGCAGTCGGAGAGGAGTACGATGTACGAGGGTTGACTGGTTTAGTGTGGCCTAGGGCTGCAGTCGGCGGAGAATAACAGGAGGGGTGGAGGGGTGGCCTGGCCGGCGGCGGAGTAGCGCTTCACAGCAAGGTGTGCGAGGCGGCGCTGCTGGCCGCCGGAGGCGGGAGCAGGAAGCCCCGGTGGTGTTGGAGGAAGAAGATGAGAGATTAAACATGCATGTTAGCTGTTGGATGTACATCCAACGACTACAGATGTCAGAATTATTTTGTTGAATAATTTGACAACACATTCTGTAGGTGACATAATGGTCCACATGTCAGGCTCCTTGCTGGTGGGTTCTAGTTGCCAGGTGGAGGAATAATTGTTTTTTCCCATAATAAGGAGGCACTTCCTTTCGTCCGAAGATGTAGATGAAATAATTTTTCCACGTAATAAGGAGTCAATTGCATGCATGCGTCCATGAACTGGTGTGTCTCCACTGTTAGCCTCTGCACGTATTGTCCTCTTCCAATGACTCTCATTTGTTGACCACGTTGAACAGGCAGTACTGAGCGTACCAGGGCGGTGGACGATGGTGAGGCCCCGGGCTGGAATGAGCCGTAGATGGGAAGATATGGCAGTGGAGTCGTAGATGGAGAGGAGTACGAGGGTTAACTTGTTCTGGTGCAGCGGTGGGCTGCAGTCTGTAGAGAATAATAGTTGTGGAGTGGTGGAGGGATAGCCTGGCTGGTGGTGGTGTAGCGCTTCACAGTGATGCGTCCTAAGCAGAGCCGAAAGCCAGAGCAAGAGGTGACGGCGGTGCTGGAAGAAGAAGACGAGATTGAAGATGTAAGCTGGCCTTTGGATATATATCCAATGGCTGTGGATGTCAGAATGATTTGTTGACTAAGGTGACAACGCCTGCCATAGGCTTCGATCTATTGGCCCACATGTCTCCCTGCAAAAATGTGGCACATATTTAACCCATGTTTTCTAGAATTTATAGTCAATTTGCTGAGGTTGGTGAACAAATAACGCAGCGTGAATTTGGCCCATTTCACTTGTTCTAACAAATCAGAGCCCAGTTGCACTTTCTTGAAATACATGAATTTGCTAGGCTTGTAGTAAAGATAATGTTAGGTTAGATGGAGCAATTAGTAACAAAAATTAAACCGGAGCTGGACATTATATTATATAGAAAAATAGCAAATTAGTGAGTTATTGCTCAAAATAAAAATGAGTGTGTTATTGTTACATTGGTCCTTAAATCTTTGCAAGCTTTTGCGTGCAATCACCAGGACTTCTGTTGCCTTAGAGTAAAAAACAACTAGGATTTCCCTTGCCAACTTCTGTTAAACATTCATTTTCATAAGTTAATAAGACGTGGGATGTTATTATAATGTATATATAAGTTTCTATTAAATATACAATCATAATAATATATATTTATAATGAGGTTAGAAGGGAAAACATAAACTGGACCCGACATTCTTATTCTTATATATAGAAAAAAAGATTAGAGATCTGCGTTTTATGAATAAAAAGATAAATTGGGCTGCCCATATTTAAGAAAAAAACAAAACCTAGACTGGGAGGCCCATACGCCGGTACATACATGATGGGCCTCATAAAACAAGTTGGGCTACACTCCGAAAAACATACCTGCTAGATCCCCGATACCCCTAAAAAACTTGCCGATGATAGTCTTTGTTGTAAATTTATTTCGTTTATTGACTACGAGGTTGCAAACTCGTGGGCTTAAAGTTTAGTATACAATTAGCGAGAAGCATTTTTTCAAATGAGTCACTTGCTTGCATACGGCCATGGACCTGGTGGGTCCGGACTATCAGCCTCTGGACATATAGTCCTCTCCAGATTCATCTCGTTTGTTGGGCATGTTGACAATGGAAGATGGCGGCGCCGCGGCGAGCGCACAAAGACGGAGGAGGATGTCATGGACATGTATGGGAACGAAACAGAGCTAGGGAAGACACCTTAGAGAAGTGTAAAAGAGCGCCTTCATTATTTCAAACATACCTGTAGTAGCCCAATTACTACAGCTGTATCACCCAAAAGCAGTATTGTCCGGATTCGATTCCAAATGGTGCAGTTGAAAAAAAAAGTTTGCCTACGATATTACTTACATGTGGCTCCCGCTATGTTAGCTACACGCACCACCTCCGCCGCTTGCCAAAAATTCATCCCTAGTTTACCCAGTTATTCGCACACTAAACATTGTCTTGACATTTGTAAGAAAGCATATTTTTTTGACTTCGCATCATATGAAGATGTGTTATACATGAATGTTGATCAGCATGGTGTTAACTTGTTAATTCCATTTTCGACCATGACTAAAATCTCCAACATTCTGTTATCCATGTTTGAAAAGTGTGTGCTGATTTAAATGCTCTGCCTCTGAAACAAGCACTTTCTTATATGAAACTGCAACTTGTAGTTTCTTCTCTGAAAATCACTTGGATAGGCAACCATCGTTGGTGGTGGATTGGATGTCGCCCTTCTTCAATCCCTCGGAAGCGCAAGGGGAAAGAAGATGAAACTTCCATCCCATGCTGGCGGTTGGGGAATGGAGCGAACTAGATTTAGCAGGGGGTGTGGGGCACAACACGAGGCAGCGCCGCTGGCCCCTGAGCGGCATCTGGCAGTCTGTCTGCACTGCTGGTTTGGGCACATCACAATCCAACAGTGTACATTCTAACAATCCCACAATATACATTCTAACAAGTTCACACACAACTACAACAGAAAAGGTAAAAATTCTGATCAAACTCAGTTCACAGTATACGTTCATATTCATAGCCAACATTCACAATCAACAACTCAAAGGATTCATGAATAGACAAGTACATCATGTCTATGCATCTAAATGATTTATAGATCACAAGTCAATATTCATAGATAACATTCACAAAAAAGATTCAGATATACACAAGTTCAGCATGTTTACGCATCCAAATGATTGAGACAACACAACCAATATCATCCATTGATACACTTTAATTACCTAGGGTACAGACTGGTAAGTGGTGTTCACTTGGTGGTACTTCTTGCTAAAAGTAATGCTGGTCTGAGCAAACTTTTGAGTACATAAGAGGGAGCATAGACCATCTGGACTTTTCTTGCATGTTTATCCTCATGATAATAGCCTCGATGTCGCGAGCGGTTTGAGCAACTTGGCCACTACTTTCATCCAACTAGTTTACAGCCTCATCTTTGTCCTGTAGCTCGCCAAAATTCTACATTGCAGACACGAAATGAGGTGGTCGAAATATTAAACCACCCAAAGTTTTTGTGTAGTTCAACTGAAATGGAGCATCCCAGGCGTGTAGGCTGGTTAGGTGCCATATGAATATATGTGTCTACCAAGTTGTCTGGAATCTTTAGACTCCATGGAATACAGTTCGCTACCGGCATACGTCTCGATAACCTAAATGCCCAAGTTGGGACCAAAGACTGGGCTACATTTTTTCTGGCTATGCACCAAGCAATATTGTTGGCGCTCGCTCTAGCACTTCTTCTTATCAACATTGATGCTTGTCTGAGTGAACTTTGGAGTAGAACAGAGCAGTAGCATAAGTATATGTCCATCTTTTATTTTTGTGCAGTTATACTGAAATCAGCCAATGTAACGATTTGCCTACAAGTTCAGGCTCCAAGTTACTCCTTTATGAAATCGGTCAATAGTAGCACAATACCTAATTACTAATAGATATGACAAGCACACTAATCAAGATGAGGACATGTACCAATCTGTGTGACGAAGCATATAAATTAGTACTTCCTTTGACGGGAAGTCAAGATAAGTGACTGACAGGAAATGAAGGAGGCAGTCAAGGCAATGAACCACCCAAAGTTTTTGTGTAGTTCCACTGAAATCGAGCATCCATGTTGGCACATATATTGAGAAAGTGAGATTCTTGTAATGGTAGTTGCTGAAACATACACTAACAAATAGAAGCATCCTCATTATCTTAATGGGTAAAGTTAGCAACATGGTAGCCTTGCTTAAACAGAGGTATTAGTTTATTTTATGAGTGCCAATTAGCTCAACACTCGCATTGCCATGTATCATAGGCTGCAAAGATGTAACGTGCAAAGATAAATGACTTTCTCATGACAATTGCAAAACAGTAGCACGATACAAATACAGATGATAGCACACTTATCTGGATGAAGGCCTTAGGCTCGTACCAACCTGAGCATGGAAGCTTATTCAAGTAGTCCCATAAGAGAAGATAAAGCACTAACTGGAATGATCCAACAGTATATATTTGTGTGCACTTCCAATGTACGGTTGACATCACTCTTGTTTAGCGGTGGTGAGATTATATCAGGAGATTATCAAGACACTACCAAGACCCCCTCCTTGCTCCCACACATGGTCCACTTGTACAAACACACACACGCGCGCACATGATTCAGCATGGGGTGCTTGTTCAACTCCAGAGGGACAATTAGGCAACAATTAATTAGTGCTCCTTAAGTACTCCTAATTGATTAAATGACCTTGCAAGAGAGGCAGCAGAAGTCGAAGTGCTCCTGGAGGATAGTCTTAAATGTGATGCAAACATTGCCGGAGCTGTTCAGTGGCCTCGACTGAGGCCTCGGCTTTAGGTAGATCAGCTTGGCACTATTGATCTTGTAGGGATGGCTCACACATGCATCCAGAATCCAGTTAATTAGTATGATGTGTCGTCAAGCCAAGTACTACTATGCTACGTACTCCAAGTGCATTTCTTCAAGTAAATTAATACTAGTAGCAACACAGTAATACAATACCACTAGCAAGATGTCAGGATAATATAGGATGGTACTATCTTGTGATCCGTCTTCATTTACTTCTTCTTCTTCTTCTTCCGTCATCGTCTACCTTTTCTTGTTCTGTTTCTCTTTCTCCTCACCAATTGGTGAAACCAAGTACATGAGTAGCCTTTAGTGTCAGATTGGATTGTCAGTGAGTACAAGTCTACTAGTAGTAAACGATAGTAATATTTTCTCATGGCAGTTGCAAAATACAGGTGAACACATGCATTAAATATCATTCTTACTTAAGGGAAGGTTAGGGTGCCAATTTGGATGATGAGGATTGGACACAGATCTCCCATCATGCAGTTCCTCTGAAATCGACCAACAGTTCCGGTGTGACATTCCCGTTAAACTACACAAAAATCACTAGTTATGACTTATAACACTGGCATGACATTATTTTACCAGGGGCATTAGATTAAGAACAACTAAATAAATGCTATAATGGCATGGGACAGTGCACAACTGGGTTGGTCCCATCTTTCGCATTAGCCACCTATTCATATGTGTGGATAGCAAATCTAGTCTTGGTCATACAAGTGTGTACATCGTTTCCCCTTTATACTTGTTTTCTACCAAGAGACTGGTTGGAGGGATAGTCTGTACTACTTGCACCCCCTTCCTTTCCTGTTTGTACCAAGTCCTATGTACATTACATACTACATCTTTTCCCCGTTCCTTTCCTGTTTACACCTAGTAAAAAGATTCGACTCCATGAAGTAGCTTTACCTCTAACAATAGAAAAAATTAGGTGGCGTTGAACAATCCAATCAATCCTAGCTATGTGGGGGGCTCGGGGGTAGAAAATGATGCACATGCAACAACGTAACGAGCTGTGGAAGTAGAGATAGGCCGGTTTCGAAGGAAGATATACCTGAAGCTTGTTAGGTGTGGCTAGGTGGGGGTGTGAGGCCTGATCCGCCCACACTATGGAAGCGACGAAGGGATCGGAGGACATCCCGTGCCGGCACTCGGCCAAAGATAACGGTGCGGCCAGCAGTTGGTATCCTCCCTCGCCATTGAAGACGGCCTAAACGCTACACCTCCTCCCCTTCCCCGGTAAAGGGGGTGCGTCCAGATATGTTACCAGCTATGAGGATAGAAAGGCTATGTGAAACACCGCTATATTGTTTATATCTAGAGAGGATGAGAGTGTGTGAGTAGAGCAACCAAGCAAGTAAGCGCTTAGGCTCCTCCCTATATATATACGTATAGTGCAGTAGTTTTCTTTCTTCACTCCATCAGAACAATCGTCTAATACTGAAAGCACAAGTGCTCCCCGGATGATTTGGTAATTAATGTCAACATATCCCCTGTTGGACTAATGCCTTTACCTAGTGTATTTCAGATAAGTTCAACATTGGAGTGGCGAGGATAAGAGGATGTGGAACCCTTTCAAGCTGTCAAGGACAAGAGCAGGTGGAACCCCTTCAAGATGCTAAGGACAAAGATTGGCAAAAGCTCAAGACTCTACATTTCCATTTTAATGATCCAAGATCACATTGAGTCCAAAGGAAAGCCAATACCATTAAAAGGGGATGAGGTGTTGCTTAATGATCTGGTTGCTCAAGTGCTTAGTGATATTGCTCCAAAACCCTCAGCCACTTTCTCATATTCCACATACGTCCCAAACCTAAAGTCAAACTCGGCCCCACCGATTTGATCTATCCGGCGCCAACGAGTTCACTTGACATAGCCACTGCCACAAACCCTAGGCAATTCGGTCTCACCGATATGGATCTCGGTCTTACCGAGATGGCAATGTAAACTCTGTATGATCCTTTCGTAATGTTTCGGTCTAACTGAGAAGATCGATCTGTCCCATCGAGTTTGCATGGTAAACTCTATGTGATCCTTTAGTAACATTTTGGTCTCACCGAAATGAGCGATCGGTCCCACCGAGTTTGGTTGACCACGTCTCTGTATTGCTATTTGCTGAAATCGATCTCACAGAGTTAATGCATTCGGAGCCACCGAGATGAGGTCTTACCCTAGCCCTAGCACATCGGTCCCACCGAGTTGATCACGTTGCTCCCACCGAGATTCCTAATGTTCACATTGTGAACTGCTTCGGTCTGACCGAGTTCATCTATTCGGCCTGACCGAGTTGGGTCAAATGTGTGTAACGGTTGGATTTTGTGTGGAGGCTATATATACCCATCCACCCCCTTCTTCATTAGAGAGAGAGAGAGAGAGAAAGAGAGAGAGCCATCAGAACGTGCCTACACTTGCACTAGACATTTTCTGAGAGAGAACCACCTGCTCATGTGATGACACCAAGATATACCATTCCTACCACAAGAATCTTGATCTCTAGACTTGCCCAAGTTGCTTTCCACTCAAATCATCTTTCCACCATATCCAAATCTGTGAGAGAGAGTTGAGTGTTGGGAAGACTATCACTTGAAGCACTTCATCATCAACAAACCATCTATTACCTTTTGGAGAGTGGTGTCTCCTAGATTAGTTAGGTGTCACTTGGGAGCCTCCGACGGGATTGTGGAGGTGAACCAAGGAGTTTGTAAGGGCAAGGAGATCGCCTACTTCATGAAGATCTACCCGAGTGAGGCAAATCCTTCGTGGACGTTGTCCATGGTGGGATAGACAAGGTTGCTTCTTCGTGGACGCTTCGTGGGTGGAGCCCTCCGTGGACTCGCGCAGCCGTCACCCTTCGTGGGTTGAAGTCTCCATCAACGTGGATGTACGATAGCACCACCTATCAAAACCACGCCAAAAATCTTCATGTATCCATTGCGTTTGCACTCTCAAAACCTCTCCCTTTACCTTCGTATGCTATGCTTTACTTTTCACTGCCACACCCATCGAATTGCATGTGTAGGTTGGTTACTTTCTTGCAACTAGCATGTGTTACCCTTTCCACTGCCTATACTCTTGCTATGTTTGCTTGAAATGCTTAATATTGTGCTAGAGCTCCACCTCAACATATGGAATTTGAAAAACGGCTACCTTTCTTGTTGAGTGTCTAATCACCCCCCTCTAGACACCTCTTCTCCAATCCTTTCAAATACGTCAAAAAAAAACAATCGTTTAAAATTGTTTACGTACCAGGTTGCTGTTTTTTTGAGTTGTTGATTGTTTTTTGTGATAGCTACCCGCTTATTCCAAGTGGTGTGTGGATGTACGAGTTGCTCGGCACGTTAAGCTCATGGTCCTTAAGGCTGGGCTCATTAAGCTCAGTAAGACTAACAAGAAAAAACCCTGCTCAGCTCAGTTCATTTGAAGCTCGTTTAGCTCGAGATCTCTCGTTAACAGATTCTGATGATGTGTTATAGTCTACATGAGTGTGTAGATGTGATTTTTAAGAAGAAAGATGGTGATTGCAAAAGGAAATGCGCTAGTTTGTTGCCACCTATGTAGATTAGATTGAATAGATAGGCTCAGGTGTTCCAACAATTTTATCACATACTATGATATATTTGTTGTGTTGTTACTAACGAGCTTAGCGAGCTACTCATGAAACTCGTTAGCTCATTCGTTAAACTCATTAAGCGTAACAAGCTCAAATTGATGATTGGATTTGTTCGTTGAGAAGCGAGCCACGAGCATAACGAGTCGAACTATTTAGCGCTCATTAAATCTCGCCAGCTAACAAGTTTTGGTCCAGCCCCGCCGGTGTGCCAGGTCGCACTTTGTATCATTCAAGTGTGGTACTTGACCCTCAATTAAGTGAACAACCACCACCTCATAAAATTTGTGAACAAGCCCACCGCCCAAATTATAGTAAACGTGGGATGCACCAGCATGCAATATTATTTATATTTTCTATATGTGGGAGTACAGTTTTAGTGTAGTACTACTATTACCAGCTCCTCCTCTGTCGTTCAAAATTTTGGTTGAGGTTTTGGTTGCCCATGATCCAAACATACCCGAAGCATCCGAGGCCGCGTACCATCTACCAAATATTTGCAAAGTTTGTTGTGGTGGGCGCACGACAGATGCCAAGGGATGGCTAAAGATAGGGCTAGCCTCGAGGGCATCGGTGGGCTCTAGAAGCGGGTTGGCATGAGCGAGCGTAGAACGCAAGACGTACCCAGGTTTAGGGCTCTCTAGAGAGATAACACCCCTAGTCCTGTTGAGTGTTTCGTTTATGAGTATACGTAGCAGAACAGAGTTGCTCCTAGAGTTGTTTGAAGGAGGAAGGAAGACATGCCAAGGCTTAGGCTGCTCCTTCTCCGATGGGTCAGTATGCGTGTGTGTTCTAATGAGAGTTGTTGTGCCCGTAGATGGATGCCTTCTGGGGCTTTTATAGGTCAACCCTGCAGGATTACAATGGGAAAAGTATAAGGCTGTGGGGCGGGGTTGCGAGTGTCTGAAGAAAAGAGGTAGGAACGAGCATCCGCGAGCATGATGGAGCGAGGAGTCTCCCAGGTGTCTTTTATCAACAGACGCCAAGGGGATAGTGGCACTGTGGATGATGGAGATGCACTATAGATGAACAGCGCGCCACTGTAGATGATGATGTGCCCTATTGGTGAACTGTGCGCCACTGTAGCTGATGACGATGACAGATGAACAACGCAGTGCTCCACTATTCGCCAATAGTGCGCTGCTGCCAGGAACAGCCGGCTCGTCTTCGCCTGTCTGATGGGACGTGGTAGTTGACTTCGGGCAGCCGGCTTGCTGGAGAAGCCGGCCGCGGGCGCAAGCTGGAGTAGCTGACCTGGACAGGTCGGCACCCCGTCCGGTTTGCCGTCTTGGGATTACCCGGGGGTCATCCCCCCGACAGTTTCCTCCGAGCCTCTAGGTGACTTGAAAATTTAGGCGGAGGGTTTGTGCTGATGTTGATGTAGACGATGTTGTTGAAGACAGCCCACTGTGGGCTGCAGCCGGTATGGCTTGCTTCCAGTGGGGGAGCGCGAGCGCACCCACTAGGTGTAGCGTTCGAGCCTCCGAGCAACTTGGAAAAGTTGGGCGGAGGGTTTCCGCGAGCATTGATGTAGACGACGGTGTCGAAGATGCCAGTTGCAGCCGGCGGTGGGCGTGCAATAGGTGTGGTGTGTTCCGAGTGGGGGCGCGCAAGCGCACCCACTGGGTGTAGCCTCTAAGCCTCCGGGTAACATGGAAAAGTTAGGCGGAGGGTCTTGCTGTTGATGACGAAGTGGATGGCGACGTCGAGGGTGCCGGGCGCAGACACGGAGTCCACCGGCTGGTGGGCACGGGGCCCTGCCAGGCGCGGACGTGGAGTCCGCCGGCTGAGTGGGGGCACGCGAGCAAACCCAATGGGTGTAGCCTCGGATCCTCCGGGCAACTTGGAAAAGTTTGGTGGAGGGTCTTGTTGCTGATGAAGCGGACAATGGCGTCGGAAATGCCGGTTGCAGCCGGCGTCGGTCCTGCAACCAGCGCGGCGCTTTCCCAGCGAGGCGTGCCCGTGCACCCACTGGGCGTAGCCTCCGAGCCTCCGGGTAAGGAGGGGAGTTCCCCGCGGAGATGATCGTGCAAAATACAAGGTTAGTCCGCGCAGATATAGCAAATGTTTACTTTTAGCATTGCAAGTATTGTGCGATGGGTGCCGACTCGGTTCGTTTGGGCCCCCTTCAATCTTTTTCATGTCCCCTCCGCTCTTTGGCTTTTCTTCTTGTTAGCTCGATGGCCGGGAGCCGGTCTATAGCTGTTATGAAGAGTGGCCGTGGAGTGGATGTACAGTACTCGGACTACATGAGCATATTCGACTAAGTAGTACATATAAAGGAAACAACCGGGTTGCCATAGTCGTCTTCTCCCAGACGTTTTTCGCATGGGGTGACCTCCAGATTTTTCTCTCTCTTAGCCGGACAGCCGCGTGGTAGTCTGTGGCTGAGAGTGGGCCTTCGGTACCATATGCGCTAATAAGCCGTCTGCGGGAACGAACATATCGGGCCGAGCGGCCAGCCTTCGGGCCGAGACTAGCCGGCGCCAGGGCGAAGAATGATGCAACTATAATAAAGGGGGAGGTGGTCCCTGAGTGTCGCTCAGGGTTATCCAATTTGGTGTGCCCATGCAGAAAATACGCAGGTGAGGAGCTCATAGTGCTTTGGTGCAGACGAGGCGGAGGTTGTCGATGACAGCCGGCTGCCGGCTTACAGCCGGCGGATCCCATCCACTGGGTGTAGCCTTCGAGCCTCCGGACGGCTCGAGAGGCGCCCCAGTTGGTCGGACCCGACCGGCCATGCGTTGAAGCGAATAGGCAGCCGTGCCGGCTTTCCAACCGGCCAGGCGTCGCCAGGCGGTGACACAGGCGATCAAAGACAACCATCACATTTTTTTCTTTTCTTTTCAGATAGCAGTAACTTTTTCTTTTTTCAGCCGACATCTCTCCTTTTTTTACATCCGGCTTGGGAACCGGCATCTCATTTCCTCCTGGCCCTATATCTTTTTGTTCTTTTGAACAAGCACACAGCCGCAGCAATTAAGCAACGCAAGCCAGCCGGGGTGCATGGAAGCGAAAGTCGGCGGGGTGTGGCCGCGCTGACTCGGTCATGCATAGCGGGAGCCCGCCGTGTGGGGGCAGATCCGGCAGGCGGCTGGGTCGCCTGGTGGCGGGCAGAGCCGGCCGTCGCAGGTCGAAGGCGAAGCCGGTAGGCGGGAGCCGGCCGGGGTGGGACGGCAAGCCGAGTCGGAGCCGGAGCCTGTGAGACTCGGCCGAGGCAGAACAACGAGCCGGCGTGCAAGAGTGGCCTAAGCCGGGATCCACAAGGAGACGTAGGCGCGGGCACTGTCGGTGTGGAGCGAAGCCGTCGGGTCCGGCGAGGGAGCCTGGAGGCCCAGGCCGCGGGGTCAGACAATCGGTCGTGTAGAGGAGGAGGAGGTCAGCGCCGTGAAACGGCTGCCTGCGGCGCCGGAGTAGAGGAGGCCCGGCGACGCAGATGCGCTGGAGGAGCTGTCGGCGGGGAGACGCGCAGGAGGCGGACCTGCCGCGCGCGGGCACGAAGCAGAGGAAGCTCATAGGTCGGAGAAGAGCATGCGCTATAGAGGGGGGCGCGACACGGCCGTGCGCGGGCAAAGCAGCGCTATGCCATGGGGGGTGCTCGTGGCCATCTGGGGGAGCCAGGCCGGGGACAGCCTGGAGCGCTGCTGTAGCGCGCGGAAGGAGGGTAGCAGCGAAACTACAAGGAGCCGCAACGGGGTTGGAGCAGCAATGGACGACCGGCGACGGGGGCCGCGGGCGCGCAGCCGGCGTGCAGTGCGGATGCGGGGGCATGGCCGGCTGGCCGCGGACGGGTTGGGGAGGCGCGGGGAAGAGGTAGCGGCCACGACACGGTGGCCCGCTAGGGGAGGAAACTGTCGGCCAGCGGATGAAGCAGTTGCGGCGGCAGGACGACGCCTCGGGCGCGAGGGGCTCCTCCCCTGGTGGCGCACAAGCGAGGAGACAAGACGGAGCGAGGGGGCCACCGGTGTGCTTGCTAGCAGTGGGCGGAGCAGCGCGGTACACGGCGAAGAATGCGCACATGAGCAGTGGTTGGGGAAGCGCGGGCAAAGGACGAAGCCGCATGTGCGCTAGGCTGGATGAGCGCGAAGCGAAGGACGAGCGCGGCGAGCAGAGGAGGTCGCCGGGCGAAGGTGCAGAGGGGCGACGTGCTGTTGGAGGCAGCCGAAGTGGTGTTTCTCCGTGTGTGGCCATGCGAGGCAACCAAGCAGGGCGAGGTGTTGGACCAGGGGAGATTTGGTGGAGTGGACAGAGCAGCCATGGGTATGCGCCTTTGGTGGCTACGGTGAGGGAACGAGGCAGGAACTAGCGGAGGCGAGCATGATGGAGCGAGGAGTCTCCCTGGGGTCTTTTATCAATAGACGCCCAGGGGTAGTGGCACTCTGGATGATGGTGATGCACTGTGGATGAACAGCGGGTCACTGTAGATGATGATGGGAACTTTTGGTGAATAGCATGCCACTGTAGCTGATGACGATGACGGATGAACAGTGCCAGTGCTCCACAATTCGCCAATAGTGCGCTACTGACGGGTACAGCCGACTCGTCTGCACGTGTCCGATGGGAGGCGGTAGTTGACTTCAGGCAGCCGGCTTGCTGGAGAAGCTGGCCGCGGGCGCGAGCCAGAGCAGCTGACCCGGACAGGCCGGCACACCGTCTGGTTCGCCGTCTTGGGACTACCTGGGGATCATCCTTCCGAGAAAGTGCTACAGTCGAGACTCATCAGTCACTCCAATGTGGCCATCATGACCCGTCATATCACAAAACCCACACCTTTACCAGCAATGGTAAAGTGGCTTGGTAAATTGGACGGACGGACGAACCATCATTTCACTGGAATGCTCGTTTAAGACCTTTCTCCCCTATCTTGAAGAAAACAACACTCCAGTCTAGTCAATTCTGCCATTTTTCTTCTGAACCGACGAAGGTGGGCAAATAAGTGATGCTACTCTATTTTCATTCCAAGAATCTTCATTTTGAGAAGAACCGATCGATTCTCGCTGCATGTTCTTTTCCCGTTTTCATTGCGACTATGGTTTCCTTCCGATTGCTTTTTGTTTTTTAGTTTAATGATGGACCCTGGAGCACTGGGCAAAGAGTTGCCGGCGAACAACCCACTAGAGACAGAGATCTCCAAGAAGCGAGCACCGGCTAATGAGTTGGCGATGTTGGCGGGCCAACCCATGGAAACAAAGAACTCCGAGACACAAGCACTGGCCAAAGAGTTGACTACGTTGGCGGACGAACTCCTGAACAAAGAAAGCTGGAAGATCAGCAAGGGCCCCACCGTGCCTACCCTGGGAACTCTAATGGCCACCAATGATAGGCTCAAGGCCGGGGTTTAAAGAGATAGTCGCCGTTGAGAGGCAGTATTTCCCTAGTGAGGCGATGGCCCCCTTCGAGGAGATGGCCCCCGGAGGGATGGGATCCCCCGGTGAGCTGCACAAGGTAAAAAAAAATATGGTTTACCATAGTTGTGGTCTTTGATTATTTTTAATGTGCTTGCTAATATGTTAGGGTTAGGGTTGTGTAGGTGCTGGTGGACATTCTTGATGATTCTGATGTCGTGGTCCCTCCTGTGGACATCCCTCTAGAGATCGATCCCCATGCCGATGTCCTTTTTGTGGACATTGCCCCAGAGATCGATGACAAGAAATAGTTGGTCGTGCTAGTCTTTCATCGTAGTTTTAAGTGTTTAATTTCTAGAATAATGCATGTTATCACACCGTCTTAGGGCTAGTGCAGTGTCTTGTGTGGGCGGTACATGCTACTTTTGTTTGATATTGAATCATGCAAACCCTCTCTGAGTTATGTAAATAGATGTATCCTCACCAGCTTTTTAAGTAATATATGGCATGCTTAGGTGTAATTTTAAATTGTTTATCATACAAGTAGGGTTTGATTGATGAAAATATTGTTTGATGATTGTTGGTGTCAAACCTCGACTGATTCAGCAATGTGTTAGTAGGCTAGCTACTGTGCGAGCTATAGTACCTGCAAACACTCACCGAAGAAAAATGTTGGGGCTGATAGGTTGACATGAATGTCTAGTTGACGTCGTACATTTGGAATGGCTGGAGAGAGAGAGTGTACGTGTGCTAGTGATAGTTTGTACAAGTGTGTACATGGCCCACCTCACATTATTAGTAGTATATTTCTTGGAGTCCTTGCGCATTGGCCGGCTGATCTCTTCTCCCTCCCTGTCTCCTTTTCCTTGCCTGACTCTCGACGGGTGATTAGATTTTGGCTATTGTTGGTTTATTCAATTGCAATGCGTGTCCCCTTTGGTGAGCAACATACCAGACTGACTATGGCGGGTGGGACGCGAACGCGATAGGCATGAAGGCTGCGGATAGATTGGGTGTAAAATAATACAGAGGTGTTGTCTTTACAAGTGTAACTTACCGGCTAATGATCAATTTCTGGCCAGAAATGAAACAACCGATGGAGGCATGTATATTTTACGAAGGTATTTGAAACAAAAACACTGATCCAAATAGTCCCAGTGTGCCGCCTTTTCCTTTTAAACTTGCAAAGTGTAACATTTTCTACTCTTTTCTTTCGCTTGTTCGTGTGATCCATCGATAGAAATCTAGAACAAAATGACGAGGGTGGGACTTTCCCGTGCGTTAGGCGGGCATATTTGGCCTAGTGGGTCTGAGTGATATGACGTGCTACAGTGGCGTTCAATCTTCGCTTGTGGTAGTAGTATTTCTGGTACAATAGTTTTCTTGAAGAAGCGGATTTAACAAACTCATGATGGTTCCTTCGTCCGAGCAACTTACAGTGGGAAGGTTGGGCCTGCGATATGACGGCTCATTAGTCATTATTACTGTGGCGCCATGACCGGGGTGAGTCTCCCTTGCAGTTCTGTGTGATGCACTCTAATTTTGGTACATGGCAAGTGGACCAGGACGGTTGACGTCCCACATGTCAGCGAATGAAAGTATTCTTTCCGATATCAAGGACGAGCAAGGAAACCGGGTGGTATAGTGTCACTCCTCTTTTGTACTATTTATTCCTTATTTTTTATAAAAGCTATTATCTCCACTTTTACGATGGAGGAGTGTGAAACACGGGAGCCCAGTGAACTTGGCATGTGCACTAATCCATCCATCTATGAAAGTCTGTACATATCACTTTGACCAAGAGGAACCTCCATGGCATAATTAATGCCCGAAGCCGCCATCGGCACGTACTGCATTATATCACCGTGCATTGTACGTAACATTTACTGGTACGAGTAGTAGAAGATAAATGCCAACATGCCATGCAGGTTCATACTATTTGTGCCTGGCTACTTCAATTACTGTGTTATATATTACTCAAGTTCGTACATCCCAGGGTACATGTCCGTCTTGTAGTTCTAGTCCCACACGTTCTTCATAGATGGCACGATCCATAATGGTGGGCAACGGGAATCCATATCATCGTAGCTCTTTAGTGTGGCTCCCCACGATAGAGACTCATCCAAAGTGAAGCACCATAGATCAGGGATAGCGGCGTTCAAGATATGAATCCATCGGTGCACAATGAAAACGCACCCGTTCTTCATGAACGCCAGGCCGACGACATTGTGCACGGAAGGTGGCATTGTTTTCACTATGGGGTAGTTGTCCCCAATGAAAGCCGAGTACTCTCCAAGTGTGCTCATCCGTACCCAGGTAGCATCTTGGGGTCGAACTCGGCTTCGTTCATCTGCTACACGCACCATCTCAGATCTGGACACATGGTGATGTGCATGGTCAAGGTCCATGCATGATAATGTTGTGCACATAGGTAGATATTGTATCATGTTAAATACAACACTACTTTGTGTGATGCATGGCAATCAATAAGATCATCTATGATACTACTCAATGATAATATGCATTATGAAGGTACTAGTATCATACACTAGTATCATTCTTTTTTGACGGAAACGAGTGCATTAATTGTGTGCTTTTGCAATTATTTGAGTAGACGACAATCCCAATCAATCATCAATCAAAAGAAGTAAAGAACTACTCCTGGTCCTAGAGTGTAAAGAGACATGCACTGACATGATATAAGATATATATACTAAAGCTCCTGGCTCAATTACTCTTAGATCGGAGAGAATGGATTACCTCAGTACATGATCATGGTCCAACCATGATAGATCGTGGCACCTTGTTGCCGTTCAATGGTTCCACGGGTAACGACCGCTAAGATAGTACGTCCCCACTCGATGTCGTCAGCTACAATGTTCCAAGTTAGACAAAAATCCACATGCACATCAACGATCGGCGATCTGATTTTGATTGAGGGATGACTTCGCACTACCAAATAATGGAGCACTGTTAGGATAACACCATGACTGTTAGGATGGTCGTACGGGTGACGCCAGACTATGTTTGTCGGCGGCCACATGTCATTAATGTGGGAAGCACGGACAAATGGTCGGTCGTGCTATCATTTCAACGCGGAGCAGTCGCGTGCACCGGGAAACGATATTCGCGCAGCTTCAAAGTAGGCGCCAGTGAGGAATCGCCTCCGCTCTTGCCGGGCATTAATGCGGCACTAACGCTTTGGGGCGGTGCTGACTGTTTCAGGAGGAAAGGGTGCGCCGGCGAGGGATGGGGTTTGGGTGGGCCAGGGTGGTCAGACGCAGGCATGGTGGTGCTATTGATTATGTACCCTTTCAGCCGTATGAGGGAGTCCTGGATCGAGGGGTCCTCGGGAGGCCAGATAACTCTTGGTGGGCCGGACTGGTGGGCTGTGAAGATCATAGTTGAAGATCATCTCTCGTATCCGGATAGGACTCGTGTATTCGTATAAAGGCAGGTTTTAGGTTCGGGTGTAATCTTTCCTTCCTCTCGAAGATGGCATGTACAAACCCTACGCCCCTCCGGTGTGTATATAAACCGGAGGGTTTCGTCCGTAGAGGCTAATGGAGAATCTCAAATCCTTATAGGCTAGACTTTAGGGTTTAGCCAATACGATCTCGAGGTAGATCAACTCTTGTATTCATATTCATCCATATTATTATAGTAGGAAGTAGGGTTTTACCTCGATCGAGAGGGCCTGAAGCTAGGTAAACATCGTGTCCCCAGCCTCCTCTTACCATCAATCCTCAGACGCATAGTTCGGGACCCCCTACCCGAGATCCGCCGTTTTTGACACTGACATTGCTGCTTTCATTGAGAGTTACACTATGTCGTCAACGGAAGGATTGATGGATCGTGTCAACAACCACAACGGCGACACCGAGGGAATTTTCCCTCCTGGCCAACTTTTCGTGTTCGTCGGCTTCGCGCTCCATGCCAACACTGAAGGCCGCCTCGAACAGATTGAGAGCTACGCACCTGGCCATCAAGTCAGATTCGGAAGCTTAAACTATGTTGCTGATATTCACAGAGAATTGATGTTCGCCGGAGTCAACCCAGCGGCGACCTCTCTCTGCCATCGTGATGAACATGACCTAGCTCTGTCATCGGATCAGGAAATAGGACCTGCAACAGTTTTGGCCCTAGATCTGGAATGGACCGCGTCGCCCGAGGACGGGAAGCTCAACCCCGCCAAGGAAGCCGCGGACTCCACGGCGTCGGAGCCGCTCACAGACCCAACTCAAGGCGAGTTATGTGTCATCGGAGCACCGGACCTAACTCCGGCCTCGGATTCCGAATCACATGCATCTGCGCCCTTCAAGCCAGATCACGCGTCTATTGCCGAATTAAGTGTTGCGGATATCTTCCAGCACTCACCCTTTGGCGACATGCTAAGGTCGTTAAGATCCCACTCCCTAGATGGGGACACACAGCCGTGTTATATCCGGTTCGAACTGGAGGCTGATGGAAAGTTTTGCTCCACACCCACCACCCACTTGGTAGCCACGGTTGAAGACCTAATTGATCTACTTGACTATACTTCCGAAGACTTCGAAGGGATGGACCTCGAAGCCGAAGCGGATCCAGATCAAAACTGGCCCGTAATCGGGCGGGGACAGCTACGTCTTCATACGACGTATATATGGTGGATACACCTAAGGAGGCGGAGAGCGACGGCGAAAACAATCCCTTGGAGGACAAGCCCGTCGAAGAACGTCCACAACGTCGGCGTCCAAAGCGCCGAACTAAATCCCGTAAAGGAAGAAATAGCAACACTTTCACTAACAAGGGTGACACTCCGGAACAAGCCGAAGACCCCGCAGACCCAGCGATGGAGCAGGAGGAGTGAGAGGACGGCGAACAAAGTCCGAAGCCGCTGTCCGATGACAGCGATGACGAAGAAAGTAACTATGAACCTGTCTCCGAAGAAGAGGTTAGCCTGGGCGACGACGAATACATCGTCCCAGAAGAACCCTTAGAACAAAAGCGCTTCCATCGGAGGCTTATTGCCACCGCAAGGAGACTGAAAAAACAGCAGAGACAACTTCGAGCCGCACAGGACATGCTCAATGATAAATGGAAGAAGGTGCTAGATGCCGAACAGAAACATGGCTATAACGGCCAAACCAAAGGCTATCCCAAGCATAAACTGCTGCCCAAAGTCAACGTCGAGGCCGCCGCGCTCGTCCCGCCGAAGAATTACACCACCAACTAGCCGGACCGACCTCCTCGTGGATGGGACAGAGTTGCTAGCAATGGCGTACACAAGCCCGCACCACCACCAAGTAAAGAAAAGTAGGATGCGGCTCAAGTCCGAAAACACAATCTGCGTGAGGACCTGAACAAAAAAGCTAGCAAGACCATGTCTATCTACGGACCTAGGGACCGAGCTCCCGCACAGGACAGCGGCTATCAAGCCAATCGCGCCAGTAATATACCTGTTTGGGGTCAATACCGGACATCACAACCATCGGATACGCCACGACATAGCAAAATACAGAGGTGCCGCACACCCTCTGTGCTTCACCGATGAGGTGCTGGATCATGATTTTCTAGAAGGGTTTAAGCCCGTGAACATCGAAGCGTACGATGGAACGACGGATCCAGTCGTGTGGATAGAAGACTTTATTCTTCACATCCACATGGCTCGGGGAGATGATCTCCAGGCCATTAAATATCTACCCCTCAAGCTGAAAGGACCAGCTCGGCACTGGCTTAACAACCTCCCATAGAACTCCATTGGTAGTTGGGAAGAACTTGAGGACGATTTTCGGGCCAATTTTCAAGGGACTTATGTCCGGCCCCCGGACGCTGACGATCTAAGTCACATCATCCAACAACCCGGGGAGTCAGCCCGCAAGCTTTGGAATCGGTTTCTTACTAAGAAGAACCAAATCATCGACTGTCCGGACGTTGAAGCCTTAGCGGCATTCAAGTACAGTATCCGGGATGAATGGCTAGCCAAACACCTTGGTCAGGAAAAGCCGAGGACAATGGCAGCCCTAACTACACTCATGACTCACTTTTGCGCGAGTGAGGATAGCTGGTTAGCTCGTAGCAGTACCAGCGACCCTGGAACATCTGAAGTCATCGACGGTAATGGAAAGCCACCACGTAACAAAAACAAACGTCGAAACAATGTTGGAAGCCCAGATGATACATCAGTAAACACCGGATTCAGTGGCTCCAGACCCGGTCAACGGAAGAAGCCATTTAAAGGCAACAGAGATGGTCCATCCAGTCTAGACAAAATATTAGATAGGCCCTGCCAAATCCATGGCACCCCAGAAAAACCTGCCAACCATACCAATCGTAACTGTTGGGTCTTCAAGCAAGCCGGCAAGCTCAATGCCGAACACAATGGAAAGGAGCCTCAGAGCCAAGACGAGGACGAACCTCGCCAGTCGAATATGGGGGGATAGAAGAAATTTCCAGCGGAGGTCAAAATAGTGAACATGATATATGCCACCCATATCCCAAAGAGGGAGCGCAAGCGCACACTCCGAGATGTCTACGCCGTTGAGCCTGTTGCCCCCAAATTCAACCCATGGTCGGCATGTACGATCACTTTCGATCATAGGGATCATTCGACTAGTATTTGTCATGGGGGTTTGGCTGCCCTAGTGCTCGACCCAATAATCAATGGATACCACCTCACCCGAGTCCTCATGGACGATGGCAGCAGTCTTAATATCATATATCAAGACACTGTTCGGAAGATGGGGATAGACCCGTCAACAATCAAGCCAAGCAGCGACCTTTAAAGGAGTGATACCGGGCGTAGAAGCCCACTGCACGGGCTCTTTAACGTTGGAGGTCGTATTCGGCTCTCCTGATAACTTTCGAAGCGAAGAATTAATATTCGACATAGCTTCATTCCGAAGTGGCTATCACGCTCTACTCGGAAGAATGGCATTCGCCTACTTTAATGCAGTCCTGCATTATGCATATTTAAAGCTTAAAATGCCTGGACCACGTGGCGTTGGCACGATCAATGGAAACATGGAGTGCTCTCTCCGCACGGAGGAGGACATTGCGGCCTTAGCAGCCGAAGTCCAAAACAGCCTATTCAAGCCGAATAATTTATCAATAGCAGACATAACTAAACCTGTCCGGCACACGCCTCAGTGCGACAGCTCAGATGAACCTGAGCAAGATTGACAGTTACGCCCCCGTCGACTGCTCCATAAGGTGATAGCATATGTGCCTCGAGTACATAATTATGCCTTAAAAATTCCTTGGGCGATGACCAGGGGCGCCTTCATATAGTCCATAGTTCGGCTAGACCCTATTCGGACTCTAAACTTATCTTTTTAGGTTCATCAAACAAACCGGTTTTTTCATAGCACACTGGATTTCTTTTTCTTTTCCAGGTTTTTCTTTTTCTGTTTTACAAACGGCCATCATACTCTCACCCCTTCAAGGACACATTACACAGGAGGAAACGGTGCAGATGTGCAGCAGGGACCCACAATAAGGTTTCTTTTTAGATTAAGACCATGTGTAAACCTTTTTCTCTTTCTTGTTATATACCTTTTTGCATGTAAAATTTCCAACAAGGTTTTCGGTATTGTTTGTGGCTCGCCGTACTATAGAGGGACATTAATAGAGTAGCTTTATTTGCATTATGTTCGGAGTTTTATTCACTCACCATAAAATGTTTTGTTCCCGCATGATATTGCCATATGTGCCTTGTCAATAAGGGTCCATTACCAGGGGCTGTATTTAGCCTGGTATATGTTGAAAAGACCGAACACCTATAGTGAGTGTTCGGCGTCCTGGATGTTTGCCTTATATGCATCAGTTCTAAATCATGTCTTGGGTCAATAGTTTGGTTGCCCAGCTCGTGTGCTTACCCCTATGTTCCCGGTTGTTCTTCTAGGGTGTAAAGGGAGAACTACTGTGATTGTACTTCTGGCTCGTCCGGTCAAGTACCTCAGTAGAGAAAGCCGAAAACTGACTGTCATGATAAGCAAGAACCTGGTCCGCAAAAGAGATCTACCCCGTGTTATATGAAGGGTTGGTTTTTGCCCAGCCAGGTGCAATTGAATACCTTAAGTAAATGAATATCCTATCCGCACCAGGGGCTAGTACCTAGCCCCACATGTCAAGCTCTTACGACTAAGTGAAAGCAATAATGCCGCGTAGTCTGATTGCCTGGTTAGCTTCACATACACCTCCTACACGGACCAAGACGTTGGATAAAGAGTGTATATGAATATGACCAAACACCCCAGTAGTCTTTACATCCGGATACAATCACTCGAAGATAAGATCCTCCGAACACTAGCCTTATACAAGGCGGGCGCCCTCGATGATGTCCTCGAAGTACTTCTACGGCTTGCGGTGCTCCTTGCCTGCGGGCAGGCCATCAGTAGCTATATGCCCTGCATTCATCTTCGCCCAATGCACTTTGACACGAGCAAAAGCCATTCAAGCACCTTCAATGCAGGCCGAACGCGTGAGTGCGTCAACCAGCGGACTCGCCTCGATGAGACGCTTCTCCAATCCGAAGTAACTACTTGGGATTGGATCAGCGGGCCATAGCCGGACTATTAAGTCCTTCATGGTCGAACCCGCCATGTTATGCAGCTCGACCAGCTGCTTCATCTGGTCATTGAGGGGCACTGGATGTTGTGGCACATAGACCTGCGACTAGAATAACTTCTCCATATTGTTCCCCTCCTGGGCTCGGTAGTACTGGGCAGCGTCAGCACTGCTTCTTGGAAGATCAGCAAACACGCCTGGAGAACTCCATAACCGTGTCAGCCCAATGTACTTCTGCCCTCCGAAGATTCTTTGTAAGAGAAATGTCTTACCAGATGCTATCTGTCGTGCCTGCTCGTTTTCTTGACGGCCGCTACGCGACTCGCCTCGCGCATCCTGGGCAGACTTCACTGCCATAGCAAGCTCGAATGCCTGTTCCGAAGCCTTCTTCTCCAATGCCTCACATTTGAGAATGGCGTCGTTGAGCTCGACCTCGACTTCGGACACCTGAGATCGGTGCTTCTCGCACTCAGCCTTTTCGGCCTTCAAATCGGTAGCCACTTTGTTAGCGGCTACCTTGTTCGCCTCGGCCTCTTTCTTGGCCTTGGCAACGTCGCCCTTGAGGGCCTCGAGCTCAGTGGCACCAGCTGTGCAATAAAGAATACAAAATCAAAGTTTATAAAACATACTCGATCAATATTAAATTAGTATTTTCGACATTTTAAAATCCGCATACCTTGCATTTCATCTAAACGCTGGCTGACGCGGTCGAGGTCCGCGTTGGCCAACTCGAGCTTCCGGTTTAGTTCGGCAACCTCTGCGTCTCGCGTAGTTGCCGCAACTAGTGAAGCCTGCACAATAGTTAAGCTCTGTAAGTATGCTATATTATCGATACTTTGTCCGATTCTCTTCAGAATCACACAAAGAATCAGGGGCTACTGGCTATATATGTGTATTTAAAACAAATAAAGTTTACAAAAAGCATTACATTGCTTACCTCAAAACCTGTTAGCAGGCTGGTGAAGGCTTCATTCAGTCTGCCTTTGACGGACTGGATGTTCCTCATCACGGCAGCCATCACGGTACGGTGCTCCTCTACGATGGAGGCACCTTGTAGTACCCGCTCCTTAGAATCCGGCGCCTCCGGATTAACTCCAGGCGCCACCGTATCCTCCTCCACTTGGGGAGTCGGGTCTTCGGACCCCGGGGCCGCACTAGGCTCCGGGCAGTATTCGGTGGGGCCCCGGACTGTTTGGGCCCTACGTCTTCGGTCTCCATGGGAATTGTCACCCGATGGTCGGCAGTCGCCGAGGTATTATCCCCGGCCGCCTTGTCACCTACCCTCCCTCATCTCCTAGGGTGGAGGACACCCACTAGGAAGACACTTCGGTGTCCCCGCCAATCACGGGTGATGGAGCCCGGACTGGTGGGTCACTCTCCGTCTCTCCGGGTGCTAGAGAGTTCCCCTCCGATAAGGAGGCGTCAGGGTGTCCTCCGGGAGGGTTGAAGGTCAGCAGGAGAAAAAAAATACTAAGTAAGTATCAAAAACACTCAATAAACAAAGGTGCAGCAGTCAATCCGGACAAACTTATGATTCGGGTAGGGGTTTCTCCTGGGCTTCACCACGAAGCTATGTTCGGACGAATCAGAACTAGCAGCGAGGGTCATCTTCCTCTTGGGTGCGGCCGTGCTTGCTTCAACAGGGGCCGCCCTCTTCTTCCCCCTGCCTTGAGCTAGGGGCTCTTCTTCTTCCTCCTCCTCCTCCTCCTCCTCATCATCTTCCTCCACCTCTTCAGAGGAGAGGATGTTGATTTCCTCGGACTTCTTGTCCGCAGGGCGGGGGCTGTCTCCGGCCCCCTTGCCCATCTTCTTGGGCTTCTTGACCGGGGCCTTTTATGGCACCGGAACTAGCATCGCCATCACCTGAGGTGATTCTAGGTCTTCGGGCGAAGGTGTCGAACACTTGATCTGTGTCACCTTCTTCGTCCAGCCATGGATATCACGCGAAAACTTCAACTCCTGTCATCATTAAATAAGGGGGGAGATATATATTCGGCGAAGTTTTCTATTACCTCTGGGGCGGAATCAGCCGTACTGTAGGCCACGTCCTCGGTCTCTTCCGGCCACTCCTTCTGACTCTTGAAGAGATGCTTCCAAATCTCTTTATGCGTAAAGCCTAAGAGGTGCTTCAGAGGCTTATCCCCGGCCGGATCGAACTCCCATAGGGAGGAATCCCGGCTTTGGCAGGGAAGGACTAAGGATGGCAATTTTATCCATGGACATGGATATCCGACCCGAATGGATAGGGTTTGGATATGCTTTTGTGTCCATGGGCAGTGCCCAAATGCGACCCGATTACTAATGGGTAGGGCATGGATACAATCTTGTACCCGTGGGTATATCCAAACCCGACCCGATAGTATGACTTAATGGCAAAAATCTGCTATCCCTACCCTGCAGTCACATGTTCCACAGCAATTTTACACTTTGTTATCCAAAAGATGCAAACGAAATTACACAATCCTCGTCATAACCTTTATTAGTTGACATTCAATCCCCTCTGTAACATACCCCAATGCCCTTCCCTTATTTGTATCTCCTTGTTAAATGACTTGTTATTCTCATCTGTTAGAAAAGTACTAAATGATCTTATGTTGTTAGTGGACGTTGATTTACCATAAGTGAAGCCTAGCATGCCAGGAAGTGAAGAATGGAAGATCTTATGTTAACATTGTTTTATGTCTTATTTATATGTCTAGAGAGGACCCAATGGATATCCAGCGGGTATGGATATCCATCGGGTTTGGACATGGACATAATTTTTCACCCATGGATTTTTTTCATGGGTGGGCAAAGACTATCTTCATGGATATGGATATGGATTTGATATTGTTCAACCCGATCCAAACGCGACCCATTGCCATCCCTAGGAACGACTAGCGGGGCTAGCATTACCTGGACCATGGACGAGAGCTGATGCCCTTTGGAAATCATGCCGGATACACGGCTCATGAGAGTCATCACTTCAGTATGAGACCCCCAGTCCAGACCTTTTTTGGTCCAAGAGGTCAGCCTCTTTGGGGGACCGGATCTGAAAGCAGGTGCTGCCGCCCACTTGGTGTCACGGGGTTCGGTGATGTAGAACCACTCCTGCTGCCAGACCTTATTCGTCTCCACGAATGAGCCCTTGGGCCAAGTTGCATTCAGGAGCTTGCTAATCATGGCGTCCCCGCACTCCGCGTGCTGTCCATCCACCACCTTCGGCTTCACGTTGAAGGTTTTGAGCCGTAGGCCGAAGTCTGGAGGGATGCGAAGGAAAGCTTCACATACCACTATGAAAGCGAATGTGAAGGATTGAGTTCGGGGCTAGATCATGGAAATCTAGCCCGTAGAAGAACAATAGACCCCGAACAAATGGGTGGAGTGGAAACACTAGCCCCCTAACAAAATGAGAAGTAAACACTACCCTCTCACCCGCCTCTGGGACGGGAATCACCTGACCCTTGGCAGAGACTCGGGGTGTGATGTTGGCGGCGATATAGCCCGCGCTTCGTAGATCCTCCATGGTCTTTTCAGTGACCGTGGAAGCTTCCCACTTGCCCCTGGCACCGGATCCAGCCATTCTGGGCAGGGGAGTAGTGGTTGAGGAATGAGGAGTGGTGGGCGCAGGAGATGAGAATGCTAGGGCTAGGGAGATTCGAGAGCTCGAGCTTGAGGAAGGCATGGGGCTGTTGAAAGGGATGTGTATCCTTTTATAATGTTGTGAATACAGAGCTTCCCCCCACTTTAGCCATAAACCTCGCCGGTTCCCAAAGCGGTCGTGCGTAATGCGCGGCGTGGGTGCTCACGTCACATTGACAAGGATCCCACAATAAGCAGGCACGATCTCTATTCTGGTGGGACGTGTCAATGAGGATATACCTCGAAACGCAAAACTAGGACCAAATAAAATGGCTCGATATGTTGGTGGTTTAGATGTGACGCTTCACCCAAAAGTTGTCATTAGAGACACACTATTCATTTTCTTTTAAGAACCTTGCCTTCAAGGCTAAGGGTTGTACTAACCTTGCAGAGCCGAACACAATACCCCTTGCAGAAGATATATTCGGAAGAAGGAACCCGCCTTGCAACACCGAAGACAATACGGAAGCCAAACTCATCGTCATTGAAGTTAGGTTTAGGGGCTACTGAGGGAGTCCTGGATCGAGGGGACCTCGGTGGGCCAGATAACTCTTGGTCGGCTGAACTGGTGGACTATGAAGATCATAGTTGAAGATCATCTCGCGTATCCGGATAGGACTCCTGTATTCGTATAAAGGCAGGTTTTAGGTTCGGATGTAATCTTTCCTTCCTCTGCAAGATGGTATGTACAAACCCTAGGCCCCTCCGGTGTGTATATAAACTGGAGGGTTTAGTCTGTAGAGGCTAATGGAGAATCTCATATCCTTATAGGCTAGACAGTAGGGCTTAGCCAATACGATCCCGAGGTAGATCAACTCTTGTATTCATATTCATCCATATTAATATAGCAGGAAGTAGGGTTTTGCCTTGATCGAGAGAGCCTGAACCTGGGTAAACATCGTGTCCCCAGCCTCCTGTTACCATCGATCCACAGATGCATAGTTCGGGACCCCCTACCCGAGATCAGCCGGTTTTGACACCGACACCATACTAGTACTTCGCAAAAGTACATTCCTTTGTGAGTTTTCTCCAAATCCTTGCATGCAAAGATTTAATGCACATTGAAATTTGAACATGTGATGGGGGCTCTAAATTTGACACTTATCAAACGGAAAAACTAAACATATACTAGTAAACTGGAAGAAAGTGAGTATACCATACGATGTGTCCCACGCAAAACAAGACCCCTGTTTTGTCACCACGAAGATGCGATTAAAAAGGAGCACACCGTCTTTGTACTCGTACAACAACAAATTGGCCACAGACAACATGATCCACCTTTGACCGCCATGTTCAGCATTGTTTGTGAAAGCAATTGCGATGTTGAACACCGCAATGAGACTGTAACTTTTGTTGGTGCATGATCTTATCGGGGCTTCCAGGATTGCTATCTTTTTCAATCTCACCGTGGTTCCATCGTACCAATTCAGGCGATGGACCATTGCATGGGCGAACCCAATGGTGGATATGTTCGATGGGAATGGTATCACCATTGTGGATGTTGTGCAAATTGATGTTGGTACCATCCCGTACATATGCACGGCAATCTCAGTTGGCACCTAGCCAAACTTATAAAAATAGTGGGCAGTGGGCGAATTATAAAATGGAACACAGAAGTAGCCATTATAATACATTAACGTTATCAAACTCATCTCACTTACCTGCTCATCGGACAAAATCTGATTGCCCCTCGGCATCTCAAGGGGCGTCAACTTGCAACTACGGACATGTCACCCTAGAAAGACCCCCCTAGGAAACATCCTCGTTCTCGATGATGCATGGTAGACCAACTGGCTTGGTCTTCTCCCACGCATATTTACACACCTTCTTAAAATATTTGGTCCAAGTACTATTGAGTCTTGAGGATGTGTGGAAGTCGGAGCGACTTACGATTTCCCCCAAAGGATCGTCTTCCAAGGTCTCCCAACCTCGATGAGGACGAGAAGCACCACCGCCTTGCGAATCCATCGAAATGACGACGAACTACCCTATCCCTTGGGGAACTTGTTTAGACGAGAGAAGATGGTAACTGCAGGGCATCGTCCCTTCAGACATGATGTTCTGTGGGGGGCCCTAGTCTATACTATTTCATATTAGGGAGCCCACAGGCGGTACGTTGTGCGGCATGTTAGCGTCCATCCACTACCCCAGAATTAAAGCATGCACGACATTTACAGCGACTAGAGTAGTTTGTTTTCGAGACGCACAGACCAACACGGACAAGCAGACCTCGTCATCCTTTTTCGAGCATGACTTAGACAACTACGTGCGTGACATGCCTACATGCAAATCTTGTGTGGCCAAATCATGCGAGCCGGAGAGGTAGGATGTCGAACTACATCCTGCATGTTGTAGCCATGTCATCTACACGCAACCTAACGCCAATTCATACTAAGCTGATGTACGTACAAGGAGGGGAAGAAGGTGCAGTAGAAGGCTGAGATGGGAGGATGACGTACGCGTGCGTGTAGGCATACTGTATTGTCAGTATCGAATTTTCGGGATATTAATTTTCCCAAAAAGCGGATGTTGTGCTCACCAGCCCCAGGATTATTGTTAGCTGATGAGGCACCAACTGGTTACAGAAACTCCAAGCAAAGTGCAAAATATGTAGTACAAGACCATTCTGGCCTGTGAGTACAAGACAAGCTTTTAGTTATTGATGGCGGAAGCGGTTTGTGGATCGTTGGTGACTATGGGACACTATCTCCCATAGGAACGGCTGACCGGGATAACACCTATCTTCGCGCGGCTGCTAACTCCAATAGTGTAGGCTCCGGGGTGGCATCACGTCGTTCCTTCCCACGCAAGGAATCTGGCCAAGACAATAGCCAGGGACAAGCCAGTGAGTACTTTGAATGTACTCGCAAGCATTATGATCATGGGTGAGGCATAAACATGCTCGAGGATAAATTATGATTAATAGGATAATGAGGATATAACAGACTATAATCGCAAGCAGGACATTCGAGTAAGAGGCATGTGCAATCCGAAAGTAGTAACAAAATAAATAACAAGCATGCCACAGTCGGGCGTCTGAGCGACACCACAGAAAGGGCTTATAAATAAAAAGAATGCCACAGTCGGACGTCTGAGCGACATCACATAAAGGGCTTTGTCAATAAAAGAATGCCACAATCGAACGTCTGAGCGACATCACATAAAGGGCTTTAAAATAAAAAGAATGCCACAGTCGAACGTTTGAGCGACATCACATAAAGGGCTTTGTAAATAAAAAGAATGCCACAGTCGGACGTCTAGGCGACATCACATAAAGGGCTTTATAAATAAAAAGAATGCCACAGGCGGACGTCTGAGCGACATCACATAAAGGGCTTTAAAATAAAAAGAATGCCACAGTCGGACGTCTGAGCGACATCACATAAAGGGCTTTAAAATAAAAAGATAAATAACGGTAAATATCCGGGAGGTAGAACCGTCCCAAGGATACTCCTCGTTCCAAAGAATATGAATGGTTAGTCCATAATAATAATACATCACAATCACCACCTATCATAGGTCATAAATAAAGTTCTGGCTTAAATGTTTCTCCTCCGAAGACCGACACTAAGACCGACACTCGACCCATCCCAGACTGTAGTCCTTAACCATGGACACGGCTATTCGAATAGGTTTTATATCTCTCCAGAGGGTGCACTCTTTACCCACGAATAACGGATTTTGCTATAGCCCCTCTGGACTAATTCCGCCTACGGTCTTTTAATTTGAAGACGCACCTGACTGCACACACCAGCCTAACTTACCGGTGTCTGGAATCACCCACGACACTAGTTAAGCCAAACTCTAAGTGGGAAGGCTACAACCTCGACTAGCATGGGATCACAACAATTTATAACGCGCGCGAAAACTGGGGAAGCTATCCCCTTCGGCTCCAACCGAAACACCCATGCCCCCGGACCTGGTGGCCTGCCTACCGGTTGCAGCCGATATCTTCCACCGTGGCCTCTCTGTACGGTGTGTGATAGAACAGGGGTCGACAATTTACTGAACCGTACCCTACCTGTAGCAGGGACACGTGGTAGCACGAAACAAGCATGGGGATTACTGGAACAAGACTCGATCTACGATCGACTCAGGAGGTTTCAGCTTTACTATATGGATAGTGTCGCATTGCTTGACACCGCTTTCTGACAGGGTCACCACCCCTCATGCTTCATCCTGCCTTACAGCACATCATTCGTCACCACGAGATGTCAGTCACTTAGCTGTGCTTACCGGAACACAACTTTCCTTCGGATTCCGTCCGAACTATCATCAGGCATATGAGGCATGAGCAGTGATTACTGCCACAAACATGACAGAAAAGATTTTTCACCACAGGTTAGTATGCAAGAGTATGGCTTTTACATGAAATAACAATGGAGTTCTTGTGTTATAGCAAACAACACACAACGTATATCAAACGGGGTTCAATGTGCTTGCCTTCAAGTAGATTTGAGGAGAAAAGCATTCCAAGAAATTTGGAAGTTTTCTCCCTCTTCAAAATCCTAATAGAAAGAGTATAAAATTAATACATAGAATCATAACAGCACAAAAAAGTTGTCTGGAAAATTTTCAAATAAATTTAAAAATAAACTAGACCAAATTTGCGGAACGGGAGAAAAAGAATCAATTCATTTGGAGTTGTAGTTAAAAAGTTAAAGCCAGTCAAAGTTTGGTCAACTCTGATTTTTAAACTGAAACAGAAAAGAAAACGTTTCGGCTGAGAATACGCCTTCGGGCTAGGGAATACGTACTTTGCGTTTTACGCCTTCACTTAGAAACATGCGATGGCGAAGCTGGGTCACTGACAGTGGGTCCAGGGGGCCCACAAGTCAGGTTTGACCAGTCACTTTTCCCCCTTCTCTTCCTCTGCCCGAACAGAGGCGAGACTTCGGCGATCGTCGCCGGCGAACGGAGGCTCCTCGAGGGTTACTGAGTGCGGGAATGGATCCGCTACTCCTTGGCGGTGCTCCCGGTAGTCGACCGGTCGGAGGGGACGGAGGGAGTCGTCGGCGGTGAGCTCCGCGACGGAGGAAGCTTCGGGTGGAATTGGGGATTCGAGTTGAGGTGGGTTTCGATCGCGTTCGAGGGGTTGGGCAGTTCCGCAAGGTCGAGGGGAAGGCGACAATGGTGTTGGACAGGCGGGGGAGGCCCTGGTGGCGCCGGAGTGCTCGAGGCAGGGACGGCGGCCGAGGTTGCCGGAGAGGAAGGGGACGACCTCTCTGGTCTTCCTACTGCTACGGGTGGATCGGTGAGGGGTCGTGTGGGGTTTCTGGACGGTCTGATGAGCTCGGGGGCTTCTTATATAGGCGGGCAATGGCGGTTCCGCGTCAGCCGGGGATAAGATCGCCGGCGACCGCCATTCTGTAGCAGCAGGGGACGTGGCGACAACGAACGCTTGTGGACAAGCTTGCGGATGAGCTCGCACTGCTCCAGGGGCAGCTGGCGATCGCGCGTGGCTTGGGCGGCGCCGACCGTGGCAGAGATCCATTGTGCTCGCCGGCGTGCCGCCAAAAGTGCTCTGACGGCGGCGCTGTGGCGTCCCAGGGACGGCTTGGCGTGTTCTAGGGTGCGGATAAGGCCGGGCGTGGCTCCGTAGGTGAGTTGGGGCCAGGGGCACGACGCGGCGACCCGAGCGCACGCACGTGCAAAACGCGCGCTCTGGGCGCGCCCAGAGCACGCACGCTACGTGCTCGGTGATATGCCAAGGCGTGCTAGTGAGCTGCAAACCGCAAGGGGGTCAGCAGGGTGGGGCTATAGGTTAGGACAAAGTTGTGAGACATGCTAGTCTAGACAGGGGATCAAGTTCATAACATGAACCAGAAACTAAGCCAAATATGGTCACGCCCTCAGGGTGTTTGACAAAATGCTAGTGGCATCTAGCTAACTCTTGGGGTGGCTAAATTTACCAGATGGATGTCTCCTTGGATGAGTAAGAAGGTGGTGAGGTTAGTTTATCAAGGGCAAAAACTTGTTAGTGCAAGTTTTGCACGATCCCAGTTCTGGACAAAAAGTAAATGGCATAATTACATGGATCAAAACTATCCCAATAGGGCCACTCTCCTGAACTTAAGGGTTTTGCTAGAAGGACTACAAGCATGAGGAAGCTCAGGGGCACTAGAGCAAAATAGACTAGGGTTGTAGTGCAAAACACCAAACTGAACCAGAATGGAAAAGAGGTTGGTTCACTCAAATCTTCCAAAGGACCAAGATGGGCTTTTGCATAAAGTTGATTAACATACTCCTGTGAACATCCCATAATTTTGGTGGAAGCATTACAGGAATATTTAAAGGGGTTGTAGTGCAATTTGGCCTACTGAACCAGATTGGCAAACAAATTGTGGAGCTCAGAATATTAAATGAAAAAAAATTATATTCTTGCATAAAAGTGATCTAATAGCATTACTTGACATCTCCAATTTTTGGTTGAAAATTTAAATAAAATTATCAAGAGGTTGTAGTTCAAAAGGGGCCTTAAAATTAAGGGCAACCATTTATATAGAGAAGAAAATTAGGGAGACCAATATATAATTTATCCTGTTGATATAAGCAAAGTTTTAAAGGGTGCATAAGAGAATCTAACATTAGCTGGAAAGTTTTTTACTAGGGGTAAAAACTCCAACATAACAGAACAAGACTGGTCCTGGAATCCAAAGGAACATTCAGCAGAAGTGAAAATTTCAATTCACTGGCAAAATTTTATTTAATAAAACATTGCTAAATTTTTGGGGTGTTACATGTATGAGGAAGAAAAAGGAGGCGATCTAGCTAGCTTAATCAATTTGAGAGCAGGAGGCGAAGCGGTAGTGGAGGGGTATTCCTGGAAAGAACGGGCTAAGATCAAAACGCGCACAACATTCCATAATTTTTGGCACAAAGTTATATGCGGACTAAACTGATTTGGATGGTGTACTAGCTGGTCGCAATGGGAGTATCATAGCTTGGCAATTTTTATGAGGTGGCATTGTATTAAGTGAAGAAAGAGAGGGTCGCGTGGCATATCATTATAGTACTAGTTTACGCTACTCCCCATTATGATCAACCTAAATATTGTACTATGCATTGTTTGGCATGAAAGTTCCTTGGAGCTCATGTTGTAGCAGTTGTACTCCACAGCCCGCTTGTCTTCTCCTTCCTCTTCCATCGCACAGGCATGTCTGCATGGATCAACCGGTCTACTAGTGCTACAAAAAGATGCATGCATGACCACTAATTTGATTCATTCATCTTAAAAGCAGTTTACATTGAGTACTACTACTATTACTAGTGCTACAAATCCATACAAATCATGCAATAGGAGTACAATCTTGTAAGTACTACGCACATAACCTATGCTAGACCATAGTACTCCTTGTCGGAGATGGGTAGGCGGTCGCATGTTGCAACTCCAGCTCCTCCTGCTCCTCCTCCAGTTCGACGAACGTCTCGTTGATCCCCCACTCCCATTGCCGGAGGAAGCGGCGGTTGGCCTCCACCTCGGCCTCCGACTGGATGGACTCGATGATGGCCTGATTTTCCACCGGCCCATCCTCTTGGGTCAACTTCGCCATGGCGTCGCCTCGCCTGTGTGGTCCTCCTCCAGCTCCGCTTATCCCGCGTCGTCCTCCTCCTGTTCCGGCTCTGCCTCACCCACGCCGTCCTCCTCCTCCTGTTCCAGCTCCACCTCGCCCGCATCGTCCTCCTTCGGGTCTGTGTTCTCCATGACCGTGTGTTGCTCCACCTCCTCCTCCCACTCCGGTTAGTCCAATGGTAGGACGGCTGTGATCTGGACTTCGCTCCGCCTATAGATCTCCAGAAGTAGCTCAAAGTGCCGCTCTGGCAAGAGTATGGTGTATGTCGTTACCTTCGGCTAGGCTATGGCTATCGGGCAACGGCGAGTGGAGAAGAGGCAGTAGGAGGGGAGTGAATGCAGCTACTGTTTGGGTCCGGTGTCCAGCTTAAATAAATGCGGTCCATCACGTATACCCGTGCGTGCACAAATTATACACATATGGGTATGTTTAGGGTGCGTCACGTAACTCGCATGCGCATGCACAAATGGTGTGTTTGTTAGGGAGTGTATGTGTGTGTCTCTCTACTATTCGGACATGTACTCCACCTTTTGAATCGAGATATAAGTATAACTGTACCTTACCTTGTAATTTACCTAGCCGTATTAATCAGATTTGTGTAAAAAGAATGTCACTTCCTGCTCGTGATTTGTGTTATATAATTATCAGAAGTTTGCTAACTAGTAAAATAAAGTGGAATTTGTCCATGTTGGACGAGGGGTGGTAGGAACAGATACTCCACCTAGAGCATGTGTGTGTGGTCGTATAGAGAGATTGTGTGTGTGAAGGAAAGAAAGGTGTGTGTGTGATGGAGTCTTTGGTAGGGAAAGGATGTAAGTGTGTGGGGATTCATCGTAGACAGTTGATGTGTATGGCAGAGACCTCCAATGAGCGAGGGGGCGAGAGAGAAGAGGCCCGTAAATATGGAAGAAAGGAGTGTGAGTGTGAGATTAGTGGACATCGAGATAACACGTTTGTTCGAGAGAGACCGAGGAAAACTACTATCGATGGTGCATATAGGAGGGAATTAAACGAAGGGAAAGTCTTATTGGTTTCAGAGATAAGGGAGAGAGTGACATAAAATGGGTATCTAGAAGGAGATAGTAAAGTGTGAGTGTGTGTTTTAGAGAAAACACGTCACGACAGAAGGCATGTGCGCACAAGAAGAGAAACATTTGATGTGGGGTGGGAGATGGGGGTAATTAACTAGGTATGGAGAGAGATGAGACCTTGAACATGCATGTGTGGGACGTATACATATATACGTGGGGGGTTTGTGTGCAAGCTCGCATGATCAAGATAAGAGATAGGACATAAGTCATAAGATCGACATGATGGGAGAGATGGATCGATATGAAAATATGCATCCATGTGAGAGTGGAGGGAAGAAGGCGCGATGATGGACCGTGTTCTTTTTCTTTAAGAGAGAGTGGTGTGGGGTGGAGAATGCATATATGGCGAGTAGAGAGAGCAATACACAATGTGTGTGCAAAAGAGACTGAACTATAGATGCATGTAGAGAGAAACATATATATATATATATATATATATATATATATATATATATATATATATATATATATATATATATATATATGTGTGTGTGTGTGTGTGTGTGCGTGTGTGTGTGTGTGTGTGTGTGAGAGATTGACTGAGAAGGAAAGTTGACAGAGAGACACAGAAATAGAGAGATAGAGATGCTAGTTAGAGGGAGATCGGCTAGTGTGTTTGTTATACATAAGAGTCGACTAGATCACAATAGTGAGCTATGTGTGTGTGTGTGAGAGAGAGAGGGAGGGTGCGTGTGAGTGAAACACAAATGGATATTAGAGAGAAATGAGACCTTGAGAGACGGAGTTTGTGTTTGCGAGAGAGAGTGACACTTTTCAGAGGGAGACACATAGCTAGAGAGACATAGGGAACACGAGATATGCCTAGTGGAGTGGGTGTGTGTGATCGGCATATAGGGGAATGGAGGAGAGAAATGAGACCTTGGGAGACTGTCAGGGTACACAAACAGGGGTGTATGTCCCCCCTGACTTGTGCACAGACATGCCAGCCTTGGGCACGGCAGCATGTATATATGCGGCAACGGCAAGACAAGACCAAGCTGAAGATATAGCTCTTTGAGAAATCAAAGGGCAGATCAAGAAGACCAAGACAAGGCAAAGGAGGAAGATATCACCAAGGAAAAATCTCCCTTGCTGGGCAAGCGAGCCCGGCCAAGTCGAGGCCGCACCAAAGACAAGTCCCAAGACTCCCCCGGCAGGCTTGCGGGGGACGCCAAGGGTGGATCACCCCACCAAGGCACCACCGCTCCACCGCACAGTGACTCATGTCACTTATCAGTGCGGTGTCGAGCCCTCAGGTGATTAAGGGGCATCCACCGAGCACGTGGCGGCCACCCATAAGGCATTTTACCTCCAAATGACACCCATCTAGCGGAGTGTCAGGCAGACAGAGCGAGAGACACATAAAATAGTGCGACAAGGCTTGTCGGGCTACTCCACAACGTGACACTAAGCGGTGCATTTAATGTACCCTCTCCTGTCTGCAGAGTTACATATGATAGCATTGTTGGCTATCTAATCAACCAACAGTGACCATGTCGCCACCGTGTATTCCCCTCGAACTATAAAAGGAGGGCCGAGGCGAGCTTAGAAAGGATTCGGACCCTTGTACACTCATACGCGTATAGTTACTCTCCCTGAGGCCATCTTGCCAGGCTTTATTGCTATGTGCTCCTCGTACTCCCTCATCCAATACACCAAAGCAGGAGTGAGGTTTTACGCTTTGCAGCGGCCCAAACCTGGGTAAAAACCACCATGTCACGATTGTTGTGCTTCCTCTACGGTCTCCTCTCTTTCTGCAACATGCCCTTCCCCCATGCAGAACCACAAAGGAGCCAATGGCCCCATAGGTGATCGTGTTTTCCCACGACATGTTTGTCACGCCAGGTAGGGGGAAGTGTTTGCGCGAATTCGAGGTTGTAAGCAGCGCGTCAATCTTCATCATCGTCTTCTTCATCGATGGCTTCATCATCCATGGCGCCTAGAAAAAGAATGCGGTGCAACAGTTTGAGAAGGAGGCGATATCTCTCCTTCATCCGTTCCGCACGGTCCCCGTCACTCATATCCGCCGCCGTAGCAGTAGTGGTGGAATCTATGGATGACGGCGACGCGGCAACCCGGAACAACTCAAACAGTGTGGCCGCCGTGCGACCCTCGTTAGGGAAAGAGGGGTGAGGTGATAAGGTACATGGTTTCTCCCTCCACCACTTTCACTTGACAACGATAGAACCACACCGAGTTTTTGGCGTCACTAGCATCGATGAGCTCGCGCGAAACTCAATCTAAGCATTCACCCAGTTAAGAGAGAATCCTGAGTAAAGCGTCGATGCGAATCCATTGGTTTACGCCCTGACAAGCATGCTCAGGCAAGGCCATCCGCGTTAGCATGACTTTTGTGCCAGTTGTCGTAAGGTCGTTAAAAGTGCAAGGGGAAGGAGTAGAGAAACTAGTCTTACCTTGCACCATATCATGTCGCCCACAAGAAGTCTATAATCCCTTCTGGCCCTTGTCGGGGATCCAAAATCAACACACGAAGTGCCATCCTCCCAGGGGACGTGGACGTATCAAAAGACCGCGACTGGAGGAGGAGAGAACCGTGAACAAAAGCTAAGTCGACGTGCTCACTTGCTTTTCTTTAGAACTTATGATTGTTTATCCCTCAAAAGACCTAGTTTTTCGTATGATAACCCTAACGTACGATGGTACCTTGCTGTATTTTTCTGCACCACCATTTTTGTTTCGAGCCCGCTCAACAAAGTGGGAGGTTGCGTCAAAAACTGCTAAGGAAAAACCCGTCAGGACGTATCTTCACTAAGATGATGTTAAGGCCCCGTTCCTCACGACAATCGTGGCTGCATGATACCGGCAGGCAACCGGAATACGCAAAGAAACCAATCATATGAATATTAACGGGAAAATGCAAGGGGGGTAAACATACATTTTTAAGCTAAGCAAAGGCATCGGTTCCATACGAACATAAGCAGTACTGGGTTTAAACACAAGACATGCATAATGTTTTTGTTGCAGGACATGCAAAATGACAAGAATTATTCAAGGCCGTGCCGACAGCCTCATTGAGCCCTGGGGACGGCAAGGACCTTGTCGGCAAAGGGGAAGCCTTCTCTTCGGCTGCAGAAACATCCAGATCCACCGGTAGCCTCCTGAAGCCATCGTCGAGGTTGAGGTTCGGGTGGCGGTAGGCGATGTTGCTCAGGACCTTGAAGAGGACGTCACGGGCAAGCCTTCGGGATTCACTTGCAAAGCGATCATCCCTTCCTTCTTCATGTGTCTTCATCCTTTCGATCAGCTAATTGAAGAAACCCTAGTTTGGCGTTGGGGACCTGAAAGCACAAGTGCTCCCTGGGTGATTTTGGTAATTAATGTCAACATATCTCTTGTTGGACTAATATTTTCATCTAGTATATTTCAGAAAGTTCGAGAAAGGCTTGGCATGGACAAGAGGATGTGGAACCCCTTCAAGAAGCTAAGGGCAAGGATAGGCAAAAGATCAAGACTCTTCATTTCTATTTTTGTGATCCAAGATCACATTGAGTCCATGGGAAAGCCAATACTATTAAAAGTGGATGAGGTATTGCTTAATGGTCTACTTGCTCAAAGTGCTTAGTGATATTCTCCAGAGCCCTCAACCACTTTCTCATTTCCACATATGTCCTAAACCTAAAGTCAAAATCGGCCCCGCCGATTTGATTCATCCGGCGTCAGAGTTCACTTGACATAGCCACTGCTAGAAACCCTAATAAGCTCGGTCTCACCGACGGGATCCCGGTCTCACCGAGATGGGCGTGCAAACTCTCTGTTGCCTGTTGCAATTATTTCAGTCCCACTGAGATATGCAGTCAGTCCCACCGAGATTGCTTGACCAACTCTATGTTTGCTTATTACCAAAATCGGACTCATCGAGTTTGTGTAATCGGTCCAACCAAGTTTAGGTTTTACCCTAACCCTAGCACATCGGTCTAACCGAGTTGATCATATCGGTCCCACAGAAAAGCCTAACATTCACATTTTGAACCAGGTCAGTCTCACTGAGTTTCACAATTCGGTCCCATCGAGTTTGGTAAATTGTGTGTAATGACTAGATTTTGTGTGGAGGCTATAAAAACCCCTCCAACCCATTCTCCATTGGAGAGAGAACCATCAGAACATTCCTACACTTCCACTACTCATTTTCTGAGAGAGAACCACCTACTCATGTGCTGAGACCAAGACATTCCAATCCTACCACAAAAATCTTGATCTCTAGCATTCCCCAAGTTACTTTTCACTCAAATCATCTTCCCACCATATCCAAATCTGTGAGAGAGAGTTGAGTGTTGGGGAGACTATCATTTGAATCACAAGAGCAAGGAGTTCATCATCAACACACCATCTATTACCTTTTGGAGAGTGGTGTCTCCTATATTGATTAGGTGTCACTTGGGAGCCTCCGTCAAGATTGTCTAGTTGAACCAAGGAGTTTGTAAGGGCAAGGACATCGCCTACATCATGAAGATCTACCCGAGTGAGGCAAGTCCTTTATGGGCGATCGCCATTGTGGGATAGACAAGGTTCCTTCTTCGTGGACCTTTCGTGGGTGGAGCCCTCCATGGACTCGCGCAGTCGTTACCCTTCGTAGGTTGAAGTCTCCATGGATGTACAATAGCACCACCTATCAGAACCACGCCAAAAATCTCTCTGTCTCCTATTGCGTTTGCACACTCCAATCCCATCCCTTTACTTTCTTGCAACTTGTATGCTTTACTTTCCGCTGCTCATATACACTTGCCATGCTTGCTTGAAATGTAATGCGAATGTTTGACCTTGTGCTAAAACTCCACCTTAACTTGAAGAACTTAAAAACTACTACTTTTCTTGTTTAGTGTCTAATCACCCCCACTCTAGACACCTCCTCTTAGATCCTTTCAATTGGTATCAGAGCTTTGTTGGGGAACGTAGTATTTGGGGGGAGCATGGCCTGCCCTAGGCAGCCCCTCTCTCTCCCCTAAAGCCCAATAAGGCCCATTTACTCCCCGGGGGGTTTCGGTAACCTCCCGGTACTCCGGTATTTATCCGGTGAACCCCGGAACACTTCCGGTGTCCAAATATAACCTTCCAATATATCAATCTTTATGTCTCGACCATTTCGAGACTCCTCGTCATGTCCGTGATCATTTCCGGGACTCCGAACTACCTTCGGTACATCACAACGCATAAACTCATAATACCGATCATCATCGAATGTTAGGCGTGCGGACCCTACGGGTTCGAGAACTATTTAGACATGACCGAGACTCATCTCCGGTCAATAACCAATAGAGGAACCTGGATGCTCATATTGGTTCCTACATATTCTACGAAGATCTTTATCGGTCAAACCTGTCGGCGTCCTGGGAACCAGGGTACCCAGACTTGCCTGTCTGCGGGCCGCGACGCGCTCCTACTACAGCCTGGTACGGCCCAGTTGATCGACTAGCTGTCCAACACCCTCGCGAGGGATCTAAGCCTCACGAGGAGAACGACGTCAAGACCTCCTCGGGAGCGGCCTCAGCAAGGTGCTCCGGAGGGGCGGAGACTCCAAGGCTAGGCCTACCTCAGGAGGAGGCAGTGATGTCAGTAGTGATGCACCGCGCCAGCGGGTGCGAGCGTCCGCCAGCGGCGCAGTTGCCATTTCGGTGCAAACGGGACAATGCAGCCGCTGGTTCCCAAGGAGCGGGGCAAAGGTTTCCCCTTTGGTGCAACAAGACCGAAGACCGCAAGGACTACAAGGAGGATGTCACCGTCGAGCCCACCACCGTGTCACCGCCTGATCCTTTTGCAGGCGAAGACCGCTTTTGTCAGGATAGGAACGTCCTTGTGTTCCCGCTCAAAAATGGCCGTTGTGGGTGTCGGTGTACTAAGATAGGGGTACCTTAGTACCCCAACTTGTGCACGGGCAGTAGCAGCTTCTCGTGGCAGGGCTAACCACGTGCTCGTCGGGAACCTTTCTGGTTCCTATGAAGCCATTCAAGAACAAAGTATACAAGTCAGAAGATCAAGGCCCCGGCAAGAGGAGCTTGCCGGGAAGGCCGTACCAGGCTCAAGGTTATCACTTTAGCACAAGACCCTGGCAAGAGGAGCTTGCCAGGAAGGCCAAGGAATACATATCTCAAGAGATGCCTCGGCGCGTCATGCGCCCCGGCAGGACTCGGAGAGCGACAAGCTTCCGGGCCCGGCAAGATCACTACCCCGGCAAGGTGCTTGCCGGGGAAACCTACGCTGTGTGCCCGCGCTCCAGCTCATCGGCCCACGCGTCGTCCTGGGGCCCTTCCAGGGGCACGTGGCAGATGGTTGTGCAGCCTGGGGCACACGGTGGCAAGCCACGGGTGACGAGGCTACCGCCGTGGCGAACGGAGAGGCATGGACGGACACTTTTGGGGTCGACGGCGACGGGCATTTAATGCCCTTGTCCCCCACTGTCAAAGTTAGGTGAAGACCACTGTTCATCCACTGTTCATGCACTATTCACGCACTATTGCAACTACCACCAAATTTACACTTTTACCCTCCTCTACGTTGACACCTGTTGGTGACCCCTTTGAGCTATAAAAGGAGGCCCATGCACAACTTAGAGGAGGTTCGGTTCGAAACCTAGACAACTCTCTCGCTCGGTGTAGCTAGTACTGTAGCTATTCAAGCTCCCGAGCTCAAGAACTCAATACAACCTAAGGCAGGAGTAGGGTTTTACGCGTCCTCGCGGCCCGAACCTGGGTAAAACTGCCTGCGTGCGCTCCTCGATCTGCTCTCCGTGCTCCCTCCGCTCCCTTACCGCAACGTAGAAGGGGCTCCGGTCCCATAGGTGCTCGTGGGAGGACAGTTTCCCCCGACATCTTTGGCGCGCCAGGTAGGGGGCGTCGAGGTTGTGCGAACCTGATCCGGCGCTCACGCGGGCGCATTCTTCATCAACCTCTCCAGTTTCATCAACCTCATCGACAGCATCAACATGCCTCCGAAGAAGAAGGCTTCGGAGGTCGGAGGCCCGTCTGCGTCGATTCCACCGCCACCAGAACCAACGGTTGGTGGAGGAGGCGCCAGCGGAAGGGTGGTCGCCGGCGAGGAAACTCACGGCGCCACCAAGTCCAAGGACAAGACGGACGACCGAGCGAATTCCAAAGCCTCGGTGTCCGTGGACGCACCACGTCTCTCTCAGGAGGTACAAGACCCGCAGCGGCGTGGTACTGGAGGTACCATAAGCTTGCTGGGGCGTGGCCAAGCCGGAGGATCGCGGGATGCTCAAGGCCAGCGTGCTGGCACAAGAAAGGCGCGGTCGCCAGGGCAGGAACATGCTCCTTCTAACGCTGTTAGAAGTCCGAGCGTGTCCCGCTCCTCGCACCGCTCGCCGCCGTTCCCCTCTTCTCCAGCAGAAGCTCTAGCAAGAGCACAGCTGCTCCTCGATTTCCCTCCAGCGGCAGACAAGGCCGAAGACTGGAGGGCGACGATTCAGAGCCTCATCGCCTTCGCCAACAACGACGCACCACAGCAGCCGGCAACCTCACGGCCGCGGCAAGTCGACCAAGCGAAGGCCGATGGCGACAAGACCGCCGGGGGTGCAACCACCGTGCACTCCCCGCCACGAAAGCAGAAATCGCCACCCCGCCAGATCAACGTCGACGACGACTCCACGGCGTCGTCGGATCCGCGGGCTCGTCGCGATCAGCGCCAAGTCCTAGACGACAGGCGGCAAGAGGACGCTCGGACTCGCATCGAGCGTCAACGAGAAGCCCGAAGACAGTCAGATCAACGCGCTGGGACCGCTGTCGACGCGCACGCGCCCGGTGAACCAAGCGACTTGCCGTACGCGGCAGGTTGCCCTGCGTTCACCCGTGAGCTGCGGCAAGTCCAGTGGCCCAGCATGAAGAATCTCAAGCCCGACGTACCCGAGAAGTACGACGGCAAGACACACCCCTCGGAGTTCCTCAGCATCTACACCATTGCGGTGCAGGCTGCCGGGGGACGCGACGAGAAGATACTAGCCAACTATTTCCCGCTTGTGCTTAAGCCAAACGTTCGGTCTTGGCTTATGCACTTGCCGGAGAACTCCATCTCTTCATGGGCGGATCTGTGCCACCAGTTTGTTGGCGCCTTCACGGGCGGCCACAAACCCCACGGCCAGGAGAGCGATCTCCACATCCTAGCCCAGAAGGAGGGAGAGTCCCTGCGCAAGTACATCCAGAGATTCAGCCGCGTCCAGCACAACATTTCCGACGTCCACCCTGCCGCGGTTATCAGCGCGTTTCACCAGAACGTGCGTAACCGCCGGATGAGGGAGGAGATGGCCATGACCAAGATCCGGGATGTCAGTGAGCTCTATGCTCTGGCTGACAAGTGCGCGCACGCCGAAGAGGGGAGGAGACTCCCCGGAGAGGATACTGGCACACGAGGAAGCGACAGTGAAGACGCCGCCCCGACAAGGAAGAGCCGGCGGCGGAATAACAGAAAGAAGAAGAGCAAGGAGGTGCTGGTTGTCGAGCAGTCCGGCAAGGAGGCTCCCGCCAAGAAGGCACAGGCTGGCGGTTCCGGCAAGGAGCCCGCCCCTGTAGCAGCAGCCGACAAGCAGGACGGCTCCGACAAGTAGTACTGCAAGATCCACCGCACCAAGGGCCACGATCTTCAGAACTGCAAAAGAGTCGAGTACCTCGTGGAACAGCAGAAGGCTGAATACGAGCGTCGCGACAAGGAGAAGGCCCAAGGAGGCGGAGGAGAGCCCAGCAAGAAGCGGCCGTTCAATGGCCGGGGAGGACGCCGCGGCAAGGCCAAGCAGCGGCAAGGTGACAGACCTCCCCGGGGCCGCGACAAGGATGAGGATGAAGACGACGATGATGACATGGAAGAAGGAGACAACAGCGAGCAGGAGTTCCACCTCCCCGGGGCCGCGACAAGGATGAGGATGAAGACGACGATGATGACATGGAAGAAGGAGACAACAGCGAGCAGGAGTTCCAGAAGGCCACAGAAGTTCTGTGTGTCGACGGAGGTGCCTCTCTGCACACTTCCCACCGCCAGCTCAAGCAGTGGGTGCGAGAAGTGAATGCAGCTGAGCCGCCCGTCGAGTCACGCAGGCTGCTGAAGTGGTCCGGCACGCCCATCATCTTTGACCTTGAGGACCACCCTGACCGCACAACTGCGGTCGGGTGCTTGCCGATGTTGGTCTCACCAACTATCCGCAACCTCAAGGTCACCAAGATGTTGGTTGACGGCGGGGCCGGCCTGAACTTGATCTCCTCAGCTGTGATCAAGAAGCTACAGATCCCAGACGGCGAGCTCGAAGAAACCGGGTCGTTCCAAGGGATCAACCCGGGAAGGAGCAAGCCAAAGGGGAAGATTACGCTGCCAGTGACCTTTGGCGGGGAGCTCAACTTCAGGACAGAGAAGATCACGTTTGATGTTGCCGATATCCCATTACCATACAATGGGATACTTGGCCGTCCTGCCCTCGCCAAGTTCATGGCAGCTTCCCACTATGCATACAACGTACTCAAGATGCCGGGGCCGATAAGCGTCATCTCTGTCCCCGGCGACAAGAAGGACGCGCTTATCTGCGCCGACAAGATCTACCGGGATGCAGCAGCCGCAGCAGAGAGCAACACACTTGCCGCTGAAGCTCCCGGGGGGAAGAACAAGACCAAGTCCGGCAAGAGCTCTGGGGCCCACTCCGGCAAACGCACCTCTTCGGAGTGCTGCGCTGCCGTCGAGGACACACCATCGAGCTCCACCGGCAAGTGCAAGAAGGGAATGGCAGCTCCACCGGCAACCAAGAAGGTGTCCGCCAAGGAGGACGGCACTGGTGGTACCTTCACCATCAGTGCTACACTCGACCACAAATAGGAAAGCGCGCTCGTTGCCTTCCTGCGGGCGAATGTCGATGTGTTTGCGTGGCAACCATCTGACATCCCCGGCGTTCCCAGGAAGGTAATTGAGCACAAGCTTGCTGTTTGTCCTCATGCTCGGCCCGTCAAGCAGAAGGTCAGGAAGCAAGCCGTGGAGCGCCAAGAATTCATCGCCGAAGAGATAAAGAAGCTAGAAGCAGCAGGCCTGGTTAGAGGCGTAATACATCCCACGTGGCTGGCCAATCCAGTTGTCGTGCGCAAGGCCAATGGGAAGTGGAGACTTTGTATAGACTTCACTGATGTGAATAAAGCGTGTCCCAAGGATCCATTTCCCTTGCCGCGTATTGACCAGATTGTTGACTCCACCGCCGGATGTGAGCTGCTTTCCTTCCTTGATGCATACTCAGGTTACCACCAGATATTTATGGCCAAGGAAGATGAAGAGAAGACTGCATTCATTACTCCATGTGGCACATATTGCTTCATACGCATGCCCTTTGGATTGAAGAATGCAGGCTCGACATTTGCAAGGGTGGTGCACACTGCTTTTGAGCCACAGATACACAGAAATGTAGAAGCCTACATGGATGATATAGTGGTCAAGAGCAAGAGCAGGGATACCCTGATCCGAGACTTAGAGGAAACCTTTGAGAATCTGCGCAAGATCCAACTCAAGCTGAACCCCGAGAAGTGCGTCTTCAGAGTTCCTTCCGGCAAGCTTCTCGGGTTCTTTGTGTCCCAGAGGGGGATTGAAGCCAATCCCGACAAGATAAAAGCCATCGAGCAGATCGAAGCCCCGAAGCGCGTCAAGGACGTAAGAAGACTTGCTCGTTGTGTGGCTGCCCTCAGCAGGTTCATTTCAAAGTCTGCAGAACGCGCCCTGCCTTTCTTCAAAATCTTGAAAAAGGCAGGTCCTATGAAATGGACTCCGGAAGCGGAGGCAGCGCTGCAAGACTTGAAAGGATACCTGTCCTCCACTCCGATACTTGTCGCACCTAGGCCACAAGAGAAGTTGCTGCTGTATTTAGCGGCAACCAATCAAGTGGTTAGTGCTGCGTTAGTAGCGGAGAGGGAGGCGGATGAGGAACCCACATCCCTGGAAAGCGAATCCAGCGACAAGCAGGGAGCTTCCCGACAAGCTCTGGCCCCGACAAGGACAAGTCTGCGCAGGAACAAGGTGAAGTGCGAAAGAAGATGGTGCAGCGCCCAGTGTATTTTGTAAGTTCCCTCTTGCAGGGGGCTAGATCAAGATACTCTGGGGTGCAGAAGTTGCTGTTCGGCCTCCTCATGGCCTCAAGGAAGCTGCGCCATTACTTCCAAGCACACGAGATAACGGTGGTCACTCGCTTTCCGTTGAAGAGGATATTGCAGAATCCCGAAGCAACAGGCAGGATCGTCGAGTGGACACTGGAGCTGTCAAGCTTTGGCCTCAAGTTTGAGAGTACCTCAACTATCCAGAGCAGAGCTTTGGCAGAATTCATAGCAGAATGGACTCCAACACCAGATGAAGAAGTTCCAGAGACAAACATCCCCGTCCAAGAAGCAAGCAAGGAATGGATGATGTACTTTGATGGTGCTTTCTCGCTGCAAGGCGCCGGTGCCGGCGTGGTACTCATAGCGCCCACCGGAGAGCACCTCAAGTATGTTGTCCAGATGCACTTTCCCAAGGAGCAAGCGACAAACAATACTGCAGAGTATGAAGGTTTGCTTGCCGGCCTCAGAATTGCGGCCGAGCTTGGGATCAAGAAGTTGATTGTGCGGGGAGATTCACAGTTGGTGGTCCGACAAGTGAATAAGAGTTATCAGAGCCCTTTGATGGAAGCTTATGTTGATGAAGTGAGGAAGCTTGAAGAACACTTTGAGGGTCTGCAAATGGGGCACGTCCCAAGAGCTCAGAATGATATTGCAGATGGCCTCTCAAAGTGCGCTGCCATGAAGCTACCTGTGGAACCAGGGACATTCGTGCTCAAGTTAACTCAGCCATCCGTTACACCATCAGTTGGGCAAAACAAGAAGAGAAAGTTGGTCTCCGGCGACTACTTGCCGGCGGATCTTCCAGAAGCCGCCGCCAAGGTCCCCAAGATCAACAGCCAAGATGCTGAGGAACAGTTTGCTCCTGCAGATCCAAGGGTCTGTACAGTTGAAGCAGGCGTTCCCGACAAGCCTTGCCCCGGCAGGCTTGCCGGGGGACCATCAGCTCCGGCAGAGCCGCAGGTTCTTGCCGTAGAAGCTGAGGTTCCCGCAGCAGCCCTCATGCCTTTAGTCCTTGCTGTTGAGCCTCAGGCTCCAGCTTGGGCACAGCAAATCGTCCGCTTTCTGCAAACTGGAGAACTTCCCGACGAGCCAGAAGAGATAGAGAAAATAACCAGGCAGTCAAGTATGTACCAGTTCGTTGGAAATGAACTGTACAGAAGAAGACTCAATGGTGTCAGGTTGAAGTGCATTTCCAGGGAAGATGGACAGAAGCTGTTGGCGGAGATACATGGAGGCATATGCGGCCACCACATTGGCGCAAGGGCACTTGCCGGGAAGGCGTTCCGGCAAGGGTTCTTCTGGCCAGAAGCCCTCCAAGATGCAACTGCACAAGTAACCAAGTGTGAAGCGTGCCAGTTCCATGCCAAGCAAATTCACCAGCCAGCTCAAGCTCTCCAGACGATCCCTTTGTCCTGGCCCTTCTTGGTCTGGGGGCTCGATATCCTCGGCCCCTTTCCCCGCGCAGTCGGGGGCTTTGAGTACTTGTACATAGCAATCGACAAGTTCACAAAGTGGCCAGAAGTGGAACCAGTGAGAAAGGTGACAGCACAGTCAGCAGTCTGGTTCTTCAGATCGATTGTTTGCCGTTTCGGAATCCCTAACAGGATCATCACCGACAACGGCACACAGTTTACAAGTCGCACCTTCATGCAGTACGTCCAAGACCTTGGCGCCAAGGTCTGCTTCGCTTCTGTTGCTCACCCGAGGAGCAATGGTCAAGCGGAGAGGGCCAATGCTGAAGTGCTGCGCGGGCTCAAGACAAGAACCTTCGACAGGCTGCACAAGTGCGGAAGAAACTGGATAGAGGAGTTGCCGGTGGCTCTTTGGTCAATCAGGACGACACCAAATCGAGCCACCGGACAGACACCCTTTGCTCTTGTCTATGGAGCAGAGGCAGTTCTCCCCACGGAACTCGTATACGGATCTCCTCGAGTGCTCGCTTATGATGAGCTCGAGCAAGAGCAACTGCGACAAGATGATGCATTGCTCCTCGAGGAGGAACGTCTCCAGGCTGCTGTACGAGCTGCTCGATACCAGCAAGCCTTGCGTTGCTACCATAGCCGCAAGCTCAAGGCCAGGAGTCTCGAGGAAGGCGGCCTTGTTCTTCGGCATGTTCAGTCCGCAAGAGTTCCAACAAGTTGACGCCGAAGTGGGAAGGCCCTTATCGGGTGAGACAAGTCACAAGGCCCGGCGCTGTCCGCCTTGAGACCGAAGAAGGCTTACCGGTGAGCAATCCCTGGAACATAGAGCATCTTCGCAAGTTTCACCCATAAGGCGCGGTTGCCGTGATCCGCTCCGGCAACCACCTTTTGTACAAGTCTTGCCGCTGTTGCATGTAAACCTTTGTACAAAGCCGGGCGCAGATCCCGTGCATCAGTAAAGCTTTTGTGCTTCGCACTATTTGTCATTTCCATGCTTTTCTTTGTTATTTGCATGCATCGTTTGACACCTTGTGCAACGCACATCCCCGGTAAGCATTAGCAAGCCATGAGGCCCTATACTTGTTTTTCCTCCCCTCTTTCTTTCCCTCTCAAGCAGAAGGAGTATTCCTCGCGCACAAGTTTGCCGGGGGGAAGGAGATGGAGGCACAAGGAGATGGAGGCATATGAACCGAGTGCTATTCAAGAAAGAGAAGCCTTGTCGGGGAACAAACAATCTATGAAAGCTAAGTTACCAAAGTTTGAGTAATTCAATTTTTTTAAATTTTAGTTATCTTCCTTGAACAACCACACTTTGTATGGAAAACCTGTGCGCGGAGGAACCTACCCGTGGCTAGCCGCACCCTTACTTTGTTTCGAGCACGCTCAACGACTTAAGTGAGCTGCGACAAGTGTCGCGCCCTTACTTCGTTTTCGAGTTCGCTCAGCAACCTAAGTGTGCTGCGACTAGCTGCGGCAAGGTTTCTTGCCGACGAAGGTATTGCCAGCAGGCTGCTAAGAGTCCAGCACTCAGCGCTCGCGGCAAGGGTCCTTTGCCGGCAAGTTCCCTAAAAGCGTAGGGTGGAATGCATACAAAGTGAAGGGACCAAAGCAAGGGAGATAACACTGCATTGATAGCTCAAAATAAGATTGTATATTACAAAGATAACTTGCCGCTGTTCTAATCAATTACTGCCTATGACTTAATTGGCAGCGGCAAAGGAAGCAGAGAGAAAGGAATCTAATCTACGCGGTCGCCTTCACGCCTCGTGATCTTGCCCACCTTGGCGACGATATGGGCAACCTGCGCCTTCAACGCCTCCTGATCAGCTTCGGGCGGCAAGGTGCGGAGGACGTTGACGAGGTTGATGCCGGGGTTGCGGTAGACGATCTTCGACAAGACCCGCTCCAAGGTGCCCATGCAGAGCCGACGCGCCTCGTCGGCCAGCTGCACGGGGATCTTCTCCCGCAGCCGCGCAAGCGCCGGCGCGATTCCCCTGAAGAATAGACTCAACTTGGCGCTGTGGGGGAGGCTCTCGTCCGGGGAGTACACGAGATGCTCCGCCTTCAGCGCTATCATCTCCGCGTCAATATTGGCGGCGGAGGTGACCAGCTCATCAGTCCACTGCTCCACCGCCTGGTTGAAGTTGTTCGCCGAGACGGCGGCGCTCTCCACTAAGGCCCTTTCCTTGCGGAGTTCGTCCTTCAGCTTCGTCTCGCGGTCCCGGGCGGCGTCGAGCGAGTCAGTCAAGGTGGAAACCTTCAACTCTAAGTCAGCGATGGAGTTCTTGGCGTCAGAGAGCTCTGTGCCCTTCTCGGAGAGACGTACCTGCAGCTCAGAGTTGGTGTGGGCATCTTTTTCCCGCTCCACATTGAGCGCAGTGACTCTGTCCTCGCTCGCCTTCAGGAACAACTCCAGCTGCTCCACCTTGGCCTCCAGGTCTTTCTTGGCGGTCTCTGCAGCGGCTGCGGCGCTCCTCGCCTCCTTCAGAGCCCCGCCAATGGCCTGCTCCCGGGCGGCGAGGTCGTCCTCGTGGGCATCGAGATCGACCTTCCGCTGGTTGAGTACTCCTTCTCGCCGGGACAGCTCCTCGGCGGCCAACCGCTGCTGCTCCTCGGCCTCAGCTTTTTCAAGGAGGAATGCTTGCTGCTCCCCGGCAAGCTCTTCGCGCTCCTCCGCCAAGTTGCGGAGGGCCGCCTTGTTGGTGGCGCGGAGCTCCGTGGCGCGCTTCTCCAGATCAGCTCCAGCCTTGGCGGCCAGAGCCTCCCGAGACTCCAACTTCGCTTGCCTGGCCCGATATAAAGCCAGGAGCCGGCGAAGGAGTTTCTCCTCTTCGGGCTCGTCGCTGCTGTCGGGCGCTTCAACGACCTTCAATCCGGCGGAGGCGAGGACCTCTCCGTCAAAGGTCTCTCCCTCCGCGGGTGCTCGAGACGAGGACGCCCACGGGACTTGGATGAAAACCCCGTTGGCGGCCTCCAGGTAGACGCCCTGCCCAGTCGCGGAGGCGGAAGGGTCGGCGGCCGGTGTAGCGTCCGGCGCTCCTGCGGCCTCCGGGCCAGCAGTGTGGTCGCCGGTCCCTTCCCCAGCCGCTGCGTCTGCGGTCGGGGCGGTCTCTTCAGCGGCAGGCTCGTCGGCTCCAGCCATTCCCTCGGTGGCAGTGGCGTTGCCGCCGTCGCCGCGCACCTCCTCCTCGGCGGTGGCCTCCGTATCCATCGGCTCCGGGGCGGGAGGATCTAGTAGAAGAAAAGGAAAAGAGAGATCGTCAAGCAAATATCTAAAAATACAAATTCAAGAAGAAGAAGTTGCAAGGTTTACCTTCGCGGACTTCTTCGACGACGGGGTCCCTCGCTGGGAAATTCTCCCTTGGCGGCGGGGTTGTGGCCCCTGCTGGCGGAGGGCCGCCTGCGCCCTCCCTTGGAGGGGTGCTCACCCTTGTCGGGCTGCTCACCCTTGGCGGGGTACTCGCCCTTGGCGGAGTGCCCGTCCTTGGCGGAGCGTTCTCCCTTGCCGGGGAGTTCATCCTTGGCGGGGAGGGTGGAGCAAGTGGCTCGTCGGGGGCGACCTCCGGGTGCTCCTGCGGCTGCGGCTCCACTTCTGCACAAAACAACAAGATATCAGTATAAGCAACAACCTCGAGCGCGCCCGTCAAAGCAGAAAAACAAATACCAGACTTACGCTGGGGGCTGCGCTGGGGGCTGCTCCTCGGAGCAGCAGGCTGATCCGGCAAGCTCGTCGCCGACGCGTTGCTTGTCGCCGCGACGGGCTCGTCGTCCTCAATGGTGACCATAGGGATCTTGGCCCTCTTCGCCATCCGCTGGGTCAAGGTCCTGTGAAGCAAAACAAAAGCAAGATCAGAACCAAGCAAGGAAAATCAAGACAAAATCGAAGAAACTAAAAGGATTGCAAGTACTTACTCCTCTTCCTCTTCGTCGGAGCTGAGGGCGGAGAAGTCGAACTCCGCCTGGTGTGCTCCCGCGCGAGGAGCTGGAGGAGAAGGCTCCCTCGGGCGCTTGGCGGTCTCCGGGGCTGTGGGCTGTGAAGACCCGGCCCCCGTCGACGCCGAGGACCGAGGGGCAGAAGGAGCACCCGTTCCGCTCCGGGAAGATCCCCCTCCGCTTGGCGCACGAGCACAGGGCGCCTCCTTGACGACTTCGCTCGTCTTGGTGGCGCGCGTCGCACGGCGCACCGGCTGCTGTCGAGGCGCCTGCGGCCTCGCCGCCTCAGTTGCCTTGCGGAGGCGTTTCTTCTGTTGCTGTGGAGAGCTTGGCGGAGGCGGAGAGTTCTCCGAGGATGAAGAGGCATCGTCGTCCAGATTCAGAGACCCACCAGAGTCTTCATCAGAATCTCCAGCCTCGGCGTCCTCCTCCTCCTCGGCAGGCCCGCTGGACTCAGTGCCATGCCCGGCGGCCTCGCTCCCCCCGGCAACCTCGCTCGTCCCGGCAAACTTCACGGAAGGCTCCCCGGCAAACTCCTCGGGCGCGATCTTCAGCAACTTGAGGATTTCCGCCTCCTCTGCTTGACTCACTGCGTCCGCGGCCTGTGCCTCTTCCACAGTGTATCCAAAGTCACCCGCAGCCGCGGCTGCGGCGGCCTCCTCCATCCTGGAGGCGATGTAGGCTATATCCCGGTCAGTAGTGGCCCGAGTAAGGCCCTTGTTCTCCTCGGCGTTGCGGGGCTTCTCGACCAAGTTGTCGAAGAAGGTCAGAACGGTCTCCGGTGGAGGCTCTATCCAAGTGGGGACGACGCCATGGGAGTCGCACGCGGGCATCATCGCTCGTAGGGAATCGCGGGCAATGCTGTTGCACAGCGGCACCACTCCTCGGGAAGGTCTGAACCACTCCGGGTGGGCCGGGTCATGCTTGAAGAGCTCCCGGACCATCCCCTTCAACTCCAAGGCAGTGAAGTTGAAGTTCAATCCAAGGCGCAGCCTCATGATGTCTGCTGCATTGCCGAATTCCCAGACGGGCCTCTTCCTTTCTTGTAGAGGGGCGATGCGGCGACGGAGGAAATCTGCTCCAACTTCTTCGATAGTCAGATTGGCGACCCGGAGACGAATGATCCTAATGAGGGCGATATTAAGCTTGCTGTCCTCCGGGGCCAATTCACTCCAATCCCTGTCGCGCACTATGGCAGTCTGGCGCGGCGAGGTAAAGGGCTCTGGCTTATCTTCCAACACCCAGCACCAATCGGCTCTCCACTCCTCCCACTTGCCACGAAGCTCTCCTTTCAAGTACGAGTCCTTCTTGTTCAGCCTAAAGATCCAGGAGATGCCGCCAGAGAGGGGGGCACCTGACTCTACTCTAGGCATAAAGAAGTGGCGGAAAAGAGCTACATTTGGATGAACCCCAACATAGTTTTCGCACAGATGTACGAAAACGGCCATCGTAAGGATGGCGTTGGGGGTGAAATCTAGGAGGTGGAGGCCATATGTATTCATGACATCACAAAAGAACTCCGAGAATGGAGGGCACAGACCACAATGGAAGAACGCGGCAAAGAAAAAGTACCCGCCGGGGAACATGTCAGCGGCGACGGCGGGGAAGACTCTGGTGCGGGGGTGGGCTTTGGTCTCTCTCGCCCAGAACAAATAGTATTTGTCCCGGAGCTCCCTCGCGCCAAGCCTCGGCGCGAAGACCACGCACTTCTTCAGCAGGGCTGCCAGCTTCGTCGCCTGCTCGGACTTCTCCTTCTTGGCCTTGTCGCTCTTCGCCTTGTCGCTCTTCGGAGCCATGGCGGGGGCGGCGAGGAAAGAGACGAGGAGCTCGACGGTGCCGCGGATGCGGGAGACGGCGGAGGAAGGGAGGGGCTTGGCTCTCTGTCGACCTTTGGGAGGCGGAGGGCGACGGGGGTTTCTGGAGAATCAAGGCGAAATGAAGACGATGGAGGGAACTGCCCCTGCTTCCTCTGCTTTTAAGGGGGAAGTGGGGGTCGTTCCGCATTTCCCATTAAAGAACAGGCCACGATCTCTCCCACGACGCCGCAATCGACGCGTGCCGTTAGGGAGGGATGCGGCGGATACGGAAGGGGATACGGCTTCCCGTGGGCCGCGCGTGCCCGTGCACTGTCTTGGGCCTGGCCCAACAGCGCTCGGCACCGTGTGTGGCCCAGGCCCGGGGGCTCCTGTCGGTGTACTAAGATAGGGGTACCTTAGTACCCCAACTTGTGCACGGGCAGTAGCAGCTTCCCATGGCAGGGCTAACCACGTGCTCGCCGGGAACCTTTCTGGTCCCTATGAAGCCATTCAAGAACAAAATATACAAGTCAGAAGATCAAGGCCCCGGCAAGAGGAGCTTGCCGGGAAGGCCGTACCAGGCTCAAGGTTATCACTTTAGCACAAGACCCTGGCAAGAGGAGCTTGCCAGGAAGGCCAAGGAATACATATCTCAAGAGATGCCTCGGCGCGTCATGCGCCCCGGCAGGACTCGGAGAGCGACAAGCTTCCGGGCCCGGCAAGATCACTACCCCGGCAAGGTGCTTGCCAGGGAAACCTATGCTATGTGCCCGCGCTCCAGCTCATCGGCCCACGCGTCACCCTGGGGCCCTTCCAGGGGCACGTGGCAGATGGCTGTGTAGCCTGGGGCACACGGTGGCAAGCCACGGTGACGAGGCTACCGCCGTGGCGAACGGAGAGGCATGGACGGACACTTTTGGGGTCGACGGCGACGGGCATTTAATGCCCTTGTCCCCCACTGTCAAAGTTAGGTGAAGACCACTGTTTATCCACTGTTCATGCACTATTCACGCACTGTTGCAACTACCACCAAATTTACACTTTTACCTTCCTCTACGTTGACACCTGTCGGTGACCCCTTTGAGCTATAAAAGGAGGCCCATGCACAACGTAGAGGAGGTTCGGTTTGAAACCTAGACAACTCTCTCGCTCGGTGTAGCTAGTACTGTAGCTCTTCAAGCTCCCGAGCTCAAGAATTCAATACAACCTAAGGCAGGAGTAGGGTTTTACGCGTCCTCGCGGCCCGAACCTGGGTAAAACTGCCTGCGTGCGCTCCTCGATCTGCTCTCCGTGCTCCCTCCGCTCCCTTACCGCAACGTAGAAGGGGCTCCGGTCCCATAGGTGCTCGTGGGAGGACAGTTTCCCCCGACAGTGGGGTCCCTTACTGCCTAAACATTTCGGGGGAAGAGGACCGTGGCCGCCTATATAAGTAGCTAGGATTCCCACCGTAAAGGGGGATCAATCCATACACTCAGCCACCACACAAGGAGCAAGAACACTTGCCTCCCAACCCTCCTGAGCTCACCTCCTGAGCCCAGGAACCATTGTACTAGCTCATATCCCAGCTCGCCCGAGGCTAATCCACCAAAGCAGGAAGTAGGGTCTTACACCACACGGTGGCCCGAACCCGGGTAAATTCTTGTGTGTTCTATTCATTGTTTGCTTGAATCCTTCCACCGAGACGAGAGCGAGACGCTAGGTAGACGTTAGTGGGAGAGATCTTCATTCACGCCCCTGTGTTCGAACTTCTTGGGTTTTGCGGAGCCCTGAATCCGACAAAACCGCATAACAACATATGTTGTTCCCTTTATCATTGGTATGTTACTTGCCCGAGATTCGATCGTCGGTATCATTATACCTAGTTCAATCTCATCCCCAGCAAGTCTCTTTACTCGTTCCGTAATACATCATCTCGTGACTAACTCATTAGTCATTTGCTTGCAAGGCTTATTACGATGTGTATTACCGAGAGGGCCCAGAGATACCTCTCCGACACTCGGAGTGACAAATCCTAATCTTGATCTATGCCAACACCACAAACACCTTTGGAGACACCTGTAGAGCATATTTATAATCATCCAATTACGTTCTGATATTTGATAGCACACAAGGTGTTCCTCCGGTATTCGGGAGTTGCATAATCTCAGTCATAGGAACATGTATAAGTCATGAAGAAAGCAATAGCAGAAAAACTAAACGATCATAGTGCTAAGCTAACGGATGGGTCTTGTCCATCACATCATTCTCCTAATGATGTGATATCGTTGGTCAAATGACAACTCATGTCTATGGTTAGGAAACATAACCATCTTTGATTAACGAGATAGTCTAGTAGATACATACTAGGGACACTCTGTTTTGTCTATGTATTCACACATGTATCAAGTTTCCGGTTAATACAATTCTAGCATGAATAAAAGACATTTATCATGATATATAAGGAAATATAAATAACAACTTTATTACTGCCTCTACGACATATTTCCTTCAGTCTCCCACTTGCACTAGAGTCAATAATCTAGATTACATAGTATTGATTCTAACATCCATGGAGTCTTGGTGATGATCATGTTTTTCTCGTGGAAGAGGCTTAGTCAACGGGTTTGCAACATTTAGATCCGTATGTATCTTGCAAATTTCTATGTCTCCCTCCTTGACTTGATCGCGGATGGAATTGAAACGTCTTTTGATGTGCTTGGTTCTCTTGTGAAACCTGGATTCTGCCAAGGCTATTGCTCCAGTGTTGTCACAAAAGATTTTCATTGGACCCGATGCACTAGGTATTACACCTAGATCAGATATGAACTCCTTCATCCAAACTCCTTCATTTGCTGTTTCTGAAGCAGCTATGTACTCCGCTTCACACGTAGATCCCGCCATGACGCTTTGCTTGGAACTGCACCAACTGACAGCTCCACCATTCAACAAAAATACATATCCGATTTGTGACATAGAGTCACCCGGATCAGTGTCAAAGCTAGAATCGACGTAACCATTTATGATGAGTTCTTTGTCACCTCCATAAACGAGAAACATATCCTTTGTTCTTTTCAGGTACTTCAGGATGTTCTTGACCGATGTCCAGTGATCCACAGCTGGATTACTTTGGTACCTCCCTGCTAAACTTATAGCAAGGCACACATCAGGTTTGGTACACAACATTGCATACATGATAGATCCTATGTCTGGGGTATAGGCAATGACTTTCATTTTCTCTCTATCTTCTAAAGTGGTCGGGCATTGAGTCTTACTCAACTTCACACCTTGTAATACAGGTAAGAAACCTTTCTTTGACTGATCCATTTTGAACTTCTTCAAAACTTTATCAAGGTATGTGCTTTGTGAAAGTCCAATTAAGCATTTTGATCTATCTCTATAGATCTTGATACCCAATAAATAAGCAACTTCACCGAGGTCTTTCATTGAAAAATTCTTATTCAAGTATCCTTTTATGCCGTCCAAAAATTCTATATCATTTCCAATCAATAATATGCCATCTACATATAATATCAGAAATGCTACAGAGCTCCCACTCACTTTCTTGTAAATACAGGCTTCTCCAAAAGTCTGTATAAAACCATATGCTTTGATCACCTCATCAAAGCGTATATTCCAACTCCGAGATGCTTGCACCAGTTCATAGATGGATCGTTGGAGTTTGCACACTTTGTTAGCACCTTTAGGATCGACAAAACCTTCTAGTTGCATCATATACAACTCCTCTTTGAGGTGTCCATTAAGGAATGCAGTTTTGACATCCATTTGCCAGATTTCATAATCATAAAATGCGGCAATTGCTAACATGATTCGAACTGACTTAAGCATCGCTACGGGTGAGAAAGTCTCATCGTAGTCAACTTCTTGAACTTGTCGAAAACCTTTCGCAACAAGTCAAGTTTTGTAGATAGTAACATTACCATCGGCGTCAGTCTTCCTCTTAAAGATCCATTTATTTTCAATGGCTTGCCGATCATCGGGCAAGTCAACCAAAGTCCACACTTTGTTCTCATACATGGATCCCATCTCAGATTTCATGGCCTCAAGCCATTTTGGGGAATCTGGGCTCATCATCGCTTCCTCATAGTTTGTAGGTTCATCATGGTCTACTAACATGACTTCCAGAACCGAGTTATCATACCACTCTGGCGCGGAACGTACTCTGGTTAACCTACCAGGTTCAGTAGTAACTTGATCTGAAGTTTCATGACCATCATCATTAGCTTCCTCACTGGTCGGTGTAGGAATCATTGGAACTAGTTTCCATGATGTACTAATTTCCAATTCTGGACAAGGTAGAATTACCTCATCAAGTTCTACTTTCCTCCCACTCACTTCTTTCGAGAGAAACTCCTTCTCTAGAAAGGATCCATTCTTAGCAACCAAAATTTTGCCTTCGGATCTGTGATAGAAGGTGTACCCAACAATTTCCTTTGGGAATCCTATGAATACACGTTTCTCAGACTTGGGTTCGAGCTTATCAGGTTGAAGATTTTTCACGTAAGCATCACAGCCCCAAACTTTAAGAAACAACAACTTGGGTTTCTTGCCAAACCACAGTTCATTTGGCGTCGTCTGAACGGATTTAGATGGTGCCCTATTTAACGTGAATGCATTTGTCTAAAGCATAACCCCAAAACGATAGTGGTAAATCGGTAAGAGATATCATAGATCGCACCATATCTAATAAAGTACGGTTACGATGTTCAGACACACCATTACGCTGTGGTGTTCCACGTGGCGTGAGCTGTGAAACTATTCCACATTGTTTCAAATGAAGACCAAAGTCATACCTCAAATATTCGCCTCCGTGATCAAATCGTGGAAACTTTAGTTTCTTGTTACGATGATTCTCTACTTCACTCTGAAATTCTTTGAACTTTTCAAATGTTTCAGACTTGTGCTTCATCAAGTAGATATAACCATATTTGCTCAAATCATCAGTGAAGGTTTGAAAATAACGATACCCACCGTAGGCCTCAACACTCATCGGTCCGCATACATCAGTATGTATGATTTCCAACAAGTCAGTTGTTTGCTCCATTGTTCCAAAGAATGGAGTTTTAGTCATCTTGCCCATGAGGCACGGTTCGCAGGCAACACGTGATTCATAATCAAGTGATTCCAAAAGTCCATCAGCATGGAGTTTCTTCATGCACTTTACACCAATATGAGCTAAATGGCAGTGCCACAAATAAGTTGCACTATCATTATTAACTTTGCATATTTTAGCTTCAATATTATGAATACGTGTATCACTACGATCGAGATCTAACAAGAATAGACCACTCTTCAAGGGCAAACGACCATAAAAGATATTACTCATATAAATAGAACAACCATTATTCTCTAATTTAAATGAATAACCGTCTCGCAACAAACAAGATCCAGATATAATGTTCATGCTCAACGTTGGCACCAAATAACAATTACTTAGGTCTAAAACTAATGCTGAAGGTAGATGTAGAGGTAGCGAGCCGACGGTGATCAAATCGACTTTGGAACCATTTCCCACGCGCATCGTCACCTCGTCCTTAGCTAATCTTCGTTTAATCCGTAGCCCCTGTTTTGAGTTACAAATATTAGCAACCAAACCAGTATCGAATACCCAGGTGCTACTACGAGCATTAGTAAGGTACACATCAATAACACGTATATCAAATATACCTTTGTTCAGTTTGCCATCCTTCTTATCCACCAAATACTTGGGGCATTTCCGCTTCAAGTGCCAGTCCCTTTCTAGTAGAAGCACTCAGTTTCAGGCTTGGCTCCAGACTTGGGTTTCTTCATGGGATTAGCAATTGGCTTGCTATTCTTTTTTAAGTTCCCCTTCTTTCCCTTGCCCTCTTTCTTGAAACTAGTGGTCTTGTTAACCATCAACACTTTATTCTCCTTTTTGATTTCTACCTCCGCAGATTTGAGCATAGCGAAGAGCTCGGGAATTGTCTTCTGGATCCCTTCCATATTATAGTTCATCAAGAAGCCTTTATAGCTTGGTGGCAGTGATTGAAGAACTCTATCAATAACATTATCTTCATCAACTTTGCAACCAAGTTGAGTCATGTGATTGTAGTACCCAGACATTCTGACTAAGTGTTCACTGATAGAACTGTTCTCCTCCATCTTGCAGCTATAGAACTTATTGGAGACTTCATATCTCTCAATTCGGGCATTTTCTTGAAATATTAACTTCAACTCTTGGAACATCTCATATGCTCCATGACGTTCAAAACGTCTTTGAAGTCTCAATTCTAAGCCATAAGGCATGGCACACTGAACTATCGAGTAGTCATCAGACCATGTTTGCCAGACGTTCAAAGCGTCTACATTAGCGGGAGGGGGCTTGTCACCTAGCGGTGCTTCAAGGTCATAATTCCTCTATGCAGCAATGATGATAATCTTCAAGTTACGGACCCAGTCAGTGTAGTTGCTACCATCATCTTTCAACTTAGCTTTCTCTAGGAATGCATTAAAATTCAAGGGAACGGTAGCACGGGCCATTGATCCTTGACAACATAGATATGCAAAAACTATCAAGACTAAGTTCATGTTAAATTAAAGTTCAATTAATCATATTACTAAAGAACTCCCAGTTAGATAGACATCCCTCTAGTCATCTAAATGATCACGTGATCCAAATCAACTAAACCATGTCCGATCATCACGTGAGATGGAGTAGTTTTCAATTGAGAACATCTTATGTTGATCACATCTACTATATGATTCACACTCGACCTTTCGGTCTCTAGTGTTCTGAGGCCATGTCTGTACATGCTAGGCTCATCAAGTTTAACCCGAGTATTTTGCATGTGCAAAACTGTCTTACACCCATTGTATTTGAATGTAGAGCTTATCACACCTGATCATCATGTGGTGTCTTGGCACGGCGAAGTTTCACAACGGTGCATACTCAGGGAGAACACATGTACCTTGAAATTTTTGTAAGGGATCATCTTATAATGCTACCACCATACTAAGAAAAATAAGAAGCATAATAAGATAAATATCACATGCAATCAAAATATGTGACATGATATGGCCATCATCATCTTGTGCATTTGATCTCCATCTCCAAAGCATCGTCATGATCTCCATCGTCACCGGCTTGACACCATGATCTTCATCGTAGCATCGTGGTTGTCTCACCAACTAGTGCTTCTACTACTATCGCTAACTCATAGTGATAAAGTAAAGAAATTACATGGCCTCCGCAATCCATACAATAAAGACACCACCATAAGGCTCCTGCCGGTTGCCGATAATATACAAAACATGATCATCTCATACAATAATGTATAACTCATCAGGTCTTGACCATATCACATCACAACATGCCCTGCAAAAACAAATTAGATATCCTCTACTTTGTTGTTGCAAGTTTTACATGGCTGCTACGGGCTTAGCGAGAACTGTTCTTACCTACACATACAAAACCACAACGTTTTTTCGTCAAGTGTGTTGTTTTAACCTTCACAAGCACCGAGCGTAATCACACTCGATTCAAATAAAGTGAGAGAGACAGACACCCGCCGGTCACCTTTAAGCAACGAGTGCTCGTAACGGTGAAACCAGTATCGCGTAAGCATATGCCTAATGTCGGTCTGGGCTGCTTCATCTCACAATACCGCTGAATCAAAGTATGACATGCCGGTAAGCAGTATGACTATTATCGCCCACAACTCATTGTGTTCTACTCGTGCATATCATCTACGCATAAACCTGGCTCTGATACCATTGTTGGGGAACGTAGTATTTCAAAAAAAGTACCTACGATCACGCAACATCTATCTAGGAGAAGCATAGCAACGAGCGGGGAGAGTGTGTCCACGTACCCTCGTAGACCGAAATCGGAAGCGTTTAGTAACGCGGTTGATGTAGTCGAACGTCTTCGCGATCCAACTGATCCAAGTACCGAATGTACGGCACCTCCACGTTCAGCACAGGTTCATCTCAATGACGTCCCTCGAGCTCTTGATCCAGTTGAGGCCGAGGGAGAATTTTGTCAGCACGACGGCGTCGTGATGGTGATGATGAAGTTACCGGTGCAGGGCTGCGCCTAAGCATTACGACGATATGACCGAGGTGTGTAACTGTGGAGAGGGGCACCGCACACGGCTAGGAACAATTGATGTGTGTTCTAGGGGTGACCTCCCCACGCATATAAAGGAGGGGGAGGGAGGAGGCGGCCGGCCTAGGGGAGGAGGCGCGCCAAGGGGGGAGTCCTACTCCCACTCGGAGTAGGAGTAGGAGAACAGGGAAGGGAGGGAGAGAAGAGAAGGAAGGAGGGGGCGCCGCCCATCCCCCTAAGTCTAGTTCGGACTAGGCTTGGGGGGCACGCAGCCTGCCCTAGGCAGCCCCTCTCTCTCTCCCCTAAAGCCCAATAAGGCCCATTTACTCCCCGAGGGGTTCCGATAACCTCTCGGTACTCTAGTATTTATCCGGTGAACCCCGGAACCCTTCCGGTGTCCGAATATAGCCTTCCAATATATCAATCTTTATGTCTCGGCCATTTTGAGACTCCTCGTCATGTCCGTGATCATTTCCGGGACTCCGACCTACCTTCGATACATCAAAACACATAAACTCATAATACGGATCATCATCGAACGTTAAGCGTGCGGACCCTACGGGTTCGAGAACTATGTAGACATGACCGAGACTCATCTCTAGTCAATAAATAATAGCAGAAACTTTATGCTCATATTGGTTCCTACATATTCTACGAATATCTTTATTGGTCAAACCGCATCACAACATACGTTGTTCCCTTTGTCATCGGTATGTTACTTGCCCGAGATTCGATCGTTGGTATCATTATAACTAGTTCAATCTCGTCACCGGCAAGTCTCTCTTTATTTGTTTCATAATACATCATCTCGTGACTAACTCATTAGTCATTTGGTTGCAAGGCTTATTACGATGTGTATTACCAAGATGGCCCAAAGATACCTCTCCGACACTGAGAGTGACAAATCTTATTCTTTATCTATGCCAACACCACAAACACCTTCGGAGACACCTATAGAGCATCTTTATAATCATCCAGTTACGTTGTGATGTTTGTTAGCACACAAGGTGTTCCTCTGGTATTCGGGTGTTGCATAATCTCATAGTCATAGGAACATGTATAAGTCATGAAGAAAGCAATAGCAGAAAAACTAAACGATCATAGTGCTAAGCTATTAAATGGGTCTTGTCCATCACATCATTCTCCTCATGATGTGATCCCATTGATCAAATGACAACTCATGTCTATGGTTAGGAAACATAACCATCTTTGATTAACGAGCTAGTCTACTATAGGCATACTAGGGACACTCTGTTTGTCTATGTATTCACACATGTATCAAGTTTCCGGTTAATACAATTCTAGCATGAATAAAAGACATCTATCATGATATATAAGGAAATACAAATAACAACTTTATTATTGCCTCTAGGTCATATTTCCTTCAAGCTTTGGTCTCCATTACCTTGGTTTAAACACCATCTTAGGAAGATGGTTGAGTTTACGATTGGGAGTATTAGACGTAGAGTGTTTATGCTTGATGGAGAGTTCTTTAATACTTGGAAAAGTGAGATGCTTGAGATTTTCAATGAATATCATTTGAACAAGTACATTACTAGCCCTTGTGCGCCCCTTGTTGACCCCTTGCATCCTACCCTCGATGAGTCACTTGACATGATCCACAATCTTAGGACTATCAACCTTATCATTAGAGGATTGCCTAGATATTTGATTGGTTGCTTGCCTACCCTTGATTGTGCTTACACCATATGGAGATTTCTTGAGGAATGTTTTCCAAACTATTCCTTGAAAAATCTAGATGTGATTCTTCAAAAGTCCATCGCTTTAAATAAAATGAATCCTAAAGATCCTAAGTTCGGTGATCGTTTATTTGACCTTCGTCACCTTATGCGTGCCAAAGGAGATGTTGGAATCATTATTAATATCATCTTGGAAGTCATTAGAATTCATAATGATGAACATTGTCATGATCATATAACTAATGAATCACTCTCTCTAGGTAATGATCAATCACAAGACGATGTTGAACATGGATACTATGATGAGGATGATGATGGTGACTTTGATCTCGATGAGTCTATGAGACACTTTGGTCTTATGGCCAATCTTCGTGGTTAACTAGCTGGAGGAAAGGAATGGGTTCTTGATAGCAGATGTACTGATCATATGACCGGAGATAAGGATATGTTCCGGGAGCTTGCTGAAAATGACGGCCCACGAAAGTATGTCACTTTTGGTGATAACTCAAAGGGTAAGGTGGTTGGCCTTGGTAAGGTGGCCATATCACATGACAGCTCCATTCAAAATGTTATGCTCATTGATTCTCTTTGCTATAATTTACTTTCCGTATCTAGACTAGCTGACTTTGGATTCAATGTCCTATTTGACTGAAGTAGATTGCCAAGTGTTTCGAAGAGATAATCATAATATGGTCTTTACCAGTATACGTAGAGGTGATCTATACATTGTTGATTTCACTAAAAAGGCTCAACCTAGAACTTGTTTAATTGCTAAATCATCTAAAGGTTGGTTGTGGCATAGAAGGTTAAGTCACGTGGGCATACAAAATATTAATAAGCTTATTAAAGGTGATCATATCCTTGGTGTTAAAGATGTTATATATGACGAGGATAGACTATGTAGTGCTTCTCAAGCAGGTAAACAAGTTGGAGGAAGTCATCCCGTGAAGAACATCATGACCACGAGAAGACCGCTTGAGTTACTTCATATGGAACTTTTTGGTCCCAATGCCTACAAGAGTCTCGGTGGTAACTCGTTCGGTTTAGTCATTGTTGATGATTTTTCATGATTTACGTGTGTGTTCTTTCTTGATGATAAATCACAGGTCCAAAAGATCTTCAAGAACTTCGCCAGGAAGGCCCAAAATCAATTTCAAGTGAATATCAGGAAGGTTCAGAGCGACAAGGGAACGGAGTTCAAGAACGTCAATGTGGATACCTTTCTTGACAAAGAAGGATTTCACATGAGTTCTCGGCTACGTACACACCTCAACAAAATGGAGTTGTTGAGAGGAAGAATCGTAAACTCATCGAGATAGCGAGAATGATGCTTGTTGAGTACAAGATGCCAAAACACTTTTGGGAGGAAGCGGTTGAGATAGCTTTTCATGCTACAAACCGACTATATCTTCACAAGCTTGCCGGCAAGACATCATATGAGCTTCTCACCGGTAATAAACCCCAAGTTGCATACTTTCGAGTATTTGGCTCAAAGTGTTACATTCTTTACAAGCATCGTCGTTCGAAATTTGCTCCTAAATCTTATGAAGGTTTCCTACTCGGTTACGGCTCAAACTCTCACATTTACCATGTCAACAAAAATCTCACCCGAAAGGTTGAAGAGATGGTAGATGTGAAGTTTGATGAATCTAACAGCTCACAAGTAGAGCAATTGCCAATTGATGTAGGAGACAAATACCCTTCGGAAGCAATCCAAGACTTCTCTATTGGCAAGATTCACCCAATGGAGGTGAAGGAGAGTCCGTCCAAGTGGAAGCCTCAACTTGACGACAATGTGAACCACAAGTTGACTTGGAGGCATCCACAAGTGCGACACGCGAAGATGAAGGAAATGAGGAAGTGCATCAAGATGAACTTCATCGACCTCTTTATCCACCTCCACAAGAGGACAACAACGCCAACACCAATGAAGAAGGACAAGAAGAATAAGATAATGAAAAGGATGTTCCACCCCGACCCAAACAAAAGATCTCATGAGTTAGAGCAAGAATTGATAGAGATCATCCCGTAGAACAAATCTATGATGATATCCAAACCGGGAGAATCACTCGCTCAAAATCTTGTTTAGCTAAATTTTGTGAACATTACTCTTTAATATCTAACCTTGAACCTATGAAGGTTGAAGATGCTCTTGATGATCTCAATTGGGTGAATGCTATGCATGAGGAACTACATAATTTCAAGAGAAACCAAGTTCGGACATTGGTTGAGAAGCCCGACGACGATCACAATGTCATTGGAACCAAATGGGTGGTTCGGAATAAGCAAGATGAAGATGGACAAGTTGTACGCAACAAGGCCTGTCTCGTCGCCCAAGGCTGCACTCAAGTCAAAGCTATGGATTACGGTGATACATATTCCCTCGTTGCTAGACTTGAGTCCATACGCATCTTACTTGCTTATGCCAATCATCATGATATCACTTTATATCAAATGGACATTAAAAGTGCTTTTCTAAACAGTGAAATTGAGGAGGAAGTTTATGTTAAACAACCTCCTGGCTTTGTTAATCCCAAGAAACCTAATCATGTCTAGAAGCTTCACAAAGCTCTTTATGGTCTTAAACAAGCTCCTACAACGTGGTATAAATGCTTGACCAAGTTCCTTATTAAAAAAGGCTTTAAAACTGGAAAAATTGATTCAACACTTTTTACTAAAAGGGTTAATTATGAATTATTGATGTGCCAAATTTATGTTTATGATATCATATTTGGCTCGACTAACCCTCATTTTAGTGAAAAGTTTGGAAGACTAATGTCGGAGAAGTTTGAGATGTCTATGATGAGTGAACTCAAGTTCTTTCTTGGTTTGCAGATCAAGCAAACTGAGGAGGGTGCCTTTGTTTCTCAAACAAAGTGTACGAAGGACTTATTCAAGAAGTTCAACATGCAAGAATGCAAAGGTATGAATACACTCATGCCTACTAGTCGACATCTTGACTTGACTAAGGATGGCGAACCGGTTGACCAAAAGGTTTAGTGCTCTATGATTAGGTCATTGTTATATCTATGTGCCTCCCGTCCCGATATTATGCTAAGTGTGTGCATGTGTGCACGATATCAAGCGGAGGTTGTGAAATGGATAGTGAGATACTTAATTCACACACCAAACTTTGGCATTTGGTATCCTAAGAAGTCTTCTTTTGATCTTGTTGGCTACACCGATTCGGACTATGCCGGAGACAAGGTTGATAGAAAGTCCACTTTGGGTACTTACCAATTTCTTGGTAGATCTCTTGTGTCTTGGTCCTCCAAGAAATAAAACTCGTTATCCTTATCCACCGCCGAAGCGGAATACATTGTCGCCAGTTCATGTTGTGCTCAATTATTTTGGATGACCCAAACTCTTAAAGATGATGGGATAAATGTGAAACATGCTCCATTGCTTTGTGATAATGAAAGTGCTATTAAGATTGCTCACAATCCCGTGCAACATTCTCAAACTAAGCATATTGGAGTTCGTCATCATTTCATTCGAGATCATGTTGCTAAAGGAGACATCAATCTTAAACATGTTCATGCCGATAAGCAATTGGCGCATATATTCACCAAACTACTTGATGAAAATGTATTTTGCCGATTGAGAGGTGAATTGAATTTTATTGATGCCTCAAACTTGGAATAGAAACTCCATTTGGATGCATGCAAGGCATGAGCCTTTGACTAATCCTTGATATTTCTCTTATGATGATGATCATATGTCTTGGATCTATACTTGTACCCTTGCATGTTATCTAACCCTTGTAGGTACTTGCATGAGCCCAACTTTATGAGGTTGCAACTCACTCGCATTGCAAGCAATACCTACATCACCAAGTGTCTACAATATGGTGGTTGGAAACAAGGAAGCATAAATCCTTCAATATATCCTTTGACAATTTCTATATATCAAATTCCATTTGGTATCAAATTATGATGATTGTCATTTTGGATACACAAGTGCTCTTCCTTGCAAATCTAACCCATGTAGGTTGATGAACTCAAACTACAATTGGTGGTCCCAACTCTTGATGAGTTAGCTCAACCTTGAGCATCCACTACAAAAAAACACATTCGTGACATTTTGGGCCGAACGAAAAAATGTCATGCTTATGACACTTCTTTGATGATAAATGTGATAAAAACCCGGTATCATCATAGATGTGGTGGGCTCCTACTTCTATCACAAAAAATCATGATAGAAAATGGGCTTTTCATCCTGGGCGGGCCGAAGACGTGGCTGCAAGACATTCTTTGGGCCGTCAATGATGGAAAAAACCGTGGCAGAAGCGAGGGTGAGGAAAATATCGGGGCGTTCCCGATTACGGTGGGTGGTCGAGGCCGAGCAATGCACTGAGGGATTGCGCGTTTCTCTCGTAGACGTACGCGCGTGTGTGCAAGGCGTTGGGCTCTAACTGAACCTACTGAACCCGAGCGATTGCACTGCAGGCTATGCATTACTGAACTCGAGCGATCGATCGATCTGGCTGTTAATTGAACCCGATCGAGTGATTCCTTCGCTACTCCTGCTAACTGAAGCCGATCGAACCTGCTGCCTCTTGATGAACAGTGAGCGTTGTTGGGGGGTGGATGAACAGGACCCCGTGGTATAGTAGCTAGAGGCTATTGGCGCCAGATGAACAGGACCCCGATCGAGCTGGTTAGGGTGAATGAACAGGACCCTATGGAGGGCTGGTGAATAGTAGCTGGTGGAGGGCTGGATGAACATTAGCCGATGGAGGGGTGGTTCAACAGTAGCCGGTGGAGGGGTGGTAGAGGCTGGATGAACAGTAGCTGGTGGAGGGGTGGTTCAACAGTAGACGGTGGACGGGTGGCGGAGGCTGGATGAACAGTAGCTGGTGGAGGCAGGAGAGAGACGCCGTGGATGAACAGTCGCAGGTGGAAGCTGGAGGAGTTCGACGGTTGATGAACAGTAGCCCATGGAGGCTGGAGAGAGGCAGTAGACGGTGGATGAACAGTGGCCAGTGGAGTCCCATTTTGTGGTACGCCACACCTCTCCCGATGAGGACCCCCGTTTCGACTGTAGGACGTCGAAGAGAAGTATTTTTCCTCCGTTTTGCGGTACGCCACACCCCTCCCGATCAACAGGACCATGTTTCGACCGTAGCAGCTCGAACACAAGTCCGTTTCCTTTGTTCTGCAGTACGCCAGACCCTTCCCGGTGAACACGACCCCGCTTTGACCGTACACGCTCGAATGGGACTCCGTTTCCCTCCATTTTGCGGTACGCCAGACCTCGTTCCAGCTGTCCCGTCCAAGCTGGTTGGCTCCCGTTGAACACGAAGATTTCCGACCCAGTGGCTTTGCTTCCTATGAACAGGATGATGTTTCTCCGTTCCGACCCAGCCGCTTGGCTGCCGATGAATAGGGCGCCGTTGTTGCCGTCCGTTGCCTCTCCATGTACATGTGCCCTGGTCGTATGTATGCACGAGTAGCTAGGCGTTCGAGACCCCACCCGTATGTATGTAACTGTCTGTATTTGTTGGCATCTGGTTGTATGTTCGTGTACACGGTTTAGACTGGACTGCCTGAACTACTACATAGGGGGCTCTACTACTACACGTGTCCCTGCATGCTCGGCCACGATTCATCATTGCAGAGAGACCGATCGACCATTATATACATACACGTTCGCGACCATAATGACAACGCAACGTACGCATCGACCAGGTGGGTCCCGACTATCTGGGAGGATAAGGAGGAACTTCTTTACATGCGAAGTTACTGATGGTGGGTCCCATCAGTCAGGGGGAGAATCAATTTTTGCCCGTAATATGGACGCACTTCCTTGCGTGCGAAGATGTAGTTGGTGGGTCCATCTGTCAGCCTCATCGCATAGAGTACTCTTCCGATGGTTGTCTTTAGTTGACCACGTTGACCACGCCGCAAGCACATCACCTAGGCGATGGACGACATTGAGGCCTAGGAAGGGAATGAAGCAGAGCCAGGAAAGACAAGGCAGGTGGATGCCCACGCAGAGGGGAGTACGAGGGTTCACTGGTTTGGCTGCGGTCTGAGGCTGCCGTCGCCTGAGAATAACAGGAGGTGTTGGTGAGTATAGGAATGGCCTGGACAACGATGGTAGTAGAGTGGGCCGGTGAGTCCTGTGCGGAAGCACAACCAGCCATGGGAGGCGGTAGTAGGCAGTACCGCCGGCGGTGGTCTCGACGGCTGAAGCTAAAATATCTGAGATTGAAGAAGAAGCACGACATCCGTTGGATGGACATCCAACGACCACTGCTGCTAGAACCATGTGTTGACTATAAGTTGACAAAGCCTTGTGTATGCGGCAACTTAGTAGGCCCACAAGTGTATGGCAGAGAATATATAGCCCATTTGCGATTTGTAAAAATGTACAGCCCATTTTTGAATCTAATGAAATTTACTACAGACCATTTACAGTTAATTAAAATTATAGCCCATTTTCTAGCTAGGACAATGATTAATAATTTCAACCAACCGCTCAAAACAGAATTTAATAAAATTTCCCACATTTTGATTGGATTCGAAATATTTTTATCCTGAAATTTCAAGTCAGCTTAAATATAATTTCAAAATAAATTTGTATTACGTAAAAATCAAACGAAATATCGTGCGCGCAACAAGTAATGAAATTAAAAAAATCAAAATCCAAAAATATTTTTTTACTAATTACTTGTTTGGTGCATTTTTTAAGTTACAATCGGTTTTTTAAATTGCATCCCATTTATTATTTCTTAAAGCCCATTTTGTTGTTAAGCCTAATGCATCTCTCCTAGGAAAGATTTGCAGCGCAGCGGGGCGGAGAATAACAAGTTGACCTGTGCTGGTAATTCCTCCAAAAAATTATAGTTGGGCTAGCCATTTTTAGCTTGAAAAATAATAATATTTGGGCTGGATATTTGCACGACATAAAATAATATCCTGGGCTAAATGGGCCACAGCCCGCCTAGTTGATACCTACTCATCTGAACAACAAGAAAAACATCGCTCAAGAAAAACTTTGCTCACACCTCAAAAACACAAATACTGCTCGAGCTGCTGGGTCCCAGCTGTCGGCCGCTCCTTGTGCAATTCTCTCGTTTATTGACTACATAGGTTGACAATGGTGTGGGACTGTGATATTAGGAAACGAGGAGGAAGCAAAAAAAATAGTTGTATATAATGAGGAGGAACTTGCGTATGTGCGGCTATTGCCCTGGTGGGTCCCACTGTCATCCTCTCCAATTAAAGTCATCTCCTGATTCCTCATGATCGTTGACCATGTTGACAATGCAAGACGGCAGCGCCACGACGAGCACAAAAACTCAAAGGACGACGGAGAGGGCCTTGTGGGCCGTACAGATGGTCTGATACAGCACCCGCTGCTCATTCAGGAGGCCAGGATCATAGGGCCACATGTCCGCGACGACATTGTCGTTCGCTTGTTCACCGGCGATTCATCCTTCCGTGAGCCGGTGATCATTGAGGAGATGGAGGTTGCAGCATAGGTCCTCCTGCGCTGGTAGCACTTTCTCCATTAGGGCGTCGAAGTGCAGCCGCACCTGCTCTATGGTGAACACGGCATGAACCGGCTTCGGCGGTGGCGCCGGCTCCTGGTCGGAAGCCACGTCCATCGTCTGATTGTCGTCGCTCAGATCGGCGAGCTCACTGGTGATACACCATGTCCGCCTCCTGGACCGGACCGCTAGCAAGCACAAGCCTGACCGCCCTGGCCCACCAAGACTACCTCCCTCGCCTACGCGCGCTTTCTGGCCAAAACGGAACGCGTCGCCCGCGCCGCTTGCCGGTGCAGGCGATTGCTCTGTGTTCAAAGGACACAAGTGTCGTCCGTCCGACCGTCTGCCACCCACATTAATGATACGCGGTTGCCGAGGCACCTATTCCGGCGCCAACCCGTCCGTCCCTTTGCCACCCACAATTGCTATATAAACGGCTACGCCGGCCAGAGCCGCGGTCATCTGATATGTCTCCAATGTATCTATATTTTTTTATTGTTCCATGCAATTATATTATCTGTTTTGGATGTTTAATGGTATTTAATATGCACTTTTATATTACTTTTTGGGACTAACCTACTAACCAAAGGCCCAGTGCAAATTGCTGTTTTTTTTCCTATGTCAGTATTTCGCAGAAAACAAATATCAAAAGGAATCCAAACGGAGTGAAACCTTCGCGAGGATCATTTTTGGAACAAACGGAATCCAGGAGACTTGGAGTGGATGTCAAGGAAGCAACAAGGTGGCCACGAGGCAGGAGGGCGCGCCCAGGGGGTAGGCACGCCTCCCACCCTCATGGGCCCCTCGTAGCTCCACCGACCTGCTTATTTCGCCTATATGTACTCATAAACCCTGAAAACATCGAGGAGCACCACGAAACCCTATTTCCACCGCCACAACCTTCTATACCCGTGAGATCCCATGTTGGGGCCTTTTCCGGTGCTCCGCCGGAGGGGGAATCGATCACGGAAGGCTTCTACATCAACACCATGGCCTCTTCGATGATGTGTGAGTAGTTTACCATAGACCTTCGGGTCCATAGTTATTAGCTAGATGGCTTCTTGTCTCTCTTTGGATCTCAATACAAAGTTCTCCTCGATCTTCTTTGAGATCTATTCGATGTAATACTTTTTGCAGTGTGTTTGTTGAGATCCGATGAATTGTGGGTTTATGATCAAGATTATCTATGAACAATATTTGGTTCTTCTTTGAATTCTTATATGCATGATTTGATATCTTTGCAGGTATCTTCGAATTATCAATTTGGTTTGGCCTACTAGATTGATCTTTCTTGCAATGGGAGAAGTGCTTAGCTTTGGGTCCAATCTTACGGTGTCCTTTCCCAGTGACAGCAGGGGCAGCAAAACACGTATTGTATTGTTGCCATCGAGGATAAAAAGATGCGGTTTATATCATATTGCTTGAGTTTATCCCTCTACATCGTGTCATCTTGCTTAATGCGTTACTATATTCTTATGAACTAAATACTCTAGATGCATGCAGGATAGCGGTCGATGTGTGGAGTAATAGTAGTAGATGCAGAATCATTTCGGTCTACTTGTCACAGACGTGATGCCTATATACATGATCATGCCTAGATATTCTCATAACTATGCACTTTTCTATCAATTGCTCGTCAGTAATTTGTTCACCCACCGTAAAATATGCTATCTTGAGAGAAGCCACTAGTGAAACCTATGGCCCCCGGGTCTATTTTCCATCATATTAATCTCCCGTCAACTAGCTATTTTATCGTAGTTTATTTTGCAATATTTACTTTTCAATCTATACAACAAAAATACCAAAAATATTTATCTTATTATCTCTATCAGATCTCACTTTTGCAAGTGGACGTGAAGGGATTGACAACCCCTTTATCGTGTTGGTTGCAAGGTTCTTAATTGTTTGTGCAGGTACTAGGGATTTGCGTGTGGTCTCCTACTGGATTGATACCTTGGTTCTCAAAAACTAAGGGAAATACTTACGCTACTTTGCTGCATCACCCTTTCATCTTCAAGGGAAAACCAACGCATGCTCAAGAGGTAGCACCATCCGCCTCCGTTCTCTTTATCATGTCCACACCACTCCCACAATGGCTTCCTCGCGCTCTAGCACTCTTCGGGGCGGTCGGACGACAAATTAGAAGGAGATGGCAGCCATTGCTACCGATAGGCAGCCGGAGGACGACGATGCCCCAATTGAGAACGTGGTAGTCGACGATCCGGTGCCAACCCGCTCCTCCGCGCCATCCTTGCCGGTCCATTGCACGATGACCATTGGCGAGGCCCGTGCCCAATACATGGACTCGGTGTGGCAACAGCACGAGGAGCTGTTCTGGGAGGCGCAGGCCGACGCCACCTACAACCACCATGTCCTCCAGGAGCACCTCCAGGCGGAGGAGCAGATCGCCATGGAGCGGGCGGAGCAGGAGACGCTCCTCGAGTCATACCACTCCGTACGGGAGAGCCGCCGTGCGCGCTGGCAGTACCGCATGCGGGTGGCGGAGGTAGCGGCTGCCTACAAGGAGGACGATGAAGCTGGCGAGGTGTTGTTTGGCGACACCGACGATGAGTCAGAGGACATCGCCGGCTCCGCCGAGGAAACGCTCCGCCGGCAACAAGCCAAAGGACTTTGCTGGCTCCACCGAGACCCCACCCCGTCGGAAACGAGGCAGAGAACATCATCAGCTCCGCCGAGGCCCGTCCAAGCCGGCAACAAGCCAGCGGACTTCGCTGGCTCCGCCGAGGCCCTGCCCCACTGGCAACGTTGCAGAGGACATTGTCGGCTCTTCCGAGGCCCCACTCCGCTGAGGCGCCGTCCCACCGTCAAAGAGAAAGAGGACATCAGCGGCTCCGTCGAGACCCTGCCCAGCCGGCAACGAGGCCGCGCCACACGTAAAATGGGGAAGAGTAGAAGATGGAATGTCAGCGTCACTCGGGTCCAAGTAAGGCCGCCGCTGCTACCCTCCGATTTAAGCCACGCTCAGTGACTTGAACATTGACGGTCGATCAGCTTCTTAGCAGTGACGTAGAGTCAGAGAGCTGTTCTGGAGAATAAGCTTCTGTTCGGCACTTCGGCTCAGCCGGACACGAGAAATGGGCGCTGGAGATCATAGATTACGTTAATTAATTATACCTCAAGCGCACCCCTTTTTTGTTGAACAATGTATGAAATATAATGAAATCCTGCATGTTTATATGAATTTAGTGTGATTAGTTCGAATTCTTGGATGAACATGCAAAACAATATGTACTAGCATTATTCCTAGGACGCACGGTGATCACCTCATTTGCAGCAGTTTCACACGTACTCCCTTCGGTCATTTTTAGTCTGCATGTAAGTTTTGTCTGAAGTCAAAGTATCTCTACTTTGACCCCCAATAGAAAATAGAGTTGGTGATGATGGTGCGCCTGCCATCCTGCAATATAGGTCGTCCGATCTATATCTAATGGATAGGAAGGAAACTACGACAATTTTGCAAAAAGATACATGCACTCCTACCAACATTTGCAGATAAGGCCTTCTCTCGTTCATCCTTATCTCCCACAAGATAAACTACTTTTTTGACAGGAAAATGGAAATTCCATTAAACTTCACGCACATCAATGTCACTGGCTAACAATTTTACAATGCAATTGCGGGCAGAGGCCTCCCAGAAGGAGTCATCAGACCCAGAATGAACGCCCAGCTTGGCAAGCTCATGGGATACAGAGTTATAAGTGCGTCGGCTGAAAGAAAAAACACAGGAATCAAAATTTAGAATACATAGGCTTCTAGCTTCCTTCACCAACACGCCAATGGTTGCCTTGTCATATTCATTTTCGTTGCTCTTCACAACATGTATAAGGGTTCAGGAATCAGACTCGAAGATGATTCGATTTGCCCCAATACTGATCACCCCATCCATGGCAGCAATGCAGGCTACAGATAAACTACTCATATAGCAGCATCTTAATGTTTCGTGCAACGCACGAGCATCTTGCTAGTCTTACAAAAAAAGTATCAACATTCACAATGTAAAATCAATGTACTTTCATAGTATATACAGTTTGAGTAGCTCTTTAGTGTGATTGTACATTTTTAGATTCACAATGTAAAAAGGAACAGAGGGAGTACAAAGTTTGAGCAGCTTTGTAGCGTGCCTGTACATTGCAATCAAACTCACAGGCCTGCCAATTCATAGAGAACATTCAAAATAATCGATGATTATGCATCTTAGCGATTCACATGTCAGAGCAAATATTTTCTTCACAACTAAAGAATAAAGAAAAATTGATAGATGCTACTGACTGCAAAGGGTGTCCCATTCGAAAATATCAAACGCATGTCTTCTTTCTACCATCAATGAGCAAAATTTGACAAGGTTGTCCCATTCCAAAATATCAAATGCGTGTCTTTTTGCGTACATCAATGAGCAAACTTTGACAAGGTTTTCACATTCCAAAATATCACTTGCTTACGATTGTGGAATGGGTGGGGTTTGTGATCAGTTCGAACATTGACATGGCACCTCGTGCTAAATAAACAAGTTATTATTTTTGTGTAGTTCCACCAAAATCAACCAAATTCACGCGTAGCTTGTATGATTTCGCCTTTATATGTTGGAACGCCTTGAACATATCGGCACCTCCTTTCTTGTAGCTAATTCTCTAGCTGGAGAAGGAAATGAATGATTCGAGAATATTCAATGTATTGTGCATGATGAAGTATAATGGGCACGAACCATGATAAAATTTTGTGCAGTTCCCAATGAAATCAAGCTGAGCACCCATGTTTGCATAAATACAAAAAAGTGATTAGCAAGGCAAATAGTATTATGAATTTGCAGTTTACACAAGCACCTACATGGTCCATGCAGAGCACACATTTTAAAAATGGAACTCACCAGAAAGAATCCTAGAAAACATTGTACTTGCCCATCACAGCAAAAAAGATGGAAATCTGTTAGTCCTTCTGAGCTGAAGTTAGTTTGGTCTTGTGGGGATTAATGTATCGATCCTTCAACTGTTCCTTTTGAGGAGAAGATAGACTGGGCATCTTCATCCTGGCATAATCGGAACTAGTCACTTTGTATTCTTCTTCAGAGGAGGGGCATCCTATTGTGCAAAGACAAGAGAACAACTAAATGCTAGCATCCCTGTTTGCTTAAAAAAAGGAAAGTAAATATTTAAAACAACCATTACATTAACAAAGAAAGCAACTGCTGAAATGTATAGTCACAAAGAGATGCATCCGCACTGTCCTCATAGGAAATGATACGATACCAAACACAATAGCTCAACTTGAACTGCATTATTATTTAATTTTATCAGTGGCTATAACGGTGGCAAACCGGTGCATCAATTTATTAGCAGCCTTAGATTAACATGCGAAACAATACCACTTGCTCAATGTAGTAGCTAAACAGTAGCACAACACCAATAGAGATTACAAAGCTCAATCGTATGGATGAAATCTATGGGCCGGGGCCAACCTTTGTCAGGAGGCTTTCGTGTAGAGGATGCAGATGAAGAACTTCTCCGGAACCATCCGTTATTATCTACTGTGGTTGCCAAGCTTACTATAAACTGCTCGATTAGTGTAATGTTTCCAAGATCTTCTTGTATAGTTCCATTAAAATATATGTTATGTTCAAACAAGATCCTTGTTTGCACAAGTAGAGACAATTACAGATTACATTAAGAGTGGCATCAAATCACAAAGGCAAAACAATTGCTAGTACCAGCCATAGCAATAAATTAAGATGCAAAACTATATCATTACTTGTGTCATCAGAGTTCGAGTGCTTCATTACAGCACCAGGAGTTGATTTTTGTTCTTCTTCCGCTTGTTCTTCCCCTTCATTAATTGGTTCAATAATAGACAAGCTTTGCCTTCAATGTAAGATTTGGCATGTCAATTAGGGAGCACAATTATAGCACTAAACAACAACATTACTTTTCTAATTACAATAGCAAAATACAGGCCAACCATTGTGAAATATCATTATCTTACCTCAATGGGATATTATGGTGCACATACAGATTGGAATTCTGGTCTCCTCTTGTGCACTTCACTAAAATCCAGCAACATTACCGTATAAGTAGCACAACATATGAAAGCACACTGCACAATCCTATGAAAGAAGGCCATTACTAACCTCTCATGATGCGGAATTCAAACAACTCACAAGAAGAAGATCCGAAACAAACTTGTTAACACAGATAGGAAGTTAGATCTCCTCTTGTGCAGTTCCACTAAAATCAAGCAATCGAGCAACATTGTCGGTATGACATTTTGGTTGAACTGCACATAACACTCTTAAAGCAAAAGTGTTTTTTGCAGTGCAACAAAAGGTCGCAATAGCAACGAGGTGAAGTAGATAACCTTGTTTACATAGAGGTGCAAAGGAAACAATTACTGGTCAATAACGGTGGATGACACAGAAGCCCAAAAAAGAAGCATCTTACTTATCTAAATGGGAAAGAAAGCAAGAGAGTAGCATTTCTCAAACCGTTGCATTGATTCATATTAACAGAGAGATTATATTAACAGTAACTTTCATTAAGCACGGAATTTTCTTTTAACTATGGCATTGCTTCAATTTTCCAGCGGCATTATTAGATTAACAAGGCTAAAGAGTTGTACGGGACAGTGGACGCACCAACACCATGTGCATCTACCGATGTATAAAGGGGTGATGCATAGTCTGTTACGAGAAAGAACAAACAACAAAGGAGCATATTTGTGTTGGTCCCATTTTTGTTATCTTTAGACACCTTTCCGTATGTGAGGGCAGCAAATCTAGTCCCCCATCCACACAAAGATCATCTCGTTACAGATGTGCATACTGTGTTTGTCATTGTTTTGCCTTTTCGACCAACGTAGGTCCTGGATAGCCAATCAGTACTATGTTCCCCCTTCCTTTACTCTTTGAACCACGTCCTATATTCATGCTATACAACTTTCCACACTACTTTCCTGTTTCATCCAACACCTAGATTTGAGTGCAGAAGCGGAAAAAATCCACATGCAGCTAGAGCAATGCATGTGTATTAATTAAATTATACCTTAAGGTTCTCGGGGTGTGGTTAAGTGGGTGGCCGGAGGCCGATCTTCCCACACTATGTACGGCAGCAAGGAAGAAGGGGTCAGAGGCCCTCTCGCGCCGCCGCTGGGTGAAAGAGAACAGCTGCACCGGTAGTGCATTCCCTTGCTCGCCGACGACGACAGCGTTAAGCCTCCTTCCCTTCCTCGGCACACAGGATCCTGCCGGATCTTTGACTAGCGGTGAGGGGAGAGAGAGAGATGCCAATGCAGTCTTGTTTAGATCTGGAGAGGGTGAGAGAATGTGAAGAGAGCAACTACAAGTGCTGAGCCTCCAGCGTGTATATATACAGCGGAGAGAGAGTGTGAAGAGAGCAAACCCTAGAAAACAATCACAGAGGCTACATCGTACTCTTTATTTAGTTGGAGTGGTTTTCTTTTTCTCTCCATAAAATTTGTTTTAAATTGTGCGTGAAATGGAACTCTTTATTTAAAGTATATAGTTGAAGTAGTGAAGAATACTAGGGCAATGCTAATACTTGAAGAAAATTTAATGCTCGAAGGAGTCAACTCGCAATTAATGTTGCACGCCTTCCGGTCGCGCTTACTATCATTCACGTGTGGTACACGACCCTCCAAAGAGAACAACAACTTCCACGCCAGCTCCTGACCACCCTGACCCACCCAAGGCCCATCCATCGCCCGCGCACGCTTCCCGCCCGAAACGGTTAGCGCCGCTCCAGTGAATCGGTGTCGCATTCATGCTTGGGCAGAGCAGATGCGACCTCTCACTGGCTTGTGCGTTGAAGGGAGAATTGTATTCAAGAGTGATGGTTGCTTCGTCCATCCAACTTACGCCGGGTCTATGTGTTTTAATGGCTCGCTGGCCATTATTACTGATGTGGTATGATCGTGCTGACTCTTAGTTGCACTGTACACTTTACTTTGGTGCATGATATATTTGTACGTACTATAATTTCTCAGCGAGATATATTTGTACAATGCTATAAAGCTTCCAGCTTCTGTTTCATGTATCTTGCATCCAAGGTTGCAACATTCCATCAAATACAAAGGAGACTAACATGGATGCTATTGGATCTCAATGATTCACATATCATAGCCAACATGTAACCCCTCCATTCCAAAATAAGTGTCTCGACTTTATGCCACAAAGTTGTACTAAAGTTGACACTTATTTTGGAACAGAGAAAACTAAAGAAAAAAATGATCCATGCAGTCCCTAGACCTTGAACCCTAAACCCTAGCCAGGCTTTAATTTGCTGGCGACATTGAAGCTTCCGAAGAAATGAAGTTTGCAACCCTTTGACCATAGGATCATTTTGTGCAGTTCCACTAAAATCGAGCTGCGCATACCTGTGGCAAAGTAATTGAAGAAGCATGATTAGAATAAGACTAGTGGGACTAGTTGATGAGACATAAACCGATCACAAATAGAGTAGAAGCCCGTAGAGGTACATGTGGGGCAAAGAAGTAGAGAAATATCCACATCGAGCGATGTGGGCAGCTTCGGCAGTGGTGCAAGCTGGCTGTAAAGGAAGTTGTACCTGAGGGATGTCGGGATGAATCTAGAGGAGAGCGGCGGGAGGAGGCAACTGCCCACTTCACGGTAGTGAGCAAGGGACAAAGTCAACTACACCGGCTTTGTTTGAGAGAGAGACGGGCACCCCTGACCGGGACGCGCCGACAGTGGGTTTTCGCCGTCGGCGACAGCGACCGCATCTACACAAAGCATCCACCCCTCCCCCGGCGGACGTGATCCACCCGAATGTTAGAGATGCGGCCACAATCTTCTTGTGCGAGTGAGTGCGAAGAGAGCAACCCCAGCAAGCAACCGTGTAGGCTCCTGGCAATTTATATAGGGGACCGGTTTCTTTGTCCCTCCATATGAACCTATTTATATTGCGTACGTGCCACTGAAGAACAAAAAACATTATCTGAAAATAACGTGGCATCGCTCATGCGTGGTTCCCGACCCTCCATTGAGTGATTAATTCTAGACGCTTCAAATTATCACATGGGCTTCATCGTACAGAAATGAGCTCCACCATGTCGTGTGTGTGGTTGGGAAGAGGCAAAGAGTGCTACTAGTACTATGTGATGATACCATGGACCTAGGGTAGGGTCACAGGCCTGACCTAGGTACCCTACCCAAGGTCACTGCCCTAAAATCAAAGACATTCCAAGGATGATAGAAGATACCGACTGATATGGCCAAAGAGAGCAGTTCACTCGGCCATATACCTCACTCGGATATCCCAATTCCATTCGACGGAATGAAGTCACTCAACTGTGCAAGAACCCACTCGACACAGAAGGTCTAAGGTCACGCAAGGCTAGCAATGGTCAAGCATTCACTCTGCAATATTAATGACCTTTACTGCTCTTTATTACAGACGTTACCAATAATGTGCTGCTTTTATGTACAATGACCCCTCTGTAACATGGGGCGGCTGGGGTCCTGGCGCACTTTATATAAGCCACCCCCTCCTCCGGTACAAGGGTTCGCACCCCGTGTAACACACATACAACTATATTCCAGTCGATAGCCTCCGGGCACCGAGATGTAGGGCTTTCACCTCCTCCGAGTGGGGCCTGAACTCGTAAAACCCATGTGTACAACCTCGCCGTAGCTAGGACCTTGCCTCCTCTTACGTACCCCTGCTTTCACCTCCTCCGAGAGGGGCCTAAACGCGTAAAAATCGTGTGTACAACCTCGCCGTAGCTAGGACCTTGCCTCCTCCTACGTACCCCCTACTCTCACTGTCATACCTAGTACTACGAAAGTTGGTGCCCACTGTGGGGCAGGTGTCTTAGTGACTTCCGGTGAGGTTGCAACTTTTTCTCCGATCTCCACCAGCATGGTTACTGGGGATGCTTTGGCGTTGGGCCGCGAGATCTGACTAGGCACGCTCGTTTTTGTCGCCGACGACTCTGCCTGGCTCCATGAGGCCTCCCTCGACGTCAAAGCACTACCCGTCCGCGGGGCAGCGCACTTCCGCGCTAGTGCTTATGGCATCCTTCTCCGACAACCGTAGACTCAGTATCGGTCGGCTCCCTCATCATCTGCTCTCCCCGCTGTGTGCCGTTGTAAACAATCCGGCCGGTCCCGGCTCCAGCGGAGGGTCAAGCATGGAGTGGCACGTCAGTCGGCCACCCCCCAATTCGCGGCCATCGAGCCCGACGAGTACCACTACGGGCCGGTCGACTGGCTCCGTAGGCATGCTTTCCGAGTGCGGGAGGAGCGACCCTGCAGCAGAGGTCCTCATGGTTGGTTGTCGGCGCAGTCCACCTGGGTAACCTCGCGGTGATAATGGAGACAGCGATGACGGTCAGTCATACGGCCACGATGGGTATGTACCCGAGCCTCTCACTGCTAAGCAAAGGGAAGAGCTGTGTCGCCGTAACAAAGAAGCACTATGTATCCCCATCTTGGGAGAAACTCCCGAGCCTCAGGCCCTGGAAGCCACGTGCCTAGCCACCATGGCTGAGCGCGCGTGTCTGGAGAATCTTCAGCGTTCACTCGACGATCGAGGTCGCCAACTGATTCCCGAATCCAGTCGACGACCGCGAAAGTTCTTTCCTCGCGAGCCCCAGGTATTCTGTACTCGGTTCAGAATCTTGCAGCTGTGGCTCGTATTGTGGAATCGATCCAGCCGTCCCAATCGGAGGCTAGGAGAGGTCTGCAGCAGATTCGGGTGCTGCTCCGAACAACTGGCGAGCAGAATGCAGATGTGTCTCAGTCATGCAACAAGATTCATAGCAGATCAGTGGCGGCGGACACCATCGGCTCGGCCCATAGCCCAAGATCGCCCCCGTGGTGTGAGGGTCGTGGACTCCGTCAAGAGCAACACCCGGGTCAGAATTATGATCAGTATGACCATCAACTCGGTCACAATGACCGCCGTCGAGTGCCTACGCACCCTCCGGGGAGCGAATCGTACTCTCCCCGGCGGTATGATGGCAGGTGCCCGCATGGTGACGAGCGAAGGATCCCAGCAGATCCCCGGAAACCTAGCTTTGATGCAAGATCGATTCTTGTGCAAGGTGTGGTCGACAGGAACCAGGCACACCGAGAAGGGCAGGACGAAGACCGTCCGAGTGGCAGCAGAGCGTATGTGTCTGGACCCGAGTATTTCAGCAACGCCATCAGGGCTACAGAGATTCCCCCCAACTTCAGGTTAGCCGTGGGAGTGAGAAAGTTCACCGGTGAGTCGAAGCCCAATACTTGGCTGGAGGACTACTGAGTGGCCGTGCAGATTGGTGGCGGCAATGATGATGTGGCCATGAAGCACCTCCCCTTGATGCTGGGAGGTTCTGCGAGAGCTTGGCTGAATCAGTTAGCCCCTGGTAGCATATTCAGCTGGGAGGAGTTGGCCCGAGTGTTCGTCAGGACCATTCAGGGCACCTGTAAACGGCCTGCCAGACTGGCGGAATTGCAGCATTGCGTGCACAAGCCGAATGAAACTTTGAGGGATTACATTCAAAGGTGGACCACTCTGCATCATACATTGGAGAATGCGTCTGAGCATCAGGCAGTCTGCGCCTTTAAAGAGGGCGTACGGTACACAGAGCTCAACCTAAAATTCGGTCAGACAGGAGATATGTCCCTAACTCAGTTGACGGAGATAGCCGGTCGGTACGCTAACGGAGAAGAAGCGGATCAACTCCGTAGTGGCAAGAAACCAGTCGCCCAAGATGATGGAAATTCCAATCGGAAAATGAAGCGCAAAGCAAAACCCGCGGCTCCAGGAGAGGCGGAAGTCGTAAGCCAAGGGAAAAACAAAGGGAAACCTAAAGGTCCCTGAGTACCCAAGAAGGTGAAAGATCAAGCGGGAAATTATGTGCTTGATTTGTCGTGTCCTATACACACAAAGAAGGATGAAGAGGGGAATTTCATTTACCCCAAACATACCACTCGACAGTGTCGACTCCTGATTCAGAACTTCCAGAAGGACCAGCCCAATGAGAAGGAGAAAGAATCTGAAGAGAGCGAAGACCAAGAAGGGGAGGGAGGTTACCCCCAAATCAACTCCACCTTGATGATTTTTGCTGATGTCAAGAGCAAGAGTCGAATGAAAGTCATCAACACAGAAGTCAACATGGTTGCTTCGGCAACGACGACATACTTGAAGTGGTCTAAGACTCCCATCACATTCGACCAGTCCGACCATCCCGCGCACATTGCTACCCCTGGGCGTCAAGCGTTGGTGGTCGACCCAGTTGTTGACGGCATGCGTTTGACCAAGGTTCTGATGGATGGTCATACGTCTCCAACATTTCTACTTTTCCAAACACTTTTGCCCTTGTTTTGAACTCTAACTTGCATGATTTGAATGGAACTAACCCGGACTGACGCTGTTTTTAGCAGAATTGCCATGGTGTTATTTTTGTGCAGAAATAAAAGTTCTCGGAATGACCTGAAACTTCACGGAGAATATTTTTGGAATTTATAAAAAATACTGGCTTAAGAATCAACACTAGGGGGCCCACACCCTGTCCACGAGGGTGGGGCGCGCCTGCCCCCCTGGGCGCGCCCCCTACCTCGTGGGCCACCTGGAGCTCCACGGACATCAACAACGACTCCATATATTCACGTTCGGGGAGAAAAAAAATAAGAGACAAGGATTCATCGCGTTTTCCGATACAGAGCCGCCGCCTAGCCCTAATCCCTAGTATCCATTATGTTCTCAAATTGATGGTGCTATGACTTTGATATGCTTAATGTTTGTCACTAGGGCCCGAGTGCCAGGATTTCAGATCTGAACCTGTTATGTTTCTATGAATATATGTGAGTTCTTGATCCTATCTTAAAAGTCAATAGTCACCTACTATGTGTTATGATCCGGCAACCCTGAAGTGACAATAATCGGGACCACTCCCGGTGATGACCGTAGTTTGAGGAGTTCATGTGTTCACTAAGTGTTAATGCTTTGGTCCGGTACTCTATTAAAAGGAGGCCTTAATATCCCTAAGTTTCCAATAGGACCCCGCTACCACGGGAGGGTAGGACAAAAGATGCCATGCAAGTTCTTTCCCATAAGCACATATGTCTATATTCGGAATACATGCCTACATTACATTGATGAACTGGAGCTAGTTCTGTGTCACCCTATGTTATAACTGTTGCATGATGAATCGCATCCAACATAATTATCCATCACTGATCCATTGCCTATGAGATTTTCACATATTGATCTTTGCTTAGTAACTTTTCCGTTGCCACGGTTAGAATTACTGCAAAACTATTGCTGTTACTTTTGCCACCGCTACCGTTACTTCCATACTACTTTGCTACTAAATGCTTTGCTGCAGATATTAAGTCTTTTAGGTGTGGTTGAATTGACAACTCAACTGCTAAGACTTGAGAATATTTTTTGGCTCCCCTTGTGTCGAATAAATAAATTTGGGTTGAATACTCTACCCTCAAAAATTGTTGCGATCCCCTATACTTGTGGGTTATCAAGACTATTTTCTGGCAGCATTGCCGGGGAGCATAGCTATATTCTTTGAGTCACTTGGGATTTATATCAGTTGATCACTATGAAGAACTTGAGAGATGGAAAAACCAAGATTTTTCCCTCAACTACGAGGGGAGGTAAGGAACTACCATCTAGCTCTGCACTTGATTCACCCTCTGTTATGAGTAAATTTGTGACACCTACACCTGCTATTGAATCTGATATGTCGCATGTTCTTCATGATGCCACTTCTGCTATGCATGATGCTTATGATGAAACTACTTATATGCTTGATAATATTGTGCCATTAGGTGAATTTCTTGATGAACAACTAGCTAGGGCTAGAGAGAATGAAAATATTGAAACTGACAATATTGATGAAAATGATGATGAAGATCCTCCCCTAGATATGAATTACCTGTTATGCCTGAGGGTTATGTTATGGATGAAGAAACTGCTAGAGATCTTTTAGCTTGCAAAAATAGATATGATCTTAAGAAACTGTTAGCTAAGCTCGAAGAAAAGTATTTGAATGCTGGAATGAAATATGACCCTGCTTTTGCTACTTCAGCTATCTGTATTTCCGATAAGGATTATGATTTCTCTGTCGATCCTGAGATAATCACTTTGGTTGAATCCGATCCTTTTTATGGCTATGAATCTAAAACTGTTGGGGCACATCTTACTAAATTTAATGATATAGCCACCCTATTCACTCATGAGTAAAACATTTTTTACTGCTATATCCTTAAGTTATTTCCGTTCTCATTAATGGGTGATGCTAAAACATGGATTAATTCTCTTGATCATAGTTGTGTGCATAGTCCCCAGGATATGATTTATTACTTCTCTGCCAAATATTTCCCCGCTCAGAAGAAACAGGTTGCTTTAAGGGAAATATATAATTTTGTGTAAATTGAAGAAGAGAGTCTCCCACAAGCTTGGGGGAGGCTTATCCGATTACGTAATGCTTTGCCTGATCATCCTTTCAAGAAAAATGAAATACTTGATATCTTTTATAATGGACTAACCGATGCTTCCAGAGACCACCTGGATAGTTGTGTTGGTTGTGTTTTCAGGGAAAGAACTGTTGAGCAAGCTAAATTGCTATTGAATAATATGTTGAGTAATGAAAATAATTGGACACTTCCTAAACCAACTCCTAAGCTAACTCTGAAGAAAAGGGGTATTCTATTTCTCAGTCCTGAAGATATGCAAGAGGCAAAGAAATCTATGAAGGAAAAGGGTATTAAAGCTAAAGATGTTAAGAATTTACCACCTATTGAAGAAATACATGGTCTTGATAACCCGACACAGGTAGTAAAGGTAAATTATCTCTATAGATATGATTAGGGTGAAACCCCATCTACTAAGTTTGCTACCCAATTCTTGGATGAGTTTGATAATTTTATAGTTAAACAAGAAGACTTTAATGCTTATGTTGGTAGACAATAGAAACATAATCCTTATATGACCGAACACTTGAGTGATTATATGTCTAGAGTTAAAGGTGAACTTAAACTAATTAGTAAACATGCTTCTATGGTTACCACTCAGGTAGAACAAGTGCTTAAAGCACATAATGATTTTCTCAATCAGTCAAATAATAAGAAAAATGATAATGTTGTTAGAGTTGTGACTAGAGGGGGTAGAATGACTCAGGAACCTTTGTATCCAGAGGGCCACCCTAAGCGAATTGAGCAAGATTCTCAGAGAACTAATGTTGATACACCTAGTCCTTCTAAGAAGAAGAAAAAGAAAAATGATAGGGCTTTGCATGCTTCTAGTGAACCTATTGTTGACATACCTGAAAATCGCAATGATATTTCTATTTTTGATGCTGAAACACAATCTGGTAATGAACATGAACCTACTGAAAATGATAATGATGATGTTCATGTTGATGCTCAACCTAGAAATAACGATGATGTAGAGATTGAAACTACTGTTGATCTTGATTACCCAGAATCAAAGAATCAACGTATGACAAAAGAGACTTCATTGCTAGGAAGCATGGTAAAGTAAGAGAACCATGGGTTCAGAAACCCATGCCTTTTATTCCTAAACCATCCAAGAAAAAGGATGATGAGGATTTTGAATGCTTTGCTGAAATGATTAGACCTATCTTTCTTGCGTATGCGTTTAACTGATATGCTTTAAACGAATCCTTATGCTAAGTATATGAAAGATATTGTTACAAATAAAAGAAAGATACCAGAAGTTGAAATTTCCACCATGCTTGCCAATTATACTTTTAAAGGTGGAATATCAAAGAAACTAGGAGATCCAAGAGTACCAACTATACCATGCTCCATTAAAAGAAACTATGTTAAAACTGCTTTATGTGATCTTGGAGCCGGTGTTAGTGGTATGCCTCTGTATTTATATCGTAGACTTGATTTGAATAAGTTGACACCTACTAAAATATCTTTGCAAATGGCCGATAAATAAACAGCTATACCTATCGATATTTGTGAGGATGTGCCTGTTGTGGTTGCAAACGTTACTATTTTAACGGACTTTGTTATTCTTGATATTCCCGAGGACGATAGTATGTCTATTATCCTTGGTAGGCCCTTTTTGAATACTGCAGGGGCTGTTATTGTTTGCAACAAAGGCAATGTCACTTTTCATGTTAATGGTAATGAGCATACGGTACACTTTCCGAGGAAACAACCTCAAGTCCACAGTATCAATTCTATTGCAAAAATTCCAATGATCACTATTGGAAGTTTTGAATTCCCTCTTCCTACTATCGAGAAGAAATATGATATTCTTATTGTTGGGGACATGCATATCCCCGTTGAGTTAACCTAGTGTTATTCGAAAATTCTCCGGTTTCATGTTATTCGGAAAGAGTTTGTTAACAAGACTTGATCAGCCTTGTTAGTGGATTCGTTTTGATAAGCATGATATGGATAAAGTTAGAAAGCACAACTCTCTATACCATCTTTCTACTTTCTGTTATTCATATTAAATAAAGCTAAAATAGTATTTTCTGTTTGTTTTCTGAATTATCCTTGCAATAAAAATACCCCGAAAATAAAAGTTCTCCAAATGTCCCGAAAATGAAATATGATTTTATGTAGAATATTTAAGAATATTTGGCACTGAGAACACACCAGGGGGCCACACCACGTGGCCATGAGGGTCCATGGCGCGCCCACCCCCCTAGGGCGCCCCTTGCCTCGTGGGTCCCACGTGGACCCTCTCCACTTATGCCAGCACCCACACGCTCCGTCTTCCTCCAAAAAAAATCTCCCATATCTCAAACTCGTGTTCTAGCTCATCTTGCTGCCATTTTTTATCTCCTTGCTCAAAGCTCCATTCACAAAACTATTTGGGGAGATTGTTCTTCGGTATGTGACTCCTCCAATGGTCCAATCAGTTTTGATCTAGTGCTTTATTTATTGCAAATTTTTGCTGCTAAGGTGACCCTGTTCTTGAGCTTTCATGTCAAATTTATGTGGTCCCAAGTAGTTCTAATACATGATATAGTCTCTAGGCTCTTGTGGGAGTAGTTGCTATCAATTTTTTTGAGTTTTGTTCACTTTTATTTTGAGTCACTAAAAATTTCAGAAAATTTCAGAGGAAGAAAAATGTTTAGGAAAATATACCAAGGTGGTTCCACAAGGAAGCAAGGACCAAGGCTCGCGATACGTGAGCCGGACGATGAACCATCGAGGGAAGCTCAAGTGCGGCCTTGTGCATGGCCGTCAGAGGAGTTTATGGTTCGGGCAGGCATCAAGGAAGAAATTGACGTGTATGTGAAACGCTGATCTTGAGGGCTTCGTGTCAGATAAGTTCCCGCAACACTATTAGCTAACCAATTCCTTTGTGAGAAGGTTTAAATTTACATCCTCGCGCAATTCTCATTATGTTTTATTTGACCTATATGATAAATCATATACCATGGACTTAGATGATTTTAATGCTACTTGTCAACTCCCGCGGTGGGGTAATGTTAGTGAACCTCACAAATCTGAATATAAAGACTTTCTTGCTAGTATCACTGTGGGGGGAATCTAGAGAAATCACACAAGCTACCATAGGGAGCATTCATTTCCCTTCCATGCATTATTTTGTTATCTTCATTTGTAGATGCATTAATGGTAAAGATGAGGCTTGTCACATGGTCGTTCCAGATCTTAGTGTCCTCAAGAGTGCGGTATTAGGTGATAAACAATATAACTTGGGGGCTATTGTTGCACGAAGGTTGCATCTTAACGGTTTAAGTGGAGATTTATTTGGTGGAATTTATGCAACTTGTGTGGCTAATTATCTTGATATACCCAAACATGAAAATGATATGGAATTACCTCCTGCTTATCCAGATTATAATGCCATGGTTCGCCATCAGCTTGTTGAGAGGAATGAATAGTTCCTCTAGTACTGACTAATCTTTGACACACGTCACACTGTCCATATTGCTCTCCCTGCTCCTACTTTCTTTAACTTTCAGGAAAAAAGGAGATATTTTATAACCAGGGAGGAGGCGAATGAGTATGAGGAGACGATGGAGGCAGCTCGCCTCCAAGCTGCAGCTCGTCAGGCAATAGCTGCTGCATCTCAGTACAACCCCAACTACGACTTTGGATATCCGCCAGGCCAGTAGTGGCCATAGACCAACTTAGGCCAAAAGCCTAAGCTTGGGGGAGTACGTATTTCTCACCGACGTTACATTCATGTTCACACACTCATGCCAGTCATCGGTGCTCATACTTTTTCATTGTACTATCCACCCTAGTTTATTTTCTTTTCTAAGCCTTCTTCTTGTGTGTCTGAAAAACCTCAAGAAAAACAAAAAAAATTAGTTGTAGCTTTTAGATAGTTTACTTTCCATGCCTGTAGTAGTAATAATTAAAGGAAAATCCAAAAAGATTTATCGTTCTTCTTTTGCTTGTTGGGAGCTTTCCCGTGTAAATAGTTTTATTTTTTTATTTTCTTTGGGGGTCAAGAGGATAAGACCATGATGAAAATGTTGAGTGACTCTCATATGCATTATTGTTGATTTAACAAAGAGCCATATAACCTTGTCTTCCCCCTTGTATTAAATTCTTGCAGATTCCAGCTTAGTCTAATGCATGTTCGGTCGTGCGAGTGAAAGGCAATAATGATGATATATGATGGACTGATTGAGTTGAGAGAAGCTGGTATGAATTGGACCTATCTTGTTTTTGTAAATAAGATTAGTTCATCATTCCTGAATCAGCCTATTATGAATGAAACATGTTTGCAATGACAATTGGAGATTATAGTTGCTCATGCCATGCTTAATTAGCTAGGAGTTTATAATGGTTTACCTTGCGTGCCAACATGCTATTAAAATAGTTGTGATGTGGTATGATAGGGTGGTATCCTCCTTTGAACGATTCAAGTTGTTTGACTTGGCACATGTTCACGCATGTAGTTGAAACAAAATCAACCACGATATTTATGTTCATGGTGATTTATATCGTACTCATGCTTGCAGTCATTGTTGATTAATCTTAATGCATGTTCATGACTATTGTCGCTCTCTAGTTGGTCGCTTCCCAGTCTGTTTCTAGCCTTCACTTGTACTAAGACGGAATACTGCTTATGCATCCACTTCCATAAACCCCAAAGTTATTCCTTATCAGTCCACCATACCTTCCTATATGTGGTATTTACCTGCCATTCCAAGTAAATTTGTATGTGCCAAACCCTAAACCTTCAAATGAAATTCTATTTTGTATGCTCGAATAGCTCATGTATCAACTAGGGTTGTTTATATCTTCCATGCTAGGTGGGTTATTCTCACGATGAGTGGACTTCGCTCATCATTCATGAGAAAATGGCCAGTAACCAAGATGCCCGGTCCCATGCTCAAATCAAATCAAACTTATTAAACAAAACTCCCCCAGGACTGTTGTTGGTATGGACGGTACCCGTTGTTTCGGACTAGCCGTGGAGTGTGCTTGTTGGTGGTGGGGGAGTATAAACTTTACCATTGTGTTTGGGAACCGCCTATAATGTGTGTAGCATGGAAGATATCGAGAACTCTTGGTTGTTATGTTGACAATGAAAGTATGCCACCCAAAATATTATTTATGTTTGTTTCGAAACTCGAGCTCTGGCACCTCTGCAAATCACTGCTTCCCTCTGCGAAGGGCCTATCTATTTACTTTTATGTTGATCCATTATCCTCTTATTAAAAAGCACCAGTTGGAGATCACCGCTGTCATTTGCATGCATTGCTATTAATTTACATTGAGTATGACTGTGACTGGATCTCTTTTACCATGAATTATAATGTCTAGTCAGTCCTCGATCTTCAGACGGGCTCTGCATTTATGTTTTGCGGTCTCAGAAAGGGCTAGCGAGATACCATCTTGTTAAATCATATTATGATTGTTTTGAGAAAGAGTTGTCATCCGAGATTTATTATTATTGATCGCTAGTTGATTATGCCATTCATATGAGTAAACAAGAGACCTAAATGTTATTGTGAATATGGTTAGTTCATAATCTTTGCTGAAAACTTGAATGTTGGCTTTACACCAGTTTGTAAAAGTTTTTCTTTATCACTTTCGGTTTGTCAACTGAATTGCTTGAGGACAAGCAAAGGTTTAAGCTTGGGGGAGTTGATACTTCTCCAACGTATCTACTTTTCCAAACACTTTTGCCCTTGTTTTGGACTCTAACTTGCATGATTTGAATGGAACTAACCCGAACTGACGCGGTTTTCAGCAAAATTGCAATGGTGTTATTTTTGTCCATAAATAAAAGTTCTCGGAATGACCTGAAACTTCATGGATAATATTTTTGGAATTTATAAAAAATACTAGCGAAAGAATCAACACCAGGAGGCCCACACCCTGTCCACGAGGGTGGGGGCGCGCCCCCTGCCTCGTGGGCCCCCTAGAGCTCCACCGACCTCAACTCCGACTCCAAATATTCACTTTCGGCAAGAAATAATAAGAGAGAAGGATTCATCGTGTTTTACGATACGGACCGCCGCCTAACCCTAATCTTCTTCGGGAGGGCTGATCTGGAGTCCGTTTGGGGCTCCGGAGAGGGGAATCCATCACCATTGTCATCATCAACCTTCCTCCATCACCAATTTCATGATGCTCACCACCGTGCGTGAGTAATTCCATCGTAGGCTTGCTGGACGGTGATGGGTTGGATGAGATTTACCATCTAATCGAGTTAGTTTTGTTAGGGTTTGATCACTAGTATCCATTATGTTCTCAGATTGATGTTGCTATGACTTTGCTATGCTTAATGCTTGTCACTAGGGCCCGAGTGCCATGATTTCAGATCTGAACCTATTATGTTTTCATGAATATATGTGAGTTCTTGATCCTATCTTGCAAGTCAATAGTCACCAACTATGTTTTATGATCCGGCAACCCCGAAGTGACAATAATTGGGACCACTCCCGGTGATGACCATAGTTTGAGGAGTTCATGTATTCACTAAGTGTTAATGCTTTGGTCCGGTACTCTATTAAAAGGAGACATTAATATCCCTTAGTTTCCAATAGGACCCCGCTGCCACGGGAGGGTAGGACAAAATATGCCATGCAAGTTCTTTTCCATAAGCACGTATGACTATATTCGGAATATATGCCTACATTACGTTGATGAACTAGAGCTAGTTCTATGTCACCCTATGTTATAACAGTTTCTTGAAGAATTGCATCCGACATAATTATCCATCAATGATCCATTGCCTACGAGCTTTTCACATATTGATATTTGTTTGGTTACTTTTCAGCTGCCACTGTTACGATTACTGTTACTTTTGCCGCCGTTACCATTACTTCCATACTACATTGCTACTAAATACTTTGCTGCAGATATTAAGTCTTTCAGGTGTGGTTGAATTGACAACTCAACTGCTAATACTTGAGAATATACTTTGGCTCCCCTTGTGTCGAACCAACAAATTTGGGTTGAATACTCTACCCTCGAAAACTGTTGCGATCCCCTATACTTCTGGGTTATCAGATGGCGGCAGTGGTCTGAATATCTTGTACGCTGAAACCCTCCGGGGCATGGGCATCCCGATGTCCAAGCTGAGTGAGAGCAACATGAGGTTCCATGGAGTCATCCCCGGGAAGAAAGCCGACTCACTCGGTCAGATCGTTCTTGATGTGGTTTTCGGTGATTCGACCAATTACCAAAAGGAAAAGTTGACGTTTGAGGTAGTGGACTTCCATAGTGCTTACCATGCTATCCTGAGCAGGCCTGCCTATTCCCGTTTCATGGCCCAACCATGCTATGTGTACCTCAAACTCAAGATGCCAGGACCCAAGGGCGTGATCACTGTCACTGGGGATCAGCAGAAAGCAGAAGAGTGTTCCAGAAAGGCTCAAAAATTGCCGATGAGCAGATGGTGGCAGTAGAGATGGAAGAGTACCAGAAGAATGCAGATCTGAGATATTTGTTGCAGGACAAGAAATCTGCTTCCGAGTCAGCATTTCAGTCGGCTGGAGAGACGAAGCCTTTGCATATTCATCCGACTGACTGCAATGCCGCTCCGACTCACATCTCAACAACAGTTGACAGCAAATAAGAAGAAGCGCTCATCCAGTTCCTCCGTGGGAACTGGGACATCTTTGCATGGAAACCATCTAACATGCCAGGTGTACCCAGGAGACTGGCTGAGCACTGTTTGTGAGTCGACCCAAAAGCAAAACCTGTCAAAGAACATCTTCGACGGTCCGCCGCAGAAAATAGAAAAGCAATTGGTGAAGAGGTGGCTTGACTTCTGGCAGCTGAGTTCATCCGTGAGATTTACCACTCCGAATGGCTCGCCAATGTGGTTATAGTCCCCAAGAAGGACAAATCACTCCGGATGTGCATTTATTTCAAACATATCAATCGGGTTGCCCGAAATATCACTTCCATCTCCCTCGCATCGATCCAATCATCGACTCGACTGCGGGGTGTGAGCGTTTGTCTTTTCGGTTACCATCAGATCCGACTATTTGGACCCAATGAAACAAAAACAAAATTCATCACCCCATTCGGGTGTTTCTGTTACGTTACCATGCCTTTTGGTCTCAAGAATGCTGGTGCAACTTTCATGCGCATGATCCAAAAGTGTCTGTTGAAGCAAATCAGTCGGAATGTGGAAGCGCACATGGATGACATCGTGGTCAAGTCGCGTAAAGGTTATGACCTACTGACTGACCTTGCGGAAATGTTTGCAAACTTGAGAAGTTATGATATCAAGCTCAACCTGTCAAAGTGCACTTTCGGAGTCCCAGGCGAAAAGTTACTCGATTTTCTCATTTCCGAACGGGGAATCGACGCCAACCCAAAAAAGGTCAGCGCAATTCTCCCAATGAAACACCCTGTGCGTGTACATGATGTTCAGAAGCTTACTGGTTTTTTGGCTGCATTTAATCGATTCATCTCACATCTCGGTGAAAAGGCATTACCTCATTACCGACTGATGAAGAAATCTAACAAGTTCGAGAGGAATTCTGAAGCTGAAGCAGCGTTCGAGGAACTCAAAGCCCTGCTTTCCACCCAACCGGTGCTTTCTACCCTACTCATCAAAGAGCCTATATTGTTGTATATTGCAGCCACTGGACAAGTTGTCAGCACATTGCTCACGGTCGAGCAGGAAGAAGAAGGCAAAACCTACAAGATTCAACACCCAGTCTACTAAATTTTAGAAGTCTTGACTCCATCGAAGCAGAGGTATCCGCATTATCAGAAGCTTGTGCATGGGATCTACTTGACCACCAAGAAAGTTGCGCACTACTTCTCAGATCATTCAATTTTAGTCATCAACGACGCTCCGTTATCTGAAATTCTAAACAATCGGGACGCAACCGGTCGAGTGGCTAAATGGGCGATTGAACTCCTTCCTTTAGATATCAAGTTTGAAGCAAAGAAATCTATCAAGTCTCAAGCAATAGTAGATTTCGTTGACGGCTGGATCAAACAGGAACAACTGACTCAAATTCGGTCGGATCATTGGACTATGTTCTTTGATGGATCCAAGATGTTGAATGGATCCGGTGCAGGCGTGGTTTTGGTGTCCCCCAGAGGCGATAAGTTCAGTTATGTCCTACAAATTCACTTTGATTCTTCGAACAACGAAGCTGAATATGAGGCACTTTTGTATGGGTTGCGTATGGCCATCTCACTCTGCGTCTGTCGCCAGATGGTATACGGCGACTCGGACTTAGTGGTCAATCAAGTGATGAAGGAATGGGATGTCAGGAGCCCAGCCGTGACCAGTTATTGCAGCATAGTAAGGAAGATGGAAAAGAAGTTCGAAGGATTAGAGCTCCACCACGTACCTAGAATCAAGAACCAGCTTGCTGATGATCTGGCAAAGATAGGTTCCACTCGGAAACCTATCCCCAAGAATATGTTCCTAGAACATCTACACACCCCATCAGTCATGGAAGACCCCTTCAAGGAAGATCCCCCGAAACCGATAAGTGCATCCAACCCGACTGAAATTGAAGTCCCGACCATGGTCAACTTGATCATGGAACTCTTGGTGATCACACCCGACAGGACAGTGTCGTATATCGCGTACTTGCTCAGGCAGGAACACCTAGAGGATGAGGATGAGGCGCGCTAGATTGTCCGTAGATCCAAAGCCTTCATGGTGATACAGGGACAGCTCTACAGAGAGAGTGTCACGGGAGTCGCTCAGTGTTGCATTACCCCGGAGGAAGGACCAATGATTCTGAATGAGATCCACTCGGGGACCTGTGGTCACCATGCGTCCTCTCGGACCATTGTTGCCAAGGCATACTGAGCTGGATTCTACTGGCCCCGTGCGAACGACATGGCGAAAGATATATTCGACAAATGCGAGGGTTGTTAGTTCTACTCAAACATGTCCCACAAGCCTGCGTCTGCCTTGAAGACTATCCCCTTGGCTTGGCTGTTTGCGGTTTGGGGATTAGACATTCTTGGGCCCTTCAAGACCGGCAGAAGCGGCTTCACTCATGTACTCATGGAAGTCAACAAGTTTACCAAATGGATCGAAGCCAAGTCCATCAAGAACCTCGGTGCAAGCATCGCCGTAAGCTTAATCAAAGAACTGATATTCAGATATGGAGTCCCTCACAGCATCATCACGGATAACGACATTCTGCACTTACCAGGGCACTCGAGTCGACTACGCATCCATTGCACATCCACAGTCGAATGGGCAGGCAGAAAGGGCAAACGGCTTGATCCTTCAAGGGTTGAAACCACGACTGATGTGTGATCTCAAACATGCCGCTGGAGCTTGGGTGACTGAATTGCCATCTATTTTGTGGGAACTAAGAACAACTCCGAACTGGTCAACTGATCGGACTCCCTTCTTCATGGTATATGGTGCCAAGGCCGTACTTCCGAGTGACTTACTACACAACACCCCCCGGGTGGAACTCTTCTCAGAAGCTGAGGCAGAACGAGCTCGCCAAGATTCAATCGACATCCTGGAGGAAGAGCGCGAGATGGCTCTGATCCGGTCGACCATATACCAGCAAGACCTACGTCGATTCCACGCCCTAAATGTCTGAGGCCGAGCATTCCAGGAAGGAGATCTTTGCTCCGAGTACGTCAGAAAAGACCTCACAAGCTTGCTCCAGCCTGGGAGGGCCCCTTCATCATCACCAAAGTGCTCCACAACGGGGCGTACCACCTCTACAACATGGCCAAGAAAATAGACGAGCCACACTCATGGAATGCGGATCTGCTCCGCCGCTTTTACACTTAGAGCACTCAAACGAACGAGTTGTAATAAGAATCCTTCAGTTTTCTTTTTAAAGACAAGTTTGTGGGAATATCATAATGATTCTCGTCCCAAAGACACTTGTGTTCAAATCCCCCGGTGGGTGGCTTAGCTGCGAATCTGAATCGCCTAAGTTTCAAAAACACTCCAAGTGAAGAGCAACCCTCTCACTCGGGGGCTTAGCTGCGACCCCGTAAGCGCCAAAGTTTCAAAAACACACTGAGTGAAGTGCAACCCTCTCACTCGGTGGCTTAGCTGCGACCCCGTAATCGCCTAAGTATTGAAAACACTCTGTGTGAAGAGCAAC
>LR738712.1:305349103-305373778 GCA_902687465.1 Secale cereale | reverse complement strand
CTGCGACCCCGTAATCGCCTAAGTTTAGAAAACACTCTTAGTGAAGAGCAACCCTCTCACTTGGGGGCTTAGCTGCGACCCCGTAATCGCCTAAGTTTCAAAAACATTCCAAGTGAAGAGCAACCCTCTCACTCGGGGGCTTAGCTGCGACCCCGTACTCGCCTAAGTGTTCAAAAACACTCCAAGTGAAGAGCAACTCTCTCACTCGGGGGCTTAGCTGCAACCCCGTAATTGCCTAAGTTACGAAAACATTCCGAGTGAAGAGCACCCTCTCTCTCGGGGGCTTAGCTGTGACCCCGCACTCGCCTAAGTGTTCAAAAACATTTTGTGCGAAGAGCAGTCCTCTCACTCGGGGACTTGGTAGCACTCCGAGCTATGCTACAAGTACAATGTACCTTGGATCTCTGAGCTACGCCATTGGTACAATGTACCTTGGCTCTCCGAGCTAGGCCACAAGTACATTGTACCTAGGCTCTCCGAGCTACGCCACAAGTACAGTATACCTTGGCTCTCAGAGCTGCGCCACAAGTAGAATTTCCATTCAGAACCAAAAGATCCAAAAGTATCAGGAGCAAAGCAAACATATTCCAAAGGAAATCAAGTTCGGATAAATCCCGCAAGGTTCCGGCAGAGTACCCGCGCATCGAGCCCGAAAGAATTTAAACGGTTACAAAACCAATCTGCATTCCGAAGCAAATTGAATTAGGACATAAAGTTTGTTCACTCCTCAGGAGGAGGAGGAGGGCTTGCGGGCGCAACATATTCGTCCAGGTCGATTCCGTCAGCAATGCGAGTGGCGGCTTCGAGGAAAGTCTCCATGAATGACTAAAATTGGAGCATCTTCGGATTGGCAACCTTGAGAGCAGCCAACCTTTCTTCCTTGACCTCCTTGCAATGGACACGGACCAGAGACAGTGCCACGTCAGCACCACACCGAGCAGATGACATCTTCCATTCTTGCACTCGACCGGGAATCTCATTAAGCCGAGTCATCAGAGACTCGAGGTCGTTCTCGAGCACCACTCCCCGCCAGAGCGCCGTGTCAATCCGCAACATCACCTCCTTCAGCTATGCAAGATAACCGGTGGCGCTGGCAAGACCAGATTCAAGCCACAAGACGTTCATCGCAACCTCATCCTTGACGAGAGAATTGGCAGGGTCCAGACCCGTCTCGATCCGTCCAGTCTCCTCCTCAAAATTTTGACAGAATTCTGCACATATAGAGATCTGGTGAGTCGAGAATTAGACTATGAGTCGACAGTTATGACTCAGTCGAACAAAGGAAGATACCTTCGAGCATGAGGAACATCTTTTTGTCAAGAACCCCCAGATAAGTCTCCAACCCGTCCCTCTTCTGTGAGAGGTCTCCAACCTTGTCATTCATAGCCATCTTGTCCTTCTTCAGTCGCGTCACTTCTTTTTTGGCCTCGTCAAGGGCGGTCTTTAGTTTAGCATTTTCTTCCTCCAACTTGCCGACTAAAGCCGGCTTCTGCTCAGCAAGTTCGGTTTTCTCCTGTGTCTTCTGCTGCGCCGCCGCCAAGTCAAGATCCTTCGTCTCCAACGCTGACTTCATTTGATCTACAAGGGATAATGCTGGACAGGTGAGCCCGAAGATATATGTGTTCCACTAGACACAGCCATTCAAATACAGTTGACAGGTTCTATACCTTTCATAACATATGCTTCATCTCTAGCTTTCTGGAAGTTCTCCCTGGCCAGTCCCAGGTCAAGATTAAGCTGGGTCTGCTTCTTCTCAAGATCCGCAAACTGAGCTCCGAACTCGCAAGATTTCTACAATCAACAAAAAATACAAGTCAGTCGACAAGACAGTTGTTTCCACTCGAGGAAGTGCAGAGAGCGGATTGTTATGACAAAAGAGTTATAAAACTACTGCTGAGTCAAACACTCCTCAGTAGCCTCGGGGACTACACCTAGTGGGCGCACTTGGCGTGCCCCCATTCGTTCCCACTCCACTTGATCCGTCCAGTACGAGTAAAAAAAGAGAGCTGCAAATTGTTCTTAGACCATAGCCGACTGCGAGCAGTCGACCACGTTCTCGGGGACTAGACCCAGTGGGTGCACTTGGCGTGCCCCCACTGGTTCCCACTCGGCGTGATCCATCATGTATGAGTGGAAGGAGTACAAAAGCCAGTAACAACATTAGTTCTTAGACCATAGCTGATTGCCCGCAGTCGACCATGGCCTCGGGGACTACACCCAGTGGATGCACTCTGCGTGCCCCCACTGGTCCAGTCGACACAACCATGCCGATTGGAATACAAGACTTAAACAATAGAATCCAGAACACCCATTGGGTGGAATATCATCTTACAAACAAAGCAGCGGTTTTCAGGCGGAATATCATCTTATGAACAAAGCAGCAATTTTCAGGTAGAATATCCTAGCAGAACAACAGTCAGTCAAAAAAGGACTACCCTTGACATTGGTCCAAAGGGCTGAACTGGCAATATAAGCAGCCATGCTAGCCTCATACGCTGCCTTCTTCTGCTCCATCATCAGACCTGCTTGGCGAATAGCTTCCTTAGCTGTGTCAACTGGGTCCTCCAGGACATAGTGGGCAGCAAAAATTGAAGACGACGGAATAGTCGGAGAAGCCAGAGTATCTGAAGCTTGGGGTTGCGTAGACGAGGCAGGAACTTGGGAATTCGACGCAGAAGGACGAGCAATCGACACAGGAACGGCAAAGGAAACTGCAGCCCGAGCCGTGTCTCTCTGTTGCTAAGCGTCCGAAGTAGTGGACGTCTTTTGGCCTCTCCTTCATGTGTTCCTCCAGGGCACTTCTACCTACTCATCATCATCATCAGGCAACTTTATAACATTGGGCGGTGCTGCAAAACATTCGACCAAAAAGAATGTTCAGTCAACTAACAGAGTGATGAACGAAAGTAAAGACACGATCGAAGAACTATACCCGCGCTAGAGGTGGCCATGTCCGGAATCTCCTCGTTATTGTGTCCCTTGTCAATATCCATAGAGGTCCCAAAAGCGGCAGCACTGAAGATTTCAGAACACACTTAGTCAAACAGAGAGATGAATCGACAAGATGCGTCAGATGTCTTGAACAAGAGAAGAACAGGAAAGAATGACACTCACGTGGAAGCAATCGGAACGTCCACCATGATCTTGGGCATGGCCTTCCGGGGCTTTGAAGCCGCGACCTTGGGCTGCTTCGGTGCCTTCTCAGTTGGATTGGGGGAAGTCGTCCGAGTGCGTTTTTGTACCTGAGAACTGGAGGGAGCTGTCTTGGCACACACACTTTCTGGATCGTGAGTCAGCTTGGAGCGCCTCTCGATGCGAGGCGGCAACTCGACCTCTTCATCACTGCTCGAGTCCTCGCTCTCCTCGTCGGTCTCCTCATCAGACTTCCAGTAGGTGACCTCGCCAACGCCCTCCACCCCCTCCTGGACTTGCTCTCCATTGGGCACCGGATACATCTCAGTATAGATCTGCAAGACAAAGAGTCGATCAAACAAAAATCGGATTCAGAGGCAGTTACAAATCGAAATGGAGAATTCACTCGGGAGCAGAAGCCAAACCTTGTCCGGCTCGTGATCCGCGTCGAAAGGACGGACTCTCCTGGTCCCCCTAGGGTTGTCCTTGTTCCCTGTAATGCTCCGCAGCCACTGCTCCACCATCTTCTTGGTGACCTCCTCCGGGTGGACCTGAGCGGTGTCATTGGTACCCGAGTACATCCACATCGGATGATCGCGGGCTTGAAGGGGCTGAATCTGTCGACTGAGGAATACCTCCAGTAGGCCCATCCTAGTCACTCCGTCGCGGACTAGCTGAACCACTCATTGAACCAACATATCTACTTCTACTTTCTCAGCCCGACTCACAAGCAACATAGGAGGCTGACTCACTCGATCCAGGGTGAAGGGAGGAAGACCGGTTGACTGACCAGGGGTCAAGCTGTCCTTGCAGTAGAACCAGGTCGACTGCCATCCTCTAACCGATTTAGGAAGAATCATGGAAGGAAAGGTGCTCCTACCTCTAGTCTCAATGCCTAAGCCGTTGCACATCTAGATCACGTGCGTCTTCTCGTCAGTCAGATTCGCCTTCTTGACGGATTGAGAGCGGCAAGTGAAAATGTATTTGAATAGACCCCAGTGCGGTCGACACCCTAGGAAATTCTCACACAGAGAGATGAAGGCAGCGAGATACGTAATGGTGTTGGTGGAAAAGTGGTGCAACTGGGTGCCGTAGAAGTTCAAAAAGCCTCGAAAGAAAGGATGGGGAGGCAAAGAGAAACCTTGGTCGACGTGGGTCGCGAGGAGGACGCACTCGCCCTCCCACGACTGCGGCTCGAGCTCGTCCCCCGGCACCCTCCAAGAATCGTGGGCGATCAGGCCCCCGTCCACCAGCTCCGCCATGTCCTCCAGCTGCATTGAGGACCTGATCCAGTCCCCCTGGATCCAGCCGGGCGGCAGCCCGGTTCTCGACGTTGACCCCCGGTTCGTCTTCTTGCCCTTCCCCATCATCGGTGCCTTCTTCGCGCGCTCCAGGGCCGCCGTCTTGTCCTTACCCATGGGGGCGAGCTGCGCGCGGGCGGGGCAACAGTGGGCGAGGAGCAGTGATGCGGCAGAGAGGCGGAGCAAGAAGAAGAAGTGTGGGCGCATAGTGCCTACGCATCGGCCTCGACGCCCTCTTATAGCCCAGCAGCCGAGTGACTAACTTGTGGGCCCATGCAATCCTGTCAAATCCCACAACAGTCGCACGCCCGATGCGTGGCGAAAAAGGCGGCGCGGAGATCGAGGCATCCATGTATATCCAGTCCAATTTCCACGGCTCGTTCCGTCCCGCGCGCTTCCCCAAAATTCAAATCCCGTAAAATCCGAGAACCACGGAGTAGCCAATCGCGCCAAAAACCACGTGCCTCATCGGCACTCGAAAGCTACTCGCAAAAGTTCACTCGACGGTTTCTGAATTGATCAAGGCGACTGAAGTGAGGTTGAAGGGTCAGCTCGATCCCCCGGTTCGAAGAGGATGCCTCAGGTGCATCAGAATCGGGTCGGAATCAACTTCAACCCTCTTTTTTAACTCGGACCTCAATCCATTCGGTGGCTACTGATGATACCATGGACCTAGGGTAGGGTCACAGGCCTGACCTAGGTACCCTACCCAAGGTCACTGCCCTAAAATCAAAGAAATTCCAAGGATGATAGAAGATACCGACTGATATGGCCAAAGAGAGCAATTCACTCGACCAAAAACCTCACTCGGATATCCCAATTCCATTCAACAGAATGAAGTCACTCGACCGTGAAAGAAACCACTCGACACTTAGAAGGTCTAAGGTCATGCAAGGCTAGCAACGGTCAAGCATTCACTCTGCAGTATTAATGACATTTACTGCTCTTTATTACATGCGTTATCAGTAACGTCCTGCCTTTATGTACATTGAACCCTCTGTAACGTGGGGCGGCTGGGGTCCTAGCGCACTGTATATAAGCCACCCCCCTCCTCTGGTATAAGGGTTCGCACCCCCTGTAACACACATACACCTATATTCCAGTCAATAGCCTTCGGACACCGAGACGTAGGGCTTTCACCTCCTCCAAGAGGGGCATGAACTACTAAAACTTGTGTGTACAACCTCTCTGTAGCTAGGACCTTGCCTCCTCCTACGTACCCCCTACTCTCACTATCAGACCTAGTACTACGACACTACGTGCGTGGGTGCGTGCACCTCTTCTCTTCGGGCATGGTTATTAAAAATAGCCAACTACTCTACCAAGAGGGTTATTACATGGGCAAAGAGTATATGCAGTAATAATGACTAATGGGCCATCAAATCACGAGGCCCACATTTCTCTACTATGTTCGACGGAGGAAGCATACATCATTTGACTCCTTGTTGAATATCCATTCGCTACTACCCCTCTGCAAATTAATAAAAACCCGCTGCTACCTCCGCGGCATGGTTAATAATATAGCCATGTCAATCAGGACGTAGAAATATAATTCACTGATATAAATAAAAACCCGCTGCTACTAATGAACTGCTGCATGTCCACCACGTGGGCGAGGGGCGAGGGGCGAAGGAGAATGTGTACTACTACGTCCGTTTCAATATGGACTACATACGAAGCAAAATGAGTGCATCTACACTCTAAAATACGTCTATATACATCATTGTTTGGATTATGTACTAGTATTTCATCTTGAAATTTGCTAAAAGATCTATATTTCGAACAATATGATAATCTCTCTAACCAAGGTAGGGATGAGGACTATATATACGTCTAACGGAGGGAGTAGTAAAATTTTCTGGTCCCGCGAGCCACCGCGTGCTTGAGCAAGGGAGCGGGCGTAGGCGAGCGGTATCATACATGCCAACTAGACTTTTCGGATGATGTGGCACACAATTAAATGAGGAAACAGAGGGTATGGTAACATATCTTGATACAAGTACTCCCTCCGTACGAAAATACTTGTCATCAAAATGGACAAAAATGGATGTATCTAGAACTAAAATATATGATACTGCCCATTACAACCAGCTTCTCCTCATCCTGCGAGCCACCATAGGCGTGCGGGAGGGAGCGGGCGTAGGCGTAGTGGGCGGGGGAGAGGGTGTACTAAGCAAGCTTCTCGTCGTCCTGCGAGTTGATGGGATAGATCAAAAGTAGCACAGAGCATCTCCAGTGTATAGACCCTTGCCTCTAAGATAGGCCCCACATGGTTAGCCTCTTTTTTTAAATAATGCGTAAGTCGCAATTTGTTTGTTCACCCGTGGTACAGGATCCTCCATCAAGTGGACAACCAGTGCATGTGTTAAATTACCACGTGGGCTCCCTTTTCATACAGAAATGAGCTCCACCGTGTACCCACGCATGTGTGGTTGGGAAAGAGAGATAGAGGAAAGAGACGGGAGTATAGTGCGTGTGCCGTGCGTGCACCTCTTCTCTTCGTGCACGTGCCCTACCTATGTGGGGAGGGAGTGAGAGAGATACAAACCTAGAAAGATGGTGTGCGTTCGTGAGTGTTTTTTGTTAGGGGTTTTGTGAATGTATTTTTGGGGATATGTGTCGATGATATCTCAAACAAAAATGTGACACATGCCATGTGTGTCAAATAGAGGCATGTCTATATCATATATAGAGGGGCGATCCACGAGAAGAGAGGGAGGGGTCACAGATATTGATATAGTCGAAGAGAGGATCAAGTGTGTGGGTGCGAGATCGATGAAGAGAGCCATCGAAATTGTGTGTGTGCACATCAAAGATATAGGGCGGCTGGCCTACCGGAACGTCAGAGGGTAGAGGGCAAGTTTGTATGTGGTGGGGAGACATGACTAGACCACTTGATGTATTGGTGTGTGTGGGTGGGTGGGGGAGGCAGAGACCTAACTAAAGAGGTATATCGACTCGTATATGTGTTGTGAAGGAGAGACCTAGCTATGTCTTGAGGGAGATCGTTCGACATCCATACATACGTGAAGGATAGGAAATAGGTTGGGAGAGAGAGAGAGAGAGGTTGAGTGCCGGAGGGGGCTACTAGACAAACTGAGGGTACAACTGCAATATCAAGAAGAGAGGGGATGTGTTTCTATGTGTGTGTGCGTGATAGATGTGTGGGGAGGCATGCATGGATGATGAAGGGGGGCCATATGTGTTTGGTAAGGAGACCTAACTATATCGGTAGATCAATTATTGTGTGTCACGGGAAGGGAGAGACATGACTAATGAGTTAGATCGATCGGCGCGCAGGGGAAATGAGTTATAAACGACCTAGATAACTATATGTATAGTGCGAGACCGGTTGGTGTACATCCATTTGTTAGAGGCAAATAAGGCTGAGAGAGATGGATAGAGAGAGAGGGATGGGGCTAGGAGGTGGTGTGAGGGGCCTATTATATAAGGGTTGGGGAGGAGTGTGCGATTGTGAGATCGACGAAAAGAGGGGCGAGAGTTTACACGTGTGTGGGACCGTATGAGAGACCTGCATGAGGCATGGTCAGAGAAAGGAGGAGATGGAAAGTGTGTGTGTATGTGGTAGGGAGACATCACGATAGAGTTTTATCGATCGGTGTGTCTCGGAAAGAGGGAGTTGTGAAGATCATGGGAGAATGACATAAAAAATGAATGTGCGCGATGGATAGAATGTTGAGGGAGAGGGAGGGCGAGGAGGGCGTATGCTACACGAGAGAAAGTTAGTGCTAGCTACAAAGTTTAGAGGATTGTGTGGGTGTAAGAGACTAACAAATATCATAATTCGACATGAAAGTGGATTCATATATTTTAATAAGAGATCATAGTGTTATAAACCTATGCATGCATGAAAATAGCGGTAATACGCGTGGTGTGGTTTTGGACATGTTATAATAAATCTAATCACTCCACCACTCAAGTCAACTCATACCCTGATTTCCCAATAGTTTAATATGCAGATGACACATTGCTTATTATGCAAGCAAATGCTAGACAACTCATATGCCTCAAAGCACTCCTAAACACTTTTGCATCAGCAACTGGACTCAAAGTCAATTATGAAAAATCAATCATGGTCCCTGTTAACATTGCTGAAGAGAGAGTAGATCTTTTTACAAATACACGCTAATGTCATAGCTCTAGATCAGCCCTTGTTGTCTTTGCTTGTAGTTAGTTGCACTTGAGTGCATCATGCATCATGACTACTTTCTTTTGAAGGTTGAAATGGGGATTGTTCAAACCCTAGCACCAAATGAACTTAACTAGGTTCAAATAAAAATCCTTTTCAATAAACCCAAAAAAATTCCTTCATCAATGTTTGATAATTTTGGCAAGGCTTTGAGACCAAAGCAAAAATAGTGAACATTTTTGTGGAATATTTTGGGCACTCTATTAAATCATACCTTATTTGCATTTGGGCTTTTAAATTTTATATATTATTTTAATTTTCCAAATATTCATGAACTGAAATGTTGGCTGTTGGAAATAATCCAAACAGTGGCCACAAGCAATCTCATGGTTTTTGAAAATGCTCTGGCATTTTTAATAAAGCCAAAACAAATATCAAAAATAGAAAAAAGAAACAGAATTAGAAAAAGAGAGAGAGAGACTGACCTGGCTTACCTGTGCGGCCCAGCACTGTAGCGGCCCAGCCCACCAGGGGCAGCGATGTCTTCTTCCTCCTGCCAGGAGGAGAAGCAGCTGCGTGCCCGGCGTACAGCCGAGCCTCGCCAGCTCCTGCTTGCCGCCGAGCGCCTGGTGGCCTCCACGAGTGCCGCGCTACCCCCCCCCCCGGACCCCTTTCTCCTCTCCATCGCCGCTGCACTCTCTCCCCTCCTCTGTCTCTCGCGCACGCACCCACCCGAACACGCCGTCGCCACCGTCCAAAGCCACCGCGGCCACAGCCTCCCCCTCGCCTCTCCGACGCGCCCCCGAGCTCCGCCGTGCCTCCCTCGTCCTCTTTGTCGACCCACACGACCGCAGGAGCCCTACAACATCATCCCCGACCTCTTCTTCAACCTCTGGTGCCTCCCCGAGCTCCCCGTATGCTTCTTTCGAACCGCTGTGAGCCCCCGTTCAAAACACCCCTTGCCCCGTCTTCTACCGTGTCCCGTAGTTAGCTCCACCGCCGTGGTCGAGCTCGCCGCCGCCCTGCCATGTCGCTGATGTGGCCACATTTGTCGCCGCCCGCTTTTGAGCTTGCAGTTGTGTTAGTCAAGCTCGCAGGAGTCCGTAGCACCGACCGGTGGTGAAAATGGTGCCCTGTAGACTCGTTTCGCACGTCGGCGTGGCTCAATCGCCGCTGAACCTCATCGCCGGCAAGATTCCGGCCACCCCATCACCCCCTGTCTGCCCCATTGGATGCGCCCGAGCAAGAGCTCCGCCCTGGTGCCAGCAGCGTGACCAACGGCCGTCCTTAACGCAAGTCCGGCGAGTTGCCACCGCAGATTTGGTCGCCGTTGGCCAAACTCCGGCGACATCTGACGTGGCAACGTCATTAGTATTAAACCCCCGTAGTTAGCCACCTCACAGCCACTGACAGTGGGCCCTAGCCCTGGTCAAACCCCAGTCAACGCAGGTATTGACCAGGATTAGTACCCGTGTCACTAACGTGTGGACCCCACACGTCAGGTTTGACCTGGACCGCGCCCTGTTGACACGCTGATGTCATGATGATGCAGTGCTGATGCAGTAAAGCCTCTTTGGAATTAAAATAAATCAGAAAAGGTTTAGAAATTCCAGAAAATGCTTTAAACTTCTAAAAATCATAGAAAATAATCTATAACTCAGAAAGAAATAATTTATATATGAAAAATGATCAGAAAAATATGAAGAATCTGTTTATGGCACTATCATGCATGTTAGAACAACTTTTATCTACTGTTTAGGACAAATAAAATGAATGGCATTTAAATAACCACATGTGGAGTTTGAACTTGAATCTTGGATTCAAACCAACTTCATTTAAATTGTTGCTAGTTGCATTAGCTCAAACCACAGCATATTGCCATGTCATGATAATGCATCATATTGTTGCATTGCATTGATTGTGTTCTTTCTCTATTTGCCGGTTTTGTCCCCTCTCAGTGGACGTAGATTCGACGATGAGTTTGATGACACCGATGAAGAGTATTACTATCTTCGGAAGTGTCAGGCAAGCAAAACCCCCTTTGAGCATTACATTACAATCCCACCCTCTCGCTCCTGCTCTCCTTTACTGCATTAGGACAATAATGATTGAGCTGCTATTTGATGCGGTAGCTGAACCCCTTTCCTCTGCATGACCTGTCATTGCCACAGTAAATAGTTGCAACCCAATAGCATGAGTAGGAGTTTTTTGAGCCATGTTGTGCCTACTCATTCATGCTTTCTGGTTATGCCTGCTATTGCTTAGAGTTGTGTCATGTCTGATTCATCGGGGATGAATTGGAATGGTGATGTACATGTCCTACTGTGTGTGAGCTAAGTGTGTGAACACGATGTGGTAAAGGTAGCGGTGAGAGGCCATGTAGGAGTACATGGTGGGTTGTTTCACTGGAATCGTCCTTAAGAACAGTGTTCTATGTAAGTTGTACCTTGACTAGCTACTACCACACATTGGGTTCCGATAACTCCACCCCTCTCGACTTATTAATCAACTAGATCTTTGTCCAGGAATTGCAACTAGTTTCTGGTGTTTGTAGGTAGTGCTAGTAGTCTACCAAGTGGCACCCGGTATAGGTGGGCTTGGGACAGACTAGGCACCATGGCACGGTGTACCAAGCGTAGATCCATCCGTCGAGGTAGGCTTGGGAACCCTGCTCACATCGTTTGGGGCCGTGAGCGACACCCCAGCCGGATCTCCTTGCGGATGGAACCCGAATAGGGGATAAACCTAGACTAGAGTCTTGTGTGGTTAGTCAGGTCGTGGCCGACACCCTCGCCAAGCTTCCTCTTGAAGGTTGCCGAGATACACGACGTGTACATGGCGGTAAGTGGCGAGAGCGTGTGTGAAGAAGTACACCCCTGCAGGGTTAACATGATCTATTCAAAGAGACGGGTCCGCAGTTATGGACTTCTTGGATGGTTACGTGGTACATAGACAACTTGAAGTGGATACTCTAAAATGTTCAAGACAAGGGTGATTGCTATGGATGGCGTTCTCGTAGGGAGACGGGAGCGGATCTATAGTGCTGTATTGATGGGTGAATATGTGGACTCATGTGCGCCACCTCAAAAGAATTACTTGCAGTCGTAGTTTAGGATAGCTATCGAGTCAAAGCTGGCTTGCTGCAGTCAAACTCCACCACCCCTTTGTTGATACTGATGCATATGTAGCTAGTTATGATGTAAGTCTTGCTGAGTACCTTTGTACTCACGTTTGCTTAATTTATGTTTTTGCAGAGAGACTTCAGCCTCACTAGTGGTTTCGCGTGGACTTCGACGTTTAACTTGTTACCTCAGCTACGATCTTGTACCCTTGGGAGGGTCTTGTAGATAGTCAGGCTTCTCATCCCTTTTTCATTTGTAGTTGTCTGTACTAAGACATGTTATGCTTCTGTTGCCTGTATGCTATGTATGTTGGGTCATGAGACCCACTGCTTGTAATAAATGTTATGATGGCTCTTCTGGGCCTTATCTATATCAGTCGTTGACTTATGTTGTGATGCCATGTTGTACAGCACATACTTGCATGTTATGCGTACGTGTAATGTGTATTGCTATGTGTGGGATCCCACACCTAGTTGTTTACCCTTGGTAGCCTATCTTACAGGGAAATGTCTCCTAGTGCTTCCACTGAGCCTTGGTAGCTTGCTACTACTCCGGAACACTTAGGCTAGCCGGCATGTGTCCTTCTTCATTCCTGTGTCTGTCCCTTAGGGGAAATGTCACACGTTGTTCCTTTAAGTCCTTGTAGCTTGCTACGACTTGGGTTCATACGTTGATGACCGACACGTTCGTTGCTGGGTCATGTATGCCTGTCTCTATAATTTAGCGCCACTTTTGGTTTATAACTAGTCATGTCGGCCCGGGTTCTCTGTCATATGGATGCTAGAGACACTATCATATACGTGCACCAAATTGCGCAAACGGTCCCGGGCCAGGTAAGGTGGCACCCATGGGGATACCGTGCAAGAGGCCGCAAAGTGATATGATGTGTTACATGCTAGACCTGTGTGACTTAGGATCGGGGTCCTGACAACTTTGGTATCAGAGCCTGACTGCCTGTAGGATTACCATGCCAAACTGGTCGAAGTTCTGTCTAGAAACTCTTTAGTTATATTAAGGGAATTGATTGTGGAAGGGAACGTAAGGCTCTTCTTACTTGTTTACCTTATGACCTTCTGATCTGAGTCACCTTCTTCTATTCTATGGAGATTAAGAACTAGGACTCTCATTCTTTTTATCAAGATCACGTTAATGGTGGATTCAACTCTCAGTTCGGAACTACTACTTCCGTATGTTGACAGTTGGTCTCGGAACCTTGATATTGTGAGGTTAGGTGGTTATGCCATCATCTTTTGGCACATTGTCTCAAGTCTTTTTCAAGCATTTACAGCCGTTATGTTGTCCAAGTCATCCCAGGTCTCTAAACAATCTGATGCACTTGCAAATCATTCCTCCCTATTCTTAATGTCCTTTTAGGCCAGATTAACCACACTATGTGTTGAGGTACTCCGTTGCCTCGACATATATGTTGGAGCTATTGTTATGACCCTAGGTGTCTTAGAGAATCACCCCATAATATAGTAATGCTTTATATTCCCAGTGTGATGATTCTGGCCATCATTCTCGAAAGCATCCCATGATGCCATTTAGATGGTAGGTATTCTATTCCTGGGTTCTTGAACCCAAGCTCCACTCTACTTACCTTGTGTTGATAGTGTTTGCTCGTTCCTTTAGGATATTAGTAACCTTTGTAATAGTCCTCGAGGTCTGTGGTATTTCCTTCTTCCAATACCATGAACCATCATGGCAGAAGTTCTTCTGAACCAAAAGATCACAACTAGAGTGCTCTTGATGCGTTCCCCATTCCACATTGTGATTCTTCCAGTCCTACCTTTCTGCATGGGTTATCCGGAAGAAATATGTTGAATTAGTTTGACATGTTAATGTATGCATCCAGAACTCAGAAAGTTATATGTTCCTTGAGTTGTCCCTTTTAGTTGTATTATGACTCTCGTCTATCAATTGATAGTCAGGAGTAGTTGTGCATTCGTGTGCATCGATGCCTTTTACTCTTGTGGTCCGTCAAGCCATTCTATTCTGGAATGACTAGGAGAAACAAACTTCAGAACCTCATCCATTTCCAGGATTGGGTCAAAGTAGTTGTATTCCGTAGATCAAGAAAGCCAATCCAGCTTCTAGATCTGTTCCACCTTGGAGTATTACCATATTTATGTCAAGAATGTCATGGGAATTGCACCACCTCCTATGAACTCTTGATATAGTGATACTTCTCTCTGTCATCGTTCATTCCTTGGTCTCCATGTTATTGTAACTGGAATACTGACAAGTGAATCATGATGTGGGAAATCAATACTCCTAGCAACTCTGTTGCCTGGTAGTTAATGGACGATAATGTCATTCTTAGCATGATGGCTACCGAATCATCATTCCAAGATTGATCGTGCTACCTAGTCCATTGTTCCTGGTGCACTTGTCGATCAATGAGTTAGGATTGTATCAATCTCTGGCTCTCTTGATCATATCGTCTTGCCCTGAAAAGCAAGATTGTTCTCGAGCTTCATAACATATCGGTGTTTCCTGATTTTCCGAATATCTTCTCGGAAGTATTACCAGGTTGTTCCCTGGTGAAAGCACATTTGCTCCCTGGGTGGTTTTGGTAATTAATGACAACATACTTTGTGGTTGGACTAATGCTTTTATCAAGTATGTTTCAGGAAACCCAATCACATTGGTATGGCAAGATGATTGAAGAAGTGGACCCCTCAAATGCTAAGGCAAGCATTGGCAAAAGCTCAAGACTCCATTTTTGGTTTAGTGATCAAATATCACATTGAGTCCATAGGAAAAGCCAATACTATTAAAAGGGGATGAGGTTGTGTTAATGTTATTGTTGCTCAAGTGCTTGGTGATCTAACTCCCTCAACTATCAGCACTATTCACTACTTAGCACACACCCATAAGTAATCTCGGTCACACCGATTTCTCCAACTCAGTCCCACCGAGATGAACCACTTCTGCCATATTCCAAACCCTAGAAAAATCGGTCTTACCGAGTTTGAGATCGGTCTCACCGAAACTGAACTGCCAACCTTCTGTAACCATTTCACATCATATCGGAATATCCGAGTTTGCATTATCGGTCTCACCGAAATGGGCAAGGTTCTGTCTTGACTCAAATCGGTCGCACCGATAATTCATTTTCGGTCAAACCGATTCTGGCATGTTCCTACTCTTTCTCAAATCGGTCCAACCGAGTTTTCTTTCTCGGTCTCACCGAAATCTCCAACGTTCATATCAGATACATTTTCGGTCTCACCGAGATGGTATTTTCGGTCCCACCGAAAATCCCAACGTTCACTATATTTGAACTTTCGGTCTGACCGAGTTTTAACTTCGGTCTGACCGAGATTGGTCAAATGTGTGTGTAACGGTTGGATTTTGTGTGGAGGCTATATATACCCCTCCACCCCCTCCTCATTCGTGAGGAGAGCCATCAGAAAGTACCACCACTTCTATCATACACTTTCTGAGAAGTGAACCACCTACCCTTGTGTTGAGATCAAGCCATTCCATTCCTACCATATGAAACTTGATCTCTAGCCTTCCCAAGTTGCTTTCCACTCAAACCTTTCTTCCACCACAGCCATATCAGTGAGGAGAGTTGAGTGTTGGGGAGTTTATCATCTGAAGCACAAGAGCAAGGAGTTCATCATCATCAACACCGTCTATTACCTTTTGGGGGGTGGTGCCTCCTAGATTGGTTAGGTGTCGCTTGGGAGCCTCCGTCTTGATGATGTGGAGTTGAACCAAGATGTTTGTAAGGGCAAGGAGATCGCCTACTTCGTGAAGATCTACCCCGAGTAAGGCTAGTCCTCCGTGGGCGTAGGCCGTGATGGAATAGACAAGGTTGCTTCTTCGTGGACCCTTCGTGGGTGGAGCCCTCCGTGGACTCGCGCAGCCGTTACCCTCCGTGGGTTGAAGTCTCCATCAACGTGGATGTACGATAGCACCACCTATCGGAACCACGACAAAAATCTCCGTGTCACCAAACTGCGTTTGATCTTCTCCACCTCTCTTTACTATATATGCAATTTACTTTCCGCTGCCCATACTCTAGAATTGCATGTGTAGTGTATTATTTGACTTGATCTTAATTGCAAAACTGCCAAAATCTGTCCTTGATAAAAGACAGAAATTTTATCTTGTCAAGTAGTCTAATCACCCCCCCTCTAGACCTACTTCTTCGATCCTACAATTGGTATCAGAGCTTTGGTCTCCATTGCTTTGGTTTACACACCGTTGGAGGAAGATGGACGTGTCTACGGATGGGAGTGTTAGCCATAGAGTGCCTGTTCTTGATGGAAGGTTTTATAACTCTTGGAGGTCTGAAATGCTTAGTATCTTTAAGGTGTACAATTTGTGCAAATATGTTAAGACCCCATATGTGCCTCCATTTGATCCCTTGCACCCTACCATGGATGAAGAGCTTGATTTGCTTCGTAACCTTAGAACTGTGAATCTTATCATTAGAGGGTTACCTGATGACTTGCTTAATCTTGTTACAAATTTTGAGTGTGCCTATGCTATGTGGAAATTCTTGGAAGAACTTTATCCGGACTACTCTATGAGAGGTCTTGATGAAATTCTACACAAGACTATTGAATTTGATAGGTTGCACCCCAATGATCCTAACTTTGATAAATGCTTCTTTGAGCTTCGTGATCTTATGAAAAAGAAGGGTGATCCCGGTCTTATCAATATTAGAATTAGAAATGCTCTTGCATTGCATTCCGAAGATTATTATTCCATTGATCAAACTAATGCAAGTACTTATCAAATTGACCTAGGTGTTGATGATGAACAATCTATGGGTCAATATGATGATGAGCATGAGCAAGATGATGATTACTCCGATTCGGACACCGAGCTAGACAAGGTCATGAAGAGTCTCAATCTTATGGCAAATATGAGAGACTACATGTCCGGCGGAAAAGAGTGGATTCTTGATAGCGGATGCACCGATCACATGACCGGAGACAAAGACATGTTTCGAGAGCTTGCAAAGAACGATGGTCCACGCAAGTATGTGACTTTTGGAGACAACTCCAAGGGTAAGGTACTTGGCCTTGGTAAGGTGGCCATATCTCATGATAGCTCTATTCAAAATGTCATGGAAGTGAAGGAGAGTACCTCATCTACATATGTGGAGCCACCTACCTCACAGAGAGATGAACCTCAAGGCAACATGGAGGCCTCCACAAGTGGAACTCACCAAGATGAGGAAATGCAACAAGAAGATCCACCACAACCTCCTTCTCCACCACCTCAAGACAACACCAACAACAATGAAGAAGAAGAAGAAGAAGATGAAGATGATGAGGAAGCTGAGCCACAACATCAACAAAAGCTATCCCGAGTTCGAGCAAGAGTCAAGAAGAATCATCCCGTGGAACAAATGATGAACGACATCAACTCCGGGAGAATTACTCGCTCTAAAACTCGCTTAGCTAACTTTTGTGAGCATTACTCATTTATCTCTAGTATTGAACCTATGAAGGTAGAAGAAGCACTTAAAGACCCGGATTGGGTGAACGCTATGCACGAAGAACTACACAACTTCGAGAGGAACAAGGTGTGGACTTTGGTAGAGAAGCCCAACGATGATCAAAACATCATTGGAACCAAATGGGTGTTTCGGAACAAGCAAGATGAAGATGGACAAGTCATCCGCAACAAGGCTCGTCTCGTAGCTCAAGGTTACACACAAGTCGAAGGTATGGACTATGGTGAGACCTATGCCCTCGTTGCTAGACTTGAGTCCATTCGCATTCTTCTTGCTTATGCCAATCATCATGATATTACTCTCTATCAAATGGACATCAAAAGTGCTTTCCTAAATGGTGAAATTGAGGAGGAAGTATTTGTGAAACAACCTCCCGGATTTGTGAATCCCAAAAAGCCTAATCATGTTTACAAGTTGCATAAAGCTCTTTATGGTCTTAAACAAGCCCCTAGAGCTTGGTACAAATGCTTAACTAGCTTTCTTCTTGAAAAAGGCTTTGAGATTGGAAAGATAGACTCAACGCTGTTCACAAAAAGGGTTAATGGTGAACTATTTGTGTGCCAAATATATGTTGATGATATTATCTTTGGTTCAACTAACCCCCATTTTAGCAAGAAGTTTGGACAGCTCATGTCGGAGAAGTATGAAATGTCCATGATGTGTGAACTCAAATTCTTCCTTGGGTTGCAAATCAAGCAATCTAAGGAGGGTACTTTTGTCTCACAAACAAAGTACACCAAAGATCTCTTCAAGAAGTTCAACATGCAAGAAAGCAAAGGTATGAGTACCCCCATGCCTACTAGTGGACATAATGACTTGACAAAAGATGGAGAACCCGTTGATCAAAGGGTTTATCGTTCTATGATTGGTTCTCTACTATATCTTTGTGCTTCTCGTCCTGACATAATGTTGAGTGTATGCATGTGTGCGCGATATCAAGCAGCCCCTAAAGAATGTCATCTTAAAGCTGTTAAAAGGATAGTGAGATACTTGATACACACACCAAACTTTGGCATTTGGTATCCTAAGAGAGCTTCTTTTGATCTTGTTGGCTATTCCGACTCGGACTATGCCGGTGACAAGGTTGATAGAAAGTCAACTTCGGGTACGTGTCAATTCCTTGGTCGATCCCTTGTATCTTGGTCCTCCAAGAAACAAAATTCGGTATCTTTATCCACTGCCGAAGCAGAATATATTGCTGCTGGTTCGTGTTGTGCTCAATTGCTATGGATGACACAAACGCTTAAAGATTATGGGATAAATGTGAGACGTGTTCCTTTGCTTTGTGACAATGAGAGTGCAATCAAAATTGGACACAATCCCGTGCAACACTCTCGAACAAAGCATATTGAAGTTCGTCACCATTTTATTCGTGATCATATTGCCAAGGGTGATATTAATCTTAAGCATGTTCGTACTGACAAACAACTTGCTGATATCTTTACAAAACCTCTTGATGAGAAAGTGTTTTGTCGCTTGAGGAGTGAGTTGAACATCATTGATGCTTCAAACTTGGAGTGATAACTCCTTTGATGCATGCAAGGCATGAGCTTACCTGACTAATCCTTGATATCTCTCTTATAATGATGATCATATGTCTTGGACACATTTGCCTCCTTGTATTGCATCTAACTCTTTGCAGGTACTTGGATGATCTACATTCCACAAGATTACCACACACTCAAATCTTGAGTAATCTTGTCATTGACCAAGTATCTAGCCCTTTGGGATGTTGAGTTCAAGGAACAAAATTCCACATATCCTTTTTGACACCTTATACATCTAGTATTTCACTCTTGTCATCTTGGATATTCTTGAGTATTTCCTTGCTTGCCTAACCCATGTAGGAAGATGAACTACACAAATAGAAAAGGCGCTCCAACTTCACATTCTATGAGCACCTACATCAAGTTCACCTACATGAGCAAAGCATCAACAAGCCCAAGGTATGTTCTTCACATCTTTAAGAAGCTTTACTCAAAGTCATGAGTACAAGCAGCTTCATAAGATGTGATCACATCAAATGCTTAATCGAAAAATGGCAACCCCATTTTGAGCTTAAACGATGAGTATGACCTATGATCAAATGTTTTCATTTGACTCCTAAGTCAATATACTCAAACATAGGTGACTTTGTCGCCGACCTTTTTCTAGATGAAGTACATATGCTTTTGGAGTTTTTCTGTTGTCTCTTATGTTCTCTCATTGAGTTTTCTTTTACAAAAAAAAAAAAAAAAAAAACTTTATCTAGGAATCTTTTTTATTTCTTTTCTTATGTTTCCTTCTGGAAATCCTTTTATGGCTCTGATCAATTCCTTGAAAATCTTTTACAAATTCATTGCAAAATCCTTTGAAACATCCCTCACAGAGTGAGCTGGATTATTTCTGTGTTTCCTTGGATTTATCTTCCAGGACATCACCTTCTGCAGCTCCACTCAGACTTAAATCCTAAAGAGGGAGAGGACTCAAATCTGGACTCAAATTGTTTCTCTATAAATGTTCTTGTTTGTCCCGTTGTGATTCTTAAGGATCCCACTTCTTTCTTTCTTTCTTTCCATCTTTCCTGTCCTCCCTAGTTTACTGTCCTTTTCGGCACTTGATGTCAAAGGGGGAGAGAACTTAGGGGGAGTAGGGAGAGTAGGGGAGAAGATAAGACTTAAGGGAAGAAGAAAAGCAATCTTATCTTAAGGGGGAGAGAATCACATCAAAGCTTTGTCGTATTTTACATTGGACATTACAATTGGCATCTTTCTTTTGATTTTGCTTTTCCATCACACCCCTTGTTCTCACATTTGGTATCTTACTCACAATTGGTATCTTATGGAATCTTTTAGCTTAAGGGGAGAAGACTTAGAGGAATCTTCACAATTGATATCCTATGAAAAGCAAAATCTCTCAGAATTCATTGAAAATCTTTTAGCTGCGGAGACGTGTTTGCTGATTCAAGCTTGTGCTCAATATGAGACACTCTTTATACATGTCCTCCCTGGCTTGGTACTCTTGATGTTCTTGCAATTGGTTGAAGGAATACTCTTGTGTTATCTAACCTTGTTTTCTCAAGTTTATCCCTTCAGGTACAATGTCAAGGAACCTCAAGGTAAGTATATGCATCTTGCAGAATGTGCATGATGGTGACTTGCTTGTAAATACTTGTTTGCAAGAAATCACCATGCACATATGCATTATCACTCACTTCCCCTCTCTTCTGCTCTGATGCATATAGCCAAGCTGCATGTAGCACATCTTGCTTATCTCTCTTGTGTGCTTGTGGTAGTCCAAAACCATAATATATGAAAATCTTGCACACTTGTAGGGGGAGCCTGTGTACTACATGCTTGTCAAAGCTTTCATGATAATCCTGTCTTTCTTTCAATAAGCTTTGATGTCTCGTTCAATATAATTTCAGTGTGTTGCCATCAATTACCAAAAAGGGGGAGATTGAAAGCACATTTGCTCCCTGGGTGGTTTTGGTAATTAATGACAACATACTTTGTGGTTGGACTAATGCTTTTATCAAGTATGTTTCAGGAAACCCAATCACATTGGTATGGCAAGATGATTGAAGAAGTGGACCCCTCAAATGCTAAGGCAAGCATTGGCAAAAGCTCAAGACTCCATTTTTGGTTTAGTGATCAAATATCACATTGAGTCCATAGGAAAAGCCAATACTATTAAAAGGGGATGAGGTTGTGTTAATGTTCTTGTTGCTCAAGTGCTTGGTGATCTAACTCCCTCAACTATCAGCACTATTCACTACTTAGCACACACCCATAAGTAATCTCGGTCACACCGATTTCTCCAACTCAGTCCCACCGAGATGAACCACTTCTGCCATATTCCAAACCCTAGAAAAATCGGTCTTACCGAGTTTGAGATCGGTCACACCGAAACTGAACTGCCAACCTTCTGTAACCACTTCACATCATTTCGGAATGACCGAGTTTGTATTATCGGTCTCACCGAAATGGGCAAGGTTCTGTCTTGACTCAAATCGGTCGCACCGATAATTCATTTTCGGTCAAACCGATTCTGGCATGTTCCTACTCTTTCTCAAATCGGTCCAACCGAGTTTTCTTTCTCGGTCTCACCGAAATCTCCAACGTTCATATCAGATACATTTTCGGTCTCACCGAGATGGTATTTTCGGTCCCACCGAAAATCCCAACGTTCACTATATTTGAACTTTCGGTCTGACCGAGTTTTAACTTCGGTCTGACCGAGATTGGTCAAATGTGTGTGTAACGGTTGGATTTTGTGTGGAGGCTATATATACCCCTCCACCCCCTCCTCATTCGTGAGGAGAGCCATCAGAAAGTACCACCACTTCTATCATACACTTTCTGAGAAGTGAACCACCTACCCTTGTGTTGAGATCAAGCCATTCCATTCCTACCATATGAAACTTGATCTCTAGCCTTCCCAAGTTGCTTTCCACTCAAACCTTTCTTCCACCACAGCCATATCAGTGAGGAGAGTTGAGTGTTGGGGAGTTTATCATCTGAAGCACAAGAGCAAGGAGTTCATCATCATCAACACCGTCTATTACCTTTTGGGGGGTGGTGCCTCCTAGATTGGTTAGGTGTCGCTTGGGAGCCTCCGTCTTGATGATGTGGAGTTGAACCAAGATGTTTGTAAGGGCAAGGAGATCGCCTACTTCGTGAAGATCTACCCCGAGTAAGGCTAGTCCTCCGTGGGCGTAGGCCGTGATGGAATAGACAAGGTTGCTTCTTCGTGGACCCTTCGTGGGTGGAGCCCTCCGTGGACTCGCGCAGCCGTTACCCTCCGTGGGTTGAAGTCTCCATCAACGTGGATGTACGATAGCACCACCTATCGGAACCACGACAAAAATCTCCGTGTCACCAAACTGCGTTTGATCTTCTCCACCTCTCTTTACTATATATGCAATTTACTTTCCGCTGCCCATACTCTAGAATTGCATGTGTAGTGTATTATTTGACTTGATCTTAATTGCAAAACTGCCAAAATCTGTCCTTGATAAAAGACAGAAATTTTATCTTGTCAAGTAGTCTAATCACCCCCCCTCTAGACCTACTTCTTCGATCCTACACCTGGCCGCTATGATTGAGTTCGTGATCAAGTTGGTTTCTTGTAAACCACCCCTTCTCCAAGAATTTGTGTTGGATATCCTGAGCTAGTTGGTTAAGCTAAACAACAACTTGGAGAGTTGGAGGATAAAAGCTTGATCTAACGTAGTTTATTTTCAAAGGGACATCCTTGTTCGTGTGTTGATGAAGAAAGATGGTATTTTCATCAATTGAGATTTGTGTTCAGTTGCTGGACCTATCGTCTTAACCTAACTTTGATTTGAGTGTGGGCTATCGTCAAGTCAAATCAGAACCAATGATGTTCGTAATGTTGTCTTACTCTTGGTTGATCCCTCGAGCATACACCATTACATCCTTTGGTCTTACCAATGCTACCACTTTGTTCACATTGTCATGGAATTCCATCTATATGGAAACATGGATGAATTATTGTTGAGCCCATCGACAACATCCTTATCCTCTCCATGATTTTGTTGGACATTAAGCTAGTGTTGGAAACTTTGTAAGCAATGCCTTCGTATTCCGTCATGAAGCTTATGCTTGGATGGAAGAACTGACTTCCTCCAATTCATGTGCATTTGGTGCAAGTTGCCGCCGTGAGTTCGAGAAAGATTGTTTTGCTTCTTCTGGAATCATCCCAAGTCAGTTATGCATGCGCGAATGTATACTATGGCCTGGAGATTAATTACCTCCACTCCATATGTATTCCCTAGCACACCAAGTCACTGATTGATTTGTTCAAGGAAAAGAAGTTCCTTCTTAAGAATCATGACTTATGCTAGGACTTCGATATCCTTGGTGATGGTTCCCAACCTAAACTCGGTAGGGTTTTATTGTAAGCCTACTACGTGGTCATGTTTGTCTGTGACAACGTGTTCACATGTGTGTAGCAGAACCAACTCATGTTTTGGGAGCTTACTATCGTAGTTCATTTCCTGAGAATCTCGCAACGTCATCTCGTCGATTTGTGATGCTAGCTTTCCTTTTCTAGACATGCTGTCTGAAATGTCCAGTTGCCAATCGGATCTGAATCTCAGACAGATATGATGGTTGGAACATTACCAACATTTGCATTTTGTTCCCAGCTTGCACCTCAGCACCTGTTGTCCAGGATCATCTTCCACAGTGGTCCTACCCTGGGTCCCATTCTTTTTCGGTGATAAGAAAAATCAACCTTTGTGTTGTCTTCAACAAGATAGTCCACATCATCCATGCTAGTCGGAGTATGTCGTTCTCTCGAACTCCGTCAAATGATCGTTTGTGATTGCCTTAGGCTGGTACAGAGAATTTCAATGATCTCTATATCAAAAGTAATTCTTTTTGCCACTTAAGGGAATAACTCTACGGGTCATCTTCTCTAAGGTGCCTCGTCTGGTGACGTTGATCACCATCTTCTTAGGTGTGGGATTATTGCCTACCAAGTTAACCTTCATCATTTGTTTCACTCCATCCCTCTGGATGTGTGTTCTGTGTCTCAGCTCAAGAGATGTTTCAACGTCTCACTCCATGAGTTGATCTTGAGTTGCTCGATCTTTCAGAAGATCAAATTTTGTAGAGTTTCTTTCGTCGTCACTGTGTTGGACAAAGATCTCGAAAGCAAGGATGTCAGGATCGACATGAGGCAAGCAATCAACATTCATATGAAGGACAGTTGGATCATGAAGACCGTGTTAGCCTTTTGTCCCTCTGTTCTCTTACCTCACGTCTTGAATCTCGGGACGAAATTCTTGTTTAGTGGGGGTGAGTTGTCACAGCCCTAGATCAGCCGTTGTTGTCTTTGCTTGTAGTTAGTTGCACTTGAGTGCATCATGCATCATGACTACTTTCTTCTGAAGGTTGAAATGGGGATTGTTCAAACCCTAGCACCAAATGAACTCAACTAGGTTCAAATAAAAATCTTTTGCAATAAATCCAGAAAAATGCCTTCATCAATGTTTGATAATTTTGGCAAGGCTTTGAGAACAAACCAAAAATAGTGAACATTTTTGTGGAATATTTTGGGCACTGTATTAAATCATACCTTATTTGCATTTGGGCATTTAAGTTTTATATATTATTTTAATTGTCCAAATATTCATGAACTGAAACGTTGGCTATTGGAAATAATCCAAACAGTGGCTACAAGCAGTCTCATGATTTTTGAAAATGCTCTGGCATTTTTAATAAAGCCAAAACAAATATCAAAAATAGAAAACATAAACAGAATTAGAAAAAGAGAGAGAGAGAGAGAGAGAGAGAGAGAGAGAGAGAGAGAGAGAGAGACTGACCTGGCTTACCTTTTCGGCCCAGCACTGTAGCGGCCCAGCCCACCAGGGGTAGCGCTGTCTTCTTCACCTTGCCAGGAGGAGAAGCAGCTGCGTGCCCGGCACACAGCCGAGCCTCGCCAGCTCCTGCTTGCCGCCGAGCGCCTGGAGGCCTCCAC
>LR738712.1:305279569-305348999 GCA_902687465.1 Secale cereale | reverse complement strand
CCAGACCCCTTTCTCCTCTCCATCGCCGCTGCACTCTCTCCCCTCCTCTATCTCTCTCGCACGCACCCACTCGAACACGCCGTCGCCACCGTCCAAAGCCACCGCGGCCACATCCTCCCCCTCGCCTCTCCGACGCGCCCCCGAGCTCCGCCGTGCCTCCCTCGTCCTCTTTGTCGACCCACGCGACCGCAGGAGCCCTACAGCATCGTCCCCGACCTCTTCTTTAACCTCCGGCCGCTGGCAACCTCATCGTCAATTTGCCACCTCTGGTGCCTCCCCAAGCTCCCCGTATGCTTCTTTCGAACCGCTGTGAGCCCCCGTTCAAAACCCCCCTTGCCCCATCTTCTACCATGTCCCGTAGTTTCCTCCACCGCCGTGGTCGAGCTCGCCGCCGCCCTGCCATGTCGCTGCCGTGGCCACAGCTGTCGCCGCCCGCTTTTGAGCTTGCAGTAGTGTTAGTTAAGCTCGCAGGAGTCTGTAGCACTGACCGGTGGTGAAAATGGTGCCGTGTAGACTCGTTTCGCACGTCGTCGTGGCTCAGTCACCGCTGAACCTCGTTGCCGGCAAGATTCCGGCCACCCCGCCACCCCCTGTCTGCCCCATTGGATGCGCACGACCAAGAGCTCCGTCCTGGTGCCAGCAGTGCAACCAACGGCCGCCCTAACGCAAGTCCGGCGAGTTTCCATCGCAGATTTGGTCGTCGTTGGCCAAACTCCGGCGACATCTGACGTGGCAACGTCATTAGTATTAAACCCCCCGTAGTTAGCCACCTCACAGCCACTGACAGTGGGCCCTAGCCCTGGTCAAACCCCAGTCAACGCAGGTATTGACCAGGATTAGTACCCGTGTCACTAACGTGTGGACCCCACACGTCAGGTTTGACCTGGACCGTGCCGTGTTGACTCGTTGATGTCATGATGATGCAGTGCTGATGCGGTAAAGCCTCTCTGGAATTAAAATAAATCAGAAAAGGTTTAGATATTCCAGAAAATGCTTTAAACTTCTAAAAATCATAGAAAATAATCTATAACTCAGAAACAAATAATTTATATATGAAAAATGATCAGAAAAATATAAAGAATCTATTTATGGCATTATCATGCATGTTAGAACAACTTTTATCTACTGTTTAGGACAAATCAAATGAATGGCATTTAAATAACCACATGTGGAGTTTGAATTTGAATCTTGGATTCAAACCAACTTCATTTAAATTGTTGCTAGTTGCATTAGCTCAAACCACAGTATATTGCCATGTCATGATCATGCATCATATTGTTGCATTGCATTGATTGTGCTCTTTCTCTGTTTGCCGGTTTTGTCCCCTCTCAGTGGACGTAGCTTCGACGATGACACCGATGAAGAGTATTACTATCTTCGGAAGTGTCAGGCAAGCAAAACCCCCCTTTGAGCATTACATTACAATCCCACCCTCTCGCTCCTGCTCTCCTTTACTGCATTAGGACAATAATGATTGAGGTGCGATTTGCTGCGGTAGCTGAACCCCTTTCCTCTGCATGACCTGTCATTGCCACAGTAAATAGTTGCAACCCACTAGCATGAGTAGGAGTTTTTTGAGCCATGTTGTGCCTACTCATTCATGCTTTCTGGTTATGCCTGCTATTGCTTAGAGTTGCGTCATGTCTGATTCATCGGGGATGAATTAGAATGGTGATGTACATGTCCTACTGTGTGTGAGCTAAGTGTGTGAACACGATTTGGTAAAGGTAGCGGAGAGAGGCCATGTAGGAATACATGGTGGGTTGTCTCACTAGAACCGTCCTTAAGAACTGAGTTCTGTGTAAGTTGTCCCATGACTAGCTACTACCACCCATTGGGTTCTGGTAACTCGACCCCTCTCCACTTATTAATCAACTAGATCTTTGTCCAGGCGTTGCAACTAGTTTCTGGTGTTTGTAGGTAGTGCTAGTAGTCTACCAAGTGGCACCCGGTACAGGTGGGCTTTGGACAGACTAGGCACCATGGCACGGTTTACCAAGCGTAGATCCATCCGTCGAGGTGGGCTTGGGAACCCTGCTCACATCGTTTGGGGCCGTGAGCGACACCCCGGCTGGATCTCCTTGCGGATGAAACCCGAATAGGAGATAAACCTGGACTAGAGTCTTGTGTGGTTAGTCAGGTCGTGGCCGACACCCTCGCCAGGCTTCCGCTTGAAGGTTGCCGAGATACACGACGTGTACTTGGCGGTAAGTGGCGAGAGCGTGTGTGAAGAAGTACACCCTTGCAGGGTTAACATGATCTATTCGAATAGCCGGGTCTGCGGTTATGGACTTCTTGGATGCTTATGTGGTACAAATACAACTTGAAGTGGATACTCTAAAATGCTCAAGACAAGGGTGAGTGCTATGGATGGCATTCTCGTAGGGAGACGGGAGCGGATCCATAGTGGTGTATGATTGGTGAATATGTGGAATCGTGTGCGCCACCTCAAAAGAATTACTTGCAGTCGTAGTTTAGGATAGCCACCGAGTCAAAGTTGGCTTGCTGCAGTCAAACTCCACCACCCCTTTGTTGATACTAATGCATATGTAGCTAGTTCTGATGTAAGTCTTGCTGAGTACCTTTGTACTCACGTTTTCTTAATTTATGTTTTTGCAGAGAGACTTCAGTCTCACTAGTGGTTCCGCGTGGACTTCGACGTTTAGCTTGTTACCTCAGATACGATCTTGTACCCTTGGGAGGGTCTTGTAGATAGTCAGGCTTCTCAGCCCTTTTTCCTTTCTAGTTGTCTGTACTCAGACATGTTATGCTTCTGTTGCCTTTATGCTTTGTATGTTGGGTCATGAGACCCACTGCTTGTAATAAATGTTATGATGGCTCTTCTGGGCCTTATCTATATGAGTCGTTGAGTTATGTTGTGATGACATGTTGTACAACACATACTTGCAGGTTATGCGTATGTGTAATGTGTATTGCTATGTGTGGGATCCGACACCTAGTTGTTTACCCTTGGTAGCCTATCTTACAGGGAAATGTCTCCTAGTGCTTCCACCAAGCCTTGGTAGCTTGCTACTTCTCCAGAACACTTAGGCTGGCCAGCATGTGTCCTTCCTTGTTCCTGTGTCTGTCCCTTAGGGGAAATGTCACGCGTTGTTCCTTTAAGTCCTTGTAGCTTTCTACGACTTGGGTTCATATGTTGATGACCGACACGTTCGTTCCTGGGTCATGTATGCATGTCTCTATAATTTAGCGCCACTTTTGGTTTATAACTAGTCATGTCGGCCCGGGTTCTCTGTCATATGGATGCTAGCGACACTATCATATACGTGTGCCAAAATGCGCAAACGGTCCCGGGGCAGGTAAGGTGGCACCCGTGGGGATACCGTGCATGAGGCCGCAAAGTGATATGATGTGTTACATGCTAGACCTGTGTGACTTAGGATCGGGGTCCTGACAGCTAATGTGCCAGAGGAAATTTTCCTTTTACATATTTGGGCCTTCCGTTGGGTATATACAAACCGATTGTGAAATAATGCCTACCTCTTGTTAACATGATTGCTAAAAGATTAGCTGGTATATACACTTTCATGACTCAGGCAGGAAGGCTGCGACTGGTCAAATCGGTGCTTGCATCACTATCGGTCTTCTTCATGTGATGTGTGGACATTCCTATTATAGTTAAGAAACAGATTATAAAATATTTAAGACATTATCTTTGGAGAAGCCCAGATATGGAGGATCGCAGACTAGCAATGGTGGCTTGGCACACAGTTTGTAGACCCAAAAGTCAAGGAGGATTGGGGGTCTTGGACATTTACACTCACAACAAAACCGATCTTATGAAAAACCTACACAAGTTCTTCAACATACATGATATACCTTGGGTTAATCTAATTTGGGAGACTTATTACAGTAATGGGAAACTTCCAGGAGATAATATGATAGGCTCCTTTTGGTGGAAATAAAACCTAGCACTCATTGATCAGTTTAAATCAATTGCTAGATTTAATATGGGCGATGGTAAAAGTGCATTCTTCTGCGATGACTTATAGCACCAATCAGTCCTCAAACATAAATTCCATCACTTGCACTCTTTCATCAAAAACCCTCAATTAAATGTCCATCAAGTGGTTAATACTGAATACCTTCAGGAATTATTCTATTTACCACTGGCAACACAAGCATATGATGAATTCTTGGAAATTGAGGATATTTGCATCTCTTTGAGACAATCTGAATTTTTGGATTCAATGGACACATGCATTTATATTTGGGAGAATGAATTCTATTCCTCCATCGAAGCATATAATGTTCTGATTGGACACAAGAAAACACAACCTCACTTCAATTGGATTTGGAAGAGCTCATGTCAGCCTAAGCATAAAGTGTTTTTCTGGATGTTGTTACATGATAGAGTCAACGCAAGAAACCTGCTAAGGAGAAAGAGCTTTGAGCTTGAAGCTTATAATTGTGCAGTAAGGGACTGTCAAAAAGAGGAAACATTGCATCATCTTTTTGGGGATGTCCCTCTGCACAACAATGCTGGGATTTTATTTGTCCAACAAGAACACCAAACGTATCAGTGTTAGAAGCATTTCAACATCTGGATAAGCTCAATTAATCTTTATACATGGAGATCATTATTCTTCGGTCATGGGCCATTTGGATAACCAGAAATAATAAGATATTTGAAAACATTGCACCTTCATTTCAAGGCTGTAAATTCATCTACATCGAGGAACTAAAACTACTCTAATACAGAATGAAGAATTAGTATGAAAGGTAGTTCTCTATGTGGTTGGAAGCTCTGTTGTAATTTACCTTTTTTAGTAGTGGTTTTCTTCTTTTTTTAGTTTTTGTTAGCTTGTCTCACTAGTTTTTCTTTTAGTTCTTTCTCTAGTTTCTTTCTTAGTTTTCTCTTATTTTCTTTTTTGTTTTCCCTTCTTTGGGGCTTAGCTCAAGCCTCTCAGTACACACTTGTTCCTTTTTATTTAATTAATAAAGTTGTAGTGGGTTTTTACTCTGCTGTTTATAGTCAAAATAATAATGCGTGGCATTTGTAACTCACGGGTAAATAGCGAACAATCTAAACCATACTATTTATTGAACAATCTCACACTTTTTATAAATTTGTGATAACGTGTGGCGTTTGCACCTCACAACTAAATATCGAACAATCTAAACATACATTATGTGATCTCGAACAATCTCACATTTTATTTGAATTCGTGATAATGTGTGGCATTTGCAACACACAGCTAAATACTTGTAGGCGCAGGGGTGGGGCACCATACATTATGTGATAAAGACATTATACATATGAGACATGGTTTAAATTATGAAGGTCTATCTAGAGCTTGAAATGCACTGATTTGAAATCAACATAAAGTGGATTCAAAAAATCGAGTTCGTCTTCATATACTACACATAGTTCATATCTAACTCGACATTAATCATATAGTACACATAGTTCATATCTAACTCGACAGTAATCGAGTTCGAGTTCATATAGTACACATAGTTTATATCTAACTCGACAGTAATCATGTGGTGTGATGTGAAGATAATATACAAACGATGGTCTAACTTGACAATATTGATGATTGTAGATCTTGTTAAAATAGAGAAATGAATTCTAATGGTTTAACTTGACAACAATCATGATTTTAGATCTGATTCAAATAGAGAAACAAATTCCAATTTCGTTAATATTGCAGTCGGTAGCATACATTTGGAATGCCCTAAAATGTTCATTCGGGTAGGTTACATGCATTATACAAACATAACATGGATTTAAAGCATTGAATGGCATTTGTAGTAATTCATACAGCAAAACGAGACAAGTACTCTCTTGTGTTGTGAGAATTGATTTGGTAGCGTACCGTTCTCTTGAAAATTGACACGCGTCTTGTTATCCCGAAATTTGAAGCTATCTCTTTCTCTCGTTGTGCTCGAAAAACTCCCTCCTTCTCAACCCGCGCATTGTCATCCCAAAATTACAACGCGCGTGAAAACTCCCATGTGACACCCCGAAACCGGTGCGCCAGGTGTCAGCTAGTTATTCGTCACCATTGCCATGTCATCTGCTTGCGTGTGCATTTTTGCCTTGTCATCATGTGTGTTGCATCAGCATGTTTTCAAAACTTGCATCCGCCCGAGTTCGCCCGTCCTTTCCGTTGTCCGTTCTGAGCCCAGACACACTTGCACGCGCCCGCGGCACCTCCGAATATTTATTTTGTGAGTGGCCGAAAAACGTTCTCGGAATGGGTTGAAACTTGGAATGTGGTCTTATTATAGCATAGGCAGATCGCCTTTCAAGTTTCGTCGCGTTCGGAGTTCGTTTGATAGCCCTCAAACTTCATTCATTTAATAACTCACAAATAGTGCATCATATGTAAAAACATTATATATGTAAAATGCTCAGAATTTTGTCTAGTTTCATAATATGCCACTTTCACCCCTGTTAAAAAAGTTTAACTTGTTGTTTGCATTAATTTGTGTAAATAACATGCTAAAATGATTTAATTCATAACTAAATAACCGTAGCTCAAAATTTAATAAACTTTATATGTAAATGGGGTGGAAAATGTGTAGATTAACATGATGCACTTTGTTTTGCTGTTTAACAACTTTAAAATGTGGTAATAGGCAGAACAGTACCAAATTCATAAATATGCACATGAGGAGTTTCCGGAATTGTTGTTGTTATTTCCGGCCTCATTTAAAATGACTAAATAGGTAGTTTGTTTTTGCTTCACCTCTTGCCATGTTAACAAACATTTAATCTTGTCTTGTAAATAAACGAGAGTTAAGTAAATAAATAAAATGTGGTGTTTCGTCAATATGCAACTCTTTGCATATTGAGCTCCACTTAACTTGTAGTATTGTTTGTGCACCTTGCCATGCCATGCATGTTTAAACCGGACATACATCATACTTGGATGTGCATCGTATGCCATGTTAATGCTTGTGTGTTTACCGTGTTGTTTGCTTCTTTCCGGTATGCTTCTCTTGTTAGCTTCGGGTTCGTTCCGGAGTTGTGAGGATCCGTTCGACTACTTCATGGACTTGTTCTTCTTCCTTGCGGAATCCCAGGCAAGATGACCATACCCTTGGATACCTTTACTATCATTGCCATGCTTAGTTGTCTCGATGCTATCGTTACATGTCGCGCTACCCATCATTATTGTCAGCCTCTCCTTGTTGCCATGAAACCTCTAACCTTTGAAACCTTCCTAGCAAAACCATTGTTTGGCTATGTTACCCGCTTGCTCAGCCCCTCTTATAGAGTTGCTAGTTGCAGGTGAAGATGAAGATTGTTCCATGTTGGAACTTGATGCTTTGGGAATATCACAATATCTATTATTATTATTAACACACCTATACACTGGGCATGGGTGGAAGGCTTGGCCTTTTGCTCTGTGTTTTGTTCCACTCATGCCACCTTAGGAGCCGATAAACCGGCATTATGTTCCTTGATTTTGCGTTCCTCACACGGTTGGGTATATGGGGACCCCTTGACAGTTCGAATTTGAATAAAACTCCTCCAGCACGGCCCAACATTGGTTTTAATTTGCCTCATAATAAAAACTTAATTAATTAATTGCATAGTGGGTCATGTCATCGGGTTTTTAATTCTACATAACAGGGGGGCCAGTGCTGATGGTGTTGGTCCCAAACTAGAGCCACTTGCGGTGCCACCCAGTTATCTGGTGTCTTCGGTTGTTGTACGTAGTGCTCATCCGGACGTGGCCTGAGACGAGATGCGCGCAGCTACCATTAGGGTGTCGGCACGCCGGGAGGTCTTGCCGGACTTGTTTTACCATTGTCGAAATGTCTTGTGCACCGGGATACCGAGGCTGATCGGATTTCCCTAAGATAAGGGGTAATAATTATTATTACTTCAGCTGATCATGAGAGCTTGTGATGGGCTAAGTTGGGACACCCCTGCAGGGTTATGATCTTTCGAAAGCCGTACCCGTGGTTATGTGGCAGATTGGAATTTGTTAATGTCCGGTTGTAGAAAACTTGATAGAGGATCTGAAGTAAAACACACAACCGTGTGAGTAACTGTGACTGTCTCTTTTCACTTTGAGAAGAGAACACGATAGGGTTATATTTGACTCATAGGTAGTTCAGGATCTTTAGCAATCACTACTAGTTTGCGACCATTTGCGTCGATGCTCATCTTATTCTTGTACTCGTAAGTTAGCCACCATATTTTGCTTAGCCGCTGCTGCAACCTCACCACTTTACCTCTTCCTACCCATTAAGCTTTGATAGTCTTGTTACCCATGGTTATGGGATTGCTGAGTCCTCGTGGCTCACAGATACTACAACACCAGTTGCAGGCGCAGGTTTCCGATGTCTTGACGTGAGAGCGATGATCATTGTGTTGGTGTTCTTTCTTCTTCTTCTTGTTCAGTCTTGGGTTTGGTTTTGGGTCGGCAGCATGGGATAGCAGATGGATGTCGTGTTCTTTTCATTGTTTGTATCCGTAGTCTGATACCTTGTATTGATGTTGTTGTATTCATGTGACTTGTATGTATTGTTGTATCCCCCATGTATGTATGTAATGGTATGATGTAATGATATCCATCTTGCTAAGCGCCCGAAATGCGGTTGTGCCCCAATCACGTAAGTGTCACGTGATCGAGATAGAATCGCATCTTGGGTCTGACAAGTTGGTATCAGAGCCTCGTCCGACCATAGGAGCCCCCTTGATTGTTCGTAGCTTGGCCTTTGTTTAGTCTAGCAGAAAACTTTTTCGGAGTCTAGTTATATCGGAGAGTAGGAATTCTTTTACTCCCCTGCCCCTTCATCGCTCTGGTGAGGAATCTTGACGTAGGTGTTTTGAATTACTCCTCTTCCCCTTCAAATTTTTTTTAGGATCTCGTGGTTAGTTTCGTTTGTTGCGTTGTCAGTTCTTTCATCTGGTGCATCTCTCGTCAAGTGGATTCAACCCTCTTCTTCTTTACAAGTTCAATCCTCGATTCTTTCCATCCGTTGTTGTTTTCCCCGTATGTTGTGTTCTTTCTTTTGCCACCCTCCCACCCTTTTGCTTCTCGGGCTGGAGTCCTTAATCGAGTATCCATCCTACTCGTGTGAAGTCGTTGCTTTCTTTCATCAATTGTTTCAGTTTGTGAATTCTCGGCTAGTTCGTCATCCTTCATCTCTTTTCTCTGGTGAATTCTCCTCTCGTTTGATATTGTTCATCTCTTCTTCTTTTCCGGTGGATTCAATTCCAATAATATGTGTTGTTCTTATTCTTTCATCGGCTCAAATGTTTCCAATTATTCGTTCGCCTCTCGCCATTTAACTGTTCCGGAGTTCCGAAGATATCTCAGGAGATTTGTCCGTGTTCCAATTAATTCGAGGTTGTCACCTCATTCGATTCATTCAATCAGTCCGGTGCATCATCTTCTTTCGATTCCTCCCATCGGTGTTTTCTCTTCGGTGGGCTCATAACCCACAAGTCTTTCCCAGGATCTTACCTGACTCTTCTAATTTCCCGGAGTATTCCTAAATTCTTTTCAAGTGTGACGTAAGTATGGATTCCATCAGTCATGTGGCTTCCGAAGTTCGTTTTAAATTCTTTTCCTTACCCATCCGGAGTATTCTCATGAGTTCTTTTCTTGTGTTCCTCCGAAGGCCATCATTTCAGAAGATTTCTTCGTCCGCAGTTTTCAACTTCGTCCTCCAAATATTCTTCATTGATGCCTCTTCATTCGTCTCACATTTGTCCGGTGCTTCGTTCAAGTATCCTTTAATCAATTCGTGATCTCTTCGTTCTCTTGTATCTTAATTCCCCAAGTGCTTTATTCTTCCCGGAGATTCATTCTCTTGTATTCACTCAATTTCATTCCTTACGGTGGTCATTCTCGTTCTTTACTCGATTTTATTCCTTACGGCGGTCATTCTATTTCTTCACCCGGCTTCAATTCTTTACGGTGGTTCACTCAAGAGTTCTTTTCCGGTGTTATCATATCAATCCATTCTTTTATTCCAATCATACCGGTGTTTCATGAAGGTTTTCCCAAGTTCAAGTTATATCCCTCTTTAATCTTTTTTAACGTGAATAAGTGGTGTGCAAAATCCATTGTTTCTCATTAATTAAATTGGTGGAGGATAAGCATAACATAAATCTTGATCTTTTCATCAAGTTGATTAATCCCTTCCTTTAGAGTTTATTCTTGATGAATAAATTCTAGTTCCAAGTGCTTTCATCTTTTCTTCCCGGAGTTCATAGTTTTCTCGGCTATCTAGTCGGGACCCCATCTAATCATCACAAGGCTTTAATCTTATTCTTTTCGTCCGTCATTTCTATATCATCATTCTTTTGTTACCGGAGTTCTTCATGGTGGTTCATCACGATTAAATTCATTCTTCATATATTCATCTAATTCTTCCGGAGCAGCTCAAGCATTATTCTTTTGTGTCCCGAGATGTAAATAATTCTCCGTATCCATTTCAGTGGAGTTTTGCATTTCTTCCTTCATCTCGGTATTCAACCTTTTGGTTGCGGCATAATTCACCTCAAGTCCTGAGATGTTTTAATAAGTCCACAACAAGCTTATTCTTTTGTGTTGATTTTCTCAACAACTCCGTTAGAGCCTTTTTTTTTTGAAGATGCTCTTTCAATTCTTTCATGGTGGAAGTTGTCATCTTCTTCTCCATTCTTTTAATTCCATTATTCCGGAGGCATTGTCTTGTTCATTTCGTCATATTTTTATTCCATCTTTCCAAGTTCTTGTCCTATTCCATTCATGTCAACCGGTGTGCTATTTCTTTCATTTTTAGCCGGAGTGCTGCCCGAATTCCTTCGTGGAGATTCATTTCTATCTCTTATTAACCAGAGTGTTTCGAATTCATTCTTATTCCTTCTTCCTCTTGTCTAACGAAGTCCTTGCAACTTCGTTCTTCTCCGTTGCATTCTTCTTTTCAAGTGGCTCAACCTCTCGATATTCTTTGGGTTCACTATTTTGTCCTCGAAGAATTTGTTTTTCCTTTTTCCCTTCCGTCTCGTTCCTAAAATCTCGGGACGAGATCTCTTTTTAGTAGGGGAGTGTTGTGACACCCCGAGACCGGTGCGCCAGGTGTCAGCCAGCTATTCATCACCGTTGCCATGGCATCTGCTTGCGTGTGCATTTTTGCCTTGTCATCATGTGTGTTGCATCAACATGTTTTCAAATCTTGCATCCGCCCGAGTTCGCCCGTCCTTTCCGTTCTCCGTTCTGAGCCCAGACACACTTGCACGCGCCCGCGGCACCTCCGAATATTTATTTTGTGAGTGGCCGAAAAACGTTCTCGGAATGGGTTGAAACTTGGCATGTGGTCTTATTATAGCATAGGCAGACCGCCTGTCAAGTTTCGTCGCGTTCGGAGTTCGTTTGATAGCCCTCAAACTTCATTCATTTAATAACTCACAAATAGTGCATCATATGTAAAAAAAACATTATATATGTAAAATGCTCAGAATTTTGTCTAGTTTCATAATATGCCACTTTCACCCCTGTTAAGAAAGTTTAACTTGTTGTTTGCATTAATTTGCGTAAATAACATGCTAAAATGATTTAATTCATAACTAAATAACCGTAGATCCAAATTTAATAAACTTTATATGTAAATGGGGTGGAAAAATGTGTATATTAACATGATGCACTTTGTTTTGCTGTTTAACAACTTTAAAATGTGGTAATAGGCAGAACAGTACCAAATTCATAAATATGCACATGAGGAGTTTTCAGAATTGTTGTTGTTATTTCCGGCCTCATTTAAAATGACTAAATAGGTAGTTTGTTTTTGCTTCACCTCTTGCCATGTTAAAAAACATTTAATCTTGTCTTGTAAATAAACGAGAGTCAACTAAATAAATAAAATGTGGTGTTTCGCCAATATGGCTCCACTTAACTTGTAGTATTGTTTGTGCACCTTGCCATGCCATGCATGTTTAAACCGGACATACATCATACTTGGATGTGCATCGTATGCCATGTTAATTCTTGTGTGTTTACCGTGTTGTTTGCTTCTTTCCGGTATGCTTCTCTTGTTAGCTTCGGGTTTGTTCCGGAGTTGTGAGGATCCGTTCGACTACTTCATGGACTTGTTCTTCTTCCTTGCGGAATCCCAGGCAAGATGACCATACCCTTGGATACCTTTACTAGCATTGCCATGCTTAGTTGTCTCGATGCTATCGTTACATGTCGCGCTACCAATCATTATTGTCAGCCTCTCCTTGTTGCCATGAAACCTCTAACATTTGAAACCTTCCTAGCAAAACCATTGTTTGGCTATGTTACCCGCTTGCTCAGCCCCTCTTATAGCGTTGCTAGTTGCAGGTGAAGATGAAGATTGTTCCATGTTGGAACTTGATGCTTTGGGAATATCACAATATCTATTATTATTATTAACACACCTATACACTGGGCATGGGTGGAAGGCTTGGCCTTTTTCTCGGTGTTTTTTTTCCACTCATGCCACCTTAGGAGCCGATAAACCGGCATTATGTTCCTTGATTTTGCGTTCCTTACACGGTTGGGTATATGGGGACCCCTTGACAGTTCGACTTTGAATAAAATCCTCCAGCAAGGCCCAACATTGGTTTTAATTTGCCTCATAACAAAAACTTAATTAATTAATTGCATAGGGGGTCCTGTCCCCGGGTTCTTAATTCTACATAACAGGGGGGGCCAGTGCTGATGGTGTTGGTCCCAAACTAGAGCCACTTGCGGTGCCACCAAGTTATCTGGGGTCTTTGGTTGCTGTACGTAGTGCTCATCCGGACGTGGCCTGAGACGAGATGCGCGCGGCTACCATCAGGGTGTCGGCACGCCGGGAGGTCTTGCTGGACTTGTTTTACCATGGTCGAAATGTCTTGTGCACCGGGATACCGAGGCTGATCGGATTTCCCTAAGATAAGGGGTAATAATTATTATTACTTCAGCTGATCGTGAGAGCTTGTGATGGGCTAAGTTGGGACACCCCTGCAGGGTTATGATCTTTCGAAAGCCGTGCCCGCGGTTATGTGGCAGATTGGAATTTGTTAATGTCCGGTTGTAGAAAACTTGACAGAGGATCCGAAGTAAAACACACAACCGTGTGAGTAACCGTGACTTTCTCTTTTCACTTTGAGAAGAGAACACGGTGGGGTTATGTTTGACTCATAGGTAGTTCAGGATCTTTAGCGATCACTACTAGTTTGCGACCGTTTGCGTAGAGGCTCATCTTATTCTTGTACTCGTAAGTTAGCCACCATATTTTGCTTAGCCGCTGCTGCAACCTCACCACTTTACCTCTTCCTACCCATTAAGCTTTGATAGTCTTGTTACCCATGGTTATGTGATTGCTGAGTCCTCGTGGCCCACAGATACTACAACACCAGTTGCAGGCGCAGGTTTCCGATGTCTTGACGTGAGAGCGGTGATCGTTGTGTTGGTGTTCTTTCTTCTTCTTCTTCTTCAGTCTTGGGTTTGGTTCCGGGTCGGCAGCCTGGGATAGTAGATGGATGTCGTGTTCTTTTCATTGTTTGTATCCGTAGTCGGATACCTTGTATTGATGTTGTTGTATTCACGTGACTTGTATGTATTGTTGTATCCCCCATGTATGTATGTAATGGTATGATGTAATGATATCCATCGAGCTAAGCGCCCAAAATGCGGTTGTGCCCCAATCACGTAAGTGTCACGTGATCGGGATAGAATCGCATCTTGGGTCTGACATCCCACCTCGTGCGAAATCCCGACAAGCGAAATTCCCGTGATACCCCATGAACTGAAAGAACCACCTAGTTCAAATCGGTGGGGGTATTTTCATAACTTACCCCACATTTCGGACAAGTGCGTCCCTAAGCCATGGTTCCCCCCTCCTATCTCTCCGCCGCCCCCATTGGAACACCAAGGCCACGAAAACCCGCGAAGCCCCACACCCTCCTCCATCCGCCACCTAGTCGGAGACTCTTCCCCGCAGATGTCGTCCACCGCAACACCTCGACCTCCCTCATCCACCGCGCCGGATGAGGATCTATCGTCGATATCGTCGTCCCGCCGGTTCAGCCACCCCGTCCTCCACCTCCAAGGAGCTGCCCCGACGTTCCCCTCGTCTTTTGCACGACCTCCATTCCCACACTGTCGGAAGAGCAGCATAATCACCAATTCCTCAGATGAAGCTGAGGCCTAATCGACGCCACCGAAGAGGTTCTAAAGTAATCGTTGCATTTTCTTCTTGCTTCAATCTCATGGTGCTGCCAGCGCTCGGTCCCGAGCCGCCATGGCGCGGCTCCATCTACAGCGGCGTCGCCGACCACTTCCTTTACGGCATCGCTCCCTCGGCGGCGATCTCCACATCAGTCGGAGCATCTACTGCTTTGGCTCTCGCTCGCAGTGCTGGTCTGCTCTTGCTCTCCGGTCCCCTGCCTGGACTACTCTTGCTCTTTCTTGCATTGTTGCTCTTGCTCTTGCTTGCGTTGATGCTCTAGTCTTCCTCGCGCTGCTGCTGCGTGAGCAGCAGATCCTGCTCTCACTCGAGCCCCTGCAACTGCTACCCGAGATGCTGCTACACGAACAGCTACACCGACTCTCACATGCACTGCTGCTCCCGGAACTACTGCTGCTACGTCTTTTCTGCTACTTGTGCTTTCAGTTTCGACAGAAATTGAGTTTCGACAGCAAAATGCAGTTTCATTAGTAAAAATCATGTTTCGACAGTTAAATTCAGTTTTCACAGTTAAGTTCAGAGATGAGCGGCTGATGTATTTTACATCTATCACTTTGTGGTTATGTATTTTACATCATCTATTGGAGATGCTACTAGAATTCCACTCCGGTTAACGTTGTCTCTCATGTCCTGGTTCAACCTCGCCATCGTATAACTCACCAGACCTGCTCCAATGACGAAACCCTCCATCATAGCCGAGCAGTACCCTTGGATCCATCTCCAGGCTCCTAAGATCATCTTCCCCTCCTCCGACTGCCACATCAGCTGCAACATCCTCAGCAACCAACCCAATGATGCTGAGATCCATATGGCTTCGCCAAAGAGGTTGTACACTTGCTGCATCGCTTTTTTACTCTACATGTTATATATATTGTCCATTGAGCACACGTAGTAACATGAAATACAGTTAGTTTCTCCTATATAACAAGCAGTGAGGTACCAGGCAACCTAGCTATCTGTGGTGTACTCTCTTGAAAACCATCATTATTTTTGCGTGTTTGATCTGTGCATTTCTAGATGGGCCTCGGAGTTGAGCTAGTAGGGCAGTGGCCTGGGTCCAAAGTAGTAGAAGTAGCAAAAAAACATTGTTCTAGTGTAGGCTTTTCCCTATTCAAGCCTGCCTACTGGAATCGCCAGTGCTTGAAAGTAAAAATGAAGGAAAAATATAGGAATTGGAAAGTTAACTATGGTACTACTATTCATGCATTTGGTTCAAAGGAATGGAGCAAAGGAAAACTGTAGGATTTGTTCCTTTAGTGTCTCATTAATAGAAAAACCGTAGGAATTTTAATATCCACTTGGCCTACTTTTCAAATTCCTATTCATGAAGCACAAGACTATAAGATAGTAGCATAATACCATTATAACTATACATTTTCTTGTGGTTTGATGTAATTTGACCATGCTTCTTTGCATTCCCATGATCTTCTAATTGTTGTGAACCAAACACCCAGATTGACAGAAATCTTGTGTTTTTAAATTCTCTATTTTGCACGTGCATTCCTATCATATTCTTGTGTATTTCCTATCCCTGCATTGTTACAATCCTCCAATTCAAACAAGCCCTTACATAATTACTTCTGTTACAGATATGTGTCAAAGAAAACCTTGTGTAGTTTGTCCCGCTCCTGCTACGCTATTGTCCACCCCAGCTCAGCTGCTCCAACAATGGAAGGGTTCACCACAGCAGGGATCCGCCCTCCAGACTATCTTTCGCCACCTCAAATCTTCTTCCCCACTGCCGGTAGCCACGACAACCACATTAGCATCATCAACTAAGCAGAGGACCTTGAGGACTACATGGGTCCACAAGAGAGGTCGCACTCTTTCGTGTCTGCTTACCTTATGCATCGCTTATAACATGATGACATGCTACTTTATCGTCCTATTCACTGATTAGACTCCCAGTCAGGTCTAAAATAATGATCAAACATGAGTTTTTAAATGGTTGGAGGGTACATATTTGTGATAGCCTAGCTTATTAGGGATGATAGACTACTCATATCAATAAGGAATTCCTTCTTTTCCGGGAGTCAATTCGGACAGAACTCCAAAGTTAAGCATGCTCAGCTTGGAGTAGTTTCAGGATGGGTGACCTACCAGGAAGTTGCTCCCGGGTGCGCACGAGTGAGGACAAAGTGCGCAGAAAACACTAGTATTGATATGTGAGGTCAGTCTAGATCCCGCCAGGAGTAACGACCACCGGCGGGTGTGTCCGGGGCGTTACAAATTGGTATCAGAGCCGAACCTCGTGGTTACACGAATGTTTGTGAACAGGTGCTCGGTCATGTTGTTCATGACATTTGTGACCCGTCGTGGCACACGGCATGGCATATGTCTCAAACTGAATGCACACACGTTTGTGCCAAGAGAGAACGTTCCTGTGGCCCGACGAGGACGTCGGTTCCTCTGAGTGGGGGTGTATGTGATAGCCTGGCTTATTAGGGATTATAGACTACACATATCAATAACGAATTCCTTCTTTTCCGGGAGCCCATTCAGAAAGAACTCCAAAGTTAAGCGTGCTCAGCTTGGAGTAGTTTCAGGATGGGTGACCGACCGGGAAGTTGCTCCCGGGTGCGCACGAGTGAGGACAAAGTGCGCAGAAAAGACTAGTATTGATATGTGAGATCAGTCTAGATCCCGCCAGGAGTAACGACCACCGTTACAATATTGGGGCAGAAATCAATACTATATGTCTACTATCTGATTAATCTCGGGTGTCTACTATGTGTTTCATGTTGGGTGGAAACAAACATTAAAGGAGCCATTATCTGTATTTTTCTACTGAAGCTATTATCTGCATGTTATCATTGGTTTTGGGTCTATCCACTGTATGCACTCCTTACGTAATCTCACTATGTTTTATTCATATGCATGTTAGTTATTGTACACAATGGTACTGAACATGTAGAGAAAAAGAGACGAGCCTTGCATGGCAATAAAATTTCATGCAAACGTCGCTCCATGGTGGGCGCAAAGCAAACCCCCTCCCCCCATTCTAGATTGTAATCAAGAGGAAGATAATTGCTCAAAGGGGGATTCAGAGGGAGCAGACCACTCCTATTTAACCCCTCAGGTCTTTTGCTCTAACTTGGCATGCTGATGTTGGTCATATCATGCATATGGTCCTTGCATTGCTTACTTTACACATAAAATATGTCATCTGCTTAGTTTAGACATGTATTGTGTGAATGTCATCTGTATATTTTTTATATCATATACGTGAATCATGCAATGCCATCTTGTTTAGCCAGGCATCATATATGTGAATTTTGTAATGGCATCCTGGTTAGCCAGTCATCTTATATGTGAATTATATCATGACATCATTTTTTATTACATAATAAATTTGTCAACAATGTTAGTACATTCATTTACTCTTCTTGTGCATCAGCCAGTCGACACAGTCATGGAAAAATCTGGAGTGAAAACAAGGTCTTCAGAGCAGACAATGCTATCCGATGAAGCGCATGTCTTGCTGGTTAGAGGAGGATTCAGAGATAGATGACCAGTCATATGCCCCCCCCCCCCCGAGGTGCATGCTCTAACTTGGCAGGGTTTGGTCATATTGTTTATATGGTGTCTTGCATTGCCATGTTATTTGCTTAGTTTATACATGCTTTGTGTGAATGCCACCTATTTAGTGTCTAGTTACCATATATGTGAATTTTGCAATACCATCTTGTTGCAAGACATTATATATGTGAATTATACAATGCTATCTTATCGCAAGGCATTATATATGTGAATTATGCAATGCCATGCTGTTTAGCCAAGCATCATATATGTGAATTATATCATGCCACCTTTTTTGTATTACGTATTTCATTTGCCGACAATGTTTATATTCAACTACTCTTCATGTGCATCAGCCATTTGAATTGGTGATGCAAAAATCTATAGTGAAAACAAGGTCCTCAGATCAGACAATGCTACCTGCTGAATCAGATATCTTGCTGGTTACAGATAGCTCCTCATAGAAGGATTCAGAGACAGATGATCAGTCCTATTCCCCCCCTGAGGTGTATGCTAAAACTTGGCAGGGTTATATTACTCATATCATGCATATGTTGTCTTGCTATGATTAGTTTTTACATCATATACACAATATTGAATGCCATCTGCTTAGTTGACACATCATATATGTGATTGCCCTCTGCTCACTTGCTTAGTATATAAATCATATATTTGAATTATAGCATGCCATGATGTTTACATAGACAACATGTATCTGAATTATGGCATGCCAACCCATTTTCTAAACAAATAATATAGTTATATCATCTCATCATGTTTACATAGTCATCATATTTTGAATTATGTCATTCTATCCGTGAATTATATCATGCCATCATGTTTCAATCCATGTATGTGAATTATGGCATGCCAACCACTTTAATAGACACATCATATAGTTATATCATGTCATCCTTTTACATAGTCGTCATTTTTTGAAGTATTTCATTCTATCATGTTTAGTTAGCCATCATATATGTGAATTTGTGTCATGCTATCATGTTTATTTAGCTATCACATTTGTGAAATTGTGTCATGCTATCATGTTTGGTTAGACAACATAAATGTGAATTATTTCATGCCATGTCTCTTCCCTACTATCCATTGCACTTGTCTATCATACAATGTATGTACATTCAATTAATTTCTTATTTATTAGCCATTTGAATTGGAGAGGGTGATGGCAGTATCTATGGGAGTAAAAACACGGTCTTCAGAAAAGATCGTGCTACCCGTCGATGCAGATAGAACCACGGTTGTACTTGCCCAAGAACCAGCCCCACCGCACATAACCCAGACTCACGCAGATTGTACCCCTACCCAATTGGACAGAGAAGCAGCTACATCCCTTATAACCCCCAACCCTAGTAGAAAATAACCCGGTTCCAGTTGATACAGCACCGTCTCCACCACAGAGCACCCAAACACGAGCAGTTAGTAAGGCAAGTGCAGTGCCCAAAGCACGAGGACCACCACTCCAAACCCCAAGTCAACGCTTAAAGCAGAAGAAGAATTGTTCTCAGGTCAAGTTCCTTAGCTATGGTTCATACTCCTTTGCTCTAGCATCACTGTATTTACTCATACCATCTAATTTAAAATTTGAAGGATGCAATTAAAACTCCAATGGTACAAAAGGTATATTTTAAACCTGTTTCTTGAACTGGTTTGCTATTGTAACTTGCTCTATGTTGATTTCAGTTTCAATTGAATAAGCAGGTATGTTCTCATGGCATGCACATTACAAGTGTTGTTAGTCCTGTGTAGTTTCCAACATTTATATTCTGTCTATGCTGCTTCATCTTAAACAGATATGATTTGAACTGTCCCTATCTTGATTTGGCAACATAAACTAGAATGATATAGACCACACAGTGACCATACTACATAGATATATGTTTGTTTCATGTTGTTATCGTGTCCACCTTACAACTGAACTGGTTTACCAAAATGAGTTTCATATACAACATGGTAAACATGTGACGTGTCTGCTTGTTCCTCTTGTAGAATGCCGATAGAATATTGGAGAAGAGCACCCCATTATGCAATGGTATAGAAAGTAATGCAGATAAGGTTCAAGATAGTGAGACAACCCTGTTGGTCTCCAAGAAAGCTGATAAAAACTATCTTGTGGACAGTGAGACAACCCCAAAGTCGTGCCTTGATATAGTGTTTCCGTTACTGGACACTGCTGCTGGCACAAGCTCTTTGAACTCATTGCCTGAATCAGATCGGCTTCTTGAGTCTCAACTTCAAGTTGAAAGACATCAATCAGATGTGCTGCGACAGGAAGTCGAAGGACTGAGGAAGTCCCTACAGAATTTAGATGCATACTTTCTGGTGCAACAGCAAGTGTTAGAGGATTTAAGCGCCGAACAAGACAAAGCTAATAAGCTTGCTAAGCGTCTGGCCAGGATGGTGGATACCCAGGATACTGTTTCTTGAGCTCTTGTGAAGTGGTTTCGGTTCTAGACTTGTTTTGTTGCGGCGTTTATTTGCACTGGTCGGCAACTTTGACAACAGTGTATGTAATATGCTGCTTTCTTCCCCATATTTACACTGGTGGCGAACTTTGATGCCAAGTAGTTGTAATATGTGTAATAGCCGTAATAGCCTAGCATATGTTGCTTGCATATTTATTTCCTCGCTGTTTTATTTATTTGTTTGCTTGTATTCAATGAAGTTCTTTTTCTGTGGTTTGTAAGTGGTCACAATAACCTATTATTTAAAACTAGGCCACAATAACCATGGGCAACATGCGGACCGTTGTCACCATGCACTACAGGAATCAGGCATTTTGCCGACATGTGCTCTTTTTGCCGTCACCATTTCGTCGGGGTAGACGGCAAATGGTTATTTTGCTGTCATGGGCAGACGGCAAAAAAATATTATCGGCAAAAAATAACAAAAAACAGACGGAGAAAGGCAACACACGGCAAAGTCATATTTGTCGTCAACTACGTGTGCAAATGACGGCAAAGATGAATCATTGCCGACTTCCTCCACTGTGGCTGACGGCAAAAAACTGATCACAGCTGTGACCGTGAACGGGCCTAAACAGACATATTTTGTTGTCTTGTACTTGGCCCAACTGACGGCAAAAAGAGATGGTTTGTCGTCTGGTACAGTATGAGCTGAGAGCAAAAAAGATGGGTGGTTTTGCCGTCTTGTAGTCCCGCAGTTGATGGCAAAACAAATTCGTAGTTTGCCTTCTAGGCTACCATTGGGCTGACGACAAAAAGAACTCATGTCGTCCGGTTGACGGGCGTTCCGTCTATTTACTTTTTTTACCGTGTAGGCATTTCGTCTGACGGCAAAAGGTGTTCACCGACGGCAATTTTTTTGCCTTCATCTCGACATTGGACTGACGGCAAAATGAGACTTTGCCGATTTTGAGTTTGCCGACATATTTTGCCGTCATGGGCTGACGGCAAAAAATTTGCCGTCTGTAATCCTTTGTTTGCCGTCTGTAACGTACTGACGGCAAAATGACTAATTCCTATAGTGATGGCCTTCTACGGGCCGTAGAATCAATGGGCCTTCTACGGTTCATATGATCGATTAGCCAAACTACAGACCGCATTATGGGCCGTAAATGGGCTAGAGTGGCAGCCGTCCCATCAAGGGCCGACCATAACGGGCCTTTAAGAGGCCGACGAGTATAACGGGCTCCATTGACAGGCATAACGGGTCATTAATGGGCATTTATGAAAATGACCTAATGGGTCAACGGGGCACAAACAGGCCGACTTTAACCACGGGCTAAATTTGGCCCACAAGTGGAAAAGGCCAGTAACAGACCGTAAGCTACCGAATGTTGCAAATCATCCCAAGAATAAATGGGCCCTTAAAAGGTCGAAAGATAACACGGGCTAGGAACGGCCCAATGGAGTAACGGGTTGTTAATGGATATGAAGTGATATATTGTTCATTGTGGTGTACTTTCACTACAAGCCGTTAATGGGCCAAGAGTTACAAAGGACCTCATATGGGCTGAAAGACGTCATGGGTCGTACATGGGCTGAAAGTTACGATGTGTTGGAATCATATTGGACAGCTAAGATGAAGCCAGTGGGCCGAATTAGGAAAGGCCATAATGGGCTGTGAGTTATCAGGCATGAATGGGCTATATGCGAGCAGGCCGTTAGCAGGCTTTCGATGGGCCAGCCCGTTATCCTTTGACCAAGTCAAACATGCCAGCCTTTTGACCTGAATGGGCTCCTGTTGGGCCGTGCCACGTGTGAAAGTATCATTGGCGCCTCCTGTCCATTGGTTGGTTGACATCTGTGAGCATGTGGAGCTGACACGTGGTTCGTTCTGCCAATTAGAATTTTACACATGGAAAATTCCGATTGGTCTTCTCTGTTAGCGGGTTATCGAATCCAAAATGGGCCCGATAGCTTAACGGCGACCCATTATGGTGGATGTCACATGTCGGTTACCCTTGATGAAAGCACTTCCATGACGCGCCATTTATCGTCATGGAAGTGAACACTTCCGTGATGATAATTTTGGTATTGTCATGGAACACTTCTACGACAGCACAAGTATGACTATCTTGATTCTGTCATAAAATCATCATGGATGTACATGCATGAAGGAAAACATGACCTATTGTGACAAACACGTATTATCACGGAAGTGTTTTTTTTTGTAGTGATCCCACACAAGCTCAACTACATGATCAAGATCAACACCACCACCCAAGGTATGTTATTCCATCTTAGAGAAGCTTTACCCCAAGACATGGGTCAAAGCAGCTCAACAAGATGTGAATACATCAAAATGCTTAAACGAAAAATGGCAACCCCATTTTGAACTTAAACGATGAGTATGACCTATGATCAAGTGTCTTCACTTGACTCCTAAGTCAATATACTCTAACATAGGTGACCCAATGGTCGACCATTTCTACGTGAAGTTCTCTAGTGTTTCTCTATGTTCTTGCATTTATCTCTTGCATGCTTGTTCCCCTTTCAAAAAAAACTTCATCTAGATTTCTTTTCTTTTCTCTCTTATTTTCTGCATTCCATGCATCAAATTCTTTGCAAATCCTTCGGTTAATTCCTTGCAAATCTTTGTGAGATCTTATTTGCCTGGTGAGCTGAGATGACAAAATCTTTTCTCTGTATTGAACTCGGTCTCACCGATTTATGCCTCTTGGCTAGACCGAACTGCAATGCTACATTGAACATTATTGTTCGGTCCAACCAACAAGGAAAAACCCGGTCTGACCTATATACATCATCTTCGACACTGCCAACTCGGTGTCACCGATGACAATGAATCGGCCTAACTGATATCAATACTAAGAAAACATTTTGCCATTTGCATCCTGCATATCTATTCCAGCTCCACTTGATGATTCTTGTCCTCGACCAGCATCTTAAATTACATGTTGCTTTGTAATGTGACTCAAGGATCGAACCTACTTGACTCATGCTCCAGAAGATCCCTTCTTGGAAATTGATGTCAAAGGGGGAGAAAGATCACATCAAAGTTTATCACATATGGGAGAAAGCATGACTTAAGCTTCTCCAGATGCTTATTATCCATAGAGCAGAGAAGTCACATGTCTTCAAGAAGGGAAAGACATGTTAGTATGTGTTATGATTACTTTGCTCTGATTTGCTTTTACCATATCTTCTCCCATTATCCAATAACAGATTCAGGGGGAGAAAGACACTTGAGGGAAGAAAATGTTTAGAACTCATTGCATATTTTTATCCCTTGGGGACATGTCAATATCCACATAGAGTACTAAGTACTCACTCTCTACATGTCATCCCAATCTTGGTACTTTTGTGGTTACTCATTGTGCTTTGTTTAGTAGGTGTTCTTGTGTTATCTAACCATGTTTTCTCAAGTTCACCTCCTCCAAGGCCAGTTCAAGACCACAAGGTAAGTATATGCATCACATCCATGTGCATGATGATTTCTTGCTGTTGTACATGTTGTTTGCAAGGAGGACTCATGAACATGGAGTTAAGGGGGAGATTGAAAGCACAAGTGCTCCCTGGGTGATTTTGGTAATTAGTGTCAACATATCTCTTATTGGACTAATATTTTCATCTAGTATATTTTAGAAAGTTCAATAAAGGCATGGCATGGACAAGAGGATGTGGAACCCCTTCAAGAAGCTAAGGACAAAGATTGGCAAAAGCTCAAGACTCTTCATTTCTATTTTAGTGATCCAAGATCACATTGCGTCCATAGGAAAGCCAATACTATTAAAAGGGGATGATGTGTTGCTTAATGTTCTACTTGCTCTAAGTGCTTAGTGATATGCTCCAAAGCCCTCAACCACATTCTCATTTCCACATATGTCCTAAACCTAAAGTCAAACTCGGCCCCACCGATTTCATTCATCCGGCGCCACCGAGTTCACTTAACATAGCCACTTCCAAAAACCCTAATCAATTCGGTCTCACCGACGGGATATCGGTCTCAGCGAGATGGGCTTGCAAACTCTCTGTTGCCTGTTGCAATTATTTCGGTCCCACTGATATATGCAGCAGTCCCACCGAGTTTGCTTGACCAACTCTTTGTTTGCTTATTACCAAAATCGATCTCACCGAGTTTGTGTAATCGGTCAAACCGAGTTTAGGTTTTACCCTAAACCTAGCATATCAGTCTCACTGAGTTGATCATATCAGTCCCACCGAAAAGCCTAACATTCACATTTTGAACTAGGTCTGTCTCACCGAGTTTCACTATTCGGTCCCATCCAGTTTGGTAAATTGTGTGTAATGGCTAGATTTTGTGTGGAGGCTATAAATACCCCTCCACCCCATTCTCCATCAGAGAGAGAGCCATCAGAATGTTCCTACACGTCCACTACTCATTTTATGAGAGAGAACCACCTACTCATGTGTTGAGATCAAGATATTCCAATCCTACCACAAGAATCTTGATCTATAGCCTTCCCCAAGTTGATTTCCACTCAAATCATCTTTCCATCATATCCAAATCGGTGAGAGAGAGTTGAGTGTTGGGGAGACTACCAATTCAAGCACGGGAGCAAGGAGTTCATCGTCAACACACCATCTATTACCTTTTGGAGAGTGGTGTCTCCTAGATTTGTTAGGTGTCACTTGGGAGCCTCCGTCAAGATTGTGGAGTTGAACCAAGGAGTTTGTAAGGGCAAGGAGATCACCTACTTCGTGAAAATCTACCCGAGTGAGGCAAGTCCTTCATGGGTGATGGCCATGGTGGGAAAGACAAGGTTGCTTCTTCGTGGACCCTTCGTGGGTGGAGCCCTCCGAGGACTCGCGTAGCCGTTACCCTTCGTGGGTTGAAGTCTCCATCAACGTGGATGTACGATAGCACCATCTATCGGAACCATGCCAAAAATTTCCATGTGTCCTATTGCATTTGCACACTCCATCACATCCCTTTACTTTCTTGCAACTTGCATGCTATAATTTCTGCTGCTCATATACTCTTTCCATGGTTGCTTGAAATGTATTGTGAATGTTTGAACTTATGCTAAAACTCCACCTCAACTTGAAGAACTTAAAAATTGCTACTTTTCTTGTTGAGTGTCTAATCACCCCCCCCCCCTCTGGACACCTCTTCTTCAATCCTTTCAGAACATCATGCTCACCAATTGAGAAGACTTGTCCCTCCATGCCCATCGCTGCAGACCAATTGTAGGATCGAAAGTGGGTCTATAGGGGGTGATTAGACTACTTGACCAATTAAAAATCTAGCATTTTCCCAATTTTAAGTGTTGGTAGATTTTAGCAATTAGAACAAGTCAAGTAAGCAACCTACACACGCAATTCGACGGGTGTAGCAGCGGAAAGTAAAACATTGCTTATGAAGGTAAAGGGAGGGGTTTGGACAGTGCAAACGCAATGAAGACACGGAGATTTTTGGCATGGTTCCGATAGGTGGTGTTATCGTACGTCCATGTTGATGGAGACTTCCACCCACGAAGGGTAACAGCTGCTCAAGTCCACGGAGGGATCCACCCACGAAGGATCCTTGAAGAAGCAACCTTGTCTATCCCACCATGGCCATCGCCTATGAAGGACTTGCCTCACTTGCATAGATCTTCATGAAGTAGGCGATCTCAATGCCCTTACAAACTCCTTGGTTCAACTCCACAGTCTTGTCGGAGGCTACCAAGTGACACCTAACCAATCTAGGAGACACCACTCTCGAAAAGGTAATAGATGGTGTGTTGATGATGAACTTCTTGCTCTTGTGCTTCAAGTGATAGTCTCCCCAACACTCAACTCTCTCACACAGATTTGGATATGATAGAAAGATGATTTGAGGGGAAAGCAACTTGGGGTAGGCTAGAGATCAAGATTCTTGTGGTAGGATTGGTATATCTTGGTCTCAACACATGAGCAGGTGGTTCTCTATCAGAAAATGAGTAGTGAAGTGTAGGCACGTTCTTATGGCTCTCGCACAGATGGAGAAGGGGTGGAGGGGTATATATAGCCTCTACACAAAATCCAACCGTTACACACATTTGACCCAACTTGGTCAGACCAAATAGAAGAACTCGATGAGACTGAAGCAGTTCAAAATGTGAACTTTATGAATCTCGGTGGGACCGACATGATCAACTCGGTGTGACTGATGTGCTAGGTCTAGGGCGAAACCTCATCTCGGTGGCGCCGATTGAATGAACTTTGTGAGACCGATTTCAGCAAAGAGCAATACAGAGAATTGGTCAAGCAAACTCGGTGGGACCGATTTCACATTTTGGTGAGACCGAAATATTACAACATGCAACAGAGAGTTTGCAAGGCCATCTCGGTGAGACCGAGATTCGTACCGGTGTGACCAAGTTGTCTAGGGTTTCTGGAAGTGGCTATGTAAAATGAATTCAGTGGCGCCGGATGGATCAAATTGATAGGGCCGTGTTTGACTTTGGGTTTTGGACATGTGTGGAAATGAGAAAGTGGTTGTGGGTTTTTGGAGCTATATCACTAAGCACTTGAGCAACCAGATCATTAAGCAACACCTCATTCCCTTTTAATAGTATTGGCTTTCCTATGGACTCAAAGCAATCTTGGATCACTAAAATGAAAATGAATAGTCTTGAGCTTTTGCCAATCTTTGTCCTTCACATTTTGAGGGGTCCACGTCTCTAGTCCATGCCATGACAATCGTTGAACTTCTTGAAATATCTAGCTTGAATGGACATTAGTTCAATGAGCTATATGTTGTTATTAATTACCAAAACCACCCGGAGATTAGTTGCACTTTCATCTGGGCAGTGAGGCATTCAGCAATGTCAACCAGGCTCTTGATCCAAAGGCTGGCCTACTCAAAATGGTTTGCCAGCCTGTCCTCTGCATCCTTTTAGGAGACTCCCGCGTCATCCTAATCCTTCATTAGCTGCTTCCCACGAGCCCCTCCGGACTCGATCAATTTCTCCAGCGTGCCGATCCTTGCCCTCATATCGGTGATGGTGCCGTTGGCGGTTTCGAGATCTTGGCCCTTGGAGGAGAGCTGCGATTGCACCTTCTTAAGGAGAACCCCCGCTTTCTGCACCTCCTCCTTGAGGGACGCAATCTCATTGGCACTCCCGGCGAGATCCTCTATCAGCTTGGCCACCTGTTGATCAAGATCAGTTTTGGCAGTAGATGCAACGACAAGGTCATCAGCAAACTTCTTCAGCTGAGCGGTATAGTCCCTGGAGAGCGCATCGAGGGCTGCCTTGTGTTTGTCCTCCAGCTCCTTGGTGCGTTGCTGGACAAGGCCCTCCATATCTTCGTTGTAGCGACCCGGCCCAAATGGATCGAAGTCTCTGTGCTTAAGTGTCATCCCTCGACCGGTATGCTGACACACACAGTACTCAAGGATTTATAACAGAGGTAAATCACATGTATAAAGTAACGTAAATACTATTACCTCAATCAACATAGGGGAAGTAACAACAAGGTTGTGGAGTTCCAACAACACCAACGGCAAAGTTGAGTGTAGACATCGCAACCCTAACGTATCACTTACTCGTCGAATAAATTCCTGCAACATGAGACGTTGCAGCCATGTAGGTCAGTACATTGAATGTACTGGCATATTCACACCATAGAATAATGATGAACAATATCTATCACTACATGCATATTTGGCTAGTGGAAGCTTTAAGTTTAGTTTTGCATAAAGCTAATTTTTCCTTACAACAAAGGAATAAATTTTATTTACTACTCAGTTGAATTAATCAATATTGAGAGTGGTTCCTCCATCTCAATTCCCAAAATCACCAATGTCATTAGTAACCCAACAAATTAATTATATAGAGTGATGAGATCAAGAAATAATCCACTTCTAGATACTCAAACTTGTCCATGATCGGGGAAACGACTACTCATGAATAGATTGTACACTCTGCAGAGATTTGCGCACTTTTCCCCACAAGACTCAATCTCCTCCGTTGAATTCCTCTCACTGCTTGATGTTTGAGAACCGGATGATCGAGAAACAGTCTTTCCGAAGAGGTCCCCTTAACCGATAGATAGGCCGGTACACCTACAATCCCCCTACATCTGCTAGCCCATCATGGAAAGGTTTCCCACAACTTACTCAACTATGCCAGAGCCCATAATGGCTTGTGGCTGCACATGGAAGTTTCTAGGCATGAAAATATCATATGATCCCTTTGAGCCCGAGTGTCATTCCATAGGGTGATCACACGGGTCCTCCAAGATCCCCTAGGGCAAACACTGGTTTCTCCAAGTGCCCGGGCAAGCCACTGGTTTCTCCAGGGTGCCCCAACCATTCCACCCAGATGTGTGTTAATGTTGCCACCTTAAACTTTCCCTTAATTATTATTACTCTTGCAACTTTCATGAATCTCACATACCAATCCACGTCTACGGGCTAAGCAATAAGTAACAAAGCGTATATTCCCGGGGTTGACCACAAGTCATAGGTTCCTACCTCATGAACTACAAAGCAATTCCACACGTATCCAAGTCCTACTCATGCAAATCTTTGAGGGTATAACTAATGCAAGTAAAATTGAGTATTGAAGAGTATGATCAAAGTGTGAACTTGCCTTGTATTCTTGATGTAGATTCTTCACACTCATAACTCATGAAAGATCTACTTGTTACACTCCGATCAATCTACCGTAAGCAAGCAATAGTAACCACACATAAGCAGTCATGAAAAAGAATTGACAAACAGAACTCGGAAAACTTCGAAAACAAGAAAACAACTCTTGCAACAGAAAACAATTTCTAACAGTACCAAAATTAAGTGAATTTGGCCTTATCAGAAAGTTTAGCTTAAGAGCTTCAATTTGCAAAAAGAATAACTCAAACGGAGTTATAAAACTCAAGTTATGACAAAAAGAAGTTTAAATTCAAATCTGTTTGAATTCAAATTTTAAAACTTTCAAAAATACTTTTAGTTTGGTTCTCTGGATAGATGAGATCAAGACGAAGATTTTGGTGTTAGTTTCATTGGATTTGGACAAACGGTATAAAAGTTGTGAGGGTTTAAAGATCAGGGGCTAAATTGTAAGAAAAGTAATTACGGATTGGTCCTTGGAAGAAAATTAAAATAAATGAAAAACCTAACGAACGAACGTTCGCTACAGAAACTAAAATAACAAATTCATTCGCTGTGAAGACCTAACCAGCAAACGTTCACTAAATAGATCTAACTAAAAAGAAAAACCGTTTGGTTTTAAACAAAAACCGATCCGAAAATAAACCGAAAGAAACCGACGGTTCATGGCAGTTACCGGCGGGTTTTTTTCCGGTTCTCAGCGGTTCGTTGACGGCGGCGGATCTCTGGTGGCGACGGGGCGAACGGCGAGAGGAGGCGAGGGACGGCGGCGTCGACAGAATCAAGCGGTGGCGGTGTGATGCGGCGGCGGCGGCGGTGAAGTGCGGGCGAGGAGATGAGAGAGGGGCCGGAGCGGCGCCCTTTATAGGAGGGAGGACGGGGGCGGGTTGCGTGGACAAGGGGCACGGGAGGCGTGCCCCGCCGGGACTCGGACAGCGGCGGCGATGATGCCGTGCAGCGACTGGAGACCGGCTCGGGGTCGAGGACGAGGCGGTGGGTCGGCTGGGCCGCGGCCTCGTGACTAGCTGGGCCGGCCCAATTCGGAGTTTTTCCAAAAAAAAAAAATATAAACAGACAAACAAAAATAGAAATAAATAACAAAACTAAAAATGATATATAGCATTTTATATATCAAAATTTTCAGAAAAAGATTTTCTACAACATGAAAAATTTTCTAGAGTCAAATAAAATCTACAGAAATTTAAATAAATCAAACAGTGTTTCTGGTTTATTTAAAAATCAAAATAAAATATTTTAAAATACCAAATTTTCTTCAAACTCATTTTTCTCAAATTTTCTATTGTAAGGAATCATTTTACCCTATTGTCCATATATTATATTTTTGGAGAAAAATAGTTTGAATAAAAACAAAATAACTCAAATTTGAAAATGAGTTTCAAAAATACTTCAAATGAACTTCCAACTCATATTTCTTATAATTTGAAGAAGTCATTTTATCTTCTCTCAGGGAAAATCATTGAGTTGCGTAAAGTTTCTGAATTTGAAATGTTTCAAAATAAAATTCAAATCTTTTCAAAACCCTTTTCATTTTATTAAATGGAAGAAGTCATGTCATCTTCACTCTAGGGTTTTGTGTTGTAATGAATTTGAATTCAAGGAGAACATAAATGCAAGTGTGAATGTTTGGGAAAGTCATTTCATTCCCTCGCGTTAAATTTTGAGAAGTTTCAAATTTCACTCAAATTCACACAAGCAACCACACCATGATCAAACAAACAATCAAAACTAACTATTTAATATAACATCCCAAAATTTAGAATTTTGGGATGTTACATTCGTCCTTACCATGGATGGCGACCTCGAGGTTCTCTTCCCGGGAGGATATGTCATTTCCCCTGGCATTCAAGAGCACTGTGCGCTCCGCCGAACGGGCCTCCTAGGCAGCGACATCCTACATCGCCATGGTGATCATCTCATGTTCCCGCAAGAGGCTTTGGAACTACTTTCTGTGCCACTCGCGCAGCTTGCTGCCCTTGTCCCCCAGCTTCTAGTCCACGCGGTTAGTGGAGTTACGCTGCTCCTTGAGTGCCTGCCACTTCTGGCCGTGTCGGTTTTGCATCTCCTTGATGCATGCCGCCACGGACTCCAGGAAGGACAAGACTATGGCAACGGCGGCAGAATCGTCCGCCTCTTTGATCCCTTGATACAATGGCGCCAAGAGACGCTAGATCTCTGCATCAAATTCCACTGCAGTCATCGTGGATGCGTCGGGGGCTCCGAGCCCGGGCTGAGCAAGGACCAACGCCAGCTTGCTTGACGATGTTGGTGGGGCTGTGGTTGAAGTGCCAAATTGGGGGATAGGGCTCATGGTTTGGAGAGTAAGGTTCTCTTCGACCATTACCTCCGGTCTTGACACACTCCCTGGGATCATCTCTGCTTCCTGTGGAGCCTCGTGAATATCCCCGACAGTGTGTTCCTGCCCCTCTGTGGCGAAAATTTTGGCGGCTTCATCAGCGGCGTCCTTCCCAATGCTGGCCACTTCCTCCGGCAGCTCTGGCTCTTCGGCTGGCGGATGTGCAGACAAGGTCACAGAATAGTGATCAACAGATGGTACATATTTGCGAGTCAAAGATCTGGGTCAGAATGATGCAAATGAGGAAACCAACAAGTTGCCAGGAGTTGTTTATCGCGTAGGATCTTCGGTTTCTCTGGCAACAATGGTTGCCGGGATGTGGGCGCCACCTCCTTCCCCGGTAACCATGGTATTGGACTGAGCAGGCCCTTCCTTGGAAGCCCTCTCCAGGGATACCTCAACTTGACCAGCAGGAAGAGTGGGCCCCTCCTGGAAGGCCTCACTTTGAGTGGTTCCCCCTCTCCTCTGGGTGGATATATGGCGTGCCCTCCTACATCGCTCTTGGTGGGGGAAACCAGGCCGGCACTTTCGTGCCGGGGGCTGGGCTAGGGGCTTGGCACTGGTTCATTCGCGTTGCTTCCTGCCAAGACCGCGCCCTCCATGGAATTCGGCGGTTCCTCTCTAACAAAGGCAACAAACAATATTGATCAGCAAACTGGCAAGCACACAAGAAAGTCCAACAAGGAAAGAAGGGTGTTATTCCTTACTCATCATTAATAAGCATGGATCTCAATGCGAAATCCATGGGCGGTGAAGGTCCTCTGCTCCTCTTCAGTATCGGAGGAACAAATCTTCCAGGTAACTTCAAGCCCTGCTGATGTGCACGGGCTCAAGCGAGGACAAGCCATGCGAAGATCTTGAGTCAGATTGGGAGCTGGAGTCAACTCACATGGCATCCAATCGCTTGGCGGGAGGGGTTTTAGCCCTGGAGGGACTATAAGATTGCTGGCGCATGATACGTCCATTTTGCATCATGCTTATATGTTGATATTTATTGCATTATGGGCTGTTCTTACATGTTTTGTCACAATAATCATGCCTTTTCTCTCTTATTTTACAAGGTTTACATGAAGAGGAGAATGCCGGCAGCTGAAATTCTGGGCTGGAATAGGAGCAAACTCTGGAAACCTATTATGCACAACTCCAAAAGCCCTGAAACTCCACAGAACGTCGTTTCGGAAAATATAAAAAATATCTGGTGAAAGAAGTCCACGAGAGGGGCCACCGGCTGCCCACGAGGGTGGGGGGCGCGCCCCCCTTCCCAAGGCGCGCCCCCTGCCTCGTGGGCCAGCCGGAAGGCCCCCGGTGCTCATCTTCTCCTATATGAGGTGTTTTGACCTGAAAAAAAATCAGAAGGAGGCTTTCGGGACCAGACGCCGCCGTCTCGAGGTGGAACCGAGGCGAAAACCAATCTAGGGCTCCGGCAGGGCTGTTCTGCCGGGGATACTTCCCTCCGGGAGGGGGAAATCGTCACCTCCGTCATCACCAACAACTCTCCCATCTTGGGGAGGGCTATCTTCATCAACATCTTCACCAGCACCATCTCCTCTCAAACCCTAGTTCATCTCTTGTATCTAATCTTTGTACCCAAACCTCATATTGGTACATGTGGGTTGCTAGTAGTGTTGATTACTCCTTGTAGTTGATGCTACTTGGTTTATTTGGTGGAAGATCATATGTTCAGATCCATTATGCATATTAATACCCCTCTGATCATGAACAATATTAGTCTTGTGAGTAGTTACTTTTGTTCCTGAGGACATGGGAGAAGTCTTGCTATTAGTAGTCATGTGAATTTGGTCTCCGTTCGATATGTTGATGAGATGTATGTTGTCTCTCCTCTAGTGGTGTCATGTGAACGTTGACTACATGACACTTCACCATTATTTGGGCCTAGAGGAAGGCATTGGGAAGTAATAAGTAGATGATGGGTTGCTAGAGTGACAGAAACTTAAACCCTAGTTCATGCGTTGCTTCGTAAGGGGCTGATTTGGATCCATATGTTTCAGGCTATGGTTAGGTTTACCTTAATACTTCTTTTGTAGTTGCGGATGCTTGCATTAGAGGTTAATCATAAGTGGGAGGCTTGTCGAAGTAAGGGCAGCACCCAAGCACCGGTCCACCCACATACCAAATTATCAACGTACCGAACGCGAATCAGATGATCGTGATGAAAACTAGCTTGACGATAATTCCCATGTGTCATCGGGAGCGCTTTCCTTTATATAAGAGTTTGTCCAGGCTTGTCCTTTGCTACAAAAAGGATTGAGCCACCTTGCTGCACCTTATTTACTTTTACCTATTGTCACTTGCTACCAATTACCTTATCACAAAACTATCTGTTACCTATAATTTCAGTGCTTGCAGAAAGTACCTTACCGAAAACTGCCTATCATTTCCTTCTGCTCCTCGTTGGGTTCGACACTCTTACTTATCGAAAGGACTACGATAGATCCCCTACACTTGTGGGTCATCAAGACTCTTTTCTGGCGCCGTTGCGGGGGAGTGAAGCGCCTTTGGTAAGTGGAATTTGGTAAGGAAAAATGTATATAGTGTGCTGAAATTTATTGTCACTTGTTACTATGGCTCAAAATCCTTTGAGGGGCTTGTTCGGGGTATCTTCACCCCAAACAGAAGAGCGAAGAGTTGCTCCTCAACCTACTGCACCTATTGAAAATGTTTGCTTTGAGATTCCTTCGGGTGTGATAGAGAAACTGCTTGAAAATCCCTTTACAGGAGACGAAACACTGCATCCCGACTTACACCTAATCTATGTTGATGAAGTTTGTGGATTGTTTAAGCTTGCAGGTATGCCCGAGGATGTTATCAAGAAGAAGGTCTTTTCTTTATCTTTGAAGGGAGATGCATTGACATGGTTTAGGCTATGCGATGATATGGGATCATGGAACTATAATCGTCTGAAGTTGGAATTTCATCGGAAGTTCTACCCTATGCACCAGGTTCATCGCGATCGTAATTATATTTATAATTTCTGGCGTCGCGAAGGAGAAAGCATCGCTCAAGCTTGGGGGAGGCTTAAGTCAATGTTATATTCATGCCCCAATCATGAGCTCTCAAGAAAATTGATCATTCAAAAATTTTATGCTCGGCTTTCTCATAGTAATCGCTCCATGCTCGATACTTCTTGTTCTGGCTCTTATATGATGAAGACTATTGAATTCAAATGGGATATATTGGAAAGAATTAAACGCAACTCTGAAGATTGGGATCTCGATGAAGGTAAGGAGTCAAGTATGACCCCTAAGTTTGATTGTGTTAAAGCTTTTATGGATACCGATGTTTTCCGTGAGTTTAGCACTAAATATGGACTTGACTCTGAGATAGTAGCTTCTTTCTATGAATCTTTTGCTACTCATGTTGATCTCCCCAAGGAGAAGTGGTTTAAATACCATCCCCCTATTGTTGAAGTAAAAGTAGTTGAACCTATTAAAGTTGAAGAAAAGACTATCACTTATAATGTTGATCCTGTTATACCTACCGCTTATATTGAGAAACCACATTTCCCTGTTAGGATAAAGGATCATGCTCATGCTTCAACTGTAGTTCCTAAAAGTAATACTAGAACACCTACATCCTCTGAGCAAATTAAAATTGAACCTAGTGTTGCTATGGTTAAAGATCTGTTGGTAGAAGATTTAGATGAACATGTTATTTACCTCCAAGAAGAGTCTGCTAGAATAGCCAAACCCAATGCTAGGAATAAACATAAACCTGTTGTAGGCTTGCCTGTCATCTCTGTTAAGATAGGAGAACATTGCTATCATGGTTTATGTGATGTAGGTGCTAGTGCGAGTATTATCCCTTTTGATTTTTACAACAAAATTATGCATGATATTGCACCTGTTGAGTTAGAAGGGATGTATGTTACTATTAAGCTTGCCAATAGAGATAATATTTTACCAGTTGGGATTGTTAGAGATGTTGAAGTCTTGTGTGGGAAGGTTAAATATCATGTTGATTTCCTTATTGTCAGTTCCCCACAAGATGAATTATGTCCCATTATATTTGGTAGACCCTTCTTGAATACTATTAATGCCAAGATAGACTGCGTCAAAGATATTGTCACGGTTGGATTAGGGGACATGTCTCATGATTTTAACTTTCCTAAATTCCATAGACAACCCCTCGAAAATGAACCACCCAGTAAGGATGAACTTATTGGTCTTGCTTCCATTGTCGTGCCACCTAATGATCCTTTAGAACATTACCTGCTAGACCATGAAAATGATATGAATATGAAGGAGAGAAGGGAAATAGATGAAATATTCCTTACCCAGGGACCTGTATTGAAAAACAACTTGCATGTTGAAATCCTAGGGGATCCTCCTCCACCCAAGGGTGATCCCGTGTTTGAACTTAAACCTTTGCCTGATAATCTTAAGTATGTTTATCTTGATGAAAAGAAGATATATCCTGTTATTATTGGTGCTAACCTTTCAGAGCAGAAAGAAGAAAAAATATTGAAAACTCTGAAGAAGCATCGTGCGGCTATTGGATATACTCTGGATGATCTTAAGGGCATTAGTCCCACTATATGCCAACACAAGATAAAATTGGAAGAAAATGCTAAACCAGTTATTGATCATCAGCGACGGTTAAATCCTAAGATGAAAGAAGTGGTAAGGAAGGAAATACTAAAGCTCCTAGAGGCAGGTACTATCTATCAAGTTGCTGATAGCCAGTGGGTAAGTCATGTCCATTGTGTCCCTAAGAAAGGAGGTATGACTGTCGTTCCTAATCATAAAGATGAATTGATCCCGCAAAGAATAGTTACAGGTTATAGGATGGTAATTGATTTCCGTAAGTTAAATAAAGCTACTAAGAAAGATCATTACCCCTTGCCATTTATTGATCAAATGCTAGAAAGATCATCCAAACATACTCATTTCTTCTTTCTAGATGGTTATTCTGGTTTCTCACAAATACATGTGTCAAAAGGGGATCAAGAAAACACCATCTTTACTTGTCCTTTCGGTACCTTTGCTTATAGACGTATGCCTTTTGGTTTATGTAGTGCACTTGCTACCTTTCAAAGATGCATGATGGCTATATTCTCTTATTTTTGTGAAAATATTGTTGAGGTGTTCATGGATGATTTCTCCGTTTACAGAACTTCTTTTGATGATTGCTTAAGCAACCTTGATCGAGTTTTGCAGAGATGTGAAGACACTAATCTTGTCTTGAATTGGGAGAAGTGCCACTTATGGTTAATGAAGGCATTGTCTTGGGACATAAAATTTCTGAAAGAGGTATTGAAGTTGACAAAGCTAAAGTTGATGCTATTGGAAAGATGCCATGCCCTATGGATATCAAAGGTCTACGAAGTTTCCTTGGTCATGTCGGGTTTTATAGGAGGTTCATTAAGGACTTCTCCAAAATCTCCAGGCCTCTGACTAATCTTTTACAAAAAGATATTCCTTTTGTCTTTGATGATGATTGTCTAGAAGCATTTGAAATACTTAAGAAAGCACTGATCTCTGCACCTATTGTCCAGCCTCCTGACTGGAATTTACCCTTTGAGATTATGTGCGATGCTAGTGATTATGTTGTAGGTGTTGTCTTAGGGCAAAGAGTTGATAAGAAATTGAACGTTATCTAGTGTGCTAGTAAAATTGTAGATAGTACCCAAAGAAATTATGCTACCACTGAGAAAGAATTTTTAGCAGTCATATTTGCTTGTGATAAGTTTAGACCCTACATCGTTGATTCTAAGGTAACCATTCACACTGATCATGCTGCTATCAAATACCTTATGGAAAAGAAAGATGCTAAGCCTAGACTAATTAGATGGGTTCTCTTGGTGCAAGAATTTGACTTGCATATTATTGATAGAAAAGGAGCTGAGAACCCTGTAGCAGATAACTTGTCAAGGTTAGAAAATATACTTGATGACCCACAACCTATTGATGATAGCTTTCCTGATGAACAATTAGCTGTCATAAATACTTCTCGTACTGCTCCATGGTATGCTGATTATGCTAATTACATTGTTGCTAAGTTTATACCTCCTAGCTTCACATACCAGCAAAAGAAAAAGTTCTTCTATGATTTGAGACATTACTTCTTGGATGACCCACATCTTTATAAAGAAGGAGTAGATGGTATTATTAGACGTTGTGTACCTGAGCATGAACAGGAACAGATCCTACGCAAGTGCCACTCCGAAGGTTATGGAGGACACCATGCGGGAGATAGAACTGCACACAAGGTATTGCAATCCGGTTTTTATTGGCCTACTCTCTTCAAGGATGCCCGTAAGTTTATCTTATCTTGTGATGAATGTCAAAGAATTGGTAATATTAGTAGACGTCAAGAAATGCCTATGAACTATTCACTTGTTATTGAACCATTTGATGTTTGGGGCTTTGATTATATGGGACCTTTTCCTGCCTCTAATGGGTACACACATATTTTAGTTGATGTTGATTATGTTACTAAGTGGGTAGAAGCTATTACAACTAGTAGTGTTGATCATAACACCTCTATTAAGATGCTTAAAGAAGTTATTTTCCCGAGGTTTGGAGTCCCTAGATACCTAATGACTGATGGTGGTTCACACTTCATTCATGGTGCTTTTCGTAAAATGCTTGCTAAGTATGATGTCAACCATAGAATTGCATCTCCATATCACCCACAGACTAGTGGTCAAGTAGAACTAAGTAATAGGGAGTTGAAACTAATCTTGCAAAAGACAGTTAATAGGTCTAGGAAGAATTGGTCCAAGAAACTAGATGATGCATTATGGGCTTATAGAACTGCATACAAAAATCCTATGGGTATGTCTCCATATAAGATGGTATATGGAAAAGCTTGTCACTTACCTCTAGAGCTAGAACATAAGGCATATTGGGCTATTAAAGAGCTCAATTATGATTTCGAACTTTCCGGTGAAAAGAGGTTATTTGACATTAGCTGCCTTGATGAGTGGAGAACCCAGGCCTATGAGAATGCCAAGCTGTTTAAAGAAAAAGTTAAGAGATGGCATGACAAAAGGATATAAAAGCTTGAGTTTAACGTAGGTGATTATGTCTTGCTATTCAACTCTCGTTTAAGATTTTTTGCAGAAAAACTTCTCTCCAAGTGGAAAGGACCTTACGTTATCGAGGAGGTCTATCGTTCCGGTGCCATACAAATCAACAACTTTGAAGGCACAAATCCGAAGGTGGTGAATGGTAAAAGAATCAAACATTATATCTCAGGTAATCCTATAAATGTTGAAACCAATATTATTGAAACCATAACCCCGGAAGAATACATAAGGGACACTTTCCAGAACGATTCAGCCTCCGAAAAGGGAGAGGTATGTGATACGGTAAGTAAACCGACTCCAAAACAGTTCTAAAGGCAATTTTTCTCCGTATTGGAATATTTAGAAAAATAGAAAAATAAACCGCAGTCCGGAAGAGACACAAGGCGTCCACGAGGGTCGAGGGCGTGCCCCCCTTCCCAGGGCGCGCCCCCCTGCCTCGTGGTCACCCCGTGTGTCCCCTGGACTCCGTTTTCTTGTGGATTACTCCTTTTGGTCGGTAAAATTCATTATATATACTCCCGAAGGTTTTGATCTCTATATCACGCAAAAATCCTCTGTTTTCGTTTCGAGCTGTTGTTTTTGACAGATCTAGATCATCATGGCATCCTGCAACACCCCCAAGGACAAGTTCTTCGAGAAGGTCATCGACCCCTACCTTGCGGAGGTGCTGCACCACCCTAAAACCATGGAGTTGCATGAAGGGGTGCTGCACATCCGTGATGTTGAGGGGCCAAGGAGGACCGGAAGCGTGGAGACAAGACTCGAAGCAATGGAACAGCAAGTTTTCAAGTGCCAAGGTATGGTGGAACGAGGACTCAACACCAACCACATGATGATCTTGGAGCTCGCCAACAACCTCAAGCTGGACTCAAAGATCTTTGGGGAAGCTATCTCCAATCTTCAAGAGAAGATCGAACACCTCCAAGCCTAGATCTATGACCTGCAAAACCAAAACTATGAGTATGAATATAGATTCAAGAAGATGAGTTTGGCTGCAGATTTGACTATCCCGGAGACTCGATCATCCTTCTACGATGGTGAACCCATGCCTTGGAAGGTGGAAAACAAGCCTACATCATCAACAACGCCATCATCACCACCCCCGAAGAAGGAGACATAATCATATGGGTATGGGCACTCCCCTTGGCAACTGCCAAGCTTGGGGGAGTGACCCCGGTATCGTATCACCATCACTCCTATCTTTACCGTTTTACTTAGTTCGATCATTTTGGTAGTATCTTGATCTATTAGAATAAAGTTAGCATGATCTAGTTGTGAGCTTTTGCTTTGTGAGCTTTATCCTTTGTAATCGAGTCCGTGAGCTATATAATAAAGATTAGTGTTGAGTCAAGGGCTTGATTTCCTCACTTGGGTCATGATAAAAAGAAAGAAAACATAAAGAGTACCAAACAGATCATATCGATCTTGTGGGAAGTAATGACTTCACATACAAGAGTATGATAAATAAAAGTTGTTGGGAGGTGACAAATATAGTTTTGGTCATCGTTGCAATTAATAGGAAGTAATAAAAGAAGAGAGGCTTCACATACAAATATACTATCTTGGACATCTTTTATGATTGTGAGCACTCATTAAAGTATGACATGTTAAAGAGTTGATGTTGGACAAGGAAGACAACATAATGGGTTATGTCTTCTTATATCCGAAATAAAGTATATTGTCATGGATCATCCAACATGTTGAGCTTGCCTTTCCCCCTCATGCTAGCCAAAACTCCTCGCACTAAGTAGAGATACTTTGTGCTTCCATATATCCTTAAACCCAGTTTTGCCATGAGAGTCCACCATACCTACCTATGGATTGAGAAAGATCCTTCCAAGTAAGTTGTCATGTTGCAAACTCGCTAAAATATGTATAATTTATTAGTATGGGAGAAATTAGCTTTATATGATCTTGTGATATGGAAGTAATAAAAGTGACGGACTGCATAATAAAGGTCCTTATCACAAGTGGCAATATAAAGGGAAGTTCTTCTATGCTAAGACTTTGTGCATCCAACCATAAAAACACATGACAACCTCTGCTTCCCTCTGCGAAGGGCCTGACTATTATTCTTGTCTTATAAGTGTCAAGGTGAATCCACCTTTCCTTTTACATTTTATTCTTTGGCAAGCACATTGTGTTGGAAAGATCCTGGCATATATACCCACTTGGATGTAAGTTTTCATGATCTATTACTGTTGACATTACCCTTGAGGCAAAGGTTGGGAGGCAACACCATAAGCCCCTATCTTTCTCTGTGTCCAATTAAAACTCGATAAACATTAGTATTGCGTGAGTGTGAGCAATTGTGAAAGATTATATGATAGTTGAGTATGTAGGCTTGCTGAAAAGCTCTTATATTGACTCTTTCTGATGTTACGATAAATTGCAATTGCTTCAATGACCGAGATCAAAGTTTGTTAGTTTCAAATGAAGTTTATAATTCATACTTGATATTGTGGATGAATTGTTACTTTATCATAAGAATCAAATGAATATATTTATATAAGTTGTTGTTATGAGAATGATCATGATGCCCTCATGTCCGTATTTTGTTTTATCGACACCTCTATCTCTAAACATGTGGACATATTTTTCGATATCGGCTTTCGCTTGAGGACAAGCGAGGTCTAAGCTTGGGGGAGTTGATACGTCCATTTTGCATCATGCTTATATGTTGATATTTACTGCATTATGGGCTGTTCTTACATGTTTTGTCACAATAGTTATGCCTTTTCTCTCTTATTTTACAAGGATTACATGAAGAGGGAGAATGCCGGCAGCTGGAATTCTGGGCTGGAAAAGGAGCAAACTCTGGAAACCTATTCTGCACAACTCCAAAAGCCCTGAAACTCAACAGAACGTCGTTCCAGAAAATATAAAAAATATCTGGCGAAAGAAGTCCACGAGAGGGGCCACCGGCTGCCCACCAGGGTGGGGGGCACGCCCCCTTCCCAGGGCGCGCCCCCTGCCTCGTGGGCCAGCCGGAAGGCCCCCGGTGCCCATCTTCTCCTATAAGAGGTGTTTTGACATGAAAAAAATTAGAAGGAGGCTTTCGGGACCAGACGCCGCCGTCTCAAGGCGGAACCGAGGCGGAAACCAATCTAGGGATCCGGCAGAGCTGTTCTGTCGGGGATACTTCCCTACGGGAGGGGGAAATCGTCACTGTCGTCATCATCAACAACTCTCCCATCTTGGGGAGGGCTATCTTCATCAACATCTTTACCAGCACCATCTCCTCTCAAACCCTAGTTCATCCCTTGTATCAAATCTTTGTACCCAAACCTCATATTGGTACCTGTGGGTTGCTAGTAGTGTTGATTACTCCTTGTAGTTGATGCTAGTTGGTTTATTTGGTGGAAGATCATATGTTCAGATCCATTATGCATATTAATACCCCTCTGATCATGAACAATATTATGTCTTGTGAGTAGTTACTTTTGTTCCTGAGGACATGGGAGAAGTCTTGCTATTAGTAGTCATGTGAATTTGGTCTTTGTTTGATATTCTGATGAGATGTATGTTGGCTCTCCTCTAGTGGTGTCATGTGAACGTAGACTACATGACACTTCACCATTATTTGGGCCTAGAGGAAGGCATTGGGAATTAATAAGTAGATGATGGGTTGCTAGAGTGACAGAAGCTTATACCCTAGTTTATGTGTTGCTTCATAAGGGGCTGATTTGGATCCATAAGTTTCAGGCTATGGTTAGGTTTACCTTAATACTTCTTTTGTAGTTGCGGATGCTTGCATTAGAGGTTAATCATAAGTGGGAGGCTTTTCCAAGTAAGGGCAGCACCCAAGCACCGGTCCACCCACATACCAAATTATCAAAGTACCGAACGTGAATCACATGATCGTGATGAAAACTAGCTTGACGATAATTCCCATGTGTCCTCGAGAGCGCTTTCCTTTATATAAGAGTTTGTCCAGGCTTGTCCTTTGGTACAAAAGGATTGAGCCACCTTTATGCACCTTATTTACTTTTACCATTTGTCACTTGCTACCAATTACCTTATCACAAAACTATTTGTTACCTATAATTTCAGTGCTTGCAGAAAGTACCTTACCGAAAACTGCCTATCATTTCCTTCTGCTCCTCGTTGGGTTCGACACTCTTACTTATCGAAAGGACTACGATAGATCCCCTACACTTGTGGGTCATCAGTGCACCGTGTCCGGCTTGCTGCCCTTCGAGGTGGTCTTGTAGGATCGAAAGTATGTCTAGAGGGGGGTGATTAGACTACTTGACCAAATAAAAAACTTAGCCTTTTCCCAATTTTAAGTTTTGGCAGATTTTAGCAATTTAGCACAAGTCAAGCACTCTTCCTAGACATGCAATTCTAGAGTTGTGGCAGTAGAAAGTAAAGCATTGCATATGAAGGTAAATGAAGGGGTTGGAGAGTGAAAATGTAATTGGAGACATGGATCTTTTTGGCGTGGTTCCGATAGGTGGTGCTATCGTACATCCACGTTGATGGAGACTTCAACCCACGAAGGTAACGGTTGCGCGAGTCCACGGAGGGCTCCACCCACGGAGAAGCAACCTTGTCTATCCCACTATGGATGTCACCCACGAAGGACTTGCCTCACTAGGGTAGATCATCATGAATTAGGAGATCTCCTTGCCCTTACAAACTCCTTGGTTCAACTCCACAATCTTGTCAGAGGCTCCCAAGTGACACCTAACCAATCTAGAAGACACCATTCTCCAAAAGGTAATAAATGGTGTGTTGATGATGAACTCCTTGCTCTAGTGCTTCAAATGATAGTCTCCCCAATATTCAACTCTCTCTCATAGATTTGGATATGATGGAAGGAAGATTTGAGTGGAAAGCAACTTGGGGAAGGCTAGAGATCAAGATTCTTGTGGTTGGATTGGATTATCTTGGTCTAGAATATGAGTAGGTGGTTCTCTCTCAGAAAATGTATAGTGGAAGTGTAGGCACATTCTAATGGCTCTCTCTCTATGTGTGTGATGGAGAAGGGGTGGAGGGGTATATATAGCCTCCACACAAAATCTAGCCGTTACACACATTTGACCCAACTCGGTCAGACCGAATAAACAAACTCGGTCAGACCAAAGCAGTTAAAAATGTGAATGTTAGACATTTTGGTGGGACCGATAGTATCAACTCGGTGAGACTAATGCGCTAGGGTTAGGGCAAAACCTCAACTCGATTTAATCGATTACACAAACTCGGTGAGACCGATTTTCGTAATAGGCTAACAGAGTGTTGGTCAGGAAAACTCGGTGGGACCGACTCACTCATCTCGGTGAGACCGAAACGTTATGAAGAGGAAACATAGAGTTTGCAATGCCAACTCGGTGGGACCGATTCGCTCATCTCGGTTAGACCGAAACATTACGAAGAGTAAATAGAGAGTTTGCATTCCCATCATGGTGAGACCGAGATCCCTATCGGTGAGACTGAACTAATTAGGGTTTGTGGCAGTGGCTAGGTCAAGTGAACTCGGTGGTGCCGGATAGATCAAATCGGTGGGGCCGAGTTTGAATTTTAGGTTTCGGACGTATGTGGAAATGAGAAACTAGTTGAGGGATTTGGAGCATATCACTAAGCATTTGAGCAAGTAACACATTAAGCAAAACCTCATCCGCTTTTAATAGTATTGGCTTTTCCTATGGACTCAATGTGATCTTTGTCGGGGAAACTGGTCGCCCACGAACACCTATGGGACCGGAGCCCCTTTTCGGTACGGCAAGGGAGCGGAGGGAGCACAAAGAGCAGATCGAGGGGCACACGCGAGCAGTTTTACCCAGGTTCGGGCCGCACGGATGCGTAAAACCCTACTCCTGCCCTGGTTGTATTGAGTTCTTCGCTCGGGAGCAAGAAGATCTACAGTACTAGCTACACCGAGCGTGGGAGTGATCAAGTTTTCGGAACCGAACCCCCTCTACGTTGTGCATGGGCTCCTTTTATAGCTCAAAGGGGTCACCGACAGGTGTCAACGTAGATGAGGGTAAAAGCGTAAAATTGGTGTTAGTTGTAATAGTGCATGTACAGTGTATGTACAGTGGTCTGTACCTAACCTTGATGGTGGGGGACAAGGGCATTGAATGCCCGTCGCCGTCACCCCAAAAGCGCCCGCCCGGGCGTCTCCGTTAGCCACGACGGAGTCCTTGTCATCGTGGCTTGCCACCGTGTACCCCAGGCTGCACAGCCATCCGCCACGTGCCCCAGGAAGGGCCCCAGGGCGACGCGTGGCCAGGTGAGCTGGAGCGCAGGCACACAGTGAAAGCTTGCCGCGGCAAGCACCTTGCAGCGGTCGCTACCTTGTCGGGCCCGGAAGCTTGCCACTCTCCGGCTCTTGCCGGGGCGCGCGATGCGCCACGGCATGTCTTCTGAAATGCTGTTCTTTGGCCTTCCTGGCAAGCTCCTCTTGCCAGGGTCTTGTGCAGAAGGGATGATCTAGAGCCTGGAGCGGCCTTCCCGGCAAGCTCCCCTTGCCGTGGTCTTGTTTCTTAACTTGAATACTTTGTTCTTGAATGGCTTCAAGGGAACTAGAGCGGGCTTTGGCGGGCACGTGGTGAGCCTGACCACGGGACGCTGCTACTGCCCGTGCACAAGTCGGGATACTAAGGTACCCCTACTTTAGTACACCGACAGGAGCCCCCGGGCCTGGGCCACACACGGTGCCGAGCGCTGTTGGGCCAGGCCCAAAACAGTGCACGGGCACACGCGGCCCACGGCGCGCCATATCCCGCTCCGTATCCGCCGCATCCCTCCCTAACGGCACGCGTCGATTGCGGCGTCGTGGGAGAGATCGTGGCCTGTTTCTTTAATGGGAAAATGCGGAACGTCCCCCACTTCCCCCTTAAAAGAAGAGGAAGCAGGGGCAGTTTCCCCCTCATTGCTTCATTGCGTCTTCAATCTCCAGAAACCCCCGCCGCTCTCCGCCTCCCAAAGGTCGATAGAGAGCCGAGCTCCACCCTTCCTCCGCCGTCTCCAGCATCCTCAGGGCCGCCGACCCCCCTCACCGTCTCCGCCATGGCCTCGAAGAGCGACAAGGCGAAGAAAGATAAGTCCGATAAGGCGGCGAAGCTGGTAGCCATGCAGAAGCGGATGGTGGTCTTCCCGCCGAGGCTCGGCGCGAGGGAGCTGCGGGACAAGTATTACTTGTTCTGGGCGAGGGAGACGAAGGCTCACCCGCGCACCAGGGTCCTCCCCGCCGAAGCTTGCGATACGTATCCGGGAGGTTACCATTTCTTCGCTCTGTTCTTCCACTGCGGTCTTTGTCCCCCGTACTCTGAGTTTTTCTGCGATGTGATGAACACATACGGATTCCACCTCCTAGATTTCACCCCAAATGCAGTCTTGACCTTGGCCGTTTTCGCACATTTGTGCGAAAACTTTGTCGGGGTCCACCCCAACGTAGCTCTCTTCCGCCACTTTTTCACACCTAGAGTAGAGTCTGCATCCCCACTCTCCGGCGGCATCTCTTGGATCTTCAGGCTCAACAAGAAAGAGGCGTACTTGATTGGAGAGCTCCGCGGCAAGTGGGATGAGTGGAGGGCTGATTGGTGCTGGGTCATGGAAGAGGAACCACAGCAGTTTACCTCCCTGTGCCGAGCGGCAATAGTGCACGGCAAGGATTGGAGTGACTTGGCCCCGGAGGACGATAAGCTGCAGATTGCCCTTACTAGGATCCTTCGCCTCCGGGCCGCCAACCTTACTGTGGGTGAGGTCGGGGCGGATTTCCTCCGCCACCGCATTGCCCCCTTGCAGGACAGGAAGAGGCCTGCTTGGGAGTTCGGCAATGCGGCAGACTTCATGAGGCTGCGCCCCGGGCTGAATTACAACTTCACCGTCTTGGAGCTCAAGGGAATGGTCCGCTCGCTGTTTAAGCATGACCCCAAGCACAAGGAGTGGTTCACCCCGTCGAACGGAGTAGTTCCACTATGCAACAACTCTGCCCTTAGTGCCATCCGTGCGGCAATGCCTCAGTATGACTCCCACGGGGTTGATCCTACTTGGCTGATGCCTTCAGAAGAGACCGTGCAGACCTTCTTCGACAACCTGGTTGAACGGCCGCGCAACCCCAAAGAGAAGAAGGGCCTCACTCGTGCGACCACCGACCGCGACATGGCATACATCGCTAGCAGGATGGAGGAGGCTGCCGCAGCGGCGGCTGCGGGTGAGTTTGGATACACCATGGAAGAAGCAGAAGCAGCGGATGCAGTGAGCCGGGCCGAGGAGGAGGAGATCCTCAAACTGCTGAAGCCCGCCGGGAAGCCTGCCGGGGAGCCTGCCGGGACAAGCGAGGCTGCCAGGCAAGGCACTGAGTCCAGTGAGCCCGCCGAGGAGGACGCCGAATCGGGCGATTCCGATGAAGACTCGGACGGTTCACTGAACCTCGACGACCTTTCCTCATCCTCGGAGAATTCTCCGCCACCGCCAAGTCCTCCGCCACAGCCAAAGAAGCGCCTCCGCAAGACCACCGAGACGGTGAAGCAGCCGGCACCCCGACAGTAGCCGAAGCGTCGTGCGACGTGTGCCACCACGACGAGCAAGGTCGTCAAGGAGGTGCCTTGCGCCTCAGCGGCAAGCGGAGGGGGGTCTTCCCGAACCGGTTCTGGTGCTCCTTCTGCCCCCCGGTCCTCGGCGACGACCGGCGCGGGGTCTTCTCGACCCACGGCTCCGGAGCCCGCCAAGCGCCCGAGGGAGCCTACTCCTCCAGCCCCTCGCACTGGGATGCGCGAGGCGGAATTTGACTTCTCCGCCCTTAGCTCCGACGAGGAGGAGGAAGAGTAAGCACTTGCAACTTTTATTTCCTTTAATTCTTGTTGCTCTTGTCTTGAATTCTCTTTGCCTAACTTTGATCTTGTTTGGCTTCCAGGACCCTGACCCAGAGGCTGGCGAAGAGGGCCAAGATCCATGTGGTTGACCTTGAGGACGACGAGCCCGTCGCCGCGGCAGGAGATGCGCCCGCGACAGGCTTGTCGGACCAGCCTGCTGCTCCGGAGAGCAGCCCCCAGCGCAGCCCCCAGCGTAAGTTCCTTGTTCACTTCTCTGCTTATTGGGCGCGCTTGAGCTTCTTATCCTTATTGATGTCTTGTTTGCTTGTTGACTTGTGCAGAAGTGGAGCCGCAGCCGCAGGAGCGCCAGGAGACTGCTCCCGACGAGCCGCTTGTCCCACCATCCCCGCCAAGGAGGAGTTCCCCGGCGAGGGAGGGTGCCCTGCCAAGGGCGGGTACTCCGCCAAGGGCGAGTACCCCGCCAAGGGCGAGCACCCTGACAAGGGAGGGCACCCCGCCAAGGGAAGGCGCCAGCAGCCCTTCGCCAGCGGGGGCCACTACTACGCCGCCAAGGGAGAACTCCTCGGCGAGGGACCCCGTTACTGAAGAGGCCCGCGCAGGTAAACCCTTGTACTTTCCTTCTTTTGAACTCTTCTTTTTTGGATATTTGCTTGACGATTCTTCTTTTCTTTTTTTTCTGTTATTAGATCCGCCCGTCCCGGAGCCGATGGAGACGGAGACCATCGCCGACGAGGAAGTGCGCGACAATTCTGGTGACGCCGCCACTGCTGACGAGCCCGTCGCCGACGAGACTCCCGCGGCCACTGACGCGGCAGATGGGGAGGAGACCGGCGACCGCACTGATGGCCCTGAGGCCGCAGGAGCGCCGGACGCTGCACCGGCCGCCGACCCCTCCGCTGCCGTGACTGGGGCGGGTATCTATCTGGAGGCCGCCAATGGGGTCTTCATCCAAGTCCCGTGGGCGTCCTCATCAAGGGAACCCGCGGAGGGGGAGAGCTTCGATGGAGAAGTCCTCGCCTTCGCCGGGCTAAGGGTTGTCGACGCGCCCGGCAGCAGCAGCGAGCCCGAAGAGGAGCAGCTCCTGTGTCGGCTTCTGGGCTTGTACCGAGCCAGGCAGGCCAAGCTGGAGTCCCGAGAGGCTTTGGCCGCCAATGCTAGCATCGACTTGGAGAAGCGCGCCGCCGAGCTCCGCACCGCCAACCAAGCGGCCCTCCGGAACTTGGCGGAGGAGCGCGAGGAGCTCGCCTAGGCGCACCAGGCGTTCATCCTCGAGAAGGCCGAGGTTGAGGAGCAGCATCGACTGGCCGCCGAGGATCTGGCTCGGCGGGAAGGAGCACTAAACCAGCGGAAGGTCGACCTCGACAGCCACGAGGACGACCTTGCCGCGCGCGAGCAGTCCATTGGAGGGGCTCTGCAGGAGGCGAGGGACGCCACTGCTGCCGCAGAGACCGCCAAGAGGGACCTGGAGGCGAGGGTGGCGCAGCTGGAGCTCAATCTGAAGACGAGCGAGTAGAAGGCTGCCGCGCTCAAACTTGAAAGGGAGAAGGATGCCCACAACCACTCGGAGCTGCAGGTCCAACTCTCCGAGAAGGGTAAAGAGCTCAACGACGCCAAGGACTCCATCGCAGACTTGGAGCTGAAGGTGTCCACCCTTACTGGGTCGCTTGACGGGGCCCGGAACAGGGAGTCCAAGTTGAAGGAAGATCTCCGGGCTGAAAGGGCGCTGCTGGACAGTGCCGCTCTGTCGCAGAACAACTTCCAGCGGGCGGTGGAGCAGTGGACCGAGGAGCTCGTCGCCTCCGCCGCCAACATCGACAAGGAGATGGTGGCGCTGAGGGCGGATCACCTCGTGTACTCCCCCGACGAGAGCCTCCCCCACAGCGCCAAGCTGAGCTTGTTCTTCAGAGGAGTGGCGCCGGCCCTTGCGCAGCTACGGGAGAGGGTCCCCACGCAGCTGGCTAACGAGGCGCGCCGGCTTTGCATGGGTACTATGGAGCGGGTGTTGACGAAGATCGTCTATCGCAACCCCGGGATTAATCTCGAGAACGTCCTCCGGACCTTGCCGCCCGAAGCTGACCTGGAAGCGCTGAAGGCACAAGTTGCCCACATCGTGGCCAACGCGGGCAAGATCAAGAGGGTTGACGAAGACCGTGTAGACTAGGCTCCCTTCTTTCTGCTTCCCTTGCCGCTGTCGATTAAGTCATGGGTAATAGTTGGTTAGAACAGCGGCAAGTTATCTTGTAATATAACTTTATTTTGGATAGTCAATGCAGTGTTATCTCTCTTGCTTGATCCCTTCACTTTGTATGCTTTCCACCTTACGCTTTTAGGGAACTTGCCGGCAAAGGGACCCTTGCCGCGAGCGCTGAGTGTGGAACTCTTAGCAGCCTGCTGGCAATGCCCTCGCCGGCAAGAAACCTTGCCGCAGCTAGTCGCAGCACACTTAGGTTGTTGAGCGAACTCGAAAGCGAAATAAGGGCGCGACACTTGTCGCAGCTCACTTAAGCCGTTGAGCGTGCTCGAAACAAAGTAAGGGCGCGGCTAGACACGGGTAGGTTCCTCCGCGCACAGGTTTTTCATACAAAGTGTGGTCGTTCAAGGAAGATAACTAAGAATTTTAAAATTTTGAATGCTCAAACTTTGGCAACTTAGCTTTTGCGTTCTGTTTGCTTCTCGGCAAGGCTTTCCTTCCTTGAACAGCACTTGGTCCATACCACTGTCTCCTTCCCCCCCCCGGCAAACTTGTGCGCGAGGAACACTTCTTCTGCTTGAGAGAAAAAGGAAGAGGGAAGGAAACGCAGATATGGAGCCTTGCGGCTTGTTATCGCTTACCGGGATCATGTGCTGCACAAAGTGTCAGATAATACATGCGATGGAAACAAGAATGCATGAAACGACAAGCTGTGCGAAGCACAAAAGTTTTACTGATGCACGGGGTCTGTGCCCGGCTTTGTACAAAGGTTTACATGCAACAGCGGCAAGACTTGTACAAAAGGTGGTTGCCGGAGCGGATCACGGCAACCGCGCCTCATGGGTGAAACTTGCGAAGATGCTCAATGTTCCAGGAGTTGCTCATCGGTAAGCCTTCTTCGGTCTCAAGGCAGACAGCGCCGGGCCTTGTGACTTGTCTCACCCGATAAGGGCCTTCCCACTTCGGCGTCAACTTGTTGGAGTTCTTGGCGGACTAAACGCGCCGAAGAACAAGGTCGCCTTCTTCGAGACTCCTGGCCTTGACTTTGCGGCTATGATAGCGACGCAAAGCTTGCTGATATCGAGCAGCTCGTACAGCAGCCTGGAGACGGTCCTCCTCGAGGAGCAATGCATCATCTTGCCGCAGCTGCTCCTGCTCAAGCTCATCGTAAGCGAGTACTCGAGGAGATCCGTATACGAGTTCCGTGGGGAGAACTGCCTCTGCTCCATAGACAAGAGCAAAGGGTGTCTGTCCGGTGGCTCGATTCGGTGTCGTCCTGATTGACCAAAGAGCCGCCGGCAACTCCTCAATCCAGTTTCTTCCGCACTTGTGTAGCCTGTCGAAGGTTCTTGTCTTGAGTCCGCGCAGCACTTCAGCATTTGCCCTCTCCGCTTGACCATTGCTCCTCGGGTGAGCAACAGAAGCGAAGCAGACCTTGGCGCCAAGGTCTTGGACGTACTGCATGAAGGTGCGGCTTGTGAACTATGTGCCATTGTCGGTGATGATCCTGTTAGGGATTCTGAAACGGCAAACGATCGATCTGAAGAACCTGACTGCTGACTGTGCGGTCACCTTTTTCACTGGTTCCACTTCCGGACACTTTGTGAACTTGTCGATAGCAACGTACAAGTACTCAAAGCCCCCGACAGCGCGGGGAAAGGGGCCGAGGATGTCGAGCCCCCAGACCGAAAAGGGCCAGGACAAAGGGATCGTCTGGAGAGCTTGAGCTGGCTGGTGTATTTGCTTGGCATGGAACTGGCACGCTTCACACTTGGTTACTTGTGCAGTTGCATCTTGGAGGGCTTCTGGCCAAAAGAAACCCTGCCGGAACGCCTTCCCGGCAAGTGCTCTTGCGCCAATGTGGTGTCCACATATGCCTCCGTGGATCTCTGCCAACAGCTTCTGTCCATCTTCCCGGGAAATGCACTTCAATCTGACACCATTGAGTCTTCTTCTGTACAGTTCATTGCCGACGAACTGGTACATACTTGACTGCCTGGTTATCCTCTCTATCTCTTCTGTTTCTTCGGAAAGTTCTCCAGTTTGAAGGAAGCGGACAATTTGATGTGCCTAGGTTGGAGCTTGAGGCTCAACAACGAGGACTAAAGGCATCAATGCTGCTGCGGGAACGTCATCTTCCACGGCAAGAACCTGCGGTTCTGCCGGAGCTGAGCGTTCCCCGGCAAGCCTGCCGGGGCAAGACTTGCCGGGAACATCTGCTTCAACTGCACGAACCCTTGGGTCCGCAGGAGCAGGCTGTTCCTCAGCAACTTGGCCGTCGATCTTGGGGACCTTGGCGGCGGCTTCAGGAAGATCCGTCGGCAAGTAGTCTCCGGAGACCAACTTTCTTTTCTTGCTCTGCCCAACTGATGGTGTAACGGATGGTTGAGTTAACTTGAGCAGGAAGGTCCCTGGTTCCACAGGTAACTTCATTGCAGCACACTTTGAAAGGCCATCTGCGATATCATTTTGAGCTCTTGGAACGTGCTCCATTTGCAGGCCTTCAAAGTGTTCTTCAAGTTTCCTCACTTCATCGACATAAGCTTCCATCAAAGGACTCTGGTAGCTCTTGTTTACTTGTCGGACCACCAACTATGAATCTCCCCGAACAATCAGCTTCTTGATCCCAAGTTCGGCTGCAATTCTGAGGCCGGCAAGCAAACCTTCATACTCTACGGTATTGTTTGTCGCTTGTTCCTTGGGAAAGTGCATTTGAACAACGTACTTGAGATGCTCCCCGGTGGGCGCTACGAGTAGCACACCAGCACCGGCGCCTTGCAGCGAGAAGGCACCATCAAAGTACATTATCCATTCTTTGCTTGCTTCTTTGACGGGGATGTTTGTCTCTGGAACTTCTTCGTCAGGTGTTGGCGTCCATTCTGCTATGAACTCTGCTAAAGCTCTGCTCTGTATAGTTGATGTGCTTTCAAATTTAAGACCAAAGCTTGACAGCTCTAGTGCCCACTCGACGATCCTTCCTGTTGCTTCTGGGTTTTGCAATATCCTCTTCAGCGGAAAGCGAGTGACCACTATTATCTCATGTGCTTGGAAGTAGTGGCGCAGCTTTCTCGAGGCCATGAGGAGGCTGAAAAGCAGCTTCTGCACCCCAGAGTATCTTAATCTAGCCCCCTGCAAGAGGGAACTTACAAAATAAACTGGGCGTTGTACCATCTTCTTTCGCACTTCTCCTTGTTCCTGCGCAGATTTGTCCTTGTCGGGGTCAGAGCTTGTCGGGGAAGCCCCCTGCTTATCGCTGGATGTGCTTGCCGAGGCTGTGGGCTCCTCCTCTGCCTCCCTCTCCGCTACCAACGCAGCACTAACCACTTGATTGGTTGCTGCTAAGTATAGCAGCAACTTCTCTTGCGGCTTAGGCGCGACAAGTATAGGAGTGGAGGACAGGTATCCTTTCAAGTCCTGTAGCGCTGCCTCCGCTTCCGGAGTCCATTTCATTGGACCTGCCTTTTTCAGGATTTTGAAGAACGGCAGGGCGCGTTCTGCAGATTCTGAAATGAACCTGCTGAGGGCAGCCACACAACCAGCAAGTCTCCGTACATCCTTGACGCGCTTTGGAGCTTCGATCTGCTCAATCGCCTTGATCTTGTCGGGATTGGCTTCAATCCCCCTCTGTGACACAAAGAACCCGAGAAGCTTGCCGGAGGGGACTCCGAAGACGCACTTCTCGGGGTTCAACTTGAGTTGTATCTTGCGCAGATTTGCAAAAGTCTCATCCAGGTCTTGGATCAGGGTATCCTTGTCCTTGCTCTTGACCACTATGTCATCCATGTAGGCTTCTACATTCCTGTGTATCTGTGGCTCAAAAGCAGTGTGGACTACCCTTGCAAATGTTGAGCCCGCATTCTTCAGTCCAAAGGGCATACGCATGAAACAGTAAGTGCCACATGGAGTAATGAATGCGGTCTTCTCTTCATCTTCCTCAGCCATGAATATCTGGTGATACCCGGAGTATGCGTCAAGAAATGAAAGCAACTCACATCCAGCCGTGGAGTCAACGATCTGGTCAATGCGCGGCAAGGGAAATGGATCCTTGGGACAAGCTTTATTCACATCAGTGAAGTCTATACAAAGTCTCCACTTCCCATTAGCTTTGCGCACGACAACTGGATTTGCCAACCATGTAGGATGAAGTACACCTCTAACAAGGCCTGCTGCTTCCAACTTCTTGATCTCTTCGCCAATGAACTCTTGGCGCTCCACTGCTTGCTTCCTGACCTTCTGCTTGACGGGCCGCGCATGAGGACAAACAGCAAGCTTGTGCTCAATCACCTTCCTGGGAACGCCGGGGATGTCAGACGGTTGCCATGCAAACACGTCGACATTCGCCCGCAGGAAGGCAACGAGCGCGCTTTCCTATTTAGGATCGAGCGTAGCACTGATGGTGAAAGTACCACCAGTGTCGTCCTCCTTGGCGGACACCTTCTTGGTTGCAGGGGGAGCTGCCATTCCTTTCTTGCACTTGCCGGTGGAGCTCGATGGTGCGTCCTCGACGGCAGCGCAGCACTCCGAAGAGGTGCGTTTGCCGGAGTGGGCCCCAGAGCCCTTACCGGACTTGGTCTTGGTCTTCCCTCCGGGAGCTTCAGCGGCAAGTGTCTTGCTGTCTGCCGCGGCTGCTGCATCCCGGTAGATCTTGTCGGCACAGATAAGCGCGTCCTTCTTGTCGCCGGGGACAGAGATGACGCTTATCGGGCCGGGCATCTTGAGCATGTTATATGCATAGTGAGAGGCTGCCATGAACTTGGCGAGCGCTGGACGGCCGAGTATTCCATTGTATGGCAATGGAATATCGGCGACGTCGAAGGTGATCCTCTCAGTCCTGAAGTTTAGCTCTCCGCCAAAGGTCACTGGCAGCGTTATCTTCCCCTTCGGCTTGCTCCTTCCCGGGTTAATCCCTTGGAAAGTTCCGGTTTCCTCGAGCTCGCTGTCGGGGATCTGCAGCTTCCGGATTATAGCAGAGGAGATCAAGTTTAGGCCGGCCCCACCGTCAACCAACATCTTGGTGACCTTGAGGTTGCGGATGGTTGGCGAAACCAACATCGGCAAGCACCCGACCGCAGTGGTGCGGTCAGGGTGGTCCTCAAGGTCGAAGATGATGGGCATGCTGGACCACTTCAGTAGCTTGCGCGGCTCGACGGGTGGCTCTGCCGCATTCACTTCCCGCACCCATTGCTTGAGTTGGCGGTGGGAAGTGTGCAGAGAGGCACCTCCATCGACGCACAGAACTTCTGTGGCCTTCTAGAACTCCTGCTCGCTATTGTCTCCGTCGTCCATGTCCTCGTCATCATCTTCGTCTTCATCCTTGTCGCGGCCCCGGGGAGGTCTATCTCCTTGCCGCTGCTTGGCCTTGCCGCGGCGTCCTCCCCGGCCATTGAATGGCCGCTTCTTGCCGGGCTCACCTCCGCCTCCTTGGGCCTTCTCCTTGTCGCGTCGCTCGTATTCAGCCTTCTGCTGCTCTACGAGGTATTCGACCCTCTTGCAGTTCTGGAGATCGTGGCCCTTGGTGCGGTGGATCTTGCAGTACTGCTTGTCGGAGCCGTCCTGCTTGTCGGCGGCGGCTACAGTGGCAGGCTCCTTGCCGGAGCCACCAACCTGAGTTTTCTTGTCGCCTGTCTCCTTGCCGGACTTCTCCACAGCCAGTACTTCCTTGTTCTTCTTCTTGTTGTTGTTCCGCCGCCGGTTTTTCCTTGCCGGGGCGGCATCCTCGCTGTTCGTTCCTCCTGCTCCAGTATCCTCTCCGGGGAATCTCCTCCCTTCTTCAGCGCGCGCACACTTGTCAGCCAGAGCGTAAAGCTCGCTGACGTCCCGGATCTTGGTCATCGCCATTTCCTCCCTCATCCGGCGGTTACGCACGTTCTGGTGGAACGCGCTGATAACTGCGGCGGGGTGGACATCCGGGATGTTGTGCTGAACGCGGCTGAACCTCTGGATGTACTTTCGCAGGGACTCTCCCTCCTTCTGGGCAAGAATGTGGAGATCGCTCTCCTGGCGTGGGGTTTGTGGCCGCACGTGAAGGCGCCGACAAACTGGTGGCACAGATCTGCCCAAAAAGAGATTGAGTTCTCCGGTAAGTGCATAAGCCAAGATCTGACGTTTGGCTTAAGCACGAGCGGGAAGTAGTTCTCTAGAATCCTCTCGTCGCGTCCCCCGGCAGCCTGCACCGCAATGGTGTAGATGCTGAGGAACTCCGAGGGATGGGTCTTGTCGTCGTACTTCTCGGGTACGTCGGGCTTGAAGTTCTTCATGCTGGGCCACTAGACTTGCCGCAGCTCTCGGGTGAACGCAGGGCAACCTGCCGCATACGGCAAGTCGCCTGGTTCACCGGGCGCGTGCAAGTCGACAGCGGTCCCAGCGCGCTGGTCGGACTGTCGCCGTGCTTCTCTTCGACGTTCGATGCGAGTTTGAGCGTCCTCTTGTCGCCTGTCGTCGAGGACTTGGCGCTGATCGCGACGAGCTCGCAGATCCGACGACGCCGTGGAGTCGTCGTCGACGTTGATCCGGCGAGCTGGCGATTTTTGCTTCTGCGGCGGGGAGTGCACAGTAGTTGCACCCCCGGGGGTATTGTCTCCATCAGCCTTCGCTTGGCTGACTTGCCGCGGCCGTGATGTTGCCGGCTGCTGCGGCGAGTCGTTGTTGGCAAAGGCGATGAGGCTCTGGATTGTAGCCCTCCAGTCTTCCGCCTTGTCCGCCGCTAGAGGGAAGTCGAGGAGCAGCTGAGCCCTAGCTAGAGCTTCTGCTGGAGAGGAGGGGAGCGGTGGCGAGCGGTGCGAGGAGCGAGATATGCTCGGACTTCTAACAGGGTTAGAAGGAGCAGGGTCTCGCCCCGGCGACCGCGCCTTGCTCGTACCGACGCGTTGGCCTTGAGCATCCCGCGACCCGTCGGCTTGGCCACGTCCCAGCAAGCGTATGGTATCCTGGGTACCACGCCGCTGCTGGTCCGGCACCTCCTGAGAGGGGCGCGGTGCGTGCACAGACACCGAAGCCTTGGAATGGGCTCGGTCGTCCGTCTTGTCCTTGGACTTGGCGGCGCCGTGAGTTTCCTCGCCGGCGTTCACCCTTCCGCTAGCGTCTACCGCACCAACCGTTGGTTCTGGTGGTGGCGGGATCGACGCAGACGGGCCTCCGACCTCCGAAGCTTTCTTCTTCGGCGGCATGTTGATGTAGTCGATGAGGTTGATGAAGCTGGAGAAGGTTGCGCCCGCGTGAGCGCCGGATCAGGTTCGCACAACCTCGACGCCCCCTACCTGGTGCGCCAAAGATGTCGGGGAAACTGGTCGCCCACGAACACCTATGGGACCGGAGCCCCTTTTCGGTACGGCAAGGGAGCGGAAGGAGCACAAAGAGCAGATCGAGGGGCACACGCGAGCAGTTTTACCCAGGTTCGGGCCGCACGGATGCGTAAAACCCTACTCCTGCCCTGGTTGTATTGAGTTCTTGGCTCGGGAGCAAGAAGATCTATAGTACTAGCTACACCGAGCGTGGGAGTGATCAAGTTTTCGGAACCGAACCCCCTCTACGTTGTGCATGGGCCTCCTTTTATAGCTCAAAGGGGTCACCGACAGGTGTCAACGTAGATGAGGGTAAAAGCGTAAAATTGGTGGTAGTTGTAACAGTGCATGTACAGTGTATGTACAGTGGTCTATACCTAACCTTGACGGTGTGGGACAAGGGCATTGAATGCCCGTCGCCGTCACCCCAAAAGCGCCCGCCCGGGCGTCTCCGTTCGCCAAGACGGAGTCCTTGTCATCGTGGCTTGCCACCGTGTACCCCAGGCTGCACAGCCATCCGCCACGTGCCCCAGGAAGGGCCCCAGGGCGACGCGTGGCCAGGTGAGCTGGAGCGCCGGCACACAGTGAAAGCTTGCCGCGGCAAGCACCTTGCCGCGGTCGCTACCTTGCCGGGCCCGGAAGCTTGCCGCTCTCCGGGTCTTGCCGGGGCGCGCGATGCGCCACGGCATGTCTTCTGAAATGCTGTTCATTGGCCTTCCTGGCAAGCTCCTCTTGCCAGGGTCTTGTGCAGAAGGGATGATCTAGAGCCTGGAGCGGCCTTCCCGGCAAGCTCCCCTTGTCGGGGTCTTATTTCTTAACTTGAATACTTTGTTCTTGAATGGCTTCAATGGAACTAGAGCGGGCTTTGGCGGGCACGTGGTGAGCCTGACCACGGGACGCTGCTACTGCCCGTGCACAAGTCAGGATACTAAGGTACCCCTACTTTAGTACACCGACAATCTTGGATAACTAAAATGAAAAGGTAGAGTCTTGAGATTTTGCCAATCTTTGTCCTTAGCATCTTGAGGGGCCAACCATTAAACTTCCTGAAATATTTATCTTGAAAGGATATTAGTTCAATGAGCTATATGTTGTTACTAATTACCAAAACCACCCGAGGATTAGTTGCACTTTCAATCTCCCCCTTTTTGGTAATTGATGACAACATATAGATCAAAGCTTCGACGAATGATAATAAGAGTTAAATATATCGTCGCTTTGGGATGTATGTGATAAGGAAGAGCTCCCGCTAAATTTGTGCATTATTTGAGATTTGCTTTAGAATGCAAATGCACAATCTATTAGGATCATGGGTTACTCTTCTATGTCACATACATCTTGGTGGAGCACTCAAAATGATAAAATTTAAGTAATAGGTACACATCACCAAAATAACAAAGTGAATGATCATACACAATCAAATAAGCACAGATTAAGCATAGTATGATATGATCAAGCACAAAAATTATCTCACACACATAAGCAAATTGTAGCAATAACCAAACGATAAAATGAGGTAGCAAGCAAAAACCCAACAAATGGAAGCAAGACACTCTCTATCATAGCCTAATGATCTATACACTTTCTCCCCCTTTGGCAACAAGTTACCAAAAAAGCTCGAAGATGCATAGTGCTATACGGCACTCTAGGCACGATCTCTGGGAGCTGCTGAAGAAGTCTTCTCGCTGGTGGCTCCGGTGTATGTAGATGGCGTGGAGATAAGAGCATCTGCAAACACTTCCAATGAAGTCTGTGGAACTAGAGGTATTGATACTAGAGGAACAACTGTGGCTATGGCTGAAGGAGCTGAAAGTGCAGGCCGAGGCTCAACAACTGGTACAGCTGAAGATCTTGGCCCTCTTGGTACTCTCTGAAAAGCATTGGTTGTATCTTTGTCCTCAGCATCTTGCTTGAGATTCCCCACAGCAGTCTAGATCTCTGTGACCTTCACATCTAGATCATAGAACTTAGTCTCAATGATCCTCTCAAGACTCGCTTGATTCTGAGTCAAGTTGGTCAAACTCTTCTCAATCGTCAGAGTGGCCTCAAGTAGATAACTAAGATGATCTTGCTTGGTCTTGGGAACTCCAAAAGCACTTGCTAGCTTTGTTGCCTTTGCTTGTGCAATCTTCTCTTGGCCTTCAATAGATGTAGGATGAGATGCATCCATGACAACTTCATTGTCCTCAAATTCTGGCCTAAGAGGTAGATGCCTCTTGTCAAGTAGATATGTCCCTTTCTCGAACCTGGAGTTGATCAGTGTTTGTATGTGAGGGGCATATCAACAAGACCTCTTCTGGTCTGCTGATGTCCTCTTGATTGTCTCCACAATCAGGCTCATGACTTTGAATTTTCTGGAATATCAAACATGTGAATCAAGTTAATGGAGTGACCTTGGATCATTCTATGATCTCCTGACTTGGGCAACAAGGTGTGCCTCATAATGGTGGTTATGGTGGTCAGTCCAGACATCAGATTGTATATAGAACCAAGCTTGTGAGTCTTCAAGTCTTTGTCAGGAATTGGCGTGTACATGTTTTCCATAGAGTCATGATCCTTCCTGGGCTTGCCATACACATATGTTTCATCGTCATCCTCCTTTGGGGCATTGATAAAACTTTCCCATTCAGCAACTGTTGATTGGTATCTTGTTCCTTCAGTCATCCATACAATCCTACCATCTGGATAGAAATGAGCACTGGAGTAGAATTGCATGATCATCTCATCGTTCCATCTAGTCAATTTCTTTCCAACAAACTTGCCAACCTCATTCAGCCTAAAGATTTCAAGCACACCTGGAAAGAAATCATCATGTTTGTCAATGTATTTCCAGTCAACCCACTTCATGTCACAAACAATGGGCTTCTTGTACAACAAGACTGTCTCATAGAAGTCATGTTGTTCCTTGGTATGAAACCTATAGTCCACAACAGTTCTCCTCCTGGTAGCATATGGATCAGTCTGTCTCCAACGTCTCAGACCTGCATCCTTTCTCAGTTTCTTGTTTTCTGCTACAAGATGGGCATCATTATGATCTGGAATTTCTCGCTTAAGCTTCCTGAGTATCATAGAATCATCATCATCTGAGGATTCCTCTTCTTGATCTTGCTCTTCTTCTGTAACATCTGGCACTGGGGCCTTGTTCTTCTTAGCTACAGGAATATCTCTGGTGGATCTCTTGGGTGCTAAAGCCTTGGTGGTAGCTTTGGGCTTGGATGGAGCAGCCCTGGCATTGATGGTTTCCCCCATTAGCTTATGAGTCTTTGAAGCAGGTGCAACAGGCTCATCAGCATCATCATCATCTCTCATGAATGGCTTGCCAATCACTCTGGCAGTAGTCTTCCTAGCTCTCTTCTTGGTTCCTGTTGGCTCATCATCTCTTGTTTCAAGAGTAAACACCATGGTTTCTTGTGTGGAAGCTCTGGACTTTGACATTGGAGCTCTCTTGGTGGGGACCTTCTTGTTCAGACCAGGCTTGACAACTCTAGAAGTTTCCTCCTTCCTCATGGGTTCTTTCTTTAAAGTGACCTCTTCATGAGACAGAAAGTCGTCATCCTCACTGTCAGAATTTTTCTTCTTCCTTGTCTTGGTGGCAACCTTTGGCAGATTGATTGGAGTGCTTCTGTTGCTCTCATAGTAGCTGCAGTTGGAGGGACTAGAGCCCTCACTCAGATCTGCCTATTCCACTGACCTGTTCTGGCTATCACTGCCCTAGACATAACTGAAACTGCAAGTTGACCCTGTGAACAGATATAGTTGACGTATAATGCATGAGAATCACAAAGTGCAGAGATTTTTGCAAAGCAATTGAGTCAAAAACTTAGTTTTCGGTTTCTACAGAAAGCATTTCGGAGCTACCGATTTGTTAAACTCGGTGACACCTAAGCAACTTTTGGAGTCTAAACTGGTGAAATCGGTCAGACTGAGACATAGTTCGGTGACTCCGAGATTGCTACGGTTTCATTGAGAGTAGAACTCGGTCACACCAATTTGTAAGTTTCGGTCAAACAGAAAGTTACAAGTGCAATGGCCTAAGCCAAATCAGCGAGACCGATTTCTCCAACTCAGTCGGTCCGAGATGAGTTCGGCAGAAACCTAACCCTAAAATTTTGAATCAAATCTAATCTAAAGGGAGTTTTCTCTAGATAGGATGATCTCAAATGTGGCAAGAAACAAGGCATCGAATTTAAGCTAAGAATCAGATTGAGAAAGCACAAAGAATCTAACTCATACCCTAACTCGGCGATGAGTTTGCTACGACGACAACGGCGGCGGAGACCAGCGGCAGGGGGTCGCTGGCGACGAGCAGACGATCCGGAGACCTCGAGTCGGCAGAGCTGGATAGGCACGGGCGAAAAGATTTGGAAAATTTTCCAAAGTTCGGCATGTGGGTATTTATATCCAGACCCTGTAGGTGTGACTGAGTGGAACGGCTCAGTGGCACCGAGATGCAAAACTGCTAGCAGTTACTGCAACTCGGTGTGACCAAATTGTTCTAATCGGTTGCACCGAGATTGAAAACTTAGATAACCTTAATGGACTCGGTATGACCGAAAGGGATGAATCGGTCAGACCGAAATGCACTAAGAGGTTTTGGAAGTTTAAGTCCATGACGAATAGGTGACTCCAAGTGCTCCTCACCCACAGGGTTCGAATCTGACTTGATCAAACTTTGTGATGTAGCATGAATAGAGTTTGAGACAAGAAAAGAATAGATAGCTAGAGGAAGTTCTTAGGCATTCTTGTCCATCCATTTGGCAAAAGAGGAAAGCCAAACAATCAAAGCAACAAATGGATGTCCTCGAATGAGAAAAATATGCACTCAACATGCTCACACAATAAGATAGCAAATCAAATATGTGGCAAAGCATGCACAAACACTCTAGCATCTATCAAGCACTTGGCGATGACTAGGTCATCTATATATGAGTACATTGACTTGTGAGTCAAATGAGAACATTTGATCATAGGTCATACTCATCGTTTAAGCACAAGTGGCATTACCACTTTTACATAAAGCATTGTTGTGTTCACACCATTAGAGTTGCTTTAGCTCAATTATTAGAGTAAAGCTCCCCCTAGATGTGATATCCCCCCTAAGAGGGATGAACTAACCTTGGGTTTTGTCAATGATGACTTCATGTAGGTGTTGAAGATGTAGATGCTCAATGTTGATGTAGATAATTTGGAGCAATCCATTGGAGTGAGTTGCACTTTCAATACCTACATGGGTTAGTCCCACAAGGAACAAACAAAGAGATCCATGGACATAGAGTGGATTACACACAAGATGATGTCCATGAAAGTATTAGGTTACCTTGTCCCTTGTCTTACCAACAAGAGGGTTTGTGACTCCTTGAGCTAGTGCAAGATATGGAAGTTGATTGCACTTTTCCTTGTCAATATGAATATGAGTGAAGTATGTTGGCGGAGTCACCCTCAAGAACTCTCTAGATCTTCTTCTTCAGGAACCATATCATCTTGATGGGAATCCTTAGAGTTGTAGATGTACTTGATGAGGTAGAACTTGACGTAGTCTTGGGAACCCACTTGACCAAGGCCTTTGGAGCTTCTTCAAATGCATCAGTCTCCTCTTGAAGCTTGTCCTTGCCTTTTAGCTTGTGGTCTTGTGGTGGAAGATCATCTTGGGCTTGTGTCCCCTTGAAGGAAGTAGGATCATACTTCTCTTGTTGAGGAACAAGCTTTGTCTTGGGGTATTGATCTTCTTCCCACTCAACTCCATTGGCATTGAACTTTCGTTCAAAACCAACACCTTGATTCTTCCGGTGCCTTCCTTCCTTGCGTACAATTTCCTCGAATTGCTTACTCCTGGCAAGGCTCCTATAAATACCTTTCTCTATAATTCCCATCAATAAGCTATTTTCTTGCTCAAGTGTAACTTGGTGAAGAGAATCGTTAGTGGAATCAAAAGAGCTACTAGAAGCAACAATATTGGATTTATCATGATTATTTTTACCACTAGAGGAAGAAAGTTTCTTGTGCTTATTGCTAGATTTTACTTGTGGCATATATGTAGACAAGAGTAAACGCTTGGCAATGTAAGAAGAACTTTTCTTACAAAGATCATCATTGATTGCTTTTAAGAACTCGTGCTCTTGCTCTAGATTTAGCTTTTAAAAGCGTAGCTTCTCATGAGCCCTCAAAATCACTCGATGATCTTCTAAGGTTGTTTCATGAGCTAACTTAAGAATGTTTAGTTCTTTAGTTAGACGCTCAATATTCTCCTTATCATCGTCATTCGTTTTATCTTGATTAGCTTGATTAATAGCAATTTCATCATAGTTTTCATCACTATTGCTACCAACAAGTAAATCATCATCTCCTAACAAATCATCTTCATCACTATTGAAATCAAGATATTCGGGGTGTGATACCTTAGGGCCTTTAGCCATGAAGCATATTCCAATTCCTTCATTTGGTGAGTCAAGTATGTCGTATGAGTTGGATGACACAAGAGCGATTCCGGCAACACCTTCATCTTGAGTATCTTCAGAGTCGGAGTAATAGCTTCTCTCGGAGTCGGAACCGGATACCCATTCACCAACATGAGCTTGATGTCTTCGTCTTGTGTAGATCCTTGATGATTTGTCCTTCCTTCGGGACGGCACCGTCGTTGATGACGAAGCGAGCCATTAATCCTTCTGTCGACGACACAGTGGAACTCTCAGTGAAATCATCAATGTCGGTGTCAAAATCGGTGGATCTCGGGTAGGGGGTCCCGAACTATATGTCTAAGGATCGATGGTAACAGGAGACTGGGGACACGATGTTTACCTAGGTTTGGGCCCTCTCGATAGAGGTAATACCCTACTTCTTGCTTGATTGATCTTGATGAATATGGGGCTACAAGAGTTGATCTTCCTCGTGATCATAATGGCTAAACCCTAGAAGTCTAGCCTAGGATGTTACGATTGTTGTCGCTACGGACTAAACCCTCCGATTTATATATCCATCGGAGGGACCTAGGGTTGTACATGATCATCTTGCGTAGGAAGGAAAATATTACACCCGGACTCTAAACTTGCTACTTTACATATATAGGAGTCCTATCCGGATACGGGGGATTAGTCTTCAGCAATAATCTTCACGGCCCACTAGTCCAGCCCATAATGAGTAATCCAACCACCCGAGGACCCCTTAATCCAGGACTCCATCGGTAGCCCCTGAACCAGTATTCGATGACGATGAGTTTGGCTCGCGTACTGTCTTCGGCATTGCAAGGCGGATTCCTCCTTCCGAACATATTGAAGCAACATTCCCTACACAAAGGAACTATGTCCGGCTCTGCATGATTAGTACAACCCTTAGCCTCGAAGGTAAGGTATCGAAAATGGACACTATGTATTTACTGACAACTTTTTAGTGAAGCGTCACATTTGACCCTTTAATATTTCGAACCGTTTTCTTGGTTCCAGTTTCGTTTTTCAAGGCATAGCCTCATTGGCACGTCTTGTCGAAGCAGAGATCGTGCCTGCTTATCGTGGGATCCTTATCAATATGACGTGAGTAACCCAACCGTGCCTTAAGCACGATTGCGTAGGGAACCAGCGAGGTTTACGGCTGGAGTGGGGGACGTTTGGCATTCACCGCCTATAAAAGGATACAGATCCTCTCCCTTTTACCCCACGCTCTCCTCAATTCATAGCTTCCCAATCTCCTCAGGCCAGTGCCCACAGCTCCTGCGCCCACAACTCTCAACTCCTCCACAACCGCCTCCCTCCCCAGCAATGGCTAGATCCAGTTCCAAGGGCAAGTGGGAGGCCTCCACGGTCACGGAGAAGACCATGAAGAATCTCTGAAATGCAGGCTACCTTGCCGATGACATAGCACACTGGGTCCCCGACAAGAACCAGGTGATCCCCTTCTCTGAGTCGGGTGAGAGGGTGGTTTTCATCCCTCATTTTATTTGGGGGTTGGGGTTTCCTATTGACCCCTTTGTCCGGGGCCTCCTTTTCTTCTACGGGCTGGATTTCCACGATCTGGCCCCGAACTCTATCCTCCACATATCGGTTTTCATTGTCGTATGTGAGGCCTTCCTTCGCGTCCCCCCACACTTCGGCTTATGGCTCGAGATCTTCAATCTGAAGCCAAAGGTGGTCAACGGGAAACATGCGGATTGCGGGGGAGCCATGGTGAGTAAACTCCCCAACGCCACTTGGCCCAAAGGGGCTTTTGTGGAGACGAACAAGATCTGGTAGTAGGAGTGGTTCTATATCACTGAGCCCTGCGACGCCTAGTGGGCGGCGGCGCCCGCATTTAGATCTAGAACCCTGGAGAGGCTAACCTCATGGACCTCGATTGGGGGTCTCAAACAGAGGTGCTGGCCCTCCAAAACCGCATTTCCAGCATGATGACGAAGGGTGCCCTCCTCACTAACGTGATTCTGGTGATGCTCTTCCGCCGCATTCTCCCCTGCCAACGCTGGGACTCGCACCTATGGGAGTTCAATCTGGAAGAGCCCCGGACCCTGAAGCACCTCTTCAGCACCACGCATGAAGAGATCTGGAAACGGCTCTTCAAAGCTCAAAAGGGGTGGCCGGCGGAGACCGAGGACAAGGGTTTTAGCAGCATGTTCTCGGCCTCAGAGGTCATCAGAATTTATGTCGAATACATACCTAGTCCATATTTCAATTATAACAGGAGTTAGAACTTTTATGTTCCATTCATTCCTAGACAAAGAAAGTGGAGCGGATCAAGTGTCTGGCTCCGCTGCCTGAAGACCCAGACACACCTCAATTGACGGTGATGCTGGTTTCGCGGCCGTACAAGGCGCCGGAGAAGAAGGCCAAGAAGAAGGGCAAGGAGGTCAAGAACAACCTCCGCCCTATGGGAAATCGACGCCCACTCCTCCCACGACGAAGAAGAGGAGGAGGAGGAGGAAGAAGAAAGCAACTCCCCCATCAAGGCGAACGGGAGGAAGAGGGCAGCCCTGGCTGACGCGGGCAAGGTGGCACCTAGGAAGAAGCTGAACATTCCAGACAGTTCAGACTCAAGGTCCAAACACAGTTTCCGAGTACAGCCCAGGATCAAGCCCCTGGCCGAATCGTAAGTACTTGGGGGGTCGTTGCTTATGTTCGGTACAAATAGTTTTCTGTGTTTAAGTAATTTCATTATGTCTTTATACAGCCCTCCGCACATGCTCTCCGAGGCTTCACTGTCATTGGGGAATTCTCTAGTGGCGGAGATGGTGGAGAGCGACACGATTCTGCGGGGCTCGTCACCCATCTTAGGGGACACCGAGGTGTCCTCACTGTGGACTTCGTATGCACAAGCAGGTGGGAGCGAGGCGGACGAGAAGCGGTCGAGGCCAATCCCTCGACCACCGCCAGCCAAGGGGGAGCAATCCCTATGTTGACCGACGATGGGGCGCCCAAGCAATCCGAGCCCCCGTCGAACACCGTTCCAGAGCCCAGTGCTGCTACAGAATCGGGAAGTCAGCCCCCAGTGATGGGGGAAGGAGCAACTGATCCAATGGCGCCCGCAGTCAATCCGGAGGCGCCGAACACTCTAGAGGAAGCGCTGCAAGGTGCTTCCATCGTAGTGGAACACCGCACCCTGTTGGGTGCGGTTATCGAGAAGATTCTGCCGGTGTCCTGGGAACAGGAGTACCCAGACTTGCCTGCCTACGGCCTAGAGCATGGCTCATCCATCGGCCTAGTACAGCCCATCTTAATCAGCAAAGCACTCAAGACCCTCGCGAGGGGCCAAGCGTCGCGAGGCGGACGACACAAGACCTCCCCTGGAGCGGCCTCACTAGGCTGGCTCCCGAGGAGCGGTGATATCAAGGCAAGGGTGTGACGCCCGAGACCGACGTCCCAGAAGATTCCAGAAGATTCCAGATGTTCCGGGTTGCCCGTGGGTTTCTTTTGTGCTTGTGTTATTTAATTTTTGCATTGCATCATGTCATCATGCCATCATGTCATATTTTATTTTTTGCATCTCAACCTAATAATCCGTGTGGGCCTTCGGTCCATTTAAATCGAGGGAAGATGTCTTCTCTTTATAACATATAAAAGCCTCCTAATAATTATGGAGCTATATTTAAAATATTCCATTTGTTGGACAACACCGTAACACACTTGCAATTTTCTCCATGCATTTCTATCTCAATTCTTGCCTCAAACCTTGCTATAATTCTTTTCAGTGTTTCGAGGTTCTTCAAAAAACCCTCCTTCTATTTTATTTTAAATCCTGACATTTTTGCGGGTCCAGGGAATTTTTACCCTTGCTCTAACTCTATTTTCTAGCACCTCTATCTTTCCTTCTTCTTGTTGTTTTTTTTAGAAAACAACAGCAGTTTTTATAAAAGAAACAGCAAAAAGTGCAGCCAGCCACTCTGGCCAGGCTTCTCCTCCCTCCTCCTTTCTCTCCTGGCCCAGCCTTCCCTCTCCTTCCCTCTTGGGCCTCTTCCAGCCACTCCAGCCCAACTCCCCGCTGAAACCCTAGGGCACCGAGCCCGCACCAGCTCCCTCCGTTCCTCCCACTGTGCGCCGCCAGCCTCTCCCATCGATCTTCTCGACCCCGCTACTCTCTCCCGCATCGATCCCTTCGAGGCCGAGCCTCTACCTCCCTTCGACCGAGCCCGACCGCACTCCTCCTCCCTCTCGCTAGCTGCCCCGCGCCCCCAGTTCTCCCAGAGCAGCCGACGCGCGCCCTCCGTCCAGCGGCAGGTGCCCGCGCCGTGGCGCCCGCCGGCGTCCTTCTCCTCCGAGTGCTGCAGCCCGGCGAGCTGCGCCCGACGCGACCCCGCGGCGCCCCCTCGCCTCCTTCCCGTCGCCCTTGCGGGACCTTCGTCCTCCCTCCGCCTCCCGTCCTCCGGCAGCACCGGGCCGGAGCCCTCGTCCCCCCGACGTCCTCCCGGCTCCCTCCGTCTTCAACTCCAGCAAGGGTCGGCCGCGCCCGACGTCCTCGCCTCGCCTCCCCCCTGCTGCATCTCCCGTGGCTCTCCTCCGGCCAGAGACCCTGCGCCTCGCTCCCTTCCCCGACGCAGGAGCCCCGCGGCCCCCGAGCCCCGTCCTCAAGCAGCAGTCCGAGTGCCGCGACCCCGCAGGCGCCCTTCCCTCCAGCAAGCGCGGCCAGGAGCTCCAGATCGGCCTCCCTCCGTTCCGGCCACCGAGCGCCTCCAGGCCCCGCAGGCCGCCTTCCTCCGTCGCAGAGACCGCAGACCGGCCTCTTCTCGCTGCTGCCCTTTTTGTTGTTCCTGTGCGTTTTGTGTTGTTTTGTTTTGTGTTGCCGTGTGCTATTGCAAATGTCCAGGCACCGTTCGTTGACCAAGTGGAGACCGGAGAAACGGAGATGCATCGAGTTCATCTACGGTAAAACTGAACGTCTACGGAAACGAGCACCCCTACGCTCGACGACCCTCATGTACGACGACGACCGAACGAGACGATGACAAGTACCACGACGACCCGTTCATCTACGGAAGAATGAGCGCGAGTACCTCTACCGTCGCCGTGTACCACTACCGTCGCCCGGAAACGAGAAATTCGCCAAGTACCACGACACGATGACGTGAACAACTACTTCCTCTCCGACGTGAACGACTCCTTCCTCTACTTCATCTACGTCCCTCGACGTCTCGAACCGCCCCGAGACGCACGCTTCAAAGGTATAACCCCGAGACGTGACCCGTGTGATGCTTGCTTGCTTGTGTTGTATGAAATGTTGTCTCCCTTGTGTGCTCCGTGTCCGTTCCCACCTTTTGTCATGTTCCTCGGTTGCCTCGTCACCGACTCGTGGGAACCCGGCAACGGGATCACCCCACCTCTTTCATCTTGTTCAACTCGTTCACTCCACCTTTTGTTTTGCACCGGACTCTCAACGAGTTGCCGGAACCGAGATGTTGCGTTGCATCATTTTCGGATTGTTGCCGTGGCATCCTTTTCTTCCACCACGATGACAAATGCTTCATGTCTCTTTTAAGCCAACCTTTTAATAAAACTTGCATAAACTTGTTCATGTCATCCGCATCATGTTAACAACCTTTAAATGTTGAATTGTTGTTGCTTATAATTATTAAACATGCTCATGGGGATTTCCCGGATATGTTGTTGTTATTTCCGGCCCCATTTAAATTGCCTAGTTAGTGTAGTTTTATTATGCTTCACCTCTTGCCATGTTAAAAACATTTAATCTTGTCTTGTAAATAATGAGAGTCAACTAAATAATTAAATGTGGTGTTTCGTTAATATGCAACTCGTTGCATATTGATCTCCGCTTAACTTGTAGTATTTGTTTGTGCACTTTGCCATGCCATGCATATTTAAACCGGACATGCATCATACTTGTTTGTGCATCGTATGCCATGCTTTTGCTTGTGTGTTTACCGAGTTGTTTGTTTTCTTTCCGGTTTGCTTCTCTTGATAGCTTCGGTTTCGTTCCGGAGTTGTGAGGATCCGCTCGACTGTTGCTCCGTCTTCTTCTTGGATCCGTTCTTCTCCCTTGTGGAATCCCAGGCAAGATGACCGAACCCGGATACCATTACTATTTTTGCCTCTTGCTAGTAGTTCCGATCTTTAGTTTTGCCTCATAATAACAACTTAATTAATTAATTAAATTTGCATAGAGGGTCGCTCCCTCGAGGATCCTTTATTTCTACATAGCAGGGGGGGCCAGTGCTGATGGTGTTGGTCCCAAACTAGAGCCACTTGCGGATACCACCCAGTTCGCTGGGATCTTCGGTATCTGTACGTACTGCTCATCCGGTCGTGGCCTGAGACGAGATACGCGCGGCTACTATCAGGGTGTCGGCACGCCGGGAGGATTTGCTGGATTAGCCTTACCTTAGTTCGGTTTAACTTGAGCACGGGATTCCGAGAATACTCGGGTCTTCCCAACTATGGAGTTGCGACTCCGCGGATCGTGGGCTTGTAATGGGTCAAGTTGGAACACCCCTGCAGGGTTTGAACTTTCGAAAGCCGTGCCCGCGGTTATGTGGCAGATGGGAGCTTGTTAATTCCGGTTGTAGATAACTTGACACAATGTTTTCAATACACTACC
>LR738712.1:305206973-305279559 GCA_902687465.1 Secale cereale | reverse complement strand
CATAATAACAACTTAATTAATTAATTAAATTTGCATAGAGGGTCGCTCCCTCGAGGATCCTTTATTTCTACATAGCAGGGGGGGCCAGTGCTGATGGTGTTGGTCCCAAACTAGAGCCACTTGCGGATACCACCCAGTTCGCTGGGATCTTCGGTATCTGTACGTACTGCTCATCCGGTCGTGGCCTGAGACGAGATACGCGCGGCTACTATCAGGGTGTCGGCACGCCGGGAGGATTTGCTGGATTAGCCTTACCTTAGTTCGGTTTAACTTGAGCACGGGATTCCGAGAATACTCGGGTCTTCCCAACTATGGAGTTGCGACTCCGCGGATCGTGGGCTTGTAATGGGTCAAGTTGGAACACCCCTGCAGGGTTTGAACTTTCGAAAGCCGTGCCCGCGGTTATGTGGCAGATGGGAGCTTGTTAATTCCGGTTGTAGATAACTTGACACAATATTTTCAATACACTACCCGCGTGTGTTCCGTGACTGTCAATTTCCGAATAGGGATTCGGGAGTTGAACACGGTGGGGTTATGTTTGACCGGCTTTAGTTAGGATCACTTCGTGATCATCTTTCGCCCGTTGCTCTTCTCTTCTCGCTCTCTTTTACGTAAGATAGTGCTAGTTGCTGCTGCAGACTCTTGTTTGTTCCTTCACCTCATATTCTTTCTTCAGCCTTATCCTCTCCCAAGGCTTAAATAGTCTTGTTACCCGGGAACGGGATTGCTGAGTCCTCTGTGGCTCACAGTTACTTCACCACACCAGTTGCAGGTTCAGCCGTGTACGATGCAGGAGCTGGTTCAGTGCTTCACCAGGAGCTTGTTGAAGAGTGTGGCCTTTTGTTTGTGACGTTTCGACGATCAGTAGTGGTTTCTACTAGGATTCGATCCTGACCTGTGGCTTTATGTTGTTTTGGTATCTTTCTTTTGGTTCTTCACCCGTAGTCGGGTTGTGATGTTTTGAATGATGTATTGCTTATGTAATGTATTGTGTGAAGTGGCGAGTGTAAGCCAACTATCCTCTTTTGCATTTAATCCCTCTTTTACATGAGTTGTGCAAAGATACCAAACTTGAGATCATTCTAGGATGGATTTATGCCTTTAAGTCGTGCCTCGACACGTAGGAGGTATAACTCCATCCTGGGCATTACAAAGGGACACCTCGTGAGGTCTGCATGACGTGAGCCATGACGACCAAGGCCAGGTGGGCGCGAGCGGGCGTAGGAAGCTAGTTTTCTCTTTGGTGCTAAAGGGGCAAGCACAGGTGAGGATTCCAAGGCGTCAGGCAAAGGTTTCCATATCGGTGCAACGAGACCAAGACCAGCAGGACAGCAGGGTGAAGGTCACCACAGAGCCCACGACAACGTCACCATCAGAGCCTTTGGCAGGCAAAGACCACCTTTTGCCAGGATAGCTTGTATTAGTTGTCCCCCTTCGAACTTGGCCGTTGTGGGATTCCTTCCCGCTCAATATTTGGGAAGAGGACCCGGGCCCCTATAAATAGGACTAGTCGCCACTAGGGAAGAGGAGGAGATTCAGACCACCCTTACACCCACTAGCTCACCGAGCACAAGAACACCTTCCTCAGGAGGTTGTTCTTCCCGCGTACTTGTTCATCCTCAGCCTACAAGGCAATCCACGACACCACACTGGAGTAGGGTATTACACCACAACGGTGGCCCAAACCAGCATAAATCCTCGTGTCTCTTGTTCTTCGGGTTCGACGAGCTAGGCCTGGGAATCGATGCGAGAGCGAACTAGAGCGGGGAGGAGAGATCTTTGTGCGCACCCCAGTGTTCGAACCTCAAGGGTTTGCCGGAACCCACGATCCAACATTTGGCCCGCCGGGTAGGGGTGCGCCGAAACTTCCCTTCTGTCGATCCACGCTCTATCGTCCCACCGGTTCCATGGCCGATGCTCGCCGTGCTCGTGCTGAGCGACGGGTCGCCCTTGCCGCCCGCGTCACTCAGACAGCTCCCGAGGAGCGTTGATCAGCCTGAGAAGGGTAATCGAGCACCACTTAAGGCTGTGCCGAGAGCACGATACACCAAATGGTGGTGGCTAGTCCTTCGCCGCGCTAGCTGGGTAGGGAGTGGCTAGCGAGATGCATCATCAAGCACCACATAAGGGTGTGTCCCAATGCACGCCATGTGAAGCAAAAGCCGTGGTGGCAGTCTACAGAGAAGCAGTCCTTCATCGTGCAAGAAACTCACAAGCTAGAAGCAGCGGGTGTCATCCGTGAGGTTCAGTACCCACAAAGGCTGGGGAACCCCGTCGTTGTGCCCAAGAAAGGCGGGAAGGAGCACATGTGTGTCGACTTCACCAACCCCAACAAAGCCTCCCCTCAAGACCCATTTCCGCTTCCGCGCATCGACCAGCTCGTCGACTCCACCGCAGAGTGCGACCTATTGTGCTTCCTGGACGCGTTCTCGGGCTACAACCAGATCAAGATGGCGGTAGAAGATGTGGAGAAGACAGCCTTCCTGACCCCGTGCGGGGTATACTACTACATTTGGATGCCGTTTGGGCTGCACAACGCAGGGGCGACCTTCCAGCGATTGATGCACATCGCCCTGGGCCCGTAGCTGGGGAGGAACGCAGAAGCCTATGTCGATGACATTGTGGTAAAATCTTGGGAAGCAAGGACCTCATTCAGCACCTGGAAGAGACTTTCACCAGCCTGCGCCAGGTGGACCTGAGGCTTAACCCGGAGAAGTGTGTATTTGGTGCCCCTTCCGGCAAGCTGCTGGGCTTCATCATGTCGCACCGAGGAATCGAGGCCAACCCGGAGAAGGTCAAAGCAATAGGAGACATGAGCCCTCCGCAAACCCTGAAGGAAATGCAGAAGCTCGCGGGTTGCGTGACCTCGTTAGGGCACTTCATCTCCAAGCTGGGGGAGCGCGCCTTCCCGTTTTTTAAGCTGATGAAGAAAAAGGGGTCGTTCGAGTGGACCCCGGAGGCCGACCTGGCATTTCAAGACCTCAAGAGATATTTGACCAGCCCACCAGTGATGGTAGCGCCTCATCCCCTCGAGCCCCTGGTGCTCTACTTGGCTGCCACTCCCTACTCAGCTAGCACGGCGTTGGTGGCTATCCGAGAAGAACGCCAGGTCAAGGGCACGCCGCGCAACGTCGCGTCTCCGGCCAGGATAGCACATTGTCAAGACGGCGCTACCAAAGCCGCGGCGATACCAGAAGGTGATCAAGCCTTACGAGACGGCGCTACCAAGCCTATGGAAGCCCCTGTGGGCGACCAACCACTAGAGAACTCGGGCTCCGTCGACACTCCTGCCCTAATCGAGCACCCGGTGTACTTCGTCAGCATGGTGATGCGGGATGCGAGAGCATGATACCCCATGCCACAGAAGCTCTTGCTCGCACTCCTGGTGGCCTCGCGTAAACTGTGTCATTACTTCCAAGGCCATCCCATCAAGGTAGTCTCGGCTTACCCGCTGGAGAGGGTACTCCGGAGCCCCAACTTCGCGGGAAGAGTCGCCGAATGTAATATCGAGCTACAGGCGTTCTAGTTGGAGTTCAGCACAACTTGGGTCATCAAAGGAGCCGCGCTCGCTGACTTCATGGCAGAATGGAGCGACGCCCTGGAGCTCGAAGCAGGCGAGGACCAATCCCTCTCGCTAGAAAGTGAAGCGTCGGACGGCTGGGTCATGTACTTCAACGGCGCATTCGCACGCCAGGGCGCGGGGGCTGGAGCTGTGCTCATCTCGCCCACTTAGGGCAATCTTTACTACGCCGTGTAGCTCTGCTTTCAGCAGGGCGAGAAGGTCTCCAAAAACATTGCAGAATACGAGGGCCTCATCGCTAGACTTAAGGCTGCGGCAGCCCTAGGAGTGAAGCGCCTCATCATCAGGGGCGACTTGCAGCCCCTCGTCAACTTCTCCAACAAGGTATACGAACCGAGGGACGAGCACATGGAGACATACATTGCGGAGGTACACAAAATGGAGAAGCGGTTCTTGGGCCTGGAGCTCCAGCACGTGCCCCGTCGCACCAACAACGAAGTTGACGACATCACCAAAAGGGTGTCCAGGCGCCTACCCCAGGAGCCCGGTGTCTTCGAGGATCAGCTCTTCAAGCCTCCGGCATCACCTCCGCCTGAGGGGCCGGTGATGCCTCAGGAGGAACTCCCCTAACCACCGACCTCAGGAGCCCCCGCCTGTGGCCCGATCTCGGGAGCGCGCCTGCTCCTGCCGCTCGAGCCTCAGGAGGGGTGCTAGACCGAGGAGCTCAAGGCATACCTGGTGCGAGGAGCACTGCTGAAGAAAGAAGAGGACGCAGAGTGTGTAGCCCAACAGGCTATGGCGTATTGCATTCAAGACGGTGAGCTTTACAGAAAACGACCAAATGATGTTCCTTTACGGTGCATCTCAGGGAAGCAAGGGAGCGAGCTGCTAGCTGACATACACGCCGGGACTGCGGGCATCACTCGTCATCGCACACCTGGTTGGCAAGGCGTTCCGCAGCGGTTTCTACTGGCCCACGGCGCTCAACGACGCAGCCAAGCTGGTGAAGTCCTGCGAGGCTTGCCAACTATCCCACTCTCCTGGACATTCGCGGTATGGGGGCTGGATATCCTGGGTCCATTCCCTCGAGCGCCCGGGGACTACTGCTACCTCTATGTTGCCATCGACAAGTTCACCAAACGGGCGGAGGTGGAAGCCGTCCGCACCATCCCAGCCGGATCCACGGTCAAGTTCATCAAGGGTCTCGTAAGCCGGTTCGGGGTCCCCAACCGCACCATCACCGACAATGGCTCGCAGTTCAGTAGCAACCTCTTCAAGACATATTGTGCTAACCTTGGAAAGCAGATTTGCTACACTTCGGTGGCACACCCCAGGAGCAATGGCCAGGCCGAGCACGCCATCGCGGTGGTCTTAAGAGGCCTCAAGTCCAGGACCTTCAAGAAGAAGCTCGAGGCCTGCGGTAGGGGCTGGCATGTGACAGCCTAATTTTTTGCCCTCTTTTATTTGCCTGATTTTCATTTGGATTGATTTTGAAACTTGGAATTTTTTAATCTTTTCATGTGGAATTAAACACTTAGGTACCCTTGGCTTTCAACCAAGTGCCTCATCTCCATCTCTAATCATCATTTCCGCTCTGGTTCACCCCAAAATAATAGTTGGAATATTTTTCTTTAATGAAAAATATTCATTTTCCTCTCTAAAACCCTAGCTAGCTCAATGTGCTCCAAAGCAACCCCAATTTTTCTTGCCCAGAAAAATCTGAGAAAATTCACAAATATTCTTTGAACCCTAGGGCACCTTCCTGAGCAAAAACATTGCACCACTTTTTGGAATATTTTTGCTACAGAAAATATTTTTTGTTCTGGACAGGAATGGTAGTTTCTACAGCAACTACCATTTTACTTGCTCCATTGTAACTGAATTTTCTGGTGCATCTTCACCTTAGTAGATGATTGCTAACCTCCAAAGCCCAGCTCCCAACTCCCAGCCGTTTGACCTCTGTAAACTCTCAAAGTTACTGTCCAGAAACTTACCTGGCTTGTGAAATATTTTGTACTGCGTCTGGGAACAAACCAAATCGTGGTAATCTTCAAAACTACCACGAACAACAAGCCAGACATGAACTTTGGACGCAGGTCGGCCTGGGGGAAAAGTTCACGCGGTGACCATGCGTGTACATGATGCCAGCCTGTGTGTCGATGCGCTCTGAGTGCCGCCGAGCGCTCTGTTTCGCGCGTGCTCGCTTCCCCGACTGCCATAGCGCGCCAAACCTCGCCACCATCTTCGTCCCAACTCCATTAGCTCTCCCTGGCACTCGCCGACGTCGGAGCTCGCCGCAGCGAGCACGGGCACGGTCCGGCCAAAGTAACAGTGCGGTGTGCACTGTTCTAGTCGCCTTCTCCTCGATCCTATGCTCATCCCCGTTCACCCATAGTCCCCGCGTGAGCTGCATTGCCTTCTCCCCCTCTCACTGACGCCGCTCGTCGTCGGGCGCAATGTCCAAGTGTCGACGGCGGAGCCCGATTCCCCCCTCACGGCTTGCCTATATATGGAGCCACCCCCAGCCTCCTCCAGCACCATCCTCCACTCCCACACACCCCACAACCACGTAGGAAACCATAGCCTGGCCGGGCAGGCCGCAGGCCCCCGTACCCAAGCTTGAGCTCGTCGGTGATCCCCTCGGATCGTCGCGGTAGCTCCAGCCCCTCCCAGGCCTAGGCAATCCTTCCAGTGCCTCCACCACTCTCCGGCGGTGCTGTTCCGCCTGGTTGGAGCCCCTGGAGTCGCCGCTGCTCGTCGTCGTCTTCGTCTCCAGCGACCATCGCTCTCTACCTCCGCTTGCGAGGTCGATTCTGATGTCGTCCGATCACCCCTAGCTATGCTACGGGTACGGGAAGGTGCGTCTACATCTCCTCTCTTGTCCCTCCCTCTCGTGTTGTCCAAGGAGCCCTCGTCGCCAGCGTGAGCTCCGGCGAAGTTGTGGCCATCTCTGTTTCCTTCTCCCTCTCCCCCTCACCTGACTAGTGGGGCCCGCTAGTCAGCCACTCAGTACACGCGCGAAGCGGTACGAGTGGTGGCGCCCCGAGGCTTTACGCCTTCGACGTCACCCCCTCTACAATCTGTTTTTATTTCAATTCAAATTCATATATATTCCAGAGAGCTTCAACCAGCAATAACTTTTTAACCATAAGTCCAAATGAATTCATTCTTTTTGCACTGTGTTCTTTGTGAAGAAATCTAGCAGCTCACCAAAAATGAGTCTTTTATCTGTTGTCTAGATTTTCTAGTGATTTTCAGAAGGGTTCTTGATGTTTTCTTTTTGTGTTTTTAAATATTTTCAGATGGTGAAGCTTGTCTTGAGGATCACCAGGAGGTTTGTGAACCTCATATGCACTAAGGCAAGCCACAGCAACATTTTCATTGTGCCATTACAATATTTCTGATTTTCCAACTTGAATGAATGATTTAATCCATGCATATAAATCACTTTTATTATTTTATTCTGTTGGTTGCTTGTTTTAGTTGTCATATTTAGTTTACAGAAAGTTGGAAGTTAATTAAGTTGTTAATGTAACTAGAAGTAAGTTTGGGTTATGAAGAACTAATATGGTTATGGATATAAGTAATTATTTGGAGTTATTCTTCTTGCATAAGAAATATGATAAAATTCGCTAGAAAAGATTATGTTTAAATTGAGGTTTAATCCTAACCAGAGAAGTATTAGAAGTTGTTGATGTTTATGCTTAGTGTGGAGGAGATGACCCAGTTATTTATGATGATGCATATGTTGTGTTGCATTTTCATGGCATTTTATGACACCGGTTATTCTTTTTAAGTTGAACCTGTTAATCACTCAACTTGAATATATCGTTGACCGGGTCATGGTGCCACTGAATCGAGTTTTTCCCAGTGCAACCACATTTGCCTTTTATGGGAAGGCCTTTATTCGGTCCGTTGTCATGCCTCTGGTCGGTGCCTCCAACTAGGGAAGGTTATGGGCGTGCGGTACCCTGGCCCGGTAAGCAGACATAACCTTGTGTGTCTGTTGTTGAGATTATGGTATTGTGTCCCCATTTGGGACAGTTTAAGTTTGTGAAAGTGCAACTAATCCCCGGGTGGTTTTGGTAATTAATAACAACATATATATCATTGAACTAATATTCTCTTGAGAATCATTTCAGAAAAGTTCGATGGTATGGGTATGGAAATGTCTGAAGAAGTGGACCCCTCAAAATGCTAAGACAAGCATTGGCAAAAGCTCAAGACTCCTTTTTTGGTTTAGTGATCAAAGATCACATTGAGTCCATAGGAAAAGCCAATACTATTAAAAGGGGATGAGGTTGTGTTAATGTTCTTGTTGCTCAAGTGCTTGGTGATCTAGCTCCCTCAACTATCAGCACTCTTCACTTTACAACACACTCATAAGTAATCTCGGACAAACCGATTCTGCAAACTCAGTCCCACCGAGATGAACCACTTCAGTTCTTTCCCTAAACCCTAACTTTTCGGTCCATCCGATTCTGAGTCTCGGTCTCACCGAAAATGTTCTGCCGACCTTCTGTAACCAATTGACAGCATTTCGGAATATCCGAGTTGTTGTTTTCGGTCACACCGAGATGGCAAACCCTAACCTTTGACTCACTTCGGACAAACCGAGATGGTATTTTCGGTCCCACCGAAAATCCCAACGTTCACTATATTTGAACTTTCGGTCTGACCGAGTTTAACTTTGGTCTCACCGAGATTGGTCAAATGTGTGTGTAACGGTTGGATTTTGTGTGGAGGCTATATATACCCCTCCACCCCCTCCTCATTCGTGAGGAGAGCCATCAGAAAGTACCACCACTTCTATCATACACTTTCTGAGAAGTGAACCACCTACCCTTGTGTTGAGATCAAGCCATTCCATTCCTACCATATGAAACTTGATCTCTAGCCTTCCCAAGTTGCTTTCCACTCAAATCTTTCTTCCACCACAGCCATATCAGTGAGGAGAGTTGAGTGTTGGGGAGATTATCACTTGAAGCACAAGAGCAAGGAGTTCATCATCATCAACACCGTCTATTACCTTTTGGGGGGTGGTGCCTCCTAGATTGGTTAGGTGTCGCTTGGGAGCCTCCGTCGTTGAGATGTGGAGTTGAACCAAGAAGTTTGTAAGGGCAAGGAGATCGCCTACTTCGTGAAGATCTACCCCGAGTAAGGCTAGTCCTCCGTGGGCGTAGGCCGTGATGGAATAGACAAGGTTGCTTCTTCGTGGACCCTTTGTGGGTGGAGCCCTCCGTGGACTCGCGCAGCCGTTACCCTCCGTGGGTTGAAGTCTCCATCAACGTGGATATACGATAGCACCACCTATCGGAACCACGACAAAAATCTCCGTGTCACCAAACTGCGTTTGATCTCCTCCACCTCTCTTTTACATGTGCAATTTACTTTCCGCTGCATATACTCTAGAATTGCATGTGTAGGGTGTTACTTGAATTGTTCTTACTTGTGAAACTGCCAAAAACATTGCATGATCTAAAGGCAGATTTTTTATATTGTCAAGTAGTCTAATCACCCCCCCTCTAGACCTACTTTCGATCCTACAAGTGGTATCAGAGCTTTGGTCTCCATTGCCTTGGTTTCCATTGCATTGGACTCCATAAGCTTGGTTTCACAACCTAGGAGAGTATGGCGTCTAGTGAGGGTAATTATCGTAGAGGTCCTTACTTTGATGGTACAAATTTTGCTAGTTGGAAGCATAAAATGAAAATGCATATTCTTGGTCATAACCCAGCCGCATGGGGCATTATTTGTGTTGGCATGCAAGGTGATTTCTTTGAAGAAGGAAAAGTTCCGGATCGCGAAGCTACACCCGAAGAGTTGCGGATGTTGCAAAACAATGCTCAAGCTTGTGACATTCTCTTCAATGCTTTGTGTCCCGAAGAGTTCAACAAAATCAGCCGTCTTGAGAATGCTAAAGAGATTAGGGATACTTTGGTTGAAATGCACGAAGGTACTGAATCTGTGAAGGAATCAAAGCTAGATATTCTTCAAGGTCAACTTGACAAGTTCAAGATGAAGGATGGTGAAGGAGTCGCTGAAATGTACTCTAGGCTTGCTCTCATCACAAATGAGATTGCTGGCTTAGGAAGCGAAGAAATGACCGACCGATTCATCATTAAGAAGATTCTCAGAGCTTTGGATGGAAAGTATGACACCGTGTGCACTTTGATCCAAATGATGCCAAACTACAAGACTCTCAAGCCAACTGAAGTCATTGGAAGAATTGTTGCTCATGAGATGACACTTAAGGATAAGGAAGAGCTTCACAACAAGTCAAGTGGTGCTTACAAAGCTACAAGTGATGCTCCTACTACCTCAAGTGACAAGCTAATTTCCAATGAAGAGATAAGCCTAATGGTCAAGAACTTCAACAAGTTCTACAAGAATAGAGGCAAAGAAAGAAGCTCAAAGTCTAGATCATATGATGAAAAGAGATCTTCTAGTCGTGATCGAAACTGCTACAATTGTGGAAGACCCGGACACTTCTCAAACGAGTGTACAGCTCCCCACAAGAGAAGAGAAGAATCTCCAAGAAGAAGAGCAAGAGATGAGTCACCTCGGAGAGAGAGAAGGAGTAGAGATGATCGTTATGAACGAAGACCTTCTCGGAGAAGCAAGGATTCGGAGAGGAAAGACAAGTCATCAAGGAGCTACACAAGAAGAAGACATCAAGCTCATGTTGGTGAATGGGTCTCCGGCTCCGACTCTGACAATCAATCCGATGGAAGCTATCACTCCGACTCCGACTATAGTCAAGATGAAGGTGTTGCTGGACTTGCACTCGTATCCTCCAACTCCAACTCCTACGACTTATTTGATTCACCAAATGAGGGAATTGGAAGATGCTTCATGGCTAAAGGTCCCAAGGTAACACACCCTGAATTCATTGACTTTGATAGTGATGAGGATGACTTGCTTGGTGAAGATGAGCTCTTGCATGATAAATCTAGTGAGCTTAGTAATGATGAAAATGCTAGTAGTCTTTATAGTCGAGAAGAGTCGAATGACAATGCTATGAAGGAGATTGAGCATCTAACTAAAGAACTAAACACTCTTAAGTTAGCTCATGAAACAACTCAAGAAGATCATAGAGAGCTCCTAAGATCTCATGAGAAGCTACGCTTCGAGAAGCTCACCCTAGAGCAAGAACATGAGTTTCTAAAAGCGATCAATGATGATCTTCGAAAGAAGAGTTCTTCATATCTTGCCAAACGACTTCTCTTGTCTAATTTCTTGCCACCTATTAAGACTAAGCATGACAAGCATAAGAAAAATTCTTCCTCTAGTAGTAACAATAACAATGTTAAATCCAATATTGTTGCTTCTAGTAGTTCTCTTGATTCCACTAACAATGTTTCAAGCCAAGTTACACTTGAGCAAGAAAATAGCTTATTGAAGGAAATCATAGAGAAAGGTGTCTACAAGAGTCTTGCCGGAAGCAAGAACTTTGAGGAGATTGTTCGCAAACAAGGAAGACACCGGAAGAATCAAGGGATTGGTTTTGAGCGAAAGTTCAACACCGAAGGTGTTGAGTGGGAAGAAGGTCAATACCCTACTCCACAGTTTGTTTCACAAAAGGAGAAGTATGATCCTAGTTCTTCCAATGTGGAACAAGCTCAAGATGACCTTCCACCACAAGACCACAAGCTAAAGGCCAAGGACAAGCTTCAAGAGGAGATTGATGCATTCATTGAAGCACCTCAAGCCATGGTCAAGTGGGTTCCCAAGGACACATCAAGTTCTACTTCGTCAAGCTCAACTACAACCCCAAGGATTCCCATCAAGATGATGTGGATCCCAAAGAAGAAGAACTAGAAGGTTCTTGAGGGTGACTCCGCCAACAAACTTCACTCATATTCATTTTGGCAAGAACTTGTGCAATCAACTTCCACATCATGCACTAGTTCATGGAGTCACAAACCCTCTTGTTGGTAAGTCAAGGGACAAGGTAATCATTGCTTTCATGGACATCATCTTTTGTGAACTTCAATCTATGTCTATGGATATTCTTGTTTGTTCCTTGTGGGACTAACCCATGTAGGTATTGAAAGTGCCCTAATCCAAAGGATAGCTCCCAACTCTTGATGATCTACATCAACACTGAGCATCCACATCTTCAACATCTACATGAAGTCTTCTATGACAACCCAAGGTTAGTTTGACCCTTTAAAAGGGGTTCTCACATCTAGGGGGAGCTTTGCTCTAAAAATTGAGCTAAAGCATCTCCAAATGATGTGAACACATAAATGCTTTATGTAAAAGTGGTAACCCCACTTGTGCTTAAACGATGAGTATGACCTATGATCAAATGTTCTCATTTGACTCCTAAGTCAATATACTCATATATAGATGACCTAGTCATCGACAAATTGTGTGCTAGTAGCTAGAGTGTTGGTTGTGCATGTTTGACACATATTTCAGTTGCTATCTTATTGTGTGAGCATGTTGAATGCATGATTTTATCCATTCAAGGACATCCATTTGTTGTTTTGATTGTTTTGATTTTTCTGGCCAAATGGATGGACAAGAATGCCTAAGCACCTTCCCTAGCTATCTATGCTTTCTTGTCTCAAATTCTATTCATGCTCATATCACAACTTTGAACAAGTCTTTTTCGGACAGTCCGAGTGAGGAGCACTCGGAACCACCGATTCGTCTAAGGCTGACTTCCAAAACCTTCTAAGTCCATTTCGGTCTGACCGGTTTCTCAATCTCGGTCCAACCGAAACGCTTAGACTGATCTAGGTTTCATCTCGGTGAAACCGAGTTCAAACTCTCGGTCTGACCGATATGTGTAACTGCACAGCAGATATACATCTCGGTGACACCGAGTTTTTCAACTCGGTCCCACCGACAGCACGGGGTTATATATACCTGAGGGGCTGCGCGCGATTTCTTTCTTCAAACCGTTCGCCCCCAAGACCCCTGCTGCCGCCGCCCTGGTCTACGGATCGTCGCCTTCGTCGCCTATGTGCCCTCGCCGCAGGTCTCCGCCGCCGTCAACGGTAATCATCTCCACCGTTGCCGCCGTAGAGGGACACCACCAAGTTAGGGTGTGTCCCGATCCCTTTTCGTGCTCCACTGCTGATTCTTGCACGATAGGCTGCCATGATTCAATCCATGTTTGATATGTTCCCCACACAATAGTTCAGATCGTCTAGTTTCGAGGAAAATTCTTAGGTTTAGGTTTCCACGGAATGCATCTCGGTGAAGCCGATTTTTGAAAATCGGAATGACCGATTTGGCCTCTGGCCATTGCACTGCATAGTTCGGTTTAACCGAGTTGTGCCAATCGGAACGACCGAAAAGAAGTTTCAGTGAAACCCTAAGTTTTCGGTAGGACCGAAACCCACTTCGGTCTGACCGAAAGTGGTGTGTAGGTTTCTGTTGAGCACTTCGGTTACACCGAAACCTAAAATCGGTTTGACCGAAATACATTCTGTGAAAACTCAAAACTAAGTTTTTAACTCATTTTTTTTCAAAAACTTCTGCAGTTGTGATAACTCTTCCATTCTGCCTATACCTTATCTTTTCACAGGTCTTTCAGCCATGTCAGATGTCAGTGACAGCCAGAACAGGTCTGAATCACCATTTGCTGAAATTCCAGAGGCAGATACAAGTCCTGCAAGCAGCTCTAGTGATGATGGTGAGAGGAGCACCCCTAGTGGTCTGCCTCCCGCAGCTACGAGAACCAGGAAGAAGAGAACTTCGGATGATGAGGACTCCGACTTTGTTGCTGAGGAAGTTACCTCCAAGCCCAAGAGGAATATGGTTGCCAAAGAGCACCAAGGGCAGCAGCCAAGGAAAGGCACAAGCAAAGTAAAACAGTCTGCAGTTGCTAAGAAGCTCAACTTGGAAGAGCCTGCTCCAAGCAAGGTGAAGAAGACTTCCAAAAGGAAGAGGGTTGTATATGCTGAATCTCAAGTTGATGCTGCTGATGAAGAAGAAGAAGAAGAAGAAGCACCCCAGCCTCCTCCTCAGAAAGCTAAGTTCATGGGTGATGCTATTCGGGCTCAAGCCTCTTCTAAGCCCAAGAAGCCTGCTCCAGTCAAAGCAGCTCCAGCCAAGCCCAAGAGAACAACCAGAAGCATTCCAGCTTCTGAGAAGAACAAAGGAGAAATGCCACCGTCTGAATCAGATGAAGAGCATGTGTTGCTCAAGCTCCGTCCCAAGTTGCCACTCCACAATGATGCTCATCCTCAAGCTGAGGACATGAAGGCAAGGAAGGACAAAGGTCTCAGGCTATGGAGATAGTCTGATCCATATGCCGTAAGGAGAAGGACTGCTGTGGACCCCAGATTCCACACCAGAGAGCAGCAGGATTTCTATGAGACCGTGCTAATGGATAAGAAGCCCATTGTTGCTGACACCAGGTATGTTGACTGGGAGTACATTGACAGTGAAGAGCACCGGGACTTCTTTCCCCATGTGCATGAGAGCTTTACTGCATGTGGAGTCGCTGACTTCGTGGGTCAAGAGCTGACAGCCTGGAACGACGAGATGATCATGCAGTTCTATGCCACTGCCCACTTCTACCCCGATGGCAAGATCACCTGGATGACTGAAGGTCAAAGGTTTTCTTCGACTGTTGCAGAATGGGCAGATCTTCTGAACGCTCCTGTGCAGAGAGAGGACGACATTGATGTCTATGGGATTCCTAAGAAGAGTCATGATTCCATGAAGAATATGTACAAGGAGATCCCAGCTGCTGATTTGGAGGGATGGAAGCTCGGCTCAGTGTATTATCTCCAGGCAGGTCTGACCACCACTAACACTATTCTGAGGCATACTTTGATGCCTAAGTCAGGTGACCACCGGATGATACGAGGCTATTCTATCAACATGCTGCACATTCTCGATGAGAAGGCACCTTTTAAGGTGATGGACTTGATGGTAGAAACCATTAAGAGGACTGCAGCTGACCAAAAGAGGTCATGTGGGTTTGCACCGCAGATACAGATGCTCATCAACGCCAAGTTTGGCACGGGCAAATTCATGTTGGATAGGAAGCACTTGCCACTGCAGCCAGAGCATGAGGACAACGTAGTTGTGATGGATGAAGAGGATCCCACCTCAGTTGAAGGGCAAGCCAAAATTGAAGCTGCGAAGAAAGCTAAAGCTGACAAAGAGGCAGCAGCAGCAGCAGCTAAGCCAAAGAGCTTTGGAGAACATATTCTTGAAGCAACCCAGAGAATTGAACAACGCCTGGCCAGCATTGAGCAATCTCAGGAGAGCCTTGAGAGGATTGTCGAGGACAAGATCCACGCTCTGGACGTGAAGCTGACTGAGATTCAGGTGTCTGTCAACAAGCTTGAGGCAGACATGGAGGAGACTAGGCAGGAGAGAGCAGAGCTTATGCAGGATGATCTAGTCCAGGACTCTCATCGCCAGGCTGCTCAGGTTCCCAGAGGATCCAGATCTGCAGCTATCCCAGTGACAGACTCCAGGGCTACCACTTCAGCACCAGCTACAGCTCCAGCAGTTCCTTCAGCTCCAGCATCCACTCCTCCACCGCAGACATCAGCAGAGGTCTTCGTAGATGCAGCTATCTCTACACCGACATCTACCCAGACGGGAGCCGCTAGCAGAGCCCGCAGTGACGTTTAGCTCTATACCTTTTCGAACTTTTTGGTAACTTGTTGCCAAAGGGGGAGAAATTGTTATAGATCATAGGGCTTCGAGAGAGAGAGTGCTCTTTCGTCTTTTCGTTCTTTTGCCGGTTTTCCTTGAGATACATTGGTTTCTTTTGGTTCCAGATACTTTATGTGTGCTTGCTACTACGTTTGATGCTACCTTAATGAGTGCTTAGTCATACTATGCTTTAATGTGTGCTTATTGCTTATCATATGCTATTCCTTATTGTATGGCTAGTTACTCTTGTCTTGGTGATTAAGTGCATGTTATTCATTCTTATCATTTTGTGCGCTCCACCAAGATGTATGTGACATGGAAGAGTGACCCATAATCCTAATCGATTGTGCATTTGCATTCAAACGCAAATTTCAAATAATGCACAAATTTAGGGGGAGCTCTTGTTTATCACATACTTCTCAAAGCGACGATATTATTCCTTGATTATATCCTTTGTCGAAGCTTTGATCTATATGTTGTCATCAATTACCAAAAAGGGGGAGATTGAAAGTGCAACTAATCCCCGGGTGGTTTTGGTAATTAATAACAACATATATATCATTGAACTAATATTCTCTTGAGAATCATTTCAGAAAAGTTCGATGGTATGGGTATGGAAATGTCTGAAGAAGTGGACCCCTCAAAATGCTAAGACAAGCATTGGCAAAAGCTCAAGACTCCTTTTTTGGTTTAGTGATCAAAGATCACATTGAGTCCATAGGAAAAGCCAATACTATTAAAAGGGGATGAGGTTGTGTTAATGTTCTTGTTGCTCAAGTGCTTGGTGATCTAGCTCCCTCAACTATCAGCACTCTTCACTTTACAACACACTCATAAGTAATCTCGGACAAACCGATTCTGCAAACTCAGTCCCACCGAGATGAACCACTTCAGTTCTTTCCCTAAACCCTAACTTTTCGGTCCATCCGATTCTGAGTCTCGGTCTCACCGAAAATGTTCTGCCAACCTTCTGTAACCAATTGACAGCATTTCGGAATATCCGAGTTGTTGTTTTCGGTCACACCGAGATGGCAAACCCTAACCTTTGACTCACTTCGGACAAACCGAGATGGTATTTTCGGTCCCACCGAAAATCCCAACGTTCACTATATTTGAACTTTCGGTCTGACCGAGTTTAACTTCGGTCTCACCGAGATTGGTCAAATGTGTGTGTAACGGTTGGATTTTGTGTGGAGGCTATATATACCCCTCCACCCCCTCCTCATTCGTGAGGAGAGCCATCAGAAAGTACCACCACTTCTATCATACACTTTCTGAGAAGTGAACCACCTACCCTTGTGTTGAGATCAAGCCATTCCATTCCTACCATATGAAACTTGATCTCTAGCCTTCCCAAGTTGCTTTCCACTCAAATCTTTCTTCCACCACAGCCATATCAGTGAGGAGAGTTGAGTGTTGGGGAGATTATCACTTGAAGCACAAGAGCAAGGAGTTCATCATCATCAACACCGTATATTACCTTTTGGGGGGTGGTGCCTCCTAGATTGGTTAGGTGTCGCTTGGGAGCCTCCGTCGTTGAGATGTGGAGTTGAACCAAGAAGTTTGTAAGGGCAAGGAGATCGCCTACTTCGTGAAGATCTACCCCGAGTAAGGCTAGTCCTCCGTGGGCGTAGGCCGTGATGGAATAGACAAGGTTGCTTCTTCGTGGACCCTTCGTGGGTGGAGCCCTCCGTGGACTCGCGCAGCCGTTACCCTCCGTGGGTTGAAGTCTCCATCAACGTGGATGTACGATAGCACCACCTATCGGAACCACGACAAAAATCTCCGTGTCACCAAACTGCGTTTGATCTTCTCCACCTCTCTTTTACATGTGCAATTTACTTTCCGCTGCATATACTCTAGAATTGCATGTGTAGGGTGTTACTTGAATTGTTCTTACTTGTGAAACTGCCAAAAACATTGCATGATCTAAAGGCAGATTTTTTATATTGTCAAGTAGTCTAATCACCCCCCCTCTAGACCTACTTTCGATCCTACAGTTTGGCCACGATGGTGGTCATTGTGTCTTTGGTAGACACGGGGCCACCCAGGACTAGCCCGGTGGGGAGTGAGTCGGAGTGGCCGAGAGAGTGTCATGGCAATGGAGGGGTTTCGTCAGAATGTCGTTGGCCCACCCGAATGGGAGTGCGAGTCCATGGGTTCCGTGGTGTGGGTACAGTGTACTACCTCTGCAGAGTGTAATTAATATATCGATAGCCGAGTCCACGGTCACGGACACGCTCGAAAGTAGGTCACACCATAGGTCAACATTTTGTAAAATTTTGCACACTAAGTCATGAACTCTGCACTATCGTAGATGGTGGAAAGACCATCGAGATGTTTGAGACCAAGGGTTGGTCATGGTTGTGATCACCGGAAAGATCACGGGGTAATCCGTATTGAGACCGAGAAGTTGGTATGTTATGAAGGAAATATGCCCTAGAGGCAATAATAAAGTTGTTATTTTATATTTCCTTATATCATGATAAATGTCTTTTATTCATGCTAGAATTGTATTAACCGAAAACTTAGTACATGTGTGAATACATAGACAAAACAGAGTGTCCCTAGTATGCCTCTACTAGACTAGCTCATTGATCAAAGATGGTTATGTTTCCTAACCATAGACATGAGTTGTCATTTGATCAATGGGATCACATCATTAGGAGAATGATGTGATGGACAAGACCCATCTTTTAGCTTAGCAACTTGATCGTTTAGTATGTTGCTATTGCTTTCTTCATGACTTATACATGTTCCTATGACTATGAGATTATGCAACTCCCGTTTATCGGAGGAACACTTTGTGTGCTACCAAACGTCACAACGTAACTGGGTGATTATAAAGGTGCTCTACAGGTGTCTCCGAAGGTACTTGTTGGGTTGGCGTATTTCGAGATTAGGATTTGTCACTCCGATTGTCGGAGAGGTATCTCTGGGCCCTCTCGGTAATGCACATCATAATAAGCCTTGCAAGCAAATGACTAATGAGTTAGTCACGAGATGATGTATTACGGAATGAGTAAAGAGACTTGCCGGTAACGAGATTGAACTAGGTATGATGATACCGACGATCGAATATCGGGCAAGTAACATACCGATGACAAAGGGAATAACGTATGTTGTTATGCGGTTCGACCGATAAAGATCTTCGTAGAATATGTAGGAGCCAATATGGGCATCCAGGTTCCGCTATTGGTTATTGACCAGAGAAGTGTCTCGGTCATGTCTACATAGTTCTCGAACCCGTAGGGTCCGCACGCTTAACGTTTCGTTGACGATATAGTATTGAATGAGTTATGTATGTTGGTGACCGAATGTTGTTCGGAGTCGCGGATGAGATCACGGACATGACGAGGAACTCTGGAATGGTCCGGAGATAAAGATTAATATATGGGATAATAGTGTTTGACCTCCGGAAGGGTTCCGGAATTCACCGGAAGAGGTTCCAGATGTTTCCCGAAGTGTTTGGGTACGAGAACACTTTATTTGGGCCAAAAGGGAAAGCACACAAGGTTTTTGGAAGGCGCAAAAGGAAGTTTTGCGGAGTCCAGGGGCCAGACGCCAGGGTCCCTGGCGTCTGGGTCCAGACGCCGGGAACCCTGGCGTCTGGCCCTGGAGTCCGAGAAGGACTCTTGCCTTTCGGGTGAAACCGACTTTGTGAAGGCTTTTACTCCAAGTTTCGACCCCAAGGCTCAACATATAAATAGAGGGGTAGGGCTAGCACCCAAGACACATCAAGATACACCAAGCCGTGTGCCGGCTACCCCGACCCTCTAGTTTATCCTCCGTCTAGTTTTTGTAGTGCTTGGCGAAGCCCTGCAGAGGTTGTTCTTCATCAACAACCGTCACCACGCCGTCGTGCTGCCGGAACTAATCTACTACTTCGCCCGTCTTGCTGGATCAAGAAGGCGAGGACGTCATCGAGCTAAACGTGTGCTGAACGCGGAGGTGCCGTACGTTCGGTACTAGATCGGGACGGATCGTGAAGGTGCACGACTACATCAACCGCGTTGATAAACGCTTCCGCTTTTCGGTCTACGAGGGTACGTAGACACACTCTCCCCTCTCGTTGCTATGCATCTAGTAGATAGATCTTGCGTGTTCGTAGGAAAATTTTGAAAATACTACGTTCCCCAACAGTGGTATCAGAGCCAGGTCTATGCGTAGATGATATGCACGAGTAGAACACAATGAGTTGTGGGCGATACTAGTCATACTGCTTACCAGCATGTCATACTTTGCTTCGGCGGTATTGTGAGATGAAGCGGCCCGGACCGACATTACGCGTACGCTTACGCGAGACTGGTTTCACCGTTACGAGCACTCGTTGCTTAAAGGTGACTGGCGGGTGTCTGTCTCTCTCACTTTAGCTGAATCAAGTGTGGCTACGCCCGGTCCTTGTGAAGGTTAAAACAACACATACTTGACGAAACATCACTGTGGTTTTGTATGCGTAGGTAAGAACGGTTCTTGCTAAGCCCGTAGCAGCCACGTAAAACTTGCAACAACAAAGTAGAGGACGTCTAACTTGTTTTTGCAGGGCATGTTGTGATGTGATATGGTCAAGACATGATGAGTTATACGGTTTTGTATGAGATGATCATGTTTTGTAAAGTTATCGGCAACTGGCAGGAGCCATATGGTTGTCGCTTTATTGTATGAAATGCAATCGCCATGTCATTGCTTTACTTTATCACTAAGCGGTAGCGATAGTCGTAGAAGCAATAGTTGGCGAGACGACAACGATGCTACGATGGAGATCAAGGTGTCGCGCCGGTGACGAAGGTGATCATGACGGTGCTTTGGAGATGGAGATCAAAAGCACAAGATGATGATGGCCATATCATGTCACATATTTTGATTGCATGTGATGTTTATCTTATTATGCTTCTTATTTTGCTTAGAAAGACGGTAGCATTATAAGATGATCCCTTACTAAATTTCAAGGTATAAGTGTTCTCCCTGAGTATGCACCGTTGTGAAAGTTCGTCGTGCCGAGACACCACGTGATGATCGGGTGTGATAAGCTCTACGTTCAAATACAACGGGTGTAAGCCAGTTTTGCACACGCAGAATACTTGGGTTAAACTTGACGAGCCTAGCATATGCAGATATGGCCTCGGAACACTAGAGACCGAAAGGTCGAGCGTGAATCATATAGTAGATATGATCAACATAAGATGTTCACCATTGGTACTACTCCATCTCACGTGATGATCGGACATGGTTTAGTTGATTTGGATCACGTGATCATTTACATGACCGTAGGGATGTCTATCTAAGTGGGAGTTCTTAAGTAATATGATTAATTCAACTTTAATTTATCATGAACTTAGTCCTGGTAGTATTAGCATATCTATGTTGTAGATCAATAGCTCGCGATGTTGCTCCCTGTTTATTTTCCTAGAGAAAACTAAGTTGAAAGATGTTAGTAGCAATGATGCGGACTTGTTCCATGATTTGAGGATTATCCTCATTGCTGCACAGAGAATTATGTCCTTGATGCACCGCTAGGTGACAGACCTATTGCAGGAGCAGATGTAGACGTTATGAACGTTTTGACAAAAGCTCGGTATGATGACTACTTGATAGTTTAAGTGCACCATGCTTTACGGCTTAGAACTGGGACTTCAAAAACGTTTTGAACACCACGGAGCATATAAGATGTTCCAAGAGTTGAAATTAGTATTTCATACTCATGCCCGTGTCGAGAGGTATAAGACTTCTAACAGTACTTTGCCTACAAGATGGAGGAGAATAGCTCAACCAGTGAGCATGTGCTCAGATTGTCTGGGTACTACAATTACTTGAATCAAGTGGGAGTTAATCTTCGAGATAAGATAGTAATTGACAAAGTTCTCTAGTCACTATCACCAATTTAGTAGAACTTCGTGATGAACTATAATATGCAAGGGATGACGAAAGGAATTCCTGAGCTCTTCGCGATGCTGAAGTCGGCGAAGGTAGAAATCATGAAAAAGCATCAAGTGTTGATGGTTAACAAGACCACTTGTTTCAAGTAAAGGGCAAAGGGATAGAAGGGGAACATCAAGAAGAATGACAAGCAAGTTGTCACTCCCATGAAGAAACCCAAAGCTAAACTCAAGCCTGAAACTAAGTGCTTCTACTGCAAAGGAAATGGTCACTGGAAGTGGAACTGCCCTAGATACTTGGCGGATAAGAAGGATGGCAAAGTGAACAAAGGTATATTTGATATACAGATTATTGATGTGTATTTTACTAGTGTTCATAGCAACCCCTCAGTATTTGATACTGGTTCGGTTGCTAAAGAGTAGTAACTCGAAATGCGAGTTGCATAATGAACAGAAACTAGTTAAAGGTGAAGTGACGATGAGTGTTGGAAGTGGTTCCAAGATTGATATGATCATCATCGCACACTCCCTATACTTTCGGGATTAGTGTTGAACCTAAATAAGTGTTATTTGGTGTTTGTGTTGAGCATGAATATGATTTGATCATGTTTATTGCAATACGGTTATTCATGTAAGTTAGAGAATAATTGTTGTTCTGTTTACATGAATAAAACCTTCAATGGTCATACACCCAATGAAAATAGTTTGTTGGATCTTGATCGTGTGATACACATATTCATAATATTGAAGCCAAAAGATGCAAGGTTAATAATGATAGTGCAACTTATGTATGGCACTGCCGTTTAGGTCATAATGGTGTAAAGCGCATGAAGAAACTCCATAGTGATGGACTTTTGGAATCACTTGATTATGAATCACTTGGTGCTTGCGAACCATGCCTCATGGGCAAGATGACTAAAACTCCGTTCTCCGGAACTATGGAGCGAGCAACAGATTTGTTGGAAATCATACATACTAATGTATGTGGGCCAATGAGTGTTGAAGCTCGCGGTGGGTATCGTTATTTTCTGACCTTCACTGATGATTTGAGCAGATATGGGTATATCTACTTAATGAAGCACAAGTCTGAAACATTTGAAAAGTTCAAAGAATTTCAGAGTGAAGTAGAGAATCATCGTAACAAGAAAATAAATTTTCTACGATCTGATCGTGGAGGAGAATATTTGAGTTACGAGTTTGGTCTTCATTTAAAACAATGTGGAATAGTTTCACAGCTCACGCCACCCGGAACACCACAGCGTAATGGTGTGTCCGAACGTCATAACCATACTTTATTAGATATGGTGCGATCGATGATGTCTCTTACTGATCTACCACTATCGCTTTTGGGGTTATACATTAGAGACAGCTACATTCACGTTAAATAGGGCACCATCTAAAATCCGTAGAGATGACACCGTATGAACTGTGGTTTGACAAGAAACCTAAGCTGTCATTTCTTTAAGTTTGGGACTACGATGCTTATGTGAAAAAGTTTCAACATGATAAGCTCGAACCCAAATCAGAGAAGTAAATCTTCATAGGATACCCAAAAGAAATTGTTGGGTACACCTTCTATCACAGATCCGAAGGCAAGGTCTTTGTTGCTAAGAGTGGATCCTTTCTAGAGAAGGAGTTTCTCTCGAAAGAAGTGAGTGGGAGGAAAGTAGAACTTGATGAGGTAATTGTACCTTCTCCCGAATTGGAAAGTGGAACATCACAGAAACTAGTTCCAGTGATTCCTACACCAATTAGTGAGGAAGCTAATGATGATGATCATGAAACTTCAGATCAAGTTTCTGCTTAACTTCGTAGATCAACCAGAGTTCGTTCCGCACCAGAGTGGTACGGCAACCCGGTTCTGGAAGTCATGTTACTGGACCATGATGAACCTACGAACTATGAGGAAGCGATGATGAGCCCAGATTCCGCAAAATGGCTTGAGGCATGAAATCTGAGATGGGATCCATGTATGAGAACAAAGTATGGACTTTGGTTGACTTGCCCGATGGTCGGCAAGCCATTGAAAATAAATGGATCTTTAAGAGGAAGACTGACGCCGATGGTAATGTTACTGTCTACAAAGCTCGACTTGTTGCGAAAGGTTTTCGACAAGTTCAAGGTGTTGACTACAATAAGATTTTCTCACCCGTAGCGATACTTAAGTCTGTCTGAATCATGTTAGCAATTGCCACATTTTATGAAATCTGGCAAATGGATAACGAAACTGCGTTCTTTAATGGATTTATTAAAGAAGACTTGTATATGATGCAACCAGAAGGTTTTGTCAATCCTAAAGGTGCTAACAAAATGTGCAAGCTCCAACGATCCATCTATGGACTGGTGCAAGCATCTCAGAGTTGGAATATACGCTTTGATAAGTTGATCAAAGCATATAGATTTATACAGACTTGCGGTGAAGCCTGTATTTACAAGAAGTGGGTGGGAGCACTACAACCTTTCTGATAAGTATATGTGAATGACATATTGTCGATCAGAAATGATGTAGAATTTTCTGGAAAGCATGAAGGAGTGTTTGAAAGGAGTTTTTCAAAGAAAGACCTTGGTGAAGCTGCTTACATATTGGGCATCAAGATCTATAGAGATAGATCAAGACGCTTGATAAGACTTTCGATGAGTACATACCTTGATAAGATTTTGAAGTAGTTCAAAATGGATCAGTCAAAGAAGGAGTTCTTCCCTGACTTGTAAGGTGTGAAGTTGAGTAAGACTCAAAGCCAGACCACGGCAGAAAAATATAGAGAGAATGAAAGTCATTCCCTATGCCTTAGCCATAGGTTCTATAAAGTATGCCATGCTGTGTACCAAACATGATGTGTACCTTGCCATGAGTTTGTCAAGGGGGTACAATAGTGATCCAGGAGTAGATCACTGTATAGCGGTCAAAATTATCCTTAGTAACTGGATGACTAAGGAAATGTTTCTCGATTATGGAGGTGATAAAGAGTTCGTCGTAAAGGGTTACGCCGATGCAAGCTTTGACACTAAATCCAGATGACTCTAAGTATCAATCTGGATGCGTATTGAAAGTGGGAGCAATTAGCTAGAGTAGCTCTATGCAGAGCATTGTAGACATAGAAATTTGCGAAATACATACGGATCTGAATGTGACAGACCCGTTGACTAAACTTCTCTCACGAAGCAAAACATGATCACACCTTAGTACTCTTTGGGTGTTAATCACATAGAGATGTGAACTAGATTATTGCCTCTAGTAAACCCTTTGGGTGTTGGTCACATGGCGATGTGAACTATGGGTGTTAATCACATGACGATGTGAACAATCGGTGTTAAATCACATGGCGATATGAACTAGATTATTGACTCTAGTGCAAGTGGGAGACTGAAGGAAATATGCCCTAGAGGCAATAATAAAGTTGTTATTTTATATTTCCTTATATCATGATAAATGTCTTTTATTCATGCTAGAATTGTATTAACCGGAAATTTAGTACATGTGTGAATACATAGAAAAAACAGAGTGTCCCTAGTATGCCTCTACTAGACTAGCTCATTGATCAAAGATGGTTATGTTCCCTAACCATAGACATGAGTTGTCATTTGATCAATGGGATCACATCATTAGGAGAATGATGTGATGGACAAGACCCATCCGTTAGCTTAGCAACTTGATCGTTTAGTATGTTGCTATTGCTTTCTTCATGACTTATACATGTTCCTATGACTATGAGATTATGCAACTCCCGTTTACCGGAGGAACACTTTGTGTGCTACCAAACGTCACAACGTAACTGGGTGATTATAAAGGTGCTCTACAGGTGTCTCCGAAGGTACTTGTTGGGTTGGCGTATTTCGAGATTAGGATTTGTCACTCCGATTGTCGGAGAGGTATCTCTGGGCCCTCTTGGTAATGCACATCATAATAAGCCTTGCAAGCAAATGACTAATGAGTTAGTCACGAGATGATGTATTACGGAACGAGTAAAGAGACTTTCCGGTAACGAGATTGAACTAGGTATGATGATACCGACGATCGAATCTCGGGCAAGTAACATACCGATGACAAAGGGAATAACGTATGTTGTTATGCGGTTCGACCGATAAAGATCTTCATAGAATATGTAGGAGCCAATATGGGCATCCAGGTTCCGCTATTGGTTATTGACCAGAGAAGTGTCTCGGTCAAGTCTACATAGTTCTCGAACCCGTAGGGTCCGCACGCTTAACGTTTCGTTGACGATATAGTATTGAATGAGTTATGTATGTTGGTGACCGAATGTTGTTCGGAGTCCCGGATGAGATCTCGGACATGACGAGGAACTCCGAAATGGTCCGGAGATAAAGATTAATATATGGGATAATAGTGTTTGACCTCCGGAAGGGTTCCGGAATTCACCGGAAGGGGTTCCGGATGTTTCCCGAAGTGTTTGGGTACGAGAACACTTTATTTGGGCCAAAAGGGAAAGCACACAAGGTTTTCGGAAGGCGCAAAAGGAAGTTTTGCGGAGTCCAGGGGCCAGACGCCAGGGTTCCGACGCCAGGGACCCTGGCGTCTGGCCCTGGAGTCCGAGAAGGACTCTTGCCTTTCGGGTGAAACCGACTTTGTGAAGGCTTTTACTCCAAGTTTCGACCCCAAGGCTCAACATATAAATAGAGGGGTAGGGCTAGCACCCAAGACACATCAAGATACACCAAACCGTGTGCCGGCTACCCCGACCCTCTAGTTTATCCTCCGTCTAGTTTTTGTAATGCTTGGCGAAGCCCTGCAGAGATTGTTCTTCATCAACAACCGTCACCACGCCGTCGTGCTGCCGGAACTCATCTACTACTTCGCCCGTCTTGCTGGATCAAGAAGGCGAGGATGTCATCGAGCTGAACGTGTGCTGAACGCGGAGGTGCCGTACGTTCGGTACTAGATCGGGACAGATCGTGAAGGTGCACGACTACATCAACCGCGTTGATAAACACTTCCGCTTTTCGGTCTACGAGGGTACGTAGACACACTCTCCCCTCTCGTTGCTATGCATCTAGTAGATAGATCTTGCGTGTTCGTAGGAAAATTTTGAAAATACTACGTTCCCCAACATGTTAGTGATCTAAGAAAGATCACAGTTGGTAAGCCAGTCTGAGGGACTGTCTTCACAAAGGCATGAGCACAGCATGTTGGATATATTTATATATAGTATTGCATTTTAATAATTGAATAATTATCATGATATTGTTTGTCTTTATGTTTATGCTTATTGTAAGCTTGCAAGTACATTCAATGTACTGACCTAGCATGTCATGCCAGATTTCAGGAAACTCTCGCTGGAAAGGAGTGCCGTCCGAGTCTAGATCGTGTCCACATCGGTGTCCTTGTGATATGAAGTTCCGCTACGAAGTTTGTTCCGCTGTCGCGTAGTTGTTATGACCGAGGACCTTTATGTTCACTAAGTAATGTACCTATTGTTCAGCCACACCGTGTGTGCCGCTGGCCTCGCTACCTGTTGTAATGCAAACTATGATCCGCTAGCATCAATAGAGCGGTTGTTTTCTGTACCAAGATGTTGTGTGTTGCCAGAAGACATGGTCTCTGGGCTGGCAATGCATGGTTAACCGGTTGCTCTGAGCCGGGGTGCCACAACACTTGGTATCAGAGCCGCGCTGACTGTAGGCCATGCTAGACTATGACGTGTTAACTGGATGTTAGATACGAGTTTAAGTTGAGTGCCGGTAGCATGTGTAGCTGGTTGTTGCTTTGCATATACTTGCTTTATTTTTATGCTAACCTACTAATGGTTGTGAGTGTAGATGGCTCCGGTGCCGTATCCGTGCCAGTTGCAGCTGATGCCGTACACGTCACCGCACCTCCTTCGTAACGTCTGGTGTCGATTGTACTCTCTCGAAGACAACCTAGTATATCGTGTGTACCGGGAGCATCTAGCAGGCTGAGTGTATGAGTATCAGGCAGTGGTTACTCTGCGGACCAGTTCCGATTCCAGCACTTACACTCGTACCTCTCGGAGCGGTTATGCTTCTACCGCTTCCCAGGCCATCCAATTTGCTGCATTCGAGGTCCTTGTCGAGCTTCGTTACAGCGAGGTCCGAATGCAGAACCACCCAGCTTTCCAATACTATCCTTCTCTGTACGACAATGGTTGTGTCTATTTCCCTACCATTGATCTGGAGTCTGATAGTGTTGCTAGCCACCTTTCCCGTTATATTACTACTAGCTATCTTATGATCCACGAGCTGGCTCGAGAGCTGACTCGTACTCTTATTGCTTTAGCCACTACTAGGTATGTCACTATTCCAGCATCCATGGGATTTACCCCTTACATTCCAGCCAGTTATGGTTCCCCTATTTGACCGGTTACTCCTCCGAGTAGCTCGGGCGCCTCAACCATAAATCCTCTCAGTGCTCCTGCTGAGTGAGTTTCTCTTCTCACTACTCCTGTAGCTCCTATGCTTCGCCCTACTCCTGCCCCGGAGGGAGAGCCCCCGAGGCAGCGCAGTCGTGTTACCTTTAACCCGGAGGTTTTAGTTAACCTCGTCAGTTCAGGATCCGAGTCCGCTTCAGGAGAGGACCCCGCAGCACCAGCAGAGCAGTAGAGCTTCTGAGTATCCGCAGTTGTCAGGATGGTGTACAGATGTAGCCGCACGAGTCATGATGTTTCGTTTCCTGCATGAGAGTAGTGGAACCTGGCATGTTAATTGCCTTTCATGTATGAGTCTATGTATAATTATGTTGTAACTTCATTTCTTCTATTCGCTGTATTTTCTCCGTCATTTCGTTTTCTCTCGGTATTTGTTGCTGGCTTTTCTCCGATTTACTTTTGGATGTTTCTCATCTTGGTTGTGTTGTCTTGGCAAAAATCCATAATAGGATGCCGCGGGGAGGCAACAGTAGTAGCGCTCACGAGGATGTTCCTGTTCGTTGTTTCGCCCAATAGGCAAGACACTCTCCTGAGCCGTACATACCACCACCGCCTCCACCACCAAATCTGCCTACCATCGAGCAAATTCTGCGTATGTTTGAGGAAAGGAGGAATAATGATCTGATTGAGATATTAAGAAGTGTTCAAGCTATGGTTGGACAGAATGGAAATCAGAATGGTCATCACTCCAAGCTATCAGATTTTCAGAGAACCCAGCCTCCCAGGTTCAGTCAGGTTATTGACCCCTTGGATGCCGACGATTGGTTGCGGACCATTGAAAGGAAGCTTGATATTGCCCGTACTGCAGAAGATGATAAAGTTCCATTTGCAACTCATTATCTTGAAGGCGCTGCTGCCATATGGTGGGAGAGTGCAAAAGCCATGTGGCCTGCTGAATCACCTGGTCAAAATTCAAGGATTGGATCCGGAAATATTATATCCCTACTGGAATTATGAAGACTAAGGAGCGTGAATTTCTTGCACTCACCCAAGGAAATTAGTCTGTGGGTGAATATTTGCAAAAAATTCAATCATCTGGCCCGTTACTCCCTTTACTAAGTGGCCACTGAAGAAAGAAAGATTGACAGATTTCTTGGGCGATTAAACTCGCAACTTCGGTGTACCCTCAGCATGCTCAATTTTCCAGACTTCCAAACCTTGGTGAACAAAGCTTTCATTGCTGAAAGGGAGCACAAACTCGCATCAGACAATAGGCCTGCTAATAACGATCACAAGCGCAAGTTTGAACCAAGGAAAGAAGGGCAACCAGTGCAAAAGGCTCGTGTCTGGCAGCAGACTCAGGTAGAATACAAGCCTAATTGGCAACAGAATGTTAACAAGACCACTACCCAAGTCAAGAGTGTCGTGACCAACCCAGTGCACGAGGAACGTCAGCGCAACAATTCTTGCTTCAGTTGTGGGCAAAACGGACATTATGCCCGACAGTGCCCCAAGAACAGCAAGGTGAATGCTCTATTCAGGCTACAAGTCAACTTTATGGGGTTATACCCGAACCAGCAAAACATCACTAGGCATGTTCATCACCTCTCCGCAGATGAAGCCCAAGAAAACCCCGAAGTAGTCATTGGTATGTTTTCTGTTAATAGCATACCTTCCGTAATTTTATTTGACTCCGGGCTTCCCACTCTTTTATTTCTCGGAGTTTTGTTGCCCAAAACAAATTTCCTTGTTCGCTTTTGGGCAAGAATATGCTGGTACAAACCCCGGGATCCTTAATCAACAGTAATTTGGTCTGCCGTGATCTGGAAATCAATATCAACGGGGTCTGTTTTCCAACTTCCTTGATACTCATTGAGTCGGTACAGTTGCATGTTATTTTGGGTATGAATTGGTTGACCCAATATCAAGTATGCATAAATTGCACGACTCGAGAAGTCACTCCGACCAATCAGAAGGGGTAGACTACCAAAATCTATTCTCGCAGAAGCATACCCAAGAAAGCAATGGTCTTCACCGCTATGGCTGAGTTGGAATTAATTCCCGTGGTCAGTGAATTTCCTGATGTATTTCCAGAAGAACTGTCACGCATGCCACCAGATCGAGAGCTTGAGTTTGCAATAGATCTTGTACCCGGAACCGCACCGTTATACAAGAAGTATTACCGGATGCCCTCATCAGAGTTAGTGGAACTAAAGAAACAGCTCGATCAAATGCTCTAGAAAGGATATATCCGTCCCAACTCTTCACCATGGGGATCACCTGCTATCTTCGTGAACAAGAAGGATGGCAGCCTGTCACACCCTGCATTTTGTAACATGGTTATTGCATTAATAAAGCATGAAAATTTGGATCAACAAAAAATTTTGGCATCATTTGGCTTTTATATGGAATTAAGTTTTTCTCTCTGTGATTTTCAAGTGCTCTTTAAAGTCAACTACTCCATCTTATATACTTCATCTCCTTACCCCAAACTTCTGCCCAATGATCATACCAAGTGTATATAACAGTATAGTATATTCATATAAAAATATTTTGGCAAAATAGTATTTTCAAAAAATTAGTTTTCCAAAAACCCCTGAATTGAGGCTTGCACTTCAAGTACTTTATTTAGGGTGATAAAAATCTTTGAAAAGGTATGTTTGAATCCTATTAGGTATAGGGCTCCCAAAAAGCACAAAAGTATAATTTTAAAAGTTATTTTCCTATTTTATTTAAAGGCTTTTTCTTAAGGCCGGAAATGGTCTTTAATAGGTAAAAATTATCTAACTATTTCAAAAATATTTGCCAAAATTCAGAGAGACTCTTAGGACATATATTGTCCATATATAAGAGTTTCAACACTTGGTCATGTTCAAAATATTTGGCAAATCCCTCAGAAACCCTTTCTGGATATTTCAAGCTTTTGAAGTATTTACAAAGGAAATATTCTCTAAAAATTCCAGGGAAATTCTATCATGCCAGATATGACATATTTGATGATCTTGCCAAGCCCCATGCCTTGGGAAGCAAGAAAACATCATCAAAACCCCTCAAGACAATTCTGTCCATTTTTTAAATTTGAGCAACTTTACATTGCCAAACTTGTCCAAATGCTCTCAAACTTGGTACACATGCTAAAATGGTCTAATAATGCATCTAGACCAAATGGCACAAGTTTTGGAGAAGGGTAACTTTATCAGAGTACCCCAAAACCATTTCTGTTCAGATTCAAATTTGAACAACTTTACATTACCAACTTTTTACTTGTGACCTCAAATTTCTTGGACATGATCACAACCCCAAATGATGACACTACACCAAGTCGTGCATCAAGGAGGGATGATTTGCTTAACTTAATCTTGGAAAATCCATTTCTGTTGATTTCTAGGGTTTACCAAAGTTACATTGGCAAGTTTCTTCAAATGAGCTCAAACTTGGTGGAACACCCTATTTCTATATACCATTTGATCTTGTTAAGTCTCATGTCAATTGGAAATCATTTGCTTGCCCAAAACCACATCAAACACCTTTTGGTAATTTTCCAAAACTATCACTTTTACCTCTTTCCTTGTTCTCCTTGAGCTAGGCTTTTTACCTCAGCATCAACTAGACCCCTTCTACCTCCAGAAGCAATGGCTGCACCACAGCTCAATGATTGAGGGGGGTAAAACCCCATTTTTACATTCCTGGACAGCCACGTTCACCCTTCTCTCTCAGCACTCTCTCCTTCTAGAAGCCCTCCATGGCATCCAACGCCCCTCCCACATTCTGTACTCCCCCCTAGAGACAATGGACAAGGTGGCCGCGTCCAGAGCGCGTGGGACACGGCCATGCCGGCCATATGGGCGCTCTGGAGCGTGCTACAGTCTGCTCCCGCACTGTAGCCGCGTCCTGCCCGAGGCACTCGACCACCTAGGGCGTCGGGATGGAGTCTCCCGAGGTCGCCTCGACGTCCACAACACGGCAGCTGGTCGGCCCCCTCCTCCTTCTCCCTCCTCTCGCCCCAGCTCACACGCGTGCCGGCCACCCGAGAGCTCCAATGAGCAAGCTCACACGCGCGGTGCCCCTGGCCCCCCTGCTCTCTCTCTTCTCTCCCCTAGGTCTGGACCAAATCCAGGAGCACCCCACACATGGCGCCAGCTCCTCCCAAGCCCTGTGGCAACGAGCGGGAGCTCGCCGACGCACGGGTCCACGGCACCCCGCCGTTCGCTAATAAAAGGGACGCCCCGCGCCCTACTCTCCTCACCACTCGCTTCCACACACACCTAATCATCCCCCTACACCACTCACCCCTCTCCAGACGAGCCCGAGCTCGAGATCGAGCTCGAGCTCCGCCGCCTCGGGTCGCCGTCGACCTCAGGGTACAGGCCCTCTCCACCGCTCCTCTTCCTCGATCTGGAACCGCCGCGGCTCACTGACCATTTTGCCCTTCCTCCCTGCTTCTTTTGCAGCCGGAAACGGCCAGAAACATCGACGTCTGAAGCTCCTCCGCCGCGTGACCTCGTCGCCGGCGAACCAGGCCACCCCGGCGATTGCAACCACCTCCACCCGAACGGTGACTCGACGCTGAGTCCAGCCGTGCCCTCGCCCGACCTCGTCGTGCCCTGCATCGACGCCGGTGAGCTCGCCGGCCCTCTGTCGCAGGGTTAGGGATGACAGGCCGGCCCCGCCTATCAGCCTTTCCTCTCCATCGTCTCTCTCTCTCTCGCTAACTCCTGGGCCCCGCCCGTCAGGTTTAAAACCTGGCGCGCGCGCAGGCACCAGTGCGCTGGGCCGCCTCTCGGGCTGGGCCTGCTGCGCTGCGGCTGTTCTGGCCCAGCAGGCACAGAGCCCTTTTCCTTTTTGTTTTTCTGACAACTTGCAAAAATTCCTCTGGGCTAAATATTAATCCAAATGAAATAATTCCAACTCCTAAAACCTTGTAATATTCCAACCTATTTCATGATATAACTTTCACACATATTCATGAACCATTTCTGTACTATTCAAATTTAAATTTAAATTTGAAAACTAAAACCTCTGTTCAAAAATCCATCTACCCCATTCCGTCACTCCAAATCCAAAACTAAGAATTTTTTTCCCTCTTAGTTTTCCTTCTAGTATTTTATAAAAAATAAGTTGCATTTTTCTGAGCACTTTGATTTTTCTGTTTTTATTATTGTCTTATTTTCCCGTTATTTTATTGCGACGATTAGATACCGTGTTTGACGAGGTTGCTGAAGAAGAAGGAGAAGGACTTGAAGGCTTTGAAGACCAAGCCAACGAAGGCAAGCAGCCCTTTGACATGATACCCCCCTTGTTCATCGGTACCCTTTGCATGATGATGAAATATGACGATGGTAAACTTGTTGTGAACCATCACATGATGCATTGTCACACCCTGCATTTTGTAACATGTTATTTGTACCTTTGGAGCATGAAAATTTGGACCAGCAAAATTTTTTAGCATCATTTGGCTTTTATTTGAAATTGAGTTTTCTACATGTGCTTTTTCTTGTGCTCATTAAAGTCAACTATGACCTCTTGTAGAATTCATCTCCATACCCAAAACTTCTGCCCAATGATCATGCCAAGTGTTATATAACAGTATAGTATTTTCTTACAAAAATAATTTGGCCAAAATGTATTTTATAAATTTAGTTTTCCAAAAACCCCTGAGTTGAGATTTGCACTGCAAGTACTTGATTTAGGGTGAGAAAATTATTTCAAAAGGTTTATTTGAGACCTAGTAGTCATAGGACTACCAGAAACCACAAAGGTATAATTTTAAAAGTTATTTTCCTATTTTATTTAAAAGCTTTTTCTTAAGGCCAGAAATGGTCTTTAATAGGGGAAAATTATTTAACTGTTTCAAAAATATTTGCCAAAATTCAGAGAGACTCAAAGGACATATATTGTCCATATATAAGAGTTTCAACACTTGGTCATGTTCAAAATAATGGGCTAAACACTCTAAAACCCTTTCTGGATATTTCAAGCTTTTGAAATATTTACAAAGGAAACTTTCTCCAAAAATTCCAGGGAAATTCTATCATGTCATATATGACATATTTGATGATCTTGCCAAGTACATGCCTTGGGAAGCAAGAAAACATCCTCAAACCCCTTCATAACCATTCTGTCCATATTTGAAGTTTGAGCAACTTTACATTGCCAAACTTGTCCAAATGCTCTCAAATTTGGTGCACATACTAGAATGGCATAATAAGGCATCTAGACCAAATGGAACAAGATTTGGAATAGAGCAACTTGATCAGATCACCTCAAAACCCTTTCTGTTCAAATGCAAATTTGAACAACTTTACATTACCAACTTTTTATCTGGAGCTTCAAACTTTGTGGGCATAATCAATACCCCAAATGATGATGCTACACCAAGTGGTGCATCAAGGGGAGATGATTAGCTTGACTCAAACAAGATGGAACTGTTTCTGTTGATTTCTAGGGTTCACCAAAGTTACATTGGCTAGTTTCTTCAAATGAGCCCAAATCTGGTGAAGCACCCTATTTTCTCATGTCTTTCAACCCTGTTAAGTGCCATGTCAAGTGGAGGTCATTTACTTGACCAAACACTAATCAAACACCTTCTGGCTTTTTACTAAAACCTCCAACTTGATCACTTTCACTCTTCTCCATGGCCTCAACTTTTCACCACCTGATCATTGAGTTACTAGCTACCTCCAGTAACTTCCCCAGCACCCCAGCTCCATGATTGAGGGGTAAGAGCCCTGTTTTACCTTGCTGGACAGCAGGTTTTCACCAAGTCACCAGCCTCCTCCCTCTCTCTCAGCATCTCCAGGGCATCCAAGGCCTCAGGCCATTTCTTTACTCCTCCCTCAACGTGCTAGACACTGCTGGACACGTTGGTTTTGACCAGGACGGCGAGAGCGCGACGATGCCAGCCAAACGCGCGCTCTGGAGCACGTAACAGTGCAGACAAGCACTGTAGCTTCGGCCAATCAGCCTCCCCCGACAGCCTCGGGCCTCCCCTTCGCGCCAGTCGAGGCCTCTCGACGTCCGCAACCTCCCCGGCGCTGTCCCCCCTCCTCCTGCGCCCTCCAGTGGCCGACGTCGCACGCGCGCTGGCCGCCCGCGACGGCCACTCCTCTGCCTCGCACGCGCGCGTCGACTGGAAGGTTCCCCGCTCCTCTTTTCCCCTCAGCTAGACGTGGAGCAAGTCCACGGTCCTCCCCGGCTTGATCCCAGACTCCCGAACCTCTCCCAGCCTCGCCTGCAACCTCGCCGGCGTTCGGGTCCATGGTGGACCTTGGGCGCGGCTATATAAGCCCTCTCGAGCCTCTCCAGCAGCACCACCAGCCTCACTCCACTCCACTGAGCCCCCCAGCACCTTCAGTTCGACCCCAAGAGGTCCTAGTACTCGGGATCGACCGGAGCGCCGCCGCGTCGGGCCGCCGGTGATCTCGCGGTACGGGCCTCCCCTGCCCTTCCCTTCACCTGATTCGGAACCCCCTCGCCTCACTGACCATTTCCCCCTTGTTTTCCCCTCCGTTTGCAGTCGGAAACAGCCTCAGCAACCACCTCCCAACGAGCCTCCGCCGTCCCACCTCGCCGCCGGCGAACCTGACCTCCCCGGCGTGCCGCACCACCACCACCGCAACCGCCACTCGACGCTGAGTCCATCCCTGGCCTCCGTCACCGTCGCCGTGGCTGGAAACCTCGCCGGTGAGCTCGCCGTCACCGTGGCCGCAAGGTTGGAGATGACAGGCAGGCCCCGCCTGTCATCCCCACACCTCTCTCCCCCTCCTCTCTGTCACTGACCCACGGGCCCCGCCCGTCAGGTTCAAAAACATGACGTGCGCGCGCAGGCTCTCGTGCGGCTGGGCTGGACCGCCCTGGGCCTTGCACTGTGGCCTCTCTGGCCCAGTTGCACAGGTCTTTTTATTCTTTTTCTTTTCTGTGATTGTTTTAAACATTTCTACAGAAAAGAATAATGGTCCAAATTAAATAATTCCAACTCCTGAAATCTTGTAATATTCCAACCTATTTAATGATACCACTTTCATTCAAATCCATGAAACTTTTTTGTTCTGTTCAAATTTAAATTCAAATTTGAGCAGTAATACTCCTATTCAAAAATCAATAAATTCCATTCTGTTACTCCAAAACTCCAACTAAGATTTTCCCCCACCTTAGAAATTCCTCTAGTATTTAACAAAAATGAGTTGACATTTTTCCGAGCACTTTGATTTTTCTGTTTTGTTTGTATTCTTATTTTCCCGTGGTTATTATGCGACGTATAGATCCCGTATTTGACGAAGTTGCTGTGGAAGAAGAAGGAGAAGGATTTGAAGACTTTGAAGACCAAGCCAATCCAGGCAAGCAGCCCTTTGACCATGATACACTTGTTCTTCGAACCCGTATGTTTCCGATGCATGATGTTAGGGTTACGATAGTGACCTAGTGATTCCACCATATGATGCATGCCATGATCTTGATCTTGCTATGTGCTAGATGACATGCATGTGGGTAGTAGTAATGAATAATGATGCATGTGTAATATGAACCTTCGTAGTTGAAATCATTTGCATGAACCCATCGGGTGCCCCTAATGCCCGAGGGTGATGATGTGTTAGGTCATCACTTGAGGAAGAAGTGATGTGCCGGTAAATCATGTGCATGGTGAAACGATGGATTAGATTTATGTGTGACTACCGTCCCAACCAAACATGTGCAACCACACTACCCCTTATGGGACGGGGCCTTATTGATTACTTAGGTCGATACTAGCATGGTGCCCGCATTACTAGTGACGGGAAGACTTGAGGTCTTTTCCGGGACGGGGTCGTGCTTGGATAGACGGCCATGACTGTTTTTACAGGGCACCGGACACACCGTTGGTCCCTTCGGGTACGCGTGACATTGAAATTAGGGCAAGTCCCGTGATCTATTGTTTGTACCCGAGGGTCGTGTATCAACGAGTGGACTCTATGTTAGTGTCGTCTAAGGAAAGGTAATGACCGGGTGCTTACCCCGGGTACTTGAGGTACCGCGGGTCGTGGATGACACGGAAGTTCCCCGAATCTTGTGGGTAAAGTGCGCAACCTCTGCAGAGTGTAAAACTATTCGAATAGCCGTGTCCACGGTCATGGACAGTTGGGTGGTGCTACTTAAACTATGTCCAGACTTTTACTTCATCGGTGATAGTATGTGTATGATAAGTCAAGGAGGTGACTTGACTCAATGAGTTGAATTTTATTCATGTTGATATCGGTAACCTGTCTTCGAGGTTACGCGAGATTATTGATGCATAAACTTGATGGTAGAATATTTATTCTAGCCTTTTACTAGATTGTTCATTATTGCTCCATTGCATTGTTACTTTGAACCACATCATGGGTTGCTTGTGAGTACATTCAAAGTACTCATTGGCTTGCCACTGGTTATTTAATTGGCCAGGCATGGAAGAACAGGAATATGAGGAAGAGTTCTTTGGAGACGAACATGCAAACTAGGACGCTATCCCAGTCAGAATGCCTGTAGGGTTAAGGCAGATGGCATGGGTTCTACCCGTTATCGAAGACTTCCGCTATTTGAGTTATTTGCTATTTAGCCCATGAGGCTCTATCTATGTAAGACTTGGCCATAATGGCCATAGTTCGTGTAAGACTATTTGTATGGATATAAGACTCTTGTTATTTCAGCTTCTGTGTGTTCAGTGAGCATTGATCTCTGGGATCACTGTACACGTGCATTCGGTGATCTCGACTTCTAAGTCGGGGTCCCCACATGCATACCCCTACTCACAACTCTACCTTGTGCATAATGCAAGAGATTAGCTGTGATGCATAATGTTGCATGAGCAACACGAACTCTCCGTAATTACATTCTTTCGAAAACCCCATTGGGTGCCCCTAATGCCCGTGGGTCATGTTGGAATTAGGTCACCACTTGAGGAAGAAGTGGTGTACCAAACAAAGCTTTTGGTGTGTGTGTGTGTAAAATGATGGATTATATTTATGTGTGATTACCGACCCAACCAAACATGCGCAACCACTCTACCATTACATGGGAAAGGGCATTATTGATTACCTAAGCCGATACTAGCATGGTGCCCGCATTACTAGTGATGAGAGTGACACGAGGCCACTCTCGGGAAAGGGTCGTGCTTGGATAGGCAGCCATGACTGTTTTCACAGGGCATCGAACACACCGTTGGTACCCCGTGCCAGTGGTATGTGAAGAATATGGGAGCGAGGCTCCACAATTTTTAAGATGTGATATGTTGGGCACGGGGGTTACTACCAATCGAGTGGACTCTATGTTAGTGTCGTCTAGGGAAAGATAGTGATCGAGTGCTTACCCCGGGTACTTGAGGTACTGCGGGTCGTGGATGACCCTGAAGTTCCCCGGATCTTGTGGGTAAAGTGTGCAACCTCTGCAGAGTGTAAAACTATTCGAATAGCCATGTCCACGGTCATGGACAGTTGGGAGGTGCTACTTAAACTATGTCCAGAATTTTACAATCTCGGTGAAAGTGTGTGTGTGTGTGTATTGAGTCAAGGTGGTGACTTGACTCGTTGAAAGAACCAGAAATGAATTGAACTCTAGTTATGTTGATATCTGTAACCTGTCCTCAAGGTTACCCAAGTACATTGATGCATGTTTCACAAATGGTAGAATATCTTATCTAGCTTGTAGCTAGGTTGCTTATTGTTGTACAACTTGCATTGTTACCTTGAACCAAATCATGGGTTGCTTGCGAGTACATTCAAAGTACTCATTGGCTTGCCACTGGTTATTTAATTGGCCAGGCATGGAGGAGCAGGAATTTGAAGAAGAATTATATGGAGACGAACATGCGAACTAGGACGCTTTCCCAGTCAGAATGCATGTAGGATTAAGGCAGATGGCATGGGTTCTACTTATCTACGAAGACGTCCGCTATTCGAGTTTATTTGCTATTCAGCCCATGAGGCTTTATCTATGTAAGACTTGGCCATAATGGTCATAATTTGTGTAAGACGGTATGTATGGATGTAAGACTCTTGTTATTCAGCTTCTGTGTGTTCAGTGAGCATTGATCTCTGGGATCACTGTATACGTGCATTCGGTGATCTCGACTCTTAAGTCGGGGTCCCCACAGAGCTGGTATCAGAGCCATCCTGACTGTAGGGAGCCTTAGTTAGCATGGTTGTTAGTTAGGATGAGACCCTTTTCATAAACCTTCTGAACCTCTCTTCTTTTCTAAACCTTACCAAACCTGAGATATCATCAGCTTATCAACCTCTCCCATTCAACCTTTGTAGATGGCCGCTATACCTGAAGAGCTCCTGACCACTGGGTTCCCCTTGCTTCTCGAGGATATCCTCCAGGAGTGCCAGTTCCACCGAGCAACCATCCTCACCTACCATGAGCATTGGGTTAGCGACAATGAGGTGGAGTACCATGTGGAAGTGATCGTGAAGGCGAACGATCCTCCCGCAAGTTGGTTCTTCGAGGGACCCGAGATGGCAACACTACCCCTCGTTGTCGAGGCAGCTGCACTCAAGGCACTAACCCGCCTCCGAGAACTTCTTCCGGAGATGGCAGCCAAGATGACAACCCGCTTCTTGCCTTACCGGAAGGAAGGTGAAGATGAAAGCAGCGCGTAAGCCCATCCACTGAAGGAAGAACTTTCACTTCGATTCCAGACCTACTTCAGCCTATGTGCCAACAGCTTGGCACAAGATTTGGCCTCGGAATCGATGAAGCTCCGAGAAGAACTTCACAAGACCAAGGCACTTCTACGACGAGCACAAGAGAAGACGGATAGGATCAAGAAGGAAGGTGCGCCTCCCGGGCAACCCGCTGTCGCGTATCGAGGCAGAAGGCCCTCAGGAGATGTATCTTCCAAGGATGAAGAACCACCCTAGCGACGCCGTATGACGGCAAGAGAATATCGCAAGCTTTTCCCTACACCACCGGCAAAACACCACCGTGTCCAACTCCTCCACTCCCCCACACCCTCAAGTGATAGGGGGGCCCAGACAGATGAAGACAAGGAGGAAGACCCAGAAGAGCCAGAATACACGACCGAGCATTCCGCCGCTTAGGCATCATTCGCAACTCGGATATGCCAGCTCGTTACCTCTACGGTAGGATAGGTCGTGTAACCCCTATGCGAGGTCGAGTCCTTGTATGGTTCATATGAAGCCATCTAGTGTTTGCTTTTGTTGTGTTTGGATGTACGTCGTATCTTACCTTCGGGAATGTGTAAACGACTACCTCACCCATTTGGAATTTTAATGAATGTGTTTGGCCCTTTTGGCCCTTGCATGAAAATAAATAGTGTCACACCCACCCCCTTACTAGGCACCCATCTTTATTGCTTTCCCTCTTCATTCCAAATCATGAGACCTTTACCGCTCCAACAGGATGCCTGTTGTAACTCGTACTCGTACCTCTACCCAGCAGCCCGAAGCCGGAGCATCCGCCCAAGCAGAGGCCAGCCAAGACCAAACCCACGACCAAGCTCCACCACCACCTCCCCCGATCATGGACATGGCTCAGCTTCTCCAAGCTTCCGAGAGGAACGCCAAGCCAACACCGCAGCCTACAGATGATTGCTCAAGCTGTCAACAACCGCCAGCCGGCGAGGAATGGCAATGGACGTTCCACGTTAGCGGAGTTCAAGAAGCATGCACCGCCAACCTTCATCGAGACTGCTGAACCCCTGGATGTAGACGACTGGGCCCGCACCATTGAGGACTTGCTAGAACTAGTCGATTGCACCGAAGACCGCGAGAAGGTGGCTTATGCTGCCCACTGCCTCGGGGGGACTACTAGAGCTTGGTGGGATGGATTCAAGGTCATGCATGTTGGGCAAGACATCACTTGGAATAACTTCAAGGCAGAATTCCGCAAAGCCCATATTCCTTCCGGAATCATGGCTATCAAGAAGCGTGAGTTTCGATCCCTGAAGCAAGGAAGTGGCACTGTCAAGGAGTACATGCAGAAGTTCAGTGTTCTGTCAAGGTATGCCCCTGAAGATGTCAGCACAGATGCTGCAAAAAGGGAGCACTTCATGGAAGGACTCAATCAGACTCTGCAGTACTCGCTTGTCGTGTGTGACTGCCCATCCTTTCCTGACCTGGTGAACAAAACGCTCATGCTTGAATACAAGCGGCGTGCTCTGGAAGACACTCGCAAGCGCAAGATGATCAGCAAGGGAAGTTCCAGCAACCAGAAGCCTCGCCCATGGCAGCCAGCCCCGGTCAGGCCTACCTATCAGCAGCCAAGAGCTCCTGCACCTCGCACCAACTATCAGCCTCAGTAGTATGTCAACCCAAGGCCAGCATTCAACCCCAATAACAGTGGTGGCAACAAGATCAACAACCCAAACCAAGTCACTTGCTTTGGTTGTGGCCAGTCTGGACATATCTCTAAGGTGTGCCCCAACAAGAAGCCCGATGCCCCGCGCCCCAATGCGCAGAACCCAGGACAAGGCCACGGGATGCCACCAAGGAACCAAGCTCCTCGCAACCCGCCCAACCATGGGAAGGGGCGTGTGAATCACGTCACTGCTGAAGAAGCCCCAAGATTATCCGAGGACGAGCACGGGATTGTTTGGTACAAAGGCCACATCTGTGTACCAAACAAGATGGAGCTGAAGAATTTGATCTTGCAAGAAGCCCACGACACTCCGTATTCCATCCACCCCGGAGGAACCAAGATGTATCAAGACTTGAAGGAAAGATTTTGGTGGCATGGGATGAAAAGAGAGATTGCCACCTATATTGCAAAGTGTGATGTGTGCCAAAGGGTCAAGGCTGAATATCAGCGACCCGCTGGATTGCTCCAACCACTCAAGGTTCCTGAATGGAAGTGGGATAAAGTCGGAATGGACTTCATCACTGGATTACCAAGGTCGAATAAAGGACATGACTCCATCTGGGTCATAGTCGACCATTTGACCAAGGTAGCCCATTTCATTCCTGTCAAGACTACCTATGATGGCAACCAGCTGGCAACTCTCTACATCGACAGAATCGTAAGCCTTCATGGTGTTCCTAAGGAGATTGTGTCAGATCGAGGAACCCAGTTTACCTCAAGGTTCTGGAAGAAGTTCCAAGAAGCCTTGGGAACCAAGTTGTCTTTCAGCACGGCTTTCCACCCGCAGACCGGAGGTCAGACAGAGCGAGTAAATCAAATACTCGAAGACATGCTCCGATCCTGTGTCTTGGCATATGGAGCCAAGTGGGAAGATTGCCTCACTTCTGCTGAGTTCTCCTATAACAACAGTTATCAGTCAAGCCTTCAGATGGCACCATTTGAGGTGTTGTACGTACGCAAGTGTCGCACACCCCTCAACTGGTCAGAGACTGGAGAAGGGCTAGTCTTTGGACCAGATATTCTCCGTGAAGCAGAAGAGCAAGTCCAACTAGTCAGAGAACGACTGAAGGCCGCCAAGTCGAGACACAAGAGCTACGCCGATTCACGTCACCGAGGAATGAGTTTCCATGTTGGAAACCATGTGTACCTGCGGGTAACTCCTCTTAAGGGAACCAAGCATTTCCACATTAAAGGGAAGCTCGCACCAAGGTTCATTGGTCCCTTTGAGATCACTGCACGACGAGGAGAAGTGGCTTACCAGTTGGAACTACCACCTGAGCTATCCGATGTGCAAAACGTATTCCACATGTCACAACTCCGGAAGTGTCTCCAAGTTCCGGACAATCCTGATCTCTAGAAGGATGTCGATCACCAAGCCATTGATCTTCAGCTTGATTTGACCTACTGTGAGAGGCCCATTCGCATTCTGGATGAAGCAGAGCGACGGACGCGAAGCCGCACCATCAAGTACTTCAAGGTCCAGTGGAGCAACCACATGGAAGCAGAAGCAACCTGGGAACATGAAGACTATCTTAGATCCGAGTATCCTGATCTCTTCTAAGGCCTAGTTTAGGAATCTCGGGGACGAGATTCTTGTAGGGGGGGTAGGTCTGTCACACCCATGGTTATTGCATTAATAAAGCATGAAAATTTGGACCAACAAAATTGTTTGCCATCATTTGGCTTTTATTTGGAATTAAGTTTTTCTCTCTGTGATTTTCAAGTGCTCTTTAAAGTCAACTACTCCATCTTATATACTTCATCTCCTTACCCCAAACTTCTACCCAATGATCATACCAAGTGTATATAACAGTATAGTGTATTCATATAAAAATATTTTGGCCAAATAGTATTTTCAAAAAAATAGTTTTCCAAAAACCCCTGAATTGAGGCTAGCACTTCAAGTACTTTATTTAGGGTGATAAAAATCTTTGAAAAGGTATGTTTGAATCCTATTAGGTATAGGACTCCCAAAAACCACAAAAGTATAATTTTAAAAGTTATTTTCCTATTTTATTTAAAGGCTTTTTCTTAAGACCAGAAATGGTCTTTAATAGGTAAAAATTATTGTCAGGACCCCGATCCTAAGTCACACCGATCTAGCTTGTAACACATCATATCACTTTGCGGCCTCACGCACGGTATCCCCACGGGTGCCACCTTACCTGGCCCGGGACCGTTTGCGCATTTTGGCACACATATATGATAGTGTCGCTAGCATCCATATGACAGAGAACCCGGGCCGACATGGCTAGTTATAAACCAAAAGTGGCACTAAATTACAGAGACAGGCATCCATGACCCAGCAACGAACGTGTCGGTCATCAACGTATGAACCCAAGTCGTAGCAAGCTACATGGACTTAAAGGAACAACGCGTGACATTTCCCCTAAGGGACAGACATAGGAACGAAGAAGGACACATGCCGGCCAGCCTACGTGTTCCGAGCAGTAGCAAGCTACCAAGGCTCAGTGGAAGCACTACGAGGCATTTCCCTCTAAGATAGGCTACCAAAGGTAAACAACTAGGTGTCGGATCCCACACATACCAAGCATTTCAATCATACACACAATATGCTCAATATGTGCAAATACAACATTGCATCACAACAGAACTCTATGACTCAAAGTACTTTATTTAAGAGGCTCCGAAGAGCCATACATAACATATTCATACAGGTAGGGGTCACATGACCCAACACTCAAGGCATACAAACATACAAGCACAAGCGGAAGCTAACATGTCTGAGTACAGACAACCTAGAAATAAAACAGGCTTGGTGTAGCCTGACTATCTACAAGGCCCTTCACAAGCTCAGGATCTCCATCTGGGTAGCAAGCTACTCGTCGATGTCAACGTCTATGTAAAACCCATCAGAAGGGGCAGGGTTCTCCTCTGCAACAGTAATTAAGCAAACATGAGTACAAAGGTACTCAGCAAGTCTTACAACAGAACCTATCATACATGCATCATTATCAACAAGGGTAGTGGAGTTCATAGCAGCAAGCCAGCTTTGACTCTTGGCTAACCTATACTACAACTCTCAGCAGACAGCAAGATAAGACTACGTACACGAGTCCACCACTCACCAAAACAATACACCACCGTGGATCCTCTTCTGTCATCTACGGAAGGGCCAGCCACGGCACTCACACTTGTCTTGAGGCTTTTAGTAGTATCCATCAACTTGTCTATGAACTGTATAAGTAACCAAGTGGTCCGTACGGCGAACAACGGCTATTCGAATAGATTGGTAACCCTGCAGGGGTATACTTCTTCACACACACTTCCACCACTTATCGCTGTTTACTCGACATGTACTCGGCAACCTTCAAGCGGAAGCCCAACGAGGGTGTCGGCCACGACCTGACTAACTACACAAGTCCCTAGTCCAGGTTTATCGCCTATTTGGGTTCCATCCGTGGGGAGATCCGGCCGGGGTGTCGCTCATGGCCCCAAACGATGTGTACAGGGTTCCCGAGTCACCAAACGGGCGACTGGTACACCGTGCCACGTACCTGCCGCATCACGGCCCACCCCGAGAGTCAGCGCTGTGCACGACCACCAATAAACTACAAACACCAGAAACTAGTTGCAACTCCTGGACAGAGGACAAGGGCAGTTAATAAGTCGAGGGGGTCCATTGGTTTCGGGCCCAACCCAATGCATGGTAGTAACTGATCCTTGAACCACACATACAGATCTCAGGTCCTATGGACGGTTCCAATGAAATAATCCACCATGTACTCCTACATGGCCTTTCATCAATACCTTTACCAAACATGTTCCACGCTTCCCTCTCTTTATCGAGTATGATCATTTCACTCTGATCCATCACCCAGATGAACCAGACCTAACACAACTCTAAGCATAGCAGGCAACATAAACAAATAGCATGGTGGAACACACATCACATGGCTCAATCAACTCCTACACATGCTAGTGGGTTTCAACTATTTACTGTGGCAATGACAGGTCATGCAAAGGAATGGGGTTCAACTACCGTAGCAAGTAGCAGTTCACACGCTGTTGCCTTAATGCACCAAGTCAAACGGACCACCTGGTGAGGTGTGCGACCAGACATCTGAAACACGAAATAATGCAAAGGCATTAGAATTTATGGAAGAAATCGGGCAGCATAACAACTGTAAATGCTCAAAAAATATTTTGAGACATCATACAGATGATAGCATAGCCACTCAACAATATCATATCAAGGTTTCGGGTCCAACTAAGCATCATACTAGAAGGGTAGAAACTGAACTGAGGCTTGAAACCAACAATCCTAAGAGTCTATGGCTTAGTAACACGTGAACCTAGTGAGGATGAGAGGCCTAGTCCTAAACCCCCGTAGAAAAAATAGGCTGACTCAGATCAGAAGGCATAAGGTAAAGAAGTAAAAAGAGCCTTACGTTCCCTTCCACAATCAATTCCCCTACATATAACTAAGAATTTTTCTAGACTCAACATCGACCAGTTTGGCTTGAGAAACCTACACGCAGTCCGGCTCTGATGCCAGCGCTGTCAGGACCCCGATCCTAAGTCACACCGATCTAGCTCGTAACACATCATATCACTTTGCGGCCTCACGCACGGTATCCCCACGGGTGCCACCTTACCTGGCCAGGGACCATTTCGCATTTTGGCACACGTATATGATAGTGTCGCTAGCATCCATATGACAGAGAACCCGGGCCGACATGGCTAGTTATAAACCAAAAGTGGCACTATATTACAGAGACAGGCATCCATGACCCAGCAACGAACGTGTCGGTCATCGACGTATGAACCCAAGTCGTAGCAAGCTACATGGACTTAAAGGAACAACGTGTGCCATTTCCACTAAGGGACAGACATAGGAACGAAGAAGGACACATGTCGGCCAGCCTACGTGTTCTGAGCAGTAGCAAGCTTCCAAGACTCAGTGGAAGCACTAGGAGGCATTTCCCTATAAGATAGTCTACCAAAGGTAAACAACTAGGTGTCGGATCCCACACATACCAAGCATTTCAATCATACACACAATATGCTCAATATGTGCAAATACAACATTGCATCACAACAGAACTCTATGACTCAAAGTACTTTATTTAAGAGGCTCCGAAGAGCCATACATAACATATTCATACAGGTAGGGGACACATGACCCAACACTCAAGTCATACAAACATACAAGCACAAGCGGAAGCTAACATGTCTGAGTACAGACAACTTGGAAATGAAACAGGCTTGGTGTAGCCTGACTATCCACAAGGCCCTTCACAAGCTCAGGATCTCCGTCTGGGTTGCAAGCTACTCGTCGACGTTAACGTCTATGTAAAACCCATCAGAAGGGGCAGGGTTCTCCTCTACAACAGTTATTAAGCAAACATGAGTACAAAGGTACTCAGCAAGTCTTACAACAGAACCTATCATACATGCATCATTATCAACAAGGGTAGTGGAGTTCAAAGCAGCACGCCAGTTTTGACTCTTGGCTAACCTATACTACAACTCTCAGCAGACTGCAAGATAAGACTACGTACATGAGTCCTCCCCTCACCACAACAATACACCACCATGGATCCTCTTCAGTCATCCTACGGAAGGGCCATCCACGGCACTCACACTTGTCTTGAGGCTTTTAGTAGTATCCATCAACTTGTCTATGAACTGTATAAGTAACCAAGTGGTCCGTACCACGAACAACGGCTATTCGAATAGATTGGTAACCCTGCAGGGGTGTACTTCTTCACACACGCTTCCACCACTTATCGCTGTTTACTCGACATGTATTCGGCAACCTTCAAGCGGAAGCCCAGCGAGGGTGTTGGCCACGACCTGACTAACTACACAAGTCCCTAGTCTAGGTTTATGGCCTATTGGGGTTCCATCCGTGGGGAGATCCGGCCGGGGTGTCGCTCACGGCCCCAAACGATGTGTACAGGGTTCCCGAGTCACCAAACGGGCGACCGGTACACCGTGCCACGTACCTGCCACATCACGGCCCACCCCGAGGGTCAGCGTTGTGCACGACCACTAGTAAACTACAAACACCAGAAACTAGTTGCAACTCCTGGACAGAGGACAAGGGCAGTTAATTAGTCGAGAGGGTCCATTGGTTTCGGGCCCAATGCATGGTAGTAACTGATCCTTGAACCACACATACAGATCTCAGGTCCTATGGACGGTTCCAATGAAACAACCCAACATGTACTCCTACATGGCCTTTCATCGATACCTTTACCAAACATGTTCCACACTTCCCTCTCTTTATCGAGTATGATCATTTCACTTTGATCCATCACCTAGATGAACCAGACCTGACACAACTCTACGCATAGCAGGCGACATAAACAAATAGCATGGTGGAACACACATCACATGGCTCAATCAACTCCTACACATGCTAGTGGGTTTCAACTATTTACTGTGGCAATGACAGGTCATGCAAAGGAATGGGGTTCAACTACCACAGGAAGTAGCAGTTCACACGTTGTTGCCTTAATGCAGTAAAAGAGAGCAGGAGCGAGAAGATGGGTTTGTATCGGGATGATCAATGGGTTGCTTGCCTGACAGATTGGTTGTCGGGTACTGCTCTTCAATTGGATACGCAGAAGTATCCTCGGGAGCAGGACCTACCACGGAGAACACCGACGATACAATCAATATACAAACAAATGCAACAATATGATGCATGCTCATGACATGGCAAGATGAATGTGTTTTGGGCTAATGCAACTATAAACAGAAAGGTTTGAGCTCATTTGAATCAAAGATTCAAATTTATACCCAAACTATTATTTATTAAAGTGCATTTTCATGTTTTAATGCGAACAGGAAGGTTAACTTTCTCAAACATGCATGAAACTAGTGCCATTTGAAAGATTGGATTTTTGTGATCAATTTTCATATATAAATCTTTTCCATCTGAGCTACTGTTGAATTTATATGATTTTTTGAAGTTTAAAGCATTTTCTGGAATTTCCTGAATTGTATTAAATCAATTAATCCCATAAAAGCATTTACTGCGTCAGCATGACATCATGCTGACGTCAGCAAGTCACTAGGGCGGCCCAGGTCAAACCTGACCAGTGGGACCCACTGGTCTGTGTCACAGTTAGTTAACTAACTAATTAGGATTAATTTAGGCACTAACCTAGGTTTGACTAACAGGCAGGGCCCACATGTCAGTGACCCAGGGGAGTCAAACCCCTGGTCAAACTGGGTTGACCCATCGGCGTTTAGCCGCCGGCGAGGCCAGACGCGGCGGTGGGGTGTGGGATTCGTGCTCCGGCGACCAAATCAACGGCGGAGCACGTCTATGTGTTGCTGGTGAAGTGCCGCAGCGAGTGGTGGTGGTCGTTGACCTCGGGGTCGCCGGAAACGTCGTCGGCGATGAGTCCAGCTGCTGCCGGAGCTCGGGTGAGCTCGGGCTAGTCGCTAGAGGGCACGGAGAGGCTCATGGTGAAGTGCTCTAGGCTCCTGGAGGTGTGGTGAAGCTAATGGACAGGATGGCGCGGCCGTTGGGTGGCCGGAGCCTCGTCGGCGACGAGCTCCACGGCGGCGCGTGCAGGTGATCTTCGTGCAGTGCATACGGTGCAGGAGAGAGTTAACGAAGAGGGGAAGGACGGAGCTGAGCTCACGGCAATTGCAGCAAGCATCGAAGCGGGCTCGGGGAAGGACGGAGTTGAGTGGGGCGATGATGGCGATCTCAGCGGCCGGAGTTGGGGAAGACGGGGTCGGGGGTGAATCCAGAGCGGGCGAGCGCTCGGGGCTCGGCCTGCTCGACGTAGTCAGCGACGGCGGAGCGAACGGACACGATGACGCGGCACGGGGACGACGGCGGACACGGTTATCACGATGACGCGGGCGCAGCAGCGTCGGCCATGGTGCGGGGGAGCGAGGGAGAGGAACTGGGGAGGAAGAGGCGTGTCTACGGGCTCGAGGAAGAAGTGGGTGACCGATCCAGGGCAGCAAAACGGCGAGGGGAGGAGCCAAGGCGGCGGGCAGCTGCGTGGCGCGCGCTGGTGCCGGCGTCAAGCACCTGCCTGCCTGCCTGGCCGAGCCAAGCAGCTCGCTGGAGCGGTGGCTGGGCTGGGCCGGCAGGTGGGCCTGCTAGGTGGGCGCCAGATAAGTTTCCTTTCCCTCTCTCTTTTTTGTTTTCTATTTATTCTGTTTTGTTTTCTTTTTCAACTTTGTTGAATTAATAAAAATGCTAGAACATTTTTATAAATCATGAAACTAGTCATGCCCTCTGTATATAATATGAACAGCATGGAACATTTTAGTTTGTGATTATTTGGGCACCTAAATTATTTTATAGCATTTAAATGCCCAAATGCAATTACAATATGAATTATTCCAGAGACCTTTGGATGTCCTAGAAAATTGTGCACCATTTTTGGCAGAGGTTTAAGACCAAGGCAAAGATGATGAACATTTTTGAAGGGCATTTTGGGTACATTGGAAAAGATTTTATTAAACCCTAGTTGTTAGAAGAGGGGTGCTGGGGTTTCTGTCATTCCCATTTCAAGTTTGTGTAGAAAGTAAACATGATGCACACTCTAGCTAGTCCTAATGCAAGCACTGACTAGGGATGTGACAACTCACCCCCACTCAAAAGAATCTTGTCCCGAGATTCAGGTTCCTCCAGAAAAAGGGTGGGGCACTCAAGTCGAAGACGATCCTCCCTTTCCCAAGTAGCTTCACTCTCGGAATGATGTGACCATTGAACCTTGAGAAACTTGATATTATGACGTCGAGTGGTACGCTCGGTTTGATCAAGAATATGAGCGGGGTATTCTTGATATGTGAGATTGTCCTGGAGATCAAGCGTTTCGTGGTCCACTCCTCGAATAGGATCCGAGAAGCAACACCTGAGTTGAGAAACGTGGAAGACATCATGAACTCTGGAAAGGTGCGGAGGTAGTTCCAATTGGTAGGCAACTTCTCCTCGTTTAGCAAGAATGCGAAAAGGACCGATGTAACGAGGAGCCAATTTGCCTTTGATACCGAAACGATGGGTTCCCTTAAGAGGAGTAACCCGAAGGTAAGCCTTATCGCCGACTTCAAAAGTCACAGCCTTATGATGACTACATATTGGCTCTTCTAGCGAGACTGGACTGTTTTCAATTTCTCACGAACGATGTGAACTTGCTCTTCTGCTTCCTGGATCATATCCGGACCAAAGAATTGTCTTTCCCCGGTTTCTGACCAGTTAAGAGGCGTTCGACACCTTCGTCCATATAGAACTTCGAAGGGAGCCTTTCCCAAGATGGCTTGATAACTATTGTTATAAGCGAATTCGGCGAATGGAAGACACTTCTCCCAATCCATACCGAAAGAGATGACAGAGGCTCGAAGCATATCTTCCAGAATTTGATTGACTCGTTCCACTTGACCACTTGACTGAGGATGAAAAGTGGTGCTAAAAGAGAGATGAGTCCCCATAGCATTTTGGAAACTTTCCCAAAATCGAGAGGTGAAAAGACTTCCACGGTCTGAGTTAATCTCCAACGGCACACCATGAAGAGATACTATCTGGGAGATATACAAGTCTGCTAGCTGGCTAGCGGTTATACTCTCTCGAACAGGAAGGAAATGGTCTACTTTGGAGAGGCGGTCGATAACGACGAAGATAACATTATTCCCTTTCCTGGTCCTGGGAAACCCGGTAATGAAGTCCATACCGATCTTATCCCATTTCCATTCAGGAATAGCTAAAGGTTGAAGGGTGCCAGCAGGTCGTTGATGCTCTGCTTTAACTCGACGACAAATGTCGCAGTTAGCAATGAACTGAGCGATTTCTCTCTTCATCCTAGTCCACCAGAACCTCTGGCGTAGGTCCTGATACATTTTGGTGCTACCGGGATGAATCGTGAGAGGAGATTCATGAGCTTCCTTAAGGATCAACCGTCTCAGGTTTCGTACCTTAGGAACCACTAAACAGTTTCCAAAGAACACGGCACCTTGATCATCATTTGAGAAACATTCCGCGACTCCTTTCTTGATGTTCCTCCTCATACGGGAGATTCCCGGATCAACCTTCTGTGCTTTGATGACCTGATCCGTAAGGGTAGGTTTCACCATCAAGGTGGAAAGGAATCCTCGAGGAACAATGTGAAGGTTAAGCTTACAAAATTCCTCGTGGAGAAGTGGTTGCCCTTGTTGTAACATCAGGTTGTTACAATAGGACTTACGACTTAGTGTGTCAGCCATGACATTGGCCTTCCCAGGGGTGTAAGTGATTCCTAAGTAAAAATCTGTGAGCAACTCAACCCAACGTCTTTGCCTGAGATTCAGATCCGGTTGGGTGAAGATGTATTTCAGGCTTTGGTGATCAGTGAAGATTTCACAGCGATTACCAAGAAGGTAATGTCGCCATGTTTTAAGTGCGTGGACTACAGGTGCAAGCTCTAGATCATGTGTAGGATAGTTATCCTCGTGTGGACGCAACTGTCGAGATGTGTATGCAATCACTTGACGATCTTGCATGAGTATGCAACCTAGTCCTTGTCGCGAGGCGTCGCAATAGATAATAAAGTCCTTGGAAAAGTCTGGTGGTACCAGTACGGGAGCAGATGTCAGGCGTCTTTTTAGTTCCTGAAAGCTGGACTCGCACTGTGGGGTCCACTCGAACTTTTTATCTTTCTTGAGGAGTTCAGTTAGAGGTTTAGCAACCTTGGGGAAATTCTCGACGAAGCTTCAGCAATAGCTCGCTAAGCCAAGGAAACTCCTAACTTGCTTGACCGATTCAGGGGGAGTCCAATCAAGGACGGCCTGAACTCGCTCGAGATTTACGGAAATACCCTTACCAGAGATTACATGACCCACATAGGTCACTTCTGGCAACCAGAATTCACACTTGGAGAATTTGGCATAAAGGCGGTGCTCTCAAAGTTTCGTCAATACCAGCCTTAGATGCTCGGCATGATCTTCCTTGTTCTTGGAGTAAATGAGTATATCATCGAGGTATACCACGATGAATTTATCCAAGTACTCCATGAATATAGAATTCATTAGCTGGGAGAAAGTGGCTGGGGCATTGGTTAACCCGAAGGACATAACGGTGTACTCGTATTGGCCATAATGAGTAACAAAGGCCGTCTTGGGAATGTCCCCGTTCTTGATTTTGATTTGATGGTAACCCAACCTCAAATCCATCTTGGAAAAGACTGAGGATCCAGCGAGTTGATCATACAGGTTGTTGATCCTGGGGAGCGGATACTTGTTCTTTATGGTGACTAGATTGACAGGTCGATAATCTACAACCATCCGTTCCGTTCCATCCTTCTTCTTGACGAAGAGGACGGGACAAGCCGAGGGAGAAGAACTAGGACGGATGAAACCCTTTTTCAAGGACTCATCGATTTGTTTCTTAAGCTCAGCTAATTCTAGTGGTGCCATCTTATAGGGTCTCCTAGAGATTGGGACAGTTCCTGGAACAAGATCTATCACGAACTCGACATCTCTGTCAGGTGGAACACCTGGCAGTTCTTCTGGAAAGACATCCGGAAAGTCATGGACTACTGGGATATCTTCGAGTTCTGGTAGAGGGCTGACATTAAGAGAGTAGAGCTAACGCTCAGCCATTCGGGCCAAAACATTGACTGTCTTGCCGGATGGGTGTGTAAGTTGAACAGTCCTAGTGTAGCAGTCAATCTTGGTGTAATGAGCTATCATCCAGTCCATACCCAGAATGATGTTTATGTCCGAGGACTTGAGAGCGATTAGTGATGCAAGGAAAACAAGTCTATCGACAAGAATTTCATTTCCATGGCTTACCCTAGAGGTTTGCCACTTTGAACCAGGAGTTTGAATAACCATGGAATTGGGCATGTCACAAAAAGTCATGTTGTGCATTCGAGCATAGCTCTCAGATATGAACGAATGAGATGCTCCAGTATCGAAAAGAACAAATGCCGGATGGTAGTTAACGAGAAGCGTACCAAGGACGACGTTAGGATCCTCATAAGCTTCCTCAGCAGAGACATAGTTGACATGACCACGTGCAGTGGGGATTGGCTTGACATAGTTCACCTTGCCTGTTGGCTTACCACGGCCAACAGATTTTCCTGGCTGGTTCTGAGGACACTCACACATGTAGTGCCCTGATTCTCCACACTTGAAACATGTCACAGTGCCAGTGCATGGAGCAAAGTTGGCAGGTGGTCCTCCATAAGTCTTGGCAGGTGCATACTGTTGGGTTGGGCGAGGCGCCTCATAGGATGGCCTTGGAGTGAACCTGGGTGGTAGAGCAGTGTTAGGAACCCACACACGGTGCTTGTGAGAGCCAGAGCCGGATGAGGAACCAAAGTCACGAGGATGCTTGCGTGTGGCTTCGAAATCAGTCTGGCCCGTCTCAGCACTGATGGCTTTATTCACCAACTTCTGGAAGGAGGTGCACTCATGCAGACGTAGATCTCGGCGAAGTTCAGGGCTGAGTCCCTTGCGGAACCTCGCCTGCTTCTTGGCATCGGTGGACACTTCCTCGGAAGCATAGCGTGCCAAGTTGCCAAACTCGCGGCTATAACCATCCACGGTTAGCCGGCCCTGGGTGAAATTGCAGAATTCCTCCCGCTTGCGATCCATGAGACCTTTCGGAATGTGATGTTCACAGAATGCCTCACTGAACTCTGCCCAAGTAATGAGTTGGCCAGCAGGACGCATGGCTTCAAAGTTTTCCCACCAGAGGCTGGTAGGGCCCTCAAGATGGTAGGCGGCGTAAGTAACCTTGTCAGCTTCGGCCACACGGGCAGAGTGTAGCTTGTGGGTGATACTGCGAAGGCAGTCATCCGCATCCAGAGGTTCAGCGGAATGATGGAACATTGGTGGGCAAATCTTGATAAAGTCATTAATTGACACCACGTCATTCCTCTGGCGGAACCCAGTGTTCTGCTCTATGTGTTCCAGTAGACGGTTGGTCTCTCTCTTGTTCCTTTCTGCCTCGAGCATAACTTCAGCTAAGGAGGGTGGTTGGGGCAGATTCTCATCTCTAGCCCCACTGGCCTCACCCTACTCCTGAGCAGCAGGAGTGCTGCGAGTGTTGACCATCCTAGGAAAACAAAACAACGGTTTAGACAAGGATGGCAAAACTTTGACATAGGAGTGCAGAATGTAATGGATGACACGGAATGCAGAGATGGTCATCCGTACGACATGGTAATATAGAAACTGCCATATATACACCAGTGGTCATACACACCATACATAGTTTAGTACAAGCCAAGGCTAAAGTACAACTGCGGTGAAAGACGATACATCTCATCAGAGGCATTCCAAGCTCCTATACATTATTTAACTACGCCTCCGGAACTCAATACAAACTAAGTCATATTCCACAAGACGTGCAGGACTGTGGAAATACAACTACTACGATACTACTACTGCCACGGTCTAGCTCAGACACTCCCGTAGTAATCTTCGTAAAGATTACCACTGTAGCCTGGAAGTGGAACAGGTGGATCCTGAAACTCTCGAGCACTCGAAGGCTATGGACCATAGGGACATGGATGCGGTCTCGGTCCCGTTGCTGGTGGTAACCGACGCCCACGTGGAGGTGTAATACCCCCAATGTCTCGCCAATCCAAACGATCGGGCAGACGAGTCCGCACGGGGTACAAATCCCGCATATCCAGATATCCGGCATGCACGGCAGCTGCAAGCCGTGTCAAAGTTGTCCAGTGGGCGGCTCGAGTGTTATAAAGCTCCATACGGAGGGCACGGACCTCACGGTCCCTATCCTCCAACATCTGGGTAGTAGTCTGAAGCAATGGCTCCTCATGAGCGGCATCAGTATACAGACCAGTGTAGTAGCCTTCCTCTCCAGGAAGTGAGGCTGGCATGTAACAGAACTCAGTGTTCAGCAGCAGGGCATGCCTAGCCCGGATGATGGTCCTCATCGAGTAAGCGGCATCCTACACTGCCATCTCGATGGTAACCCCGAGTCCATAAGACCAATGGATGGGGTCGGTAGCTCCGGGATATGAGGGGTATATCCGGACGGTGCAGAAATACTGACTCTGGTTGAAATCCCGGTACTGTTCCTCCACGGTGTACTCAGGATAGCAACAATAGCCGGTCTCCGTCAACACATGGACTAGCATGGCCGTGTGACCTGGCACATTAATGCAACAAGTCAAACGGACCACCTGGTGAGGTGTGCGACCAGACATCTGAAACACGAAATAATGCAAAGGCATTAGAATTTTTGGAAGAAATCAGACAGCATAACAACTGTAAATGCTCAAAAAATAATTTGAGACATCATACAAATGATAGCATAACCACTCAACAATATCATATCAAGGTCATATCAAGGTTTCGGGTCCAACTAATCATCATACTAGAAGGGTAGAAACTGAACTGAGGCTTGAAACCAACAATCCTAAGAGTCTATGGATTAGTAACACGTGAACCTAGTAAGGATGAGAGGCCTAGTCCTAAACCCCCGTAGAAAGAATAGGCTGACTCAGATCAGAAGGCATAAGGTAAAGAAGTAAAAAGAGCCTTACGTTCCCTTCCACAATCAATTCCCCTACATATAACTAAGAATTTTTCTAGACTCAACATCGACCAGTTTGGCTTGAGAAACCTACATGCAGTCCGCCTCTGATGCCAACGCTGTCAGGACCCCGATCCTAAGTCACACCGATCTAGCTTGTAACACATCATATCACTTTGCGGCCTCACGCACGGTATCCCCACGGGTGCCACCTTACCTGGCCAGGGACCGTTTGCGCATTTTGGTACACGTATATGATAGTGTCGCTAGCATCCATATGACAGAGAACCCGGGGCGATATGGCTAGTTATAAACCAAAAGTGGCACTAAATTACAGAGACAGGCATCCATGACCCAGCAATGAACGTGTCGGTCATCAACGTATGAACCCAAGTCGTAGCAAGCTACATGGACTTAAAGGAACAACGCGTGACATTGCCACTAAGGGATAGACATAGGAACGAAGAAGGACACATGCCGGCCAGCCTACGTGTTCCGAGCAGTAGCAAGCTACCAAGGCTCAGTGGAAGCACTAGGAGGCATTTCCCTGTAAGATAGGCTACCAAAGGTAAACAACTAGGTGTCGGATCCCATCTATACCAAGCATTTCAATCATACACACAATATGCTCAATATGTGCAAATACAACATTGCATCACAACAGAACTCTATGACTCAAAGTACTTTATTTAAGAGGCTCCGAAGATCCATACATAACATATTCATACAGGTAGGGGTCACATGACCCAACACTCAAGTCATACAAACATACAAGCACAAGCGGAAGCTAACATGTCTGAGTACAGACAACTTGGAAATAAAATAGGCTTGGTGTAGCCTGACTATCTACAAGGCCCTTCACAAGCTCAGGATCTCCGTCTGGGTAGCAAGCTACTCGTCGAGGTCAACGTCTATGTAAAACCCATAAGAAGGGGCAGGGTTCTCCTCTGCAACAGTTATTAAGCAAACATGAGTACAAAGGTACTCAGCAAGTCTTACAACATAACCTATCATACATGCATCATTATCAACAAGGGTAGTGGAGTTCATAGCAGCAAGCCAGCTTTGACACTTGGCTAACCTATACTACAACTCTCAGCAGACTGCAAGATAAGACTACGTACATGAGTCCTCCCCTCACCACAACAATACACCACCATGGATCCTCTTCCGTCATCCTACGGAAGGGCCATCCACGGCACTCACACTTGTCTTGAGGCTTTTAGTAGTATCCATCAACTTGTCTATGAACTGTATAAGTAACCAAGTGGTCCGTACCACGAACAACGGCTATTCGAATAGATTGGTAACCCTGCAGGGGTGTACTTCTTCACACACGCTTCCACCACTTATCGTCGTTTACTCGACATGTATTCGGCAACCTTCAAGCGGAAGCCTAGCGAGGGTGTTGGCCACGACCTGACTAACTACACAAGTCCCTAGTCCAGGTTTATGGCCTATTGGGGTTCCATCCGTGGGGATATCCGGCCGGGGTGTCGCTCACGGCCCCAAACGATGTGTACAGGGTTCCCGAGTCACCAAACGGGCGACCGGTACACCGTGCCACGTACCTGCCACATCACGGCCCACCCCGAGGGTCAGCGCTGTGCACGACCACTAGTAAACTACAAACACCAGAAACTAGTTGCAACTCCTGGACAAAGGACAAGGGCAGTTAATTAGTCGAGAGGGTCCATTGGTTTCGGGCCCAATGCATGGTAGTAACTGATCCTTGAACCACACATACAGATCTCAGGTCCTATGGATGGTTCCAATGAAACAACCCACCATGTACTCCTACATGGCCTTTCATCGATACCTTTACCAAACATGTTCCACACTTCCCTCTCTTTATCGAGTATGATCATTTCACTTTGATCCATCACCTAGATGAACCAGACCTGACACGACTCTAAGCATAGCAGGCAACATAAACAAATAGCATGGTGGAACACACATCACATGACTCAATCAACTCCTACACATGCTAGTGGGTTTCAACTATTTACTGTGGCAATGACAGGTCATGCAAAGGAATGGGGTTTAACTACCGCAGGAAGTAGCAGTTCACACGTTGTTGCCTTAATGCAGTAAAAGAGAGCAGCAGCGAGAAGATGGGTTTGTATCGGGATGATCAATGGGTTGCTTGCCTGACAGATTGGTTGGCGGGTACTGCTCTTCAGTTGGATACGCAGAAGTATCCTCGGGAGCAGGACCTACCACGGAGAACACCGACGATGCAATCAATATACAAACAAATGCAACAATATGATGCATGATCATGACATGGCAAGATGAATGTGTTTTGGGCTAATGCAACTATAAACAGAAATGTTTGAGCTCATTTGAATCAAAGATTCAAATTTATACCCAAACTATTATTTATTAAAGTGCATTTTCATGTTTTAATGTGAACAGCAAGGTTAACTTGCTCAAACGTGCACGAAACCAGTGCCATTGGAAAGACTGGATTTTTCTGATCAATTTTCATATATAAACCTTTTCCATCTGAGCTACTGTTGAATTTATATGATTTTTTGAAGTTTAAAGCATTTTTTGGAAGTTCCTGAATTGTTTTAAATCAATTAATCCCAGAAAAGCATTTACTGCGTCAGCATGACATCATGCTGACGTCAGCAAGTCAACAGGGCAGCCCAGGTCAAACCTGACCAGTGGGACCCACTGGTCAGTGTCATAGTTTGTTAACTAACTAATTAGGATTAATTTAGGCACTAACCTAGGTTTGACTAACAGGCAGGGCCCACATGTCAGTGACCCAGGGGAGTCAAACTCCTGGTCAAACTAGGTTGACCCGCCGGTGTTTAGCCGCCGACGAGGCCAGACGCAGCGGTGGGGTGCGGGATTCGTGCTCCGGCGACCAAATCGACGGCGGAGCACGTCTACGTGTTGCTGGTGAAGTGCCGTAGCGAGTGGTGGTGGTGGTTGACCTCGGGGTCACCGAAAACGTTGCCGGCGATGAGTCCAGCTGCTGCCGGAGCTCGGGTGAGCTCGAGCTAGTCGCTAGAGGGCACGGCGAGGCTCATGGTGAATTGCTCTAGGCTCTTGGAGGTGCGGTGAAGCTAATGGACTGGATGGCGCGGCCGTTGGGTGGCCGGAGCCTCGTCGGCGATGAGCTCCGCGGCGGCGCGTGCAGGTGAGCTTCGTGCAGTGCATACGGTGCAGGAGAGAGTTAACAGAGAGGGGGGGGGATGGAGCTGAGCTCACGGCGATTGCAGCAAGCGTCGAAGCAGGCTCGAGGAAGGATGGAGCTGAGCGGGGCGATGATGGCGATCTCAGCGGCCGGAGTTGGGGAAGACGGGGTCGGGGGCGACTCCAGAGCGGGCGAGCGCTCGGGGCTCGGCCTGCTCGACGTAGTCGACGACGGCGGAGCGAACGGACATGGTGACGCGGCACGGGGACGACGGCAGACGCGGTTATCACGATGGCGCGGGCGCGGCAGCGTCGGCCATGGTGCGGGGGAGCGAGGGAGAGGAGCTGGGAAGGAAGAGGCGTGTCTGCGGGCTCGGGGAAGAAGTGGGTGACCGATCCAGGGCAGCAGAATGGCGAGGGGAGGAGGCAGGGCGGCGGGCAGCTGCGTGGACCGCGCTGGTGCCAGCGTCGAGCACCTGCCTGCCTGCCTGGCCGATCCAAGCAGCTCGCTGGAGCGGTGGCTGGGCTGGGCCGGCAGGTGGGCCTGCTAGGTGGGCGCCAGGTAAGTTTCTTTTTCCTCTCTCTTTTCTGTTTTCTATTTATTTTGTTTTGTTTTCTTTTTCAACTTTGTTGAATTAATAAAAATGCTAGAACATTTTTATAAATCATGAAACTAGTCATGCCCAATGTATATAATATGAACAGCATGGAAAATTTTAGTTTATAATTATTTGAGCACCTAAATTGTTTTATAGCATTTAAATGCCCAAATGCAATTACAATATGAATTAATCCAGAGACCTTTGGATGTCCTAGAAAATTGTGCACCATTTTTGGCAGAGGTTTAAGACCAAGGCAAAGATGATGAACATTTTTGAAGGGCATTTTGGGTACATTGGAAAAGATTTTATTAAACCCTAGCTGTTAGAAGAGGGGTGCTAGGGTTTCTGTCATTCCCATTTCAAGTTTCTATAGAAAGTAACCTTGATGCACACTCTAGCTAGTCCTAATGCAAGCACTCACTAGGGATGTGACAATTATTTAACTATTTGAAAAATATTTTCCAAAATTCAGAGAGACTCTTAGGACATATATTTTCCATATATAAGAGTTTTAACACTTGGTCATGTTCAAAATATTGGGCAACTCCCTCAGAAACCCTTTCTGGATATTTCAAGCTTTTGAACTATTTACAAGGGAAATATTCTCTAAAAATTCCAGGGAAATTATATCATGCCAGATATGACATATTTGATGATCTTGCCAAGCCCCATGCCTTGGGAAGCAAGAAAACATCATCAAAACCCCTCAAAACCATTATGTCCATTTTTTAAGTTTGAGCAACTTTACATTGCCAAACTTGTCCAAATGCTCTCAAACTTGGTACACATGCTAAAATGGTCTAATAATGCATCTAGACCAAATGGCACAAGTTTCGGAGAAGGGTAACTTGACCAAAGTACCCCAAAACCATTTATGTTCAGATTCAAATTTTAACAACTTTACATTACCAACTTTTTACTTGTGACCTCAAATTTTGCGGACATGATCACAACCCCAAATGATGACACTACACCAAGTGGTGCATCAAGGAGGGATGATTTGCTTAACTTAATCTTGGAAAATCCATTTCTGTTGATTTTTAGGGTTTACCAAAGTTACATTGGCAAGTTTCTTCAAATGAGCTCAAACTTGGTGGAACACCCTATTTCTATATACCATTTGATCCTGTTAAGTCTCATGTAAATTGGAAATCATTTGCTTGCACAAAATCACATCAAACACCTTCTGGTAATTTTCCAAAACTGTCACTTTTACCTCTTTCCTTGTTCTCCTTGAGCTAGGCTTTTTACCACAGCATCTACTAGACCCCTTCTACCTCCAGCAGCAATGGTTGCACCACAGCTCAATGGTTGAGGGGGGTAAAACCCCAATTTACATTCCTGGACAGCCACTTTCACCCATCTCTCTTAGCACTCTCTCCTTCTAGAAGCCCTCCATGGCATCCAACGCCCCTCCCACATTCTTTACTCCCCCCTAGAGCCAATGGACAAGGTGGCCGCGTCCAAAGCGCGTGGGACAAGGCCATGCCGACCATATGGGCGCTCTGGAGCGCGCTACAGTGTGCTCCCACACTGTAGGCGCGTCCTGCCCGAGGCACCCGACCACCTAGGGCGTCGGGATGGAGTCTCCCGAGGTCTCCTTGACGTCCACAACACGGCAGCTGGTCGGCCCCCTCCTCCTTCTCCCTCCTCTCGCCCCAGCTTGCACGCGCGCCGGCCACCCGAGAGCTCCAATGAGCAAGCTCACACGCGCGGTGCCCCTGGCCCCCCTGCTCTCTCTCTTATCTCCCCTAGCTCTGGACCTAATCCAGGAGCACCCCAGACATAGCGCCAGCTCCTCCCGAGCCATGTGGCAACGAGCGGGAGCTCGCCGGCGCATGGGTCCACAGCAACCCGCCGTTCGCCTATAAAAGGGATGCCCCGCGCCCTACTCTCCTCAAGACTCGCTTCCACACACACACCTAATCATCCCCCTACACCACTCACCCCTCTCCAGACGAGCCCGAGCTCGAGATCGAGCTCGAGCTCCGCCGCCTCGGGTCGCCGTCGACCTCAGGGTACAGGCCCTCTCCGCCGCTCCTCTTCCTCGATCTGGAACCGCAGCGGCTCACTGACCATTTCCCCCTTCCTCCCCAGTTCTTTTGCAGCCGGAAGCGGCAAGAACCATCGACGTCTGAAGCTCCTCCGCCACGTGACCTCGTCGCCGGCGAACCAGGCCACCCCGACGACTAAAACCACCTCCACCCGAACGGCGACTCGACGCTGAGTCCAGCCGTGCCCTTGCCCGACCTCGCCGTGCCCTGCATCGACGCCGGTGAGCTCGCCGGCCCTCTGTCGCAGAGTTAGGGATGACAGGCAGGCCTCGCCTGTCAGCCTCTCCTCTCCATCATCTCTCTCTCTCGCTGACGCCTGGGCCTCGCCCGTCGGGTTTAAAACCTGGCGCACACGCAGGCACCAGTGCGCTGGGCCGCCTCTCTGGCTTGGCCTGCTGCGCTACGGCTGTTCTGGCCCAGCAGGCACAAAGCCCTTTTCCTTTTTGTTTTTCTGTCAACTTGCAAAAATTCCTCTGGACTAAATATTAATCCAAATGAAATAATTCCAACTCATAAAACCTTGTAATATTCCAACCTATTTAATGATATAACTTTCACACATATTCATGAACCTTTTATGTACTGTTCAAATTTAAATTTAAATTTGAACATTAAAACCTCTGTTCAAAAATCCATCAACCCCATTCTGTCACTCCAAATCCAAAACTAAGAATTTTTGCCCTCTTAGTTTTCCTTCTAGTATTTTATAAAAATAAGTTGAGATTTTTCTGAGCACTTTGATTTTTCTGTTTTTATTATGTCTTATTTTCCCGTTATTTTATTGCGATGATTAGATACCGTGTTTGACGAGGTTGCTGAAGAAGAAGAAGGAGAAGGACTTGGAGGCTTTGAAGACCAAGCCAACCAAGGCAAGCAGCCCTTTGACATGATACCCCTCTTGTTCATCGGTACCCTTTGCATGATGATGAAATATGACGGTGGTAAACTTGTTGTGAACCATCACATGATGCATACCCCTACTCACAACTCTACCTTGTGCATAATGCAAGAGATTAGCTGTGATGCATAATGTTGCATGAGCAACATGAACTCTCCGTAATTACATTCTTTAGAAAACCCCATCGGGTGCCGCTAATGCCCGTGGGTGATGTTGGAATATGGTCACCACTTGAGGAAGAAGTGGTGTACCAAAGAAAGCTTTTGGTGTGTGTGTGTAAAATGATGGATTAGATTTATGTGTGATTACCGACCCAACCAAACATGCGCAACCACTCTACCCTTACATGGGAAAGGGCATTATTGATTACCTAGGCCGATACTAGCATGGTGCCCGCATTACTAGTGACGGGGGTGACACGAGGCCACTCTCGGGACAGGGTCGTGCTTGGATAGGCGGCCATGACTGTTTTCACAGGGCACCAAACACACCGTTGGTACCCCGTGCCAGTTGTATGTGAAGAATATGGGAGCGAGGCTCCACAATTTTTAAGATGTGATATGTTGGGCACGGGGGTTACTACCAATCGAGTGGACTCTATGTTAGTGTCATCTAGGGAAAGATAGTGATCGAGTGCTTACCCCGGGTACTTGAGGTACCGCGGGTCGTGGATGACACGGAAGTTCCCCGGATCTTGTGGGTAAAGTGTGCAACCTCTGCAGAGTGTAAAACTATTCGAATAGCCGTGTCCACGGTCATGGACAGTTGGGAGGTGCTATTTAAACTATGTCCAGAATTTTACAATCTCGGTGAAAGTGTGTGTGTGTATTGAGTCAAGGTGGTGACTTGACTCGTTGAAAGAACCAGAAATGAATTGAACTCTATTTATGTTGATATTTGTAACCTGTCCTCGAGGTTACCCAAGTACATTGATGTATGTTTCACAAATGGTAGAATATCTTATCTAGCTTGTAGCTAGGTTGCTTATTGTTGTACAACTTGCATTGTTACCTTGAACCAAATCATGGGTTGCTTGCGAGTACATTCAGAGTACTCATTGGCTTGCCACTGGTTATTTAATTGGCCAGGCATGGAGGAGCAGGAATTTGAAGAAGAATTCTATGGAGACGAACATGCGAACTAGGACGCTTTCCCAGTCAGAATGCATGTAGGGTTAAGGCAGATGGCATGGGTTCTACTTATCTACGAAGACTTCCGCTATTCGAGTTTATGTGCTATTCAGCCCATGAGGCTTTATCTATGTAAGACTTGGCCATAATGGTCATAATTTGTGTATGACGGTATGTATGGATGTAAGACTCTTGTTATTCAGCTTCTGTGTGTTCAGTGAGCATTGATCTCTGGGATCACTATACACGTGCATTCGGTGATCTCGACTCTTAAGTCGGGGTCCCCACACAGCCTCCGCATGTTTGTGGATTACCGTCAGCTGAATGATGTTGCCATCAAAAATAAATATCCGCTACCAAGAATTGATGACTTGTTTGATCAGCTCAGTGGGGCCAAGGTATTCTCCAAGATTGATTTGCGGACAGGATACCATCAGCTCAAGATTAACAAGGAAGATATTCCTAAGACCGCATTCACCACCCGATACGGTCTTTATGAATATATAGTTATGTCCTTTGGTCTCACCAATGCCCCTGCTTTCTTCATGCATATGATGAACAAAGTATTCATGGACTTCCTCGATAAGTTCGTGGTAGTCTTTATCTATGACATACTTATATACTCAAAAAGTGAAGGGGATCACATAGAACACCACCAAGCAATGCTACAACGACTCCGCGACCATCAGCTATACGCAAATTCAGTAAATGTGAGTTTGGGCTCAAGCAAGTTGGATTTCTTGGACATGTGCTATCCACCGAGGGTATAGCCGTGGACCCAAGCAAAGTAAAGGATGTGCTAGATTGGTTGCCACCCACAGCAGTATCACAGATCTAGAGTTTCCTTGGACTAGCCGGATTTTACCGTCGCTTCATTGAAGGGTTCTCCAAGATTGCTAAACCCATGACAGAGCTGCTCAAAAAGGATAAGAAGTTTGAATGGACTGAAGATTGTGAGAAAAGTTTGAATGAGCTAAAGATACGACTGACGACCGCACCCGTATTGACTCTTCCAGATATCTACCACAGTTTTGATGTGTAATGTGACACCTCCAGACAAGGACTTGGATGCGTACTTATGCAAGACGGCAAGGTAATAGCATATGCATTGCGATAGCTACGACCACACGAGAGAAATTACCCTACTTATGATCTGGAATTGGCCGCGGTGGTTCATGCTCTAAAAATATGGAGACACTACCTCATCGGGAAGAGGTGCCAAATTTTTATCGATCACAAAAGTCTCAAGTATATATTTACTCAGCCCGATTTAAATCTCCGTCAACTAAGGTGGCTTGAGTTGGTCAAGGATTATGATCTTGGAATAAATTACCACCCGGGTAAAGCCAACTTGCTTGCCGATGCACTCAGTCGAAAGCATGTCAGCCTAAATGTCATATTGAAATCCTTGCCCCCTAAACTTCAAAAGGAGATTGCTCAACTCAACCTGATCATAGTTGATGCTAGTCTCGCTAATATTATGGAAGTTACCCCCAAACTTGAGGAAGAGATCCGCAAGGCCCAGCCAGCTGACACCGTCCTGCACAGGCATGCCAAGAATATGGTAGCAGGACGTACCTCTGATTTCTCAAAGGATCAATTTGGTACTCTCCAATTCCGTGGAAGGATTTGTGTACCCCATCAATCGGACTTAAAGAAGATCATCCTATCAGAAGCACAAGAATCCTCATATTCTATTCACCCTGGAGGTACAAAAATGTATGAAGACCTTAGGCAAATATTTTGGTGGGATGGAATGAAGAAAGACGTTTCCTATTTTGTGGCCTGTTGCGACATATGCAACAAGGTGAAGGCAGAACATCAGAAGCCAGTCGGACTTCTCCAACCGCTGCCTGTTTCGCAATGGAAGTGGGATGACGTTTGCATGGATTTCATCACAGGACTACCTAAGACTCAGCGAGGCAATGATGCAATATGGGTCATAGTGGACACCTTAACCAAGGTAGCTCACTTTATCCCGATTAGAACCACATATCGAGCAGATCAACTTGCACAGCTGTATGTATCCAGAATAGTCAGTCTGCATGGAGTACCTCGAACCATCACTTCCGACCGAGGTTCACTCTTTACCTCCGCTTTTTGGTCACGTCTCCATCAATCCTTGGGGACAGCGCTGAAATACAGTACCGCTTATCATCCTCAGACTGATGGACAGACAGAGCGAGTAAACCAAATACTTGAAGATATGCTGCGAGCCTACGTTTTGGCCCAAGGATCTAAATGGGAAGACTGTTTGCCATATGCCGAGTTCTCTTACAACAACAGCTTCCAAACCAGTCTAAAGATGTCACCGTACAAGGCTTCGTATGGCCGTAAGTGCCGCACTCCTTTAAATTGGTCTCAAACTGGAGATAGACGTATCTTCGGAACAGATCTCATGATGGAAGCTGAGAAACAAGTTAAGGAGATCAGAGACAGATTGCAATTGGCCAAATCTCGACAGAAGAGTTATTATGATGCAAAACACTGACAAATCAGTTTTGAACCCGGAGAACACGTATACCTCCGAGTCACTCCTATGAAAGGAGTCAAGCGATTCCAGACTCGTGGAAAGTTGGCACCTAGGTTTATTGGCCCATTTCCAGTTATGTCTCGAGTGGGTACTGTTGCTTATCAGTTGGAACTACCCCCAGAATTGTCCGACATGCACAACGTGTTTCATATCTCATAGTTGAGGCGATGCATATCGCCGTCTGAGAAAAGGACTGCTATGGCCAAAATAGAGTTGGCAAAGGATTTAACATACGAAGAGAGGCAGTTCAAAATTTTGGATAAGATGGAAAGGGTCACTCGCAGTAAAGTGATGAAGTTTTACAAAGTCGAGTGGGAGCATCACACTGAGTCAGATTCAACCTGGGAACGAGAAGAATTCCTAAAGGCACATTATCCAGAATGGTTTTCCCAAGCAACCGAAACTCGAGGACGAGATTCATTCTAAGTGGGGGAGGTTTGTGACACCCTGATTTTTTGCCCGCTTTTATTTGCCTCATTTTCATTTGGATTGATTTTGAAACTTGGAATTTTTGAATCTTTTCATGTGGACTTAAACACTTGGGTACCCTTGGCTTTCACCCAAGTGCCTCATCTCCATCTCTAATCATCATTTCCTCTCTGGTTCACCCCAAAATAATAGTTGGAATATTTTTCTTTAATGAAAAATATTCATTTTCCTCTCTAAAACCCTAGCTAGCTCAATGTGCTCCAAAGCAACCCCAATTTTTCTTGCCCACAAAAATCTGAGAAAAATCACAAATATTCTTTGAACCCTAGGGCACCTTCCTGAGCAAAAACATTGCACCACTTTTTGGAAAAAAAAATCTATAGAAAATATTTTTTGTTCTGGACAGAAATGGTAGTTTCTACAGCAACTACCATTTTACTTGATTCATTGTAGCTGAATTTTCTTGTGCATCTTCACCTTAGTAGATGATTGCTAACCTCCAAAGCCTAGCTCTCAACTCCCAACCGTTTGATCTCAGTAAACTCTCAAAGTTACTGTCCAGAAACTTACCTGGCTTGTGATATCTTTTCTACTGCGTCTGGGTCCAAACCAAATCATGGTAATCTTCAAAACTACCATGAACAACAAGACAGACATGAACTTTGGACGCAGGTCGGCCTGGGGGAAAAGTTCATGTGGTGACCACGCATGTACACGATGCCAGCCTGCGTGTCAACACGCTCTGAGTGCCGCCGAGCGTTCTGTTTCGCGCGTGCTCGCTTCCCCGACTGCCACAGCATGCCAAACATCGCCACCATCTTCGTCCCAACTCCATTAACTCCCCCTGGCACTCGTCGACGCCGGAGCTCGCCGTAGCGAGCACGGGCACGGTTTGGCCAAAGTAACAGTGCGGTGTGCACTGTGCTCGTCGCCTTCTCCTCGATCTTGTGCTCATCCTCGTTCGCCCATAGTCCCCACGTGAGCTGCGTTGCCTTCTCCCCCTCTCACTGACGTCGCTCGTCGCCGGGCGCAGTGTCCAGGTGTCGACGGCGGAGCCCGATTCCCCTCTCATGGCTCGCCTATATATGGAGCCACCCCTAGCCTCCTCGAGCACCATCCTCCACTCCCACACACCCCACAACCACGTAGGAAACCGTAGCCCGGCCGGGCAGGCCGCATGCCGCCGTTCCCGAGCTTGAGCTCGCCGGAGATCCCCTCAGGTCGTCGCGGTAGCTCCATCCCCTCCTAGGCCTGGGCAATCCTTCCAGGGCCTCCGCCACTCGCAGGTGGTGCTGTTCCGCCTGGTTGGAGCCACTGGAGTCGCCGCTGCTCGTCGTCGTCTTTGTCTCTGGCGACCACCGCTCTCTGCCTCCGCTTGCGAGCTCGATTCTGACGCCGTCCGACCACCCCTAGCTACGCTACGGGTACAGGCAGGTGTGTCCCCATCTCCTCTCTTGATCCCACCCTCTCATTTTGGCCAAGGAGGCCTCGTCGCCGGCGTGAGCTCCGACGAAGTTGCGGCCGTCTCTGTTTCCTTCTCCCTCTCCCCCTACCTGACTAGCGGGGGCCGCTAGTCAGCCACTCAGTACGTGCGCGAAGCAGTACGAGTGGTGGCGCCCCGAGGCTTCACGCCTTCAACGTCACCCCCTCCCCAGTCTGTTTTTATTTAAATTCAAATTCATATATATTCCAGAGAGCTTCAAACATAAATAACTTTTAAACCATAAGTCCAAATGAATTGATTCTTTTTGCACTGTGTTATTTGTGAAGAAATCTAGCAGCTCACCAAAAATGAGACTTTTATCTGCTGTCTAGATTTTCTGGAGATTTTCAGAAGGGTTCTTGATGTTTTCTTTTTGTGGTTTTAAATATTTTCAGAAGGTGAAGCTTGTCTTGAGGATCACCGGGAGGTTTGTGAACCTCATATGCACTAAGGCAAGCCACAGCAACATTTTCATGGTGCCATTACAATATTTTTGATTTTCCAACTTGTATGAATGATTTAATCCATGCATATAAATCACTTTTATTATTTTTATTTTGTTGATTGCTTGTTTTAGTTGTCATACTTAGTTTACAGAAAGTTGGAAGTTAATTAAGTTGTTAATGTAACTACAAGTAAGTTTGGGTTATGAAGAACTAATATGGTTATGGATATAAGTAATTATTTGGAGTTATTCTTCTTGCATAAGAAATATGATAAAATTCGCTAGAAAATATACTGTTTAAATTGAGGTTTAATCCTAACCAGAGAAGTATTAGAAGTTGTTGATGTTTATGCTTAGTGTGGAGGAGCTGACCTAGTTATTTACGATGAAGCATATGTTGTGTTGCATTTGCATGGCATTTTATGACATCGTTTATTATTTTTAAGTTGAACATGTTAATCACTCAACTTGAATATATCGTTGACCGGGTCATGCTGCCACTGAATCGAGTTTTTCCCGGTGCAACCACATTTTCCTTTTATGGGAAGGCCTTTATTCAGTCTGTTGTCATGCCTCTGGTCGGTGCCTCCAACTAGGGAAGGTTATGGGCGTGCGGTACTCTGGCCCGGTAAGCAGGCATAACCTTGTGTGCCCGTTGTTGAGATTTTGGTACCGTGCCCCCGTTTGGGACAGTTTATGTTTGGCCACGACGGTGGTCGTTGTGTCTTTGGTAGACACGGGGCCACCCAGGACTAGCCCGATGGGGAGTGAGTCGGAGTGGCCGAGAGAGTGTCATGGTAATGGAGGGGTTTCATCGGAATGTTGTTGGTCCACCCGAATGGGAGTGCGAGGCCATGGGTTTCGTGGTGTGGGTACAGTGCACTACCTCTGCAGAGTGTAATTAATCTATCGATAGCCGAGTCCACGGTCACAGACATGCTCGAAAGTAGGTCACACCACGGGTCAACATTTAATAAAATTTTGCACACTAAGTCATGAACTTTGCACTATCGTAGATGGTGGAAAGACCATCGAGATGTTTGAGACCAAGGGTTGGTCATGGTTGTGATCGCCGGAAAGATCACGAGGTAATCCGTATTGAGACCGAGAAGTTGGTATGTTAGTGATCTAAGAAAGATCACCGTTGGTAAGCCAATCCGAGGGACTGTCTTCACAAAGGCATGAACACAGCATGTTGGATATATTTATATATAGTATTGCATTTTAATAATTGAATAATTATCATGATATTGTTTGTCATTATGTTTATGCTTGATGTAAGCTTGCAAGTACATTCAATGTACTGACCTGGCGTGTCATGCCAGATTTCAGGAAAGTCTCGCTGGAAAGGAGTGTCGTCCGAGTCTAGATTGTGTCCACATCGGTGTCCCTCTGCCATGGAGTTCCGCTACGAAGTTTGTTCCGATGCCGCGTAGTTGTTATGACCGAGGCCCGTTATGTTCACTAAATAATGTACTTGTTGTCCAGCCGCACCGTGTGTGCCGCTTGGCCTCGCTGCCTGTTGTAATGTAAACTTTGATCCGCTAGCATCAATAAAGCGGTTGTTTTCTGTACCAAGATTTTGTGTGTTGCCAGAAGACATGGTCTCTGGGCTGGCAATGCATGGTAAACCGGTTGCTCTGAGCCGGGGTGCCACATGGCACGACGAGCTCTAGTCCGTGCTATGGTCCATTCTTCCTCGTCTACGGAGTAGAAGCGGTTCTCCCTCGCAAGGTCAAGCATCGCTCCGCGCGGGTCCTGGCTTTCGATGAAACGCAGCAGGACGCCATGCGGGGGATGGAGCTCGTGCTGGGGGAGGAATGCCGGCGGGAAGCCTCGCTCCGAGAGGCAAGGTACCAGCAGGCGCTGCGACGGTAGCACTATCGCAGCGTCCGCTCGAGGACGCTTAAGGTGGGCGACCTCATCCTGAGGCGGGTACTCTCCAGGGAAGGGTTGCACAAGCTCTCACCCATGTGGGAGGGCCCGTTTATGATTGCCCGTGTCTCCAGGCTTGGCGCCGCGCGCCTGGAGACATAGGACGGGATCCCCATCCAGAACGCCTGGAACATCCAGTATCTCCGGAAGTTCTACTCATGAAGCAAGGCCCAGTGCTTGTGAAGGTCTTCGCTCGTGACACTCTCACGTAATAATGAGTGGGGTTGTACATGCCCCGGAGTCTCTGGAGGGTCGCCCTCGGGCCTCGGGGGCTCCCTCCCACGTCCTAGTGGCAGCACTTAGCTCCGCGCTGGTGAGAAGACTAGACTAGGTGCCGGACGCGGCTGTTCATTTGCTTTCTGTAGTTGGCTTGCCCCTTCTTTCTTTCTCTTAATGGAATTTGAAGTTCTGGCGTTTCTCGAATGGCTTGGTTGAACCACCTCTCTCTCTGATTATTCCCTTGATTCTTTGCTTTGTCCCACGGAGGGCGAGAATTGCCCGACGCTCTCCCTCGGACACCTCGCAAGGGGGCTGGACAGGGTGGTGTGCGTATGCGCCTCCTTAGTCTCTGTGAGGCGCCCTAGTTTGAGCTCGTGATCGGCGCATCCCTCTCTTTAAGTCTGGGCCCCACGGGTACCGCGACAAAGTGCGTTTGACCATGTTCAGCCCATGCCTGGGACCTCGCGCAACAAAGGATAAGAATCTCCTAACGAATTTTTTCAGCTCCGCGAAGGGCCGCACCTCACGAGACGGGGGCTACCCCGAATGCCTCAAGATAAGTGTTCTCCCCCTACGCCGACATAATGCACGGGTCTCGCAACACTATCCAGAAATGGCAAACACAGCACAAAGCAGCATAAAAATCATGGTCCATTACACGCACTAGCAGGGCCCCATACTTGTTTTTGGTAATGCAGGAGGAAAGGAAAGGCAGGGACAGGCAAAAGCGGCTCCTATGATGCGGCCGCTCACGAGGATCAGCCCCACGGGCTCAGCCAGAGCCCTCCTCGCGTTTCACAGGAGCGCGGCGACGAGACGACCCGCCACCCCCGTCGAAGCAGGCATGACAGCGTGGCGGCTTGGCGTAGCCACGGCTGATGGAGCTGCCACTGAGGGAGGAGCTGCCATACCTGGATGAACCACGGCCGGCGCCGAGGGTGAGTTCATCCTCACCTCTGTCACGGCCGTCGCCAAGGTCGAGCACCTTGCCGCTGTCGTTGTCCTCGGGGCGGCACCCGGCGCGGCGACCGTCTTCCCTGAATACCCTCATGAAGAGGGTCGTGTCGCCATCGTACTTGAAGTGAAGGGTGCACCGCCTGCTCAGGCCACGCGCGTGGGCGAACGTCTGCCAACCGCGGGACAGGGTTACGTCTCCCGCGGCGGAGACCTCCACCGCGACCCACGAAGCCCAGCTGCAGCAACCATCCGCCTGCGGCCAGAGACTGCCGGGACCCGCGGCCGGCAGTTCGCCGGCGAAGCAGCGTGGCAGCTGAAGCCGGGTGCCAGTCGGGTTCTCCGACCACACGACAAACTCTGGCAGCACCCCCGTTGAGTGGAAGCGCGGCCGGGAAGGCCGGGCGACCCTGACGTGCCTCCCTTCATCAACGGAGCTGCCACGACCTGGGAAATCCCCATCGCGTGAAGAGGTACCACCACGGCCGCCAAGGACGGTGTCGAGCCCCGAAGATGTCCGCCCGTGCCTGCGAGGAGCCGCAATGGGGGTCGCGACATGCTTGCGAGGGCGGCGTCGTCCCCTCTTAGGCGGTGGTGAGACGGGCCCCTCCTGGCGGGCCTTCCCTGTCTCTGCAGCCGAGAACCTCCTCATCGGCGTCATGGGTGTCGCTGTGAAGCAAGGAGCAAGGAGGAAGAATAAGAAGCAGGGGAATGGAGGAAGAGATGGGCAATGGGGGCTCCGCCCATCGCCTCATTTATAGCCAGGAGGAGGCCAACCGCCGACCTCCATAATTGCAGGTAATGATGGTCTTTGTGCATGCAGGGACTCGTCAAGTCATGCGGTCGCCGAGCCAGTGTGGGGAAGCCGACACGCGCATGTCCTGTTAGTCTCCACGCGCCAATCAAGGCCTCGGGGTTTTGGGGCCTGCGGTGCTCCACACTTGACCCTCGGCTTTGCCTCGAAGCCAAGTTTGAGCGTGCCATGGGCCCGGGGGCTACTGTCAGCGTTCTGGGAATGGGGTTACCTAGACTTGCCTGCAAGCGACCCAGAGCGTGGCTCATCCGGCAGCCTGGTATGGCCCATCTTCATCAGGAAACCACACAAGACCCTCGCGAGGTGCCAAGCCTCACGAGGCGGGCGACGCAAGACCTCCCCTAGGGCGGCCTCACTAGGCTGGCTCCCGAGAAGCGGAGACATCAAGGCAAGGGACACCTCGCGAGGTTCGCGTGACGTGAGCCATGACGACCAAGGCCAGGTGGGCGCCAGCGGGCGCAGGAAGCCAATTTCCTCTTTGGTGCTAAAGGGGCAAGAGCAGGCTCCATATCGGTGCAACGAGAGCAAGACCAGGAGGACGGCTGTGCGAAGGTCACCACGGAGCCCACGACGACGTCACCATCAGAACCTTTGGCAGGCGAAGACCACCTTTTGTCAGGATAGCTTGTACTAGCTCTCCCCTTTCAAACTTGGACATTGTGGGATTCCTTCCCGTTCAATATTTGGGAATAGGACCCGGGCCCCTATAAATAGTACTAGCCGCCACCGTAGAAAGGGGGGAAGCCCTC
>LR738712.1:305182175-305206840 GCA_902687465.1 Secale cereale | reverse complement strand
CCCCCCCCCTTTAATGTGCAAGCGAATTATGTGAGAAGGGGAGACCGTTAGGGTCGCCTACCGCCGTGCTCCTGAGATTCCTGCGGGTCAGTCTGAAGTAGCACAACTTAGCACCGCGCCTACCACTAGGCCACTGATCACTCCGTAGGAAGAAGAAGACACCGAGGACCTGGTGAGGTGACGTATGCGGGGCAGGCCGCGAGTCAGAGCTTGATCTCTCGGATTTGTCAGCGTTGCAGGGACGGACCCGAGCACAAGCGTCGTGCCAACGTGCGAAGCCCCCGTTGCGGGATGAGCAGAAGTCCAATAGGCAGCGATAGGGGCCAAAAGAGGTGGTGAGTGAGCAGGTGATGTCCATAAGGTAAATAATAAGAAGAAATGAGCTAACCCAGGCGACGTAAAATGTGATACATGCCACGGGGATGGACCCGTGTGGCCTGGGGATGATGTGGCCCGAGGGGCGCTCCCAACAGATTAAGCTAAAGATGCAAAAAGGATACACGCCGCATGGGCAAGCCCGTGCGACTTGGGAATGACGCAGCCCGAGGGGCGCCCCCAACTGAACAAACTGGAAAATGTCACCTAGCATAGTTGCTGAAGAGGCGCTGATGTAGCTGAAGACGCTCGATGCAGATGTCGCTCCTCACGAGCCGCCTGACTCTGGGGCCTCGCGAGGCTCCGGAGGTTCCGAGAGCTCACGAAGAACCGAGGCCACCTCCGCCAAGATTTCCTGATGCCTGGCCTCGCGAGTCGCCAGGACTTCCCGCATGTGGCGCTGATGCAGGGCCACCTGGTTCGGCAAGCCGAAGGGCATGCGAACGTAGCTGTAAGTGGGGCCCTCACACCGACTGCCGCATGATGGCCAGTAACGCTCCTGAGATGCGGCCCTGTTGAGCCCAAGTTAGTCGATGCAGACGCGCAGCTCACCATCACCGCATGGATGGGGAGCCGCGCCGGGTAGTGGGTGGCTATCGCCACACATGGCTCTCGGCTTCTGAAGCTCTCGGGTTGTCTTGGCGATGAACTCCGGAACACTAGGTGCCTCGTGCCTCGTGCCCTCTTGGGGAAAGTGTGTGGCGAAGCACGACACCACATGGTGCCCAAGCGCCTCCCTCGAGACATTGGCTAGGTCGGAGGCCCTCTAGAGGAGAGCCCCTAACCCCAGCCTGAGGGGAGCACCGGGCACGCCTTTCTATGAGAGGGAGGGAGGCGCGCAATCCCTAGGCGCAGGTCCTAAGATGGTAAGGCTGCTCTCCTGAGGCTCATGGTGCAGCAGCTGCCACAGTAGGGTAGACGGCGCCATCATTGTCTGGATCTTCGACCGTCGCAGCCTAGTAGGCACGCTCGGGGGAGCATATCGTGTCCTTTTCTTCGCAGGCAACCATGATGACGCCGCCGCTTTCTGGCATCTTGAGGACGTTGTAGCCGTGGTGAGTCACTGCCATGAACTTGGCAAGGGCTGGGTACCCGAGGATGGCGTTGTAGGGAAGGTGAATGTGGGCGACATCGAAGTCGATGAGCTTGGTGCGGTAGTTGTCGCGCTTGCCAAAAGTGACAGGCAGGCAAACCTGCCCTATCGGGGTGGTGGAGCCATCAGTCACTCCGGAGAAGGGCTTGGTAGGTTGTAGTTGATCGTATGGCACTTGGAGGCTATCGAACGTTTCGATGGACAGGACATTGAGCCCTGCGCCGCCGTCGATGAGGGTCTTGGTGACTTGAACGTTGCTGATAACGGGTGAGCAGAGCATCGGGAGGGTGTCGACAGTCACCGCGCACTTGAGCTGGTATGCTGAGCTGAAGGTGATGGAGCACTTGGACCATGTGAGTGGGTGCGTGGCTTCGATCTTGGGGAGAGCTGCGTTTACTTCTTGGGCGAACTGCTTGAAGAGGCGCTGAGAGGTTGGGGCCTGCGCACCGCCCAAGATGGAGGCGATAGCGCATGGCTCCTGGAAGCCCCCAGCCCCCTCGTCATGGTCATCGTTTCTCCTGGTTGGTGACAGCGGAGGGAGGTCGCCCTTGCCCTGAGGACGGTCCCCGCGAGTCTAGTCCCTCCAGGCACTCTCGCGAGGATGGTCCCTCTAGGCACCCTCTCGAGGTTGACATTTCCTTAGCAAAAGGACGTAGGTTCGACCGCTACCTGGCGTGACAAATGTCGGATCATGTGTTCCGGCAAACCCTTGAGGTTCGAACTCTGGGGTGCACACGAAGATCTTTCCTTCCCGCTCTAGTTCGCTCTCGCACCGATTCCTAGGCCTAACTCGTCGAGCCCGAAGAACAAGAGACAGGAGGATTTATACTGGTTCGGGCCACCATTGTGGTGTAATACCCTACTCCAGTGTGGTGTGGTGGATTGCCTTGTAGGCTGAGGATGAACAAGTACACATGAAGAACAGCCTCCTGAGGAGAGGTGTTCTTGGGCTCGGTGAGCTATTGGTTCTAAGGGTGGTCTGAATCTCCTCCCCCTTCCTATGGTGGTGGCTAGTCCTATTTCTAGAGGCCTGGGTCTTCTTCCCAAATATTGAGCAGGAAGGAATCCCACAATGGCCAAGTTTGAAGGGGGACAGCTAGTACAAGCTATCCTAACAAAAGGTGGTCTTCGCCTGCCAAAGGCTCTGGTGGTGACGTCGTCGTGGGCTCCATGGTGACCTTTGCCCTGTCGTCCTGCTGGTCTTGGTCTCGTTGCACCGATATGGAAACCTTTGCCTGACACCTCGGGACTCCTCGCCTGCTCTTGCCCCTTTAGCACCAAAGAGGAAACTGGCTTCTTGCGCCCCCTGGCGCCCGCCTGGCCTTGGTCGTCATGGCTCAGGTCACGCGAACCTCGCGAGATGTCCCTTGCCTTGATATCTTCGCTCCTCTGGAGCCAGCCTAGTGAGGCCGCCTCAGGGGAGGTCTTGCGCCTCCTGCCTCGTGAGGCTTGGCCCCTTGCAAGGGTCTTGAGTGGTTTGCTGATGAAGATGCGCCGTAGCAGGCCGCAAGATGAGCCACGCTCTGGGCCGTAGGCAGGCAAGTCTGGGTACCCCCGTTCCCAGAACACCAACAGTAGCCCCCGGGCCCATGGCGCACTCGGACTTGGCATCGCGGCGAAGCCAAGGGTCAAGTGCAGAGCACCGCGGGCCCCAAAAGCCTGCGGCCTTGATTGACATGTGGCGACTGACAGGACATGGGCGTCTCCGCTTCCCCACGCCGCCTTGGCGACCGCACAACTTGACGAGTGCCTGCATGCACAAAGACCATCATTACGTGGGATTATGGAGGCCGGCAGTTGGCCTCCTCCTGGCTATAAATGAGGCGACGGGCGGAGCCCCCGTTGCCCATCTCTTCCTCCATTCCGCCAGCATCTTCTTCTTCCTCCTTGCTCCTTGCTTCGCAACGACACACATGATGCCGGCGAGGAGGTTCTCGGCCACAGAGACAGGGAAGGCCCGCCAAGAGGGGCCTGGCTCACCATCGCCTAAGAGGGGACGAGGCTGCCCTCGCAAGCATGTCGCGAACCCTGCCGCAGCCCCTCGCGGGCACGGGCATACCTCTTCGGGGCTCGGTGCCGTCCTTGGCGACTGCGGTGGTGCCTCTTCGCGCAATGGGGATTGCCCAGGTCGTGGCAGCTCCGTTGATGAAGGGAGGCACATCAGGGTCGCCCGGCCTTCCCAGCCACGCTTCCACTCGGCGGAGGTGCTGCTAGAGTTTGCCGTGTGGTCGGAGAACCCGACTGGCACCCGGCTTCAGCTCCTGCGCTCCTTCGCCGGCAAACTGTCGGCCATGGGTCCCGATGGTCTCTCGCTGCAAGCAGATGGTTGCTGTAGCTGGGCTTCGTGGGTCGCGGTGGAGGTCTCCGCCGCGGGCGACGTAACCGAGGGGGTCATGTGTTACGCCATTTGGCGCGCCAGGTAGGGGTGCACCGAAGCTTCCCTCCCGTCGTTCCACTCTCCATCGTCCCGCCAGTTCCATGGCCGACGCTCGCCGTGCTCGTGCTGAGCGACGGGCCGCCCTTGCCGCCCGCGTCGCTCAGACAGCTCCCGTCGGCGAACCTCCTCGCCATTCTCAACCCGCCGCTAATGTCGCCACCGGCCCGGCACGGCATGAGCAGCAAGCCTCGTTGCTGCATCCGTCGGTGCGGTAGGATGGACGCACCGCAACCCCATCGCTGACTCCGGTAGGCTCGTCGTCCCACGCTCGTCGCGAACCCGCGGACGCGCGGGCTGCATTGCTCATGGCACGCGAGCTCCTGCGTTACCGCCCCGTCGATGACCTCTACGAAGACTGGTTCGACCACATCGCTAAGCTCGTTAGCGCCGCTGGGGGCTCTCTTGCACCATCCCTCTTGCTACATTGCCCGCCTCCCTCTGCAGGTGAAGTAGCCCATGAAGCACCTCCAACACCCCCGCATCAATGCATCGTCCACGATCCAAGGCACACGGCCCTGCGGCACGACTCCCCGCGTGGGGCGCCCATGCATGAAGAAGGAAGCTGCCAAGAGATCCAGTGGCCTCGAGGAGGAGCGCCAGCACTCCCTCCACCGTCACGTCGAGACCGTGCGCCCCCTGCCATGGTGGCGCGCGGGAACCAAGACCAAGCTTCGCTTCCACGACAAGCTCTGGTATCAACAGCAGGCTGCAAGGCCGTCGCCCCTGAGCTGCGCAACGTCAACTGGCCTGGGAAGTTCAAGCCCGACTTGCCTCCACAGTACGACGGCACCCCCTACCCTGTTGAGTTCTTGCAGCTCTACAAGCTGAGCATCAAGGCATCCAACAGTGATGAGAAGATCATGGCGAACTGGTTCCCCATGGCTCTCAAGGACGGCGCGTGCTCGTGGCTCCTGAACCTGCCCACGGGTTTGATATCCTCTTGGGGTGAGATGCGCGAGCGGTTCATCGCCAATTTCCAGGGCACCCGCGACCACCCCGTGGCCGCAATTGACCTGCGGCGCATCAAGCAACAACCAGGAGAAACTCTGTAGAAGTTCATTCATCGCTTCAACAACGTCTGCGTCAAGATCCCCAAGGTCACGGATGAGGCCATCATTTCAGCATTCTCCGATGGCATTCGCGATGTCAAGATGAAGGAGGAGCACGCCATCCATGAAGATATGTGCACGACCATGGAGTTGGTCAACCTCGCGACCAAGTGCGCCAGATCTGAGGAGGGGTGCCTCTCCCTCGTCGAGCTCCCCACCGTTGACCCTGAAGACAAGAAGGCCAAGGGCAAGGACGTGAAGCTCAAAGGGGTGGCCGTGCTCGCAGCCGAACCAGAGATGAAGCGTGGCCGCGACCACCCGGACTCATCCAAGGGCAGCCGACCATTCTGCGCCTTCCACAATGTGCAGAGCCACAACACCAATGATTGTGAAGAGCTCAGGGCCATCCGCAAAGGGCACATCGGCCGACTCCACGAGCACAGCGACCGGGGCTACGGCCATGGAGGAAGCCGGACTAGGGGGCATTGGGATGACCGCAGCCCCCGTCAGGAGTGGCGTGATCAGCCTCGTGAGGACCGCTGGCACGATCAGCCTCGGGAGGGTGCCTAGAGGGACCAGCCCCCCGAGGGTGCCTGGAGGGACCAGCCTCGCGAGGGTGCCTGGAGGGACTAGCCTCGCGAGGACCGTCCTCAAGACAAGGCCGGCCTCCCTCCGCTGCCACCACCCAGGAGAAACGATGACCAGGACGAGGTGGCTGGGGGGCTTCCAGGAGCCTCGCGCCATCGCCTGCATCTTGGGCGGTGCGCAGGCCACAGCCTCTCAGCGCCTCTTCAAGCAGTTCGCCCGAGAAGTAAACACGGCTCTCCCCAAGCTCGAAGGCACGCACCCACTCAGGTAGTCCAAGTACGCCATCACCTTCAGCTCAGCAGACCAGCTCAAGTGCGCGGCGACTGTCGGTGTCCTCCCGTTGCTCTGCTCACCCATGATCAGCAATGTTCAAGTCACCAGGACCCTCATCGACGGCGGCGCAGGGCTCAATGTTCTGTCCGTCAAGACGTTTGATAGCCTCCAAGTGCCATACGATTAGCTACAGCCTACCAAGCCCTTCTGAGGAGTGACTGGCGGCTCCACCACCCTAATAGGGCAGGTTCGCCAGCCTGTCACCTTTGGCAAGCGCGACAACTACCACACAGAGCTCATCGACTTCAATGTCGCCCACATTCATCTTCCCTACAGCGTCATCCTCGGGTACCCAGCCCTGGCCAAGTTCATGGCAGTGACTCACCACGGCTACAACGTCCTCAAGATGCCAGGAAGAGGTAGCGTCATCACAGTTTCCTGTGAAGAAAAGGATGCGGTGTGCTCACTCGAGCGTGCCTACCAGGCTGCGGCGGTCGAGGATCCAGACAACGATGGCGCCGTCTACCCTCCTCAGACAGCTGCTGTAGCAGGGGCCTCAAGAGAGCACCGTTACCACCTTAGGACCTGCGCCCATGGATGGGGCGCCTCCCTCCCTCGCATAGGAAGGTGTGTCTGGCGCTCCCCTCAGGCTGGGCTCAGCGGCTCTCCTCTGGAGGGCCTCCGACCTAGCCAATATCTCAAGGGAGGCGCTCGGGCACCATGTGGAGGCGTGCTTCGCCGCACGCTTCCCTAAAGCGGGAACGAAGCGCGAGGCACCTAGTGCTCAGGAGGTCATCACAAAGACAACACAGGAGCTTCAGAAGCGAGAGCCATGCGTGGCGACAGCCGCCCACTACCCGGCGCGGCTCCCCATCCAGGTGGTGATGGTGAGCTGCGCGTCTGCATCGACTACCTCCGGCTCAACAGGGCCGCATCTCAGGAGCGTTACTGGCCATCACGCGCCGGTCGGTGTGAGGGCCCCCCCTCACAGCTACGTTCGCATGCCCTTTGGCTTCCCGAACCAGGCGGCCCTGCACCAGCGCCACATGCGGGAAGTCCTGGCGACTCGCAAGGCCAGGCATCAGGAGATCTTGGCGGAGGTGGCCTTGGTTCTTCGCGAGCTCTCAGAACCTCCGGAGCCTCGCGAGGCCCTGGAGTCTGGTGGCTCGTGAGGAGCGACACTGCATCGAGCATCTTCAGCTACATCAGCGCCACTTCAGCAACGGTGTCAGGTGACATTTTCCAGTTTTGTTCAGCTAGGAGCGCCCATCGGGCTGCATTAGTCCCAGGTCACACGGGCCTGCCCCTGCGGCATGTATCCTTTTTGCATCTTTAGCTTACTCTGTTGGGGGCGCCCCTCGGGCCGCATCATCCCCAGGCCACATGGGTCTGTCCCTGTGGCATGTATCGCATTTTACGTCACCTGGATTAGCTTATTTTTTTCTTATGATTTACCTTATGGACATCACCTGCTCACTCACCACCGCTTTTGGCCTCCCTCGCTGCCTAATGGGCTCCTGCTCATCCCGCAACGGGAGCCGTGAGCCGGTTGTCTTTCTTTAGGATACCCGCATGAGAAGACTACGCACGGTGTCTTTGCTTGGGTCTATCCCTGCAGCATTGATAAACCCAACGGCTGAGCTCTGTCTGGCGGGCCGGCCCCGTTCACGTCACCTCCTGGGGTCGTTGGTGTCTGGCCTTCTCATGTGGCAACCTCCAGGGATTCACTCGGCGCAGGTTGCCTAACCATCTCGCGGGATCGTCTCAGACGCTCTCAATCAACACTAGGCGAAACCCGCCTCTTGGTAGGGCTCCGTGAGTCCTGCGCTGGCTCACGAGTGCCCAGATACACCTTGTCTAGCCCTTCCGTGCAAGCCATGTGTCAGGGCGAGGCTGTACACGCCTCGAGGGCTCTCCGCGGTAGGGAGTCTCCTCCCACGTGCCAGTGGAAGCACCATCACTGGTGCGTGTCGATCCTAAACAAACGGTTTAAAACCCCTTTCTGCGACGGCATTTCGAACCGTCGCCAAGTGAGTGTAGGCGATAGGGGGTCCTTCCCACACGACCAAGACACCGTCGGGATATGCCCTCCTAGCACACACGTTCGGCAAAATGATGTCGTGTGCGACCGGCAAGCACTCAAATACGGAAATACGTACAGTAGAGCTAAAAATACAATTATACGGCGAAATTGTTTCCGGTCGCAAGTACATCCCATACAGTCAGTACCCACTAAACGTTTCCGTTCGTATGCACATCCCGCACAGTCGCTCCAAGGAAAACGTTTCCGTTCACACTACATCACACACAATTTTTATGTGGTAAACGTTTGCGCAAGGTGGCCTAATGCAAACAGTTTTCAAGGGAAAGTCGTGTGTGATTGTTCATTGATCCAACATGGTTTATTCCTAGAAACTGTGTGCGTTGCCTGAGGTCATCGCCCACGGTATTTTTTCAACAACCATTTGCAATAGCAAAACACAATTAGCAGGCTAATTCACCATTAGCAGGCTGATTATTCATAATCCATTTATTAATCTAATTGACATTTCATATTAAGCACACAATATATTTCATTTCCATATTAAGGTAGCGGAATTTCATAATAGAAATACATCAGAGTACAACATGATATAGCTTCAGCACTCAGCTACCCCATTACACAACTGCACCAGCAGCAAGTTTCACATGCAACATCTAGAACCTTTCGAAATTAGCATCATAGACGGTACATAGAGAGATGCATCTCATCTGGAAAACTGCTAAAGCGGAAGGCGAATATTGAGCCTTCATTCATGTTGAAGGTCTTTGCAACTTTAGGCCAATGCATGTGGATGATTGACCGTCCATCCTTCGACCTCTTCAGGGACACTTCAATATTGAGCCATGGGTGTTGTATGAAAACTTTCCTCGCCTCCTGACCACATAGGTGGTTTGAGAGGTAATCATCAGTGAAGCCTGAAAACAAAGATGTGCATAAATATCTTCTCTATATTGGAAATGGGGCAAAGGAATACAAAAAGGCAAGGTATAATAGTTAGTGCCATCTTGTAAACCTCAGTGCTTCCCATTGTTTCCCTGCAACACATATAAGGTAGTTAGTCATCAGGTTAAGTAAGGGTTCGCATGCTATCAGTAAGATATGTTGATGATAAATAAGCACATTGCAGATTCATCAGATTAATTCAAGCCACATGGAAAACCCATTTATCCCTCACATGGTATACAATAAGAGAATGCAGCCACAGCAATTGACCATCGCATTGCAGAATTGAACCAAGCAGTTAACTAAACACCACAACAAATGAACCAAACGTTAACTAAGCACCACATTGCACAATATAACATACTCCTAATAGAAGATCGGACAGTTAACCAAACCAAGCATGCTTAACAACTTGGAAATATAGCAATTGTATTTGTTTCTCATGTATTTAGTACAGCCAAATTCGATTTATTCCTCACATGGTATACAATAAGAGAATGCATCCACAACAATTAAACATCGCATTGCAGAATTGAACCAAGCAGTTAACTAAACGCCACAACAAATGAACCAAACGTTAATTGAGCACCACATTGCACAATATAACATCCTCCTAATAGAAGATCAGACAGTTAACCAAACCAACCATGCTTAACAACTTGGAAATATGGCAATTGTATTTGTTTCTCATGTATTTAGTACAGCCAAATTCAATTTATTCCTCACATGGTATACAATAACAGAATGCAGCCACAACAATTGAACATCGCATTGCAGAATTGAACCAATCAGTTAACTAAACACCACAACAAGTGAACCAAGCCACAACAAATGAACCAAGCAGTTAAGTAAACACTTGAACAATATAACATACTCCTAATAGAAGATCAGACAGTTAACCAAACAAAGCATGCTTAACAACTTGGAAATATTGCACCCTGAAGAATTGAACATCATATTTTCATAATTGAACCAAGCAGTTAATTGAACACCACATTGCACGACATATAGAACATATACACTATAGCAGAAGAATGCATGGTGAAAGTAGATAGCAAAATTCACTAGAATTTGTTACGAAAATACAGTAGCTAGCAAAATGGAGATGGGTCCTTATAGTGAGCTAATAAGACAAGCTACTCATCATTGTCGGAGATATCGATGACGATTGGCTCATTGGACATGGAAGAGGGTGAGGCCTCCGCATCATGGGTGCCCTCGTTGTAGTAGTGAGTTGCCTGAGCCGCTCCGGGCACCAACCTTCTGGATCTCGAGATGAGGTAAGCACGTGCACGCTGAGAAAACACCTCGTAGTCTTCGTCGAAGGCACCGACGGTGGCCTCGAGAAAACGCCACGAACTGTCGTTTAAAGCAGCCAACCGCGTCGCAGCGTCGGCGCGTGAGGCGTCAATGGTGGCCTCAACGGCGAGGTGCTCCTCCAAGATCTAGGGGTCGGCACGAATGGCAGCCATCGCGACCTCATATGCGCGTGCGGCCGCGATTTGCTCCTTCGCTGCCAAATGCTCCTTGAGGTCCTGGCTATATTGCGTGCACCATGGCTTAGGTCGGCGCTTATTTGGTGGAGGGTTTGGTTATTTGGGTGGAAGGTGTCACGCTCGCACCGGCGGTCGGGGCATGTGGGATGTGGAAGGAGGAGGAGGATGGGGGTCGGGTGTGGATTACCCATTTGGATAGGCGAGGCCGAGCAGCGTGAAGGAGGGTCGCCGGCGAGGAGGCAGCGGCGCTACAAGCAAGGAGTGAAGGTTTCAACTTGGAAAGGAAGGCGGAAAGAGGGCAAATGTGGCTTTTGGTAAGGGGGGCGGGGAGGTAGATATTTCCACGGAAGCCGAAAATTTGGAATTGCTTTAGCCAAAAAACTGGCGCGCAATGTGTCATCAGACACGGTCCCTTATTCAGACACGGTCCAAAGATATTTTGTGTTGCATCTCACACGGTTGGTTAAAATAAACTGTGTGGGATCTACTTGATTTTTGGTCTTGATTTGAATTACATAATGGGGTCACAGCGGCCATGAATGGTGTTTGAATTGCTAGACATTTTATCTGCAGTGATCATAAAAGAATTGGAATTATTCAGGGTTCATTTGGACATTTTTATGCATTAAGTGACTTTTCAATGCATTTATGTACATAATTCAAATTTGAACTACATGTGCATGCTCCAGTGCATATAAATTCATTGAAAAATCAAATCTTTGTCCTTGGGTGCATGCGTAGGTCCCATGCAAGAAATGGGAATGAATTTCAAACACCATGGCACCATTGATTGCCGGCGGAACATTGAGATGCCTCGTTTTTAAATTCTAGTAAATCCAAAACTCGTTTGAAATTCATGAAACTTGGCATGCTATCATGGAGCGGCATCAACATGTCGTGGTACAAATTTTGTCCCATTTGGGGCAGGTTTAGGTATATGCTTCTCACAAACTGGAGCTTCTCACAACAACCATGATGGTTTTCGGTAGGGAACGTCCCACCTTTAGGGACGAAATGATATCCATTGCCTCTTATTGCTTTCAAGTTTTTTCTCGTGTCAACATAGAACACCAGGAGTGTTGTGTGATTTTTTGTGATTTTTCGGGGTTCGTTTGGACATTTTTATGCATTAAGTGAGTTTTCAATGCATTTATGTGCATAATTAAAATTTGAACTACATGCGCATGCTCCAGTGCATATAAAATCTTTCAAAAATCAAATCTTTGTCCTCGGGTGCATGCTTAGGTCCCATGCAAGAAATGGGAATGAATTTCAAACACCATGGCACCGTTGATTGCCGCAGAACATTGAGATGCCTGGTTTTTTAAATTCTAGTAAATCCAAAACTCGTTTGAAATTCATGAAACTTGGCATGCTATCATGGAGCGGCATCAACATGTCGTGGTACAAATTTTGTCCCATTTGGGGCAGGTGTGGGTATATGCTTCTCACAAACCGGAGCTTCTCACAAGCATGATGATTTTTGGTAGGGAACGTCCCACCTTTGGGGACAAAACGATATCCATTGCCTCTTATTGCTTTCAAGTTTTTTTCTCGTGTCAACATAGAACAATAGGAGTGTTGTGTGATTTTTGTGATTTTTCGGGGTTCGTTTGGACATTTTTATGCATTAAGTGAGTTTTCAATGCATTTATGTGCATAATTCAAATTTGAACTACATGCGCATGCTCCAATGCATATAAATTCGTCAAAAAAATCAAATCTTTGTCCTTGGGTGCATGCTTAGGTCCCATGCAAGAAATGAGAATGAATTTCAATCACCATGGCACCGTTGATTGTCGGCAAAACATTGAGATGCCTGGTTTTTAAATTCTAGTAAATCAAAAACTAGTCTGAAATTCATGAAACTAGGCATGCTGTCATGGAGCGGCATCAACATGCCGTGGTATAAATTTTGTCCCATTTGGGGCAGGTTTGGGTATATGCTTCTCACAAACCGGAGCTTCTCACAACAAGCATGATGATTTTTGGTAGGGAACGTCCCACCTGTGGGGACAAAACGATATCCATTGCCTCTTATTGCTTTCAAGTTTTTTTCTCGTGTCAACATAGAACAACAGGAGTGTTGTGTGATTTTTTTGTGATTTTTCAGGGTTCATTTGGACATTTTTATGCATTAAGTGAGTTTTCAATGCATTTATGTGCATAATTCAAATTTGAACTACATGCGCATGCTCCAGCGCCTATAAATTCGTCGAAAAATCAAATCTTTGTCCTCGGGTACATGCTTAGGTCTCATGCAAGAAATGGGAATGAATTTCAAACACCATGGCACCGTTGATTGCTGGCAAAATATTGAGATACCTGGTTTTTAAATTCTAGTAAATCAAAAACTACTCTGAAATTCATGAAACTTTGCATGCTATCATGGAGCAGCATCAACATGTCGTGGTACAAATTTTGTCCCATTTGGGGTAGGTTTGGGTATATGCTTCTCACAAACTTGAGCTTTTCACAACAACCATGATGGTTTTCGGTACGGAACGACCCACCTTTGGGGACGAAACGATATCCATTGGCTCTTATTGTTTTCATGTTTTTTCTGGTGTCCACATAAAACAACAGGAGTGTTGTGTGATTTTTCAGGGTTCATTCGGACATTTTTATGCATTAAGTGAGTTTTCAATGCATTTATGTGCATAATTCAAATTTGAACTACATGCGCATGCTCCAGTGCATATAAATTCATTGAAAATCAAATCTTTGTCCTTGGGTGCATGCTTAGGTCACATGCAAGAAATGGGAATGAATTTCAAACACCATGGCACCGTTGATTCCCGGCAAAACATTGAGATGCCTGGTTTTAAAATTCTAGTAAATCAAAAACTCACCTGAAATTCATGAAACTTGGAATGCTATCATGGAGTGGTATCAACATGTTGTGGTACAAATTTTGTCCCATTTGGGGCAGGTTTGGGTATCTGCGTCTCACAAACCGGAGCTTCTCACAACAACCATCATGGTTTTCGGTAGGGAACGACCCACCTTTGGGGACGAAACGATATCCATTGCCTCTTATTGCTTTCAAGTTATTTCTCGTGTCAACGTAGAACAACAGGAGTGTTGTGCGATTTTTTGTGATTTTTCGGGGTTTGTTTGGACATTTTTATGCATTAAGTGAGTTTTCAATGCATTTATGTGCATAATTCAAATTTGAACTACATGCGCATGCTCCAGTGCATATAAATTCGTTGAAAAAACAAATATTTGTCCTTGGGTGCATGCATAGGTCCCATGCAAGAAATGGGAATGAATTTCAAACACCATGGCACCGTTGATTGCCGGTAAAACATTGAGATGCATGGTTTTTAAATTCTAGTATATCAAAAACTCGTCTGAAATTCATGAAACTTGGCATGCTATCATGGGGCGGCATCAACATGTCGTGGTACAATTTTTGTCCCATTTGGGGCAGGTTTGGGTATATGCTTCTCACAAACCGGAGCTTCTCACAACAACCATGATGGTTTTCGGTAGGGAACGACCCACCATTGGGGATGAAAGGATATCCATTGCCTCTTATTGCTTTCAAGTTTTTCTCATGTCAACATAGAACAACAGGAGTGTTGTGTAATGTTTTGTGATTTTTCGGGGTTTGTTTGGACATTTTTATGCATTAAGTGAGTTTTCAATGCATTTATGTGCATAATTCAAATTTGAACTACATGTGCATGCTCCAGTGCATATAGATTCGTTGAAAAATCAAATTCTAGTAAATCCAAAACTCGTCTGAAATTCATGAAACTTGACATGCTATCTTGGAGCGGCATCAACATGCCGTGGTACAAATTTTGTCCCATTTGGGGCAGGTTAACCATTCACGTGACGCCATGTGTCTTGGTTTTAATGGCTATAGGAGGTGTCGTGTGGACAGCTGCTTGACTGAAAGGGAGGCATGTGAGCGCAGTCCTGTGCGCAGGCTCACCGGGAAGCGTACAAGCTGTTCAACGCAGGATCTGTGCATCTCTTCAACGCAAACGGTTCATATTACTGTATGCAAATTAAAACCAGTCTTCGGCGCTAAGCCAAGAGACACTGCGATTTATCAAAATATGCAGCTCAAAATCAATATCACTATCTATTTTTTGCAACTAAAATGCAGTAATTAAGCATAGATTTCATTCATACTAGAGATTAAGCAGTCGTTCTCACCGGGAAGCGAGACAGCCTTGGACCGTCGCCCGCATCGCTCCCAATGGTCCATATTAATGGCGCCACTGAGCGGTCGCACCCCCCCCCCCAATCCTCGCCACACACACAATTCCTCTCTCTCCGCCCGCATCCTCGACGTCGCTCTGAGTCCTCAAAGCCGTCATTGTACGAGGATGCCGCTGAAGCGCCCCATCAGAGGGAGTGGCGACCCCGGGGCTGCTGAAGCACCGGTGCATGGCGTGGATATGGAGACAGAGTTTCCCATCCCCGCCGATGAGGTGGAGAACGAGGCTACCAACAAGAGGAGGCGGGTCGAGAAAGAACCGCAAGCGACTCCAGTAGACCTATACTTCATCAACAACCTCCCCGATGATATGTTGATAGTCATCATACCCTCCTCCCAATCAGAAATCGGGCGAGGACAGCCGCCGTTTCCCAGCGGTGGCGCACCCTATGGCTCTGCACCCCTGTCGACCTCCTCCACGCCTACAAGCTCTGCCATGGCTGTCGCCAAAGCTAGGATGCGTTCTCCCAGATCCTCGGCAGTCACCATGGCCCAATCAAAGGCCTTATCGCGGGCAAGTTTCGTTCCAATGGCAGGGAGTGAGCCAAGCTTGACGATTGGTTCCAAACCCACGCCATAGATCAGCTCGAGAAGCTAAGTTATAATGATGGGCATATGAGCTTGCTGCCAACATCCGCGGTCCGCTTCGCGCCCATGTTGCGCCTCGCCAAGTTCATGAACTGCCATTCCCCCCCCCCTTAATGACGTGCCCGCTCTTTTTCTACCATGACTGAAGCACCTCGAGCTTGTCGCTGTCCGCATCCCAAAGGATGACATGGAGCGCCTGCTTCGCGGATGTACTGCACTTGAGTTCCTTCGTCTTCAGGCGATGAATTGGTCGAGTACCTTGCACATCACCTCCAGGACTATCCGCACTATTTATGTGTGTTGCTAGTGCTGCAACGAGAGATCACAAAAGGTGGACCACAATATGGTCATCCAGGACACACCTTCACTTGAGAGATTACTTGTAGTTGATCAACAAGGTCCAACAAGAATCAATGTCATTTCTGTGCCGAAAATGAAAGTGGTGGGCTACTCGTCTGTCAAATACTACAACTTTCAGGTACAACAGTCGCCTTATATACCGCTCCTTCTTGATATTAAAGTTATTTCTAGTTTCAAAGATGTATGTTCGTCTGTCATCCAGCGAAGCTTCACCCAGACTCTGGGCACAGTGAAGGTCTTGGCACTAGAATCTATCGTCCCCAACCTGGACCAAGTTTTCAGTTGCCTGAGATGCTTTCCGTGCCTGAAGAAGTTGTATATCGAGGTGATGTTCCTTTCCTGTTAAATGTTAACCATAAGGGACTTCCATTTTTTGCACCTTTTCCCAAGTTTACAATGACTATGTACTACGATTTCTGAAGGAATTTTGGACGATTTTAGGACATACACCCCACCCCATATTGGTTGCTTCATTCATATGGTTACAATCGTCCATAAGCATTTCTCCTTTGGATTCATCTGTACTAGTTTTCTTAGGGAATTTTTCATCTAATCCAACCTCTTGTGAAGAAGGCTACACGTTTCTAGATTGTAATCAAATTAATGCCCATGTTAATCATAACAGATAGAAGATGACACGTTGGTGCATTTTACAAGTCATGCAAATCAAATGGGCGTGTACCAATGTTGAAAACTGCATGTAGGCACTAACGCATTCTCTTCTTTTGCAGTGCATATTAGGCCCAGTGGAAGATGTTGATAACGACAATCACATCGAGTGCCTAGATCTGCATCTCTCAAATATTACTTTGAACTCCTACCGAGGGACCCCACCAGAGATTACACTCGCCATGTTCTTTCTTGCCAGAGCAAAGGTGCTGAGGGTACTGAGGTTGAACACGCATTTAATTAGGAAAGATAAATGTATGATTATCAAAGGCGGCTGGTACTGCGTAATGGAAGTGCCTCCAAAAATGCCAAACATCATATTGGAAGAGCAAATGGCAAAGCAATTGGAAGTTCTTGTGTCAAACCCATACATGACTTGTCAGCGGCTGATCCCTTTTCAGAAATGACGCAGCTTGCAATGTTTGAATTTGGGCGTTGTAATCTTTGAACTTGAACCTTGCAATATTTATGGTATTTGTTATATTGAACCATTTCCGTTCTCTTGTGTCAACGCAAACAGTTCATCCAGGTGAACCGCGTGTCGTACATCGCACACACCTTGATCTGGCTGACCGTTTCTTTTGTGTTGCCTAATCACAAACAGTTCATCCATGTGAACCGTATGTTGTACATCGCACACGCATTCATCAGGCTGCCTATTTCTTTTTTTCCTCCTCACCGCAAATGGTTCATCAGACTAAACTGTATGCCCTGCATCGCACACGCAACTAAAATCTGAACCGTGTTTGATGGCTCCGCCATCGCAAATGGTTTTCACATTTTTTGACGGTTTTTTTACATCCCCGTTTGCAATTAATGCATCGCACACAGTTTCGTCAAAGGGTCTCTGATCGTAGTGTCGGGTTAGCAGCATTCTGCAGTAATGCATGCTCCGCGCTGGCAGTCGACACGGTCGAGGAGAGGCTATGCCCGTGCAAGAATGGTAACGCCATGCTCCGCGCTAGTGATGAACAACTGGGGGTGGCCTCACAGCTGGTTTAACCTCAGGGAGCCACCAGGCTTTGTGACTAGCCTCACCGCGTTGCTTTCCCCTCGGGAGAGTAGCGCAAGGGGGCTGGGCACCGGGGCTACGCTCAGGTCACGCCTGATGTATGCCCCGCTAGTTCCCCCGGACCTGGTCGTCGCACAACCCTCCCGAGCGAAAGCCCGGCGAGGACAGGTAGGAGGTCTATTCGTACGTCAAGGGGGGGGCCTTGGGAATAGTGAACCATGGGCCTAACTGGTCACGTAGCCCCTCACCCCTTAGTCTCGTCCTGGCGATCCGGACGACCCAACGGTGGCTGAGGTACGCGCGGGGTCGAGCCCTGCCGATGCAGAAAGCTAAGGCCTGCTCTTGCATTTCCTTCCCAAAGGTTGTTCGTACGTCAAGGGGGACTCCTGAGCATCGCGACTCAGGAGCCTAATTGGTCACGTAGCACTCACCCACTGGCCTCGTCCTAGCTATCCGGACGAGTCAGCGGCAGCTGAGGTATGCGCGGGGTCGGGCCCTGGCGACGCAGAACGCTAAAACCTGGTTTCGCACTTCCTCCCTAGAGGTTGTTTGTACGTCAAGGAGGACTCCGGAGCATCGGGACTCAGGAGCCTAACTGGCCACGTAGGCCCTCACCCCCTGACCTCGTCACGGCGATCCGGACGAGACAGCGGCGGCTGAGGTATGCGCGGGACCGGGCTCTCTCGACGTGGAACAACAAAGCAAATAGGGAGGGAACCGCGAATAGCTAGCAATTATTACAAGCTAAATTGTTCTTCAAACACCGAACAAAAGTTTTAACGCCTCCACGAGGCACACCGCATGTCGCAGGCAAGTTCGTAGAAAAGTAAAAATGGGGAGGAGCACCGTCGTCCACCAGCAAGCCCCTTCTTCAGCCTTAGGCGCCATCGTCAGGAAGCGCCTTTCCATCGGCAGCATTGCCATGGCCTGCGTCATTGGCCGAGGGATTGGCGACGCCATCGGCTAGAGGCGCACGATAGATGGTGAGGAACATCTTCAACAAGGCCTCCACCTGGCCCTTCACGGCTTCAGCGGCGGCCTCGAGCGCTCTTCATCCACAGGCTCGAGTAGTGCACCAAGGTCGGTGTTGGGATCGCGAAGATGCAGGTGGCTGAAGACGCGCGTCAAGGCTGAGGAGGAAAGCGCGCGAGCTTCCCCCTCCATCATGGGGCCAATCTAGTTGACGAGGCCCTCGAGCACCATAACAAGATAAGGAAGCAGCTGGGCGGGGCCTTCATCGTTCGTCGCCAGCGGTTTCTCTAAACCCTTCTCGTAGAGTGCCCCCGGCGCTTGGCGGGACCTCTCCTCAAGGGACTTTAAGGCCGCGCGATCCTCGGCCAGAACCTTTGCCTTGGTTTTCAGCTGGGCCTTCTCTGCTTCCACCTCCCGCTCCAGCTTCTCCAGGCGGCTGCGCTCTATAGCTTGCGCCCTCGCCAACTGCTCCAACTCGGTGTCATGACTGGCTATGGTGTCTTCTCAGACTCTCATCTTCTCCTCCTCCGCCACGCGCTCGTTGCGCATGGTCTCCAGCTCGGCCTTCATCAACCGCAACGTTCCTTGGTGGCTTGTACATCTTTCAGCGCCGCCTCGCGGGCGGCTACTGCTTGGTCGGCGGCCCACTTGCCCTCTTCGGAAGCCGTAACGTCCCAGCTCGGCACTGCCCTAACAGATGCATCGGAGTTTAGCCAGCCTGAGATCAACTCCAAGCGCCCTGCCACTAGACGACGGTCAGCCCCTTGGAGGTCATTTCGGAGCCGCGACAGCGCGAAAAAAGCCTCCTCCAGGGCGTCGGACGAGGCGGAAGGGCCGCGAGCTAGCGGCGCGACCAGAGGAGGAGGTTGCGGCATGTTCAAGACCTCCTGAGCCCTGGCGAAACCCGTAGGCAAGCTGGAGATGGGCGCCTCCAGAGCCAGCTCGACCAAGGAGGTCATCCTCTCCTGAGGTTGGTCCATTGGGCATCGTGAGGACGACCGAGCAGGAGAAATAGGGGCGCCTCCACCGCCCGTTTTCATCAAAGAGGGTGTAGCCAGGCCAGGTCGTTGGGCCTCTGATGCAGTCGCCACCTCCTTCTTCTTCTTCGCCGACAACGCTGGCCTGGCGATGCAGGGGGAAAACATCAGGAATCAGCAACGGAATCAAGAGCGTAGACAAAATCAGGCCAAAGTACTTACTGGTCCATGGTGGCGTAACCCCGCGGCCTCTTCAGAATCATGGAGCCCAGGGGCCTCGCAGCCTGCGGCGCAGGTGCGCGAGCCCCTAGAATAGATAAGACCATGGCAGCTGGCCCAGCGGTAGCACTAGGCGGCGTTAGAGCCCGCGCATCGCCTTGGGAGATCAGCGCCGACATGCTCTTCGTCGGGACCCCAGCTGGCGGCTTCTTCGAAGGGTGACCTTGGACCTCGTGGTGACCCTGGCAGGGGGCATGGCCTCCTTCGCCCCCATCCGGGCGGCGGTACAGGGGGACGTGGGTGTCTGGTGGATACCCCTGGTCATCCCCAACCAAGAGGCGGAGAGCTGCGCCCAGCTCCTCGTCGGACAGGGCATCGGGGCGCAGACGGAGGTCGTCCACCTCGTCCCCGAGCCTCCACAAGGGGCGCGAATGCACCTGAAGTGGAGCTATGCGGCGCGCCAGTTATTCCTTGACGATCATGGCCCCCATAAACTTCGCCGCTTTTAGATCATTGGGATTCATGTCAACGGTCATCTTCTCCAGCACCTGCTCCGCCCGACGGTCGGTGAGCTTCGCGCTGAGCCAGCTATCATTAGGCGCGGACATCTCCGTCGGCAGCACCAACCGAGGATGAGAGTGCTTAGCGTCCACAAGGACACACGTGCTCCTGAAATTCTCGGCCTTCTTCCCGGCTTTCGAGATCATGTTGGTCCCGTTGGCCGCGAGGAAGTTGGCACACCCTGAACAAAGGTTGGCCTTGTTCCGGAGGTAGAAGAAGTGGCGAAGCAGTGCCATGGACGGCATCACCCCAATAAATGCCTCACCATAGAAGGCGAAGATCGACAGGAGGAGGACGGAATTGGGATGAAAATGAAGGGCATGCAGCTTGTAGTGGCTAAGAACGGCATAGAAGAAATCGAAGAAAGGGGGAACCAGCCCCTAGACAACACTACTCATGAAGAGGGGATAGAAAGTGCTCGTTGAGTCCTCCAGCTCAGCAGAGGCGGCCCGGAGCGCGGTCTTCCCCTTCTCATTGGTGTCCTCCGCCGTCAACAGGAGCACGGCGGCAAGGTTCTTCTCCGAGATGCTGGGCGCGCTCAGGGCCGGCTCGTACCAGGCGGGCGGAGCGGCGGCCTTTGCCTTACCCGGCGCCATCAGCTGCGAAATCGAAGGGGAGACAGCACGGATCTAGAGTATTTTGGGGAGAGAAGCAAGAAAGGGTATCTGGAGCAAGGCGAAGGCGAGCAATGAAGGCACTGCAGCACGCACCTGCCTTTTGTCAGTCATGCAGTTGCCGAGGCAGCATGGGGAGTGGAGACGCCCACGTCCTGTCAATCGCCATGCGTCAATTAGGGCCGTAGGCTTTTGGGGCCCGTGGCGCTCCGCACTTGACCCTTGGCTTCACCGCGAAGCGAAGTCCGAGCGTGCCATGGGCCCGGGGGCTACTATCGGCGTTCTGGGAACGGGGGTACCCAGACTTGCCTGCCTGCGGCCCAGAGCGTGGCTCATCCAGCGGCCTGGTACGGCCCATCTTCATCAGCAAACCACTCAAGACCCTCGCGAGGGGCCAAGCCTCACGAGGCGGACGACGCAAGACCTCTCCTGGGGTGGCCTCACTAGGCTGGCTCCCGAGGAGCGGAGATATCAAAGCAAGGGACACCTTGCGAGGTCCGCGTGACGTGAGCCATGACGACCAAGGCCAGGAGGGCGCCAGCGGGCGCAGGAAGCCAATTTCCTCTTTGGTTCTAAAGGGACAAGTGCAGGCGAGGAGTCCCTAGGCGTTAGGCAAAGGTTTCCATATCGGTGCAATGAGACCAAAACCAGCAGGATGGTAGGGCGAAGGTCACCATGGAGCCCACGACGACGTCACCATCAGAGCCTTTGGCAGGCGAAGACCACCTTTTATCAGGATAGCTTGTACTAGTTGTCCCCCTTCAAACTTGGTTGTTGTGGGATTCTTTCCCGCTTAATATTTGGGAAGAGGACTCGGGCCCCTATAAATAGTACTAGCCGCCACCAGAGAAAAGGGGGAGATTCAAACCACCCTTACACCCACTAGCTCACCGAGCACAATAACACCTCTCCTCGGGAGGCTGTTCTTCCCGTGTACTTGTTCATCCTCAGCCTACAAGGCAATCCACCACACCACACTGGAGTAGGGTATTACACCACAATGGTGGCCCAAACCAGTATAAATCCTCGTGTCTCTTGTTCTTCGGGTTTGACGAGCTAGGCCTAGGAATCGGTGCGAGAGCAAACTAGAGCGGGAAGGAGAGATCTTTGTGTGCACCCCAATGTTTGAATCTCAAGGGTTTGTCGGAACCCACGATCTCACAGATTCAGTCTGTCAAAGGCGGACTGAATGAAGCATTCAACAGCCTACTGACAGGCTTAGTATGCGACATAATGTTCTGAAAAGAACTCTTTCATTATATATATATACAGCCGGTCTATTCTCATAACACAGTTGGTCTATTCTCATAACATTATGAGAATAATATTCTCATAACACTTGTGCACTGCACGCATAACACGAGGGCACTGCACTCTTACTGCAACACAGAGAGCAGTGAACTTCATGTTGAAAAAACTGTACGTGTCGTTTTTCGGTACCTTTTTTACTCAAGTTTTTCAACCGTTTGTCGGAACAATGCATGTAATATACCATTGAAAAGGTATGGATTATGCGCTACTTCGTCATGTTGAACACTTTTTGATATTCCGCACGGTTTAAGAGCAGTTTTGAAAACGGTGCGACCGATGAATAATGGCAGCGAGCGTTTTTCTGCGATTGTTTCCTAACCGCTCGTCGAAATGAAGCAAGTGATACACCGTTGGAAAGGTATCGTCGATGCACTTCTTTTACATATCTATTATTTTCTCTAATTCATTACGGTTTAAAAGCAGTTTCAAATTTACTAAATCGCGGAATTCTGTTTTTCGAATTTTTTCAAAATTCCGGTACTGTTTTCACTCCAGTTTTCAAACCGTTTGTTGAAACAAGGCATGTAATATACCGTTGGAAAGCTATGGACGAGGCGCAACTTTCACATGTTGAAATGATTTCGAGATTCCTTACGGTTTTTAGTTAATCTTGAAAATCGTGTGACTGACTATGAGGGGCAGCAGCAGTTTTTGGCAAAAAAAATACAAACCGCTAGTCGAAATGATTCAATATATACGCCGTTGGAAAGATATCGACTAGGCGCAACTTTTACATGTAGAACACTCTCTCTGATTCCATACGGTTTAAGAGTAATTTTGATATAAACAAAATGCGGACACTCTGTTTTTCACGACGCCGAAATCGACGGGTAAACTGCATCAGACAGAAAAGTGCACCGCTTCATACTGAAAACCGCACTGCATCAGACGCAAGCGAATGGCTTGTTTTCTTTGTTTTTTATGTGCGTGCACCGGGAAAGTGGACGAGAGGGCTCAGTGACTGGACTCCATAATTTTTCTATTTCCTTTTTACTACATGCGCAAAGATAGTGTACTGCAAATTTTCTTTTGGCAAAACCTTTTTAAGTTTGCATTGTTTAGGTTATTTAACTGCAGTATTACTTATTGCGTTTCTTTCTTATTTTTCATGAATGTTTCGTGACTACAAACACGAGACAACTGTACTGCATGATTTGTTTTGTCTTTCCTCATTATTTTTTGTCAAGGTGTCCGGAGTGCATAGTCGAGGCAAGTGCACTACATTGTGTTCTATATTATTTTTTTGTCAACAAGGGCTTGCTGAATTTGTTTTTCTCGACAATTTTTCAACAAACTAAAATACCACTCGGGCGTGAGGGTATCGAGTTGAAGGGTTGTTGACCAGCGCACTGCATTTGGAAAATCATCGTACACATAAAAACACCATTTTGCACTGCATGTCCACACGGTCTAAACTGCATGCTAAAGTCTCAACAGCACCATGTTTCCCCCGGAACTGCAATCAAATGAGTCACTGCAGTTTTCATGATTTACGTAAAGTCCCCAAGCACAAAAAGCACCGACTGCGCTGCATGTGCACATACCTGAAACTGTATTTTTTTAATAGTCTCATCGCAAACACAAAATGAGTCCCTGTAATTTTTATACACAAAATCCTCAAACAAAAAATGGACAATTTGCACTGCTTGTTCACATGATCCACACTTCATGCCGTGATTCGAAGGAAGAGTGGTGGTGCTGCGCACAGGAGATTGCCGTGGGCTAAGATGAGCGCCTGGATGCGTGGTTCGGGTAGGGGAGCACAGACTCCTCGGCGGGGGAGAGGAATTGAGCCAACTCCAGGAAACTTGGCGCATTTTTTCCATAGTGAACTACAAAATAAATGTTAGCGAGCTTCAATAAAACATCAAATCAACTTCAACAGTTGTAGTAGCTCGCTGACGCACATCCGAGGACCGGCCATGGGGGTGGAGGTGACGAGGGGAGGGGAACTTGTGGCACAGTGTCATGCCGCTCGAAAGCCGACCTCACGGCGGCAAGCGACGACCTGCAACCCGGCGAATCTCCCTCGGCGAGCCACACGCAAACGCCCGGCGAACTATACAAAGAGTTTAGCGTACTGCATTAGTGAATGTACTGCACTGAATTCCCCAAAATCAACAGCGAAAATCTGAAGAAAAAATGCAAGCTCCGGCGAGCTGCATGCCCGTTTTCACTGCATCCCTGCAAAATCTGAAGAAAAGAATGCCGGTGCCTGTGGAGGAACTGCATGAGGGGGCATGGTGCACTGCTCGAGGTATCCAGATGCACTGCACTCCTGAAGGGAGTCGTGCGCCATGGGGATGGTATGGTCACGCTGGTGTGCACCAGCACTAAACCGCATTACGCATACCACCGAGCTGCACGGTGACGGTCGTCGGACTGCAGAGGGTAGACGGCGTTGTTGAAATACATCAGTCCAAAAGAGGAGATCACGGGGTAGGAATCGGATTCGAGGCAGAGATGCTCGCTGGAGGCCTCACCGGTGAGCAGTGGTGCAGGCGATAGTGGAGGCAAGGCGCCATGGCTGCCTCCAGAGGATGAGGAACATGCGCGGCAGTGCTCTGCTCCACTTTGGTGGTGGCGCAAGAGAAAGTGGGAGTGGATCCCGACGGCGACACCGGGCCGAGATCCATCGAGGGGAGGGGGACGAGGTCGCCATGGGGGAAGGCGCCACAGATCCGACGGAATATGGGGGGGCATCGGAGTTCTGCGGGTCGGAGGCACGTCGGCCGGGAGGAGGAAGAGGCGGGGCGGCTCTAGGTGGGACGAGGGCCGCGCCGGGCGGGAGGAGGATGAGGCGGGGCGGCGCTGGGTGGGAAGAGGGCCGCGTCGGGCCGGAGGAGGA